>JADLZK010006888.1:0-600000 GCA_015847255.1 Hyparrhenia diplandra
CTTCATGCAATCGTAACTGTACGGGTCTGCATGCCCACGTATTTTGTTCTAATGCTGAGTCCTGCCATGGCCTCCCCGCAGTATGCATTGCGTATACCTTGAATCACACCACAACTCGAAAATCCATCCTCGGCTCGAAGCTGTGGGTTGAGTTTGCCGCCCCTCCTGGGCACACCACCGGCATGTGTCGTCCGCCATGGCTTGAACGCTAATGGACACTCATCTCAAACCAAGAAAAACTCGAGGTCTCGAGCAAGACTTGGACTTGTGATGCCGATCGCAAGGATGACTGTGTACGAGAAAACGGGCCGAATTAGCCCACAATAGAAATCTTGTGGTACGAAATTTCATAAAATCCAGAAATACTCATAGTTTGAGTCAATAAATCTGAAATTTATGAACGAGACCATGATTCTTGAAGAATTTAACCACTGGTTAAGTATTCCTGCAGAATAGTGTCTTTATTCTCCGGTAACTGATTAGCCTTGGACCCCTATTGATGCATATTATATATCTTATACCCGCATGTATAAGAACTTGCATTTACAACATTAGTTCAAATTATTGTTGTTTTTCCTAGCATATAAATTTTTGGGATGAATGAATGATTAGTATAAATTATGAAATTTTGCATATACTATAATCCTGAAAAATGCTAGGATGCTTCTAAGAATATTTTGAGTAACCATCCACTATCTTTTTGCACCTTACTACTCGTTTACATGTAGTAAACTTATGCACATGGTCCGAAGTTATATTAATATGCATGTATTAAAAAAGAAGAGGCAATATCCTGGAATTACTCGAAAGTAAAAACGTTTGCTACGGTCATTATTAAATATATGTAGGATATTTTGCTACCATTGAAGTGTAGTAAATTAAGTATATATATTTCCTTACTCTCTAGAATGAGTATATGGCCGAGAAAAGTAACAAATGCATTGTGGGACTCATTGTATGAGTAAAATCCCTAATTATGATTACAGAATATCATATTATATTGAAAGTCAAATTTTTGAAGCTTGTATATGCTTATCTTTGATCTATAAAAAATAGCTTGAAGCTTTGTACTACATGTCTAGAAGACAAGATGGTAAATAGATTTTATCAATCTATATTCTCGAAGAAATGACTCTTGTGTATAAGAATATCAAAAGAGCAATGTAATACTTGAAGTATTTGAATTTACCATCGAAACTACTCATGAAAATTGAGTTAGAATTTTTAGACTGACTTTACAAACCAGGATATTAAGTTGCAATAATTTTGAATATGTGACTTGCATATGTTACACTACTTGAAGGCGTGTGACTACATATCATAACTATTGAATATAAAGCATGAAGCTACCACTTGTCAAGTATAGAAGTTAAGACATGCGAGAATGTATATTATTTGAAACATATAAAGTTTCTCTTGAAGAAGAACTTAAATCATGTGCTTATTATCTTTAAAGTTTATATCGAAGTATTGATAGTAGTGGTTGTGGTGCATTAAGTTTTAATTCCGTTGAATTAAGTGGCTAATGGTTAATTTGTTAGCTTGAAGTCTAATATGAAATATTTAATATTCTTAGTTGCAATTCTTGTTATTACTTGAAGTAAAATGTGCGAACATCTCATGGAATAAATTAGTTTTATATGTTTCACATATAAACAATTGCCAATTGCCTATCAAAATAATTTTTGCATTAATTTATCCACAAAAGAAGCCTCAATTAACCATGAAGGTTATAGTTCTTTGTGCATCACTACCATGTAGGTAGATGAAAAACTGAATTTTCTAAAAAGCACATGAACAATTGGACTAAACCGGCATATTAATTGATTTTGGAAAGATCGATTTAGTCAAATCCTAAGTATTTAAATTTTTAGTCCATCAACTAAAAAAAAGTTGTATCCTACCCTAAGTCTATTGTTGTACACTGAATACTACATTGGATATGTGAATTTCATGCCATAATCAATGAATACTAGAAGTATGATTGGATTCTATGAAGCACTAAAAGTGACTATTCATAGATAATGCACGAAGCAAATCGCTACTTGAAGTAATTATGGCATGAAAAGGGGGAGGAATTTTGGGTAAAGGCATAAGAAGATGTGGATAATATATAGGCATAGCCGTCCTAAGTCGATCTTTAAGTGCATGTATCGAGACTTGAAGTTTAAGCGTCCCTTCGGTAGGAGTTAACTTTCTCTCTTGCACTAATTGCATGTAAGCTCGTAGCTCTGCATTTTATTGTTATCTATTATGTTAAACTGAATACTAACATTCCACATTCCACACGCATGTGTATCTCATTGAGCTGCAACTATCTTCACTCTTGCATTAATATTAGCATAGTAGCTATAGTTGTAGCTAGTAGCTATATCTTTACGCTTCCCTCATAATCAAAATGGCTAGCTAGCATGCTACGTCTATACGGTTCTCATTGAACTAAGGAATAATTTGCTTTCAATGCATCATATGCATAAGCAATAGATTGGTCTAGGGCCGAGTAGCCTAAGATCAGGGGGAGTGAGTTTATGAAATTTTGCTCAATGGAGACTAACCCATTTGATGGGATGAATAGTTGTGGAACTAAGATATTGGATAACACAATTATGAGGATTTGGGATTTATTATGATGAAGAAAAGGCATCAAGGGAGTTTTTTTTTGCATTAATGGTAATTAGAAAATTCTAGAAGAAATTCCATGTGAACTTGTATGTTGCGTATCTATATTTTTGTAGTATATGGTCCATATTTTTAATTGTATGAGTACTTGGATCAATTTATTAGGCTAAATAATAAAAAGCTAGAGAATGAAATAGTTTTTCTAAACTATGTTTTTGTGCATACCAGGGGAGAACATCCTGAGTTCATAGGAATGATGAACATTCTTAAGTGCACTTTAAGTATTCTAGCTCCTTTTGCATAATGAATAATAACCCCCATGTTTAAATATGTGCGTGAATATTTCCCATAAACCTAATCATAGCATACATAAATGGGCCTCCACTTATAGTTGGAGATATATGAATTTGAATTGTTTTAAGCCCATGATAGGGGATATCTATTGAAGTATGCTATTAAAGATCTAATATTGGCATTAGGGGAGAGAAAGCCTATTTTGAATGCCAAACATTATTTCGAGAGAAGAAAAATGATCTAGAAAATTTTCCTAAAGCTTGAAGCGGGAATACTATCACGCACTAAGTCAACTAATAGTTTGACTAATACTCTTGTGAAAGCATGAAGCGGAGCATATGCGGATATTTTTATAAATGAGAGGAGTAACTTGAAGTTATAACCCGAGAAGTTTTGTTTATACGAATAGTAAACTAAATATTGCATACTATCAAGCTAAAATCTACGAGGGGCTTTGTAGGTTCTAGTTTTGTGTATACTTGTTGAATAGAAATAAAATGAAACTTCTCCATTCTCATGAAGAGAACACCTCATGAAGAAGGTTGAGCACCTCATGAAGAGGATCATCATGAAGATAAAATCCAACATACTAAGTAGCGCGCATCATTAGTGTTGGATATGTAGAACAATATACTATCTCTTGTTTGTGAAATGACAGAGATAAAATATTCTCACATTGTGAGAGTATTGGGGAGAAGAGAAAATAGTTGTCGACAACACTACCTCTTTAATTACTGAATGTTTCTCTTGTGAGAACCCGGATCCGGAAAATAAAGTCCATGGCAAAAATCGCTTGTAGCGATTATATCGGGTCAATGAAGAAAGCAATTGAGGTTGAATCTCCTATTAAGAAGAAATGAATGTTACGCTATATCTCGGCAAATGAAACAAATGAATATCGAATATGCGGTTAATTAGTGGATTATGAAAATCCATATAATTCGAAAGAATGTAAATCGTAACTTGTAGAAATCTCATACTAAGTATTAAAGTCTAAAGTATATATATATTCACGAATGAATATTCAAGTCTCAAGAAGAGCATGTCCTAGAAGGATTCTGGTCATTGAATGATTTTATAGTGAATAACTCAATGTCATTGTGTATATGACTCATCTCGTGCATTAGAGAATATATTTCATAGAAGAGATTAATAATTCACTAAGAATGAAAGTACATCCTTGAATGAATTAATCCATGAAGGATTTACCGGTCAATTCTTGAACAAGCACCATTCATCCCCGAAGTGAATATAGACCCGAGAGAAATAAAATAAGGGATCTTAAACACCGTGAAGGTGTCATCGAAACACTTAGAAAGTGTATGAAAAGCTAGCAATGTAGTGTTGATATCCTCTATATACCATAGAAGGTATAAGAATAATGGTGGTTACGGCAATTGAATTATCCCTAAATGCCAAATGCAAAAAAATTTTGGATTTGTACAATCAAAATCTCGAAGATTTATAGAATACAATTTAAAAATCCCACTAAGGATAAATTATAAGTATCTAAACTCTAGTATAAGTTTGATACACTATCTAGAAAGATATTGAATATTAATTTATTTACCCCATAATCCTCTAAAAGGATTTATTTCTCGAAGGATAATATTTATTTATTTTGCACAACTAATTGGTGGTCATTATGCATGAAGCATATTGCTCTCATATAATTCATGGAAGAATTATGAACCAACTTTTATTTACACACGTTTATGAAAAAGTGTGGTTTTTGAACAATGAAGTTCAAAGTTTGGCTTTATGAGGGGAGCTTATTTTATTGAATCGCCTTTAAGGTAAACCACTAGAATTATAATGATCAAGTAGATCATTTGCTAAAACATGAAGTTTATGCATAGATTATGAAGATCAATATCTATTAATGAAGAATAGAATATTCTAAAGAATATATGACCAAGGAGGTTAAATGTTGTACTCTTTATCCCTATGTGAGTTTTTACTCGAAGGTTTCTCACACAAGGTTTTTAATGAGATAACATATGCAATACAATTAATGAATGCGATGTACTCTTTTCTCCAAGAACGTTTTTTTTTTTCCCAGGGGTTTTCGGATGGAGTTTTTAATGAGGCATATGCATATCGTGGTAATCGCCCAAGGGGGAGTGTTGTAAAACACACAGGACTCTTTCCTAGAAGGAAAGGAGAAGGAGGAATCTAATCCTAGTCCGTTCGTATGTGGGCTCTTACGAAACTCTTAGGCCTTGACAGGACTATATATATGTGGGAGCTCTATGTTGTAATCACCAATATTTGGATGAATAAAGAATAGTCTCCCTATCTTGTGTCTACTTGTTCTACTTCTCATCTCGTGTGTTGATTATGAGACGGAGAGGGGAAGATCCTAACCAACGGCAACATGTTTCTACTTGAGACACAACCAAATGTCCAATTCTGGAGGGACACAAGGCGCTCCATATTTTTTAAAAATTTTGTCCCGGCCACAATCCGAAATTTGAAGCGGACGGAGACCAATTAAGGCTTCGGGAATGGATGCCCGGTGGCTACAAGAAACGAGTTCAAGTGTGTGTAGTTGCTTGGGGCGTCTAGATGGTGGAGTCAACATCCGGCTAGGATACCTTGAACCCATGTAGTACACGATTCGAGCACTCGAAGATACTTTGGGGGCAAAGGCCCTCAAGTACCTCTGCTTTGACATACGGACCAAACCTCTTTTGCGGTACTGCCGAAGTCTAGTTGCAATCTTGGGAGTCGCTCCTTGTAGGTTAGGTGGGCTTCAAGAGCTTCCTCTTTGCTCCCAGGCTATCCCAAGACCATCTATCGTCGAGTGCCCTCAATTTTGTTCGGATGCTTCAAGCGCTTCAAGACATACCCTTGTTCCTCCTTCACTCGAAGCTTCTCGGTGTTTGGAGGAGCGTCAACCTTCAATGTTGGGAAAATATAGACCATAAGGGATGTGCCGCAAATAGATTAGATTAGTCATATCTTCGAGGACATGATGCTTTCAAAAGACAAATATCTATGACCTCGATATGGTAAAGCTTGGTAAATGTGCTTGGCAAAATCGAGAACCTTTGAGGGATTAAAAAATGGAGACCAAGATAGCGTAGATGCTTCATCCGATCAATACATCTTTGGGGCCCGACAACTCGTGTGCCAAACCATTTTGTTTAATGATCAACACCCGCAGTTTAAGTAAGCCCCATGAAAAGACGCCCCAAGAGTTTTTTTCGAGTCATGATTTATTCGACGGCGGCATTTGCTAAAGGCTCTTGAATGATCGGGGTGCTTAAATTTTCCACCTCCACCAGTTTCTCGGCAATCTCTACTCCGTTTGTGTTCTCAATAAAGAGATGGTGAACCCCTCGTGGTATATCTTCTAGTGAGCTGTTCAATCAATTCTATACCACTCACTTCGAAACCCTCTCCGCCAAGTCGTGCGGCGAGGTCATGAATTACGATTGTCTCCTCTGTCATCCCGTAAATATCTCTCCTTCGTCCTCCTTGCGAGAAATGAGAATGTCATTAATTCGTCCACGGTATCTCGGCCTACATCTTCCATTTCCTCTTTTGCATTACTCGGTGTTTACAAACCCTTGTGCTATCGGATGTTAACCAACTCGGCGTGTTACTACATATCCTTCGGGGAAAGTGTCTTTGCGGTATGCAAAGCATCGCTGATGTCAACACCAAAGCTGCCGATAAGCTCCACCACGAGCTCCCATGGTCTTGTTGAGCACATCGAGTTTTATTTGCGTGTCGAAATTGATACTTTTGTTACGAAGCCGCTTTCCCTCGCATTCTTGCTGCAATAGGTGACTGCGTAGTTTTTTGCAATCTTGCTCCCAATCCTCTCATATTCTCCATAATCATCATCGGTTGCAAATGGTCCTGCATGATGCATGAGCAATGATAAGTAGACCTTTTCTTCTAAATCAATTATTGAAAAGCGGCGCGAGATGAGAACCAAGTGCTCATTTTGCATACGCTCTTTGAGTATCACAAGGACTCTGCTTCCACTGCGTAAAGACCGAAGTCCGAGCATATCAAGTAGAATATCTAGTTCCTTCGATTGTCTTTGTTGACCCAAAGATCATCTAGTACCAACAAGAAGCATTTGTCTTTCAGTTCTTTCTCCAAATCGCTTTTAGACTTTTTAAGATCCTTTAACTCTGTTTTTAAACGGCTTCATGCGCATTGGTATCGAGAGGGTTCTTTGTTGTGTGATCTGGTCCGGCATATCCGAGGAAATATATGACCCACGCTGAATGTCTTCCCCACATGAATGAACATGATAGGATTGAAATGTCCAACACCCTTTTTTCATAGTCACAAACATATTGTGCGAGTACGTCTTTCCACAACCTGTAATGCCATATATTCCAATCACGAATAAGGTTTCTGCCTTTCGAGCTTGCTGCATAGGTATACGGTTGCTTTACGAAGCATCCGACTTATATCCGCACGGTCCTTGTCACGACCGAACACTTCTTGTCCAATGACTCTGTACAATTCGTCAATTTCTTTCTCGATTGCTGCTGCTTTTTATTGGCACCTTTCTTGATAGTGCGGTTACTACTGCTTTCCTTGTCATCATCCATGGCGGTGCTGCTGCTACTATGCTTTTCAAGAAACAGATTTGATTTCTTCGAGGTATTGAGAATATCTTCTATGCGCTTTTATTCGATTCCTCAGACTAATTCTTCTAGTAATAGGCAAGTAAACATTCTCGCTGCATTGCCATCCTCTGTAAAAAGCAAGGATCAAATGATTGTTATGACAACCATGTATTACGGCAACTTATAAGCCCTTTAAAAAGCACACTTCATTC
Organism: Hyparrhenia diplandra; assembly: GCA_015847255.1. Lineage (NCBI taxonomy): Eukaryota > Viridiplantae > Streptophyta > Magnoliopsida > Poales > Poaceae > Hyparrhenia > Hyparrhenia diplandra. The sequence continues at coordinate 7,724 of JADLZK010006888.1, forward strand.
TATAACATGCAAAATAATGAAATGTTAACAATGGGTGCTAATTTTTTGTATAAAAGGTATTCATAATGATCATATGAAATTGGAGAGAGTTAATTCAATTGCAAGACTATGGTGGTCCTTGTTAACAATGGCTGCAAAATAAAGCTACTGTCTTAAAAAACAACTAACATAGAAAATCAACTCTATGGTGGTCCTTGTTCATGAATCACCAGTTCTAGGAACTGTGCAATCAAGCGTTTCAAAAGTGGTAATGCAGAAAATAAGTATGCAGATTTATTGTACGAAAATTTGAAAAATTACTCTAGGGTTGTGCCAGCACTCCCTTTAGTATAAGAAAAAGAGGCATCTTTACTATCCAAACTATTTTTTAGATTCCTTAAAACAAATTCTTGGATTATATTTACTGAACGTTTTTTTTTTCATTTTGGATCATTTTGAAGGAATTCTTCATGGACAAGATACAAAACAGACAAAGAGATGATATTCAATTCATTTTATAAGAGCCATTATACTATATATATTTGAGTAGGTAAAACTAATTATAACATGTGAGATAGCAAAATTTGGTATCTATGTATCGAGTTTCAAGTTGTAATTTTAGCTCACAGTAGCTTTCTGATACAGTAAAAAATAAATACATATAAAATGGTTCCGATAGGCTCTTAATTTTGATGTACTGGTTATTTTGCATAACTAAAAGAGAACAAGACTTGTTATCAAACAGAGAGAGAGAGAGAGAGAGAGAGAGAGAGAGAGAGAGAGAGAGAGAGAACAAGAACAAGATTTGGCAAAAGAACAAAAGGCAAACACTGGTGCTAGAACGCTCCTCTAGTATCTCAATCAGAAATAATGGTAAGATGGTACCTTGTCACTTTTGATGCCAACAATTTCATATGACCAGTCTTGAAAACAAAACAGGCCTTTACATACAATATCTTTGAGTAGGTATCACTAATTCTAACATGGTAGGGGCCAAAAGTTTTTTATATCAATGTACCAAATTTCAAATCAAAATTTTAGTTCACAGTAGCTTTCCTGAGGTAGTAAAATTGATACAGACTCTTTGTTTTGGCATACTACTTATTTTGCATAGCTAGAATAACAAGACAATTATTTCACAAAGATCAAAGGCAAATATTTTAATATAATGATATTTGAGTATCTGAATCTGAAATGATAGTAAGATGGTACCTTGTCACTTCTTATGCCAACATTTCTGTATGACCAATCTCGATAAAAACAGGCCTTTGCAAACCATGTGAGCATAGATCGAGCACAGTTCTGCAGTATTGACAAAGAAGTTGGCTCCCCCTCTTTTCCTTTCTTATCATCTTCTATCTCATCATCCTCTGATGTGTCTTCGTCTTACGCATTTTCTATCTCCTCCAACTCTTCTTCTATCTCGAGATAAAAAACTCTTCTATCTCGGCTTCTCCTTCCACCACTTGTGTCTTTTCCATTATTTCCTCCTCAACCACCATCTCCTCTGCTGGCCGACTTGTTGGGACCACTGGAATTAACACAGAGCCTCCGGATTCAAGGCATGGAGGTTGCGGCTGGAGTAGAAACCGAAGTAGCTCACCTGACCTGTGATGTATAACACGCCTCAATAGTTGACCCGGATGTTGGTACCAGCTCCGTGCGCACTGCAATACTGCAGCACCGGCAATATTTACGGCTCGCGGATGAAAAACAGGCCAAAGTTCTGCCTCCGGTGCCTACACCCTTGAATGATGAACTGCCACAGCCAGGTCATGCTCTTCATTATCGCTGCGAAGGTAACATGTATCCATCGCCCAAACCAACTCTTCTTGCAGCGAGCAATCCGGACACAAGCAGCACCGAGTTTGTGTTCCACCCACCGGCGGCTGCCATCGTCCCCAAGATAGAGACCCTTCGATCCGGTAATAATTGACAAGATCTAGGATGTCTTACGCCTGCGTACAAGGCTGACTTGAGATCCATCTTCATGTTGTCGGTATCTTCAGATCGCTTTGAGGCGGGTTGTCTTCCGCTGCTCTAAGCACCGTCGCGCTCCTCCACTTTGCACCAAAGCGTGCGCCGGTGTTGGGATAGTGTGGATCTCTAGCTCCTTGAGCTTTGTTGATGCGTCAAACTCTAGGTAGGCAAAGATTTTGTTCACGAGCAAGTTGATAATGGGAGACAGTAAACCAACCTATTACAGTTAAGCACCAGGCTATCCATCCAAGTTTCTTCATCAAGTCAGCCATGGAATCCATGCTTAGTTTTCCCGGAGGGGGGAGATCGAGAAGGGAGGGGATGAGGCGAGGAAAGGAGGATGGATGCACAAATAGATATGTTCGATTCCCCTGGTACATACCACAGCTATACTACATGACTAGTGACGCTTTAGAAAAAAAAAAAAAAGGTGTGTCATTACTAATGGTGATCGAGATTGACTTTTGCTCACCCATTGTTCATACTCCATAGATGCAAAAACAAGTCAACGAAGACAAGTCTATGGTGGCTGCCAAAGATACTAAAAGTCTTCGTATTAGCTGGCATGCATTACTATTTACTAGGCACACATGGACAGTCTCTCGTATTTATTTCTCTTGTACTCAAATAAAATGGAACAAATGGAGGATGTAATATTCCCCGCCATCCCAAATTGTAAGTCATTCCAAGAATTTTGGAGAGCACCATGATCAAAAAAAAAAAGCATATTAGAATTTAGACCGGGAGACCAACCAAATGGATCAATTGAACTTGACAGCATGGAAGATCACTAAGGCGAATCCAACCTTGCGAGAGACCAAGATGCACCATATATATGGATCTTATTCATAAAAAAACCATATATATGGATCTTATTTAGGTATTTCATAGCTAATATTTTACTTCTTTTTATTGGTTGACTAGGTAATAGGTTTCAGTGAAAAGGGCTCAATATTTTTGAAACACTAAGTTCACATTTTGAAGACTGGTTCAGCCAGACCTTGGGAGCAAAAGGAAGAAGGAGCACGCATTGTCCATCTTGACACTCTGGACAATCTGGAACCGACGGAACGCCATCATCTTCAGAGGCAGCAGAGTGACATTTCAAGCGACGTTACAGGAGATCAGGGATGCTACACTCATTTGGGCCTCGGCAGGGTGCACAGCGCTTAAGCCACTAACGGTAGTTCAACCCAATTGGGGGTAATCCGTTATGTAAATAAGCCCCTAGCAGCCTAGGCTGATTGGGGAAGCGCATCTCGCGCATGTAAACTTGGATGTTATTTGTTTCTTCTTATTATCATTCAAAGGCGCCACGGATCTTTCAAAAAAAAAAAGTTCCCACCTCTATCATTATGAAAAATAAGCGAAGCATGTGTCTACATATGGATCTTATTGTGAAACGCTAATTACAGTTTTAATGGGTAATTAAGCATGTAGGGATGTAATTATAGTTACATGCTTAAGATTGTAATATAGTTTTAACTGCAATTATAGTTACATGCTAACTACAATCTTAAGTATGTGACCTTTCATAATACCCTTATTTTAGTTCACTATTATTTGAAAAAATATAAACCAGAGTAAACTTACATATTTTGCACCATGTTTACCTGTATCGATGAAAAGTAAATAGCATTTTCAGTGCATCGATGATCTTCTAGATGAAAATGCAGAGTAGCTGTATGCCCACCGGTCACTGCTGCAGCATGAGTTAGCAAATGTAAATTGCTTAGCCGCAAAAATAAATTCAACTAGAGCTGTTTCTGAATGCATGAACAGCAATAAATAGCAAGCTCATTAATTCTAACATATTTCCACACACATAAAAAAAAGCGGCATGACAACTGCTCCCATTTTCTAATAGAGGAGGAACAGGTCTCTGCCCATGGTTAACGATGGCCGGTTCGGTGCATCATTGACTGTACAAGTCTGTGTTGTAAAATATTCGATGCATATTGTTAAATCCAAAGGTAGCATTTGTAAATATGAACAGGAGGAAGACGGCTAGCAGTTGACTTGGAAAAACCAAAAGAACCCAACACCATCTCAGGCATCAGCGAACTTGTCAATCCAACCAAGAGAGAGTACTTTTACAGAAGCCGAACGTAAGCAAAGTCTGCAATAAATGAACAGGCAAGTGCAAAGAAAAGTAACTTAAAATGATGCGTTGCTATAACAAAATATCAGGAAACAAGAAATGGGGAAGGAGTTGGGTTGAAAACCTTAAGTTGGTGGTTGGCCACATGGGCCAGCAACTCCTGTAGCTGGGCCAGCTGCACACACACCTGGCAAAAGGAGCAAGAAGGTACCGGGAATTTGATCATCATTAGTCGATTTATTTGCATTTGACGCAATTTCATCATAACTCGATTAATTTGCATTCTGTCACAGGTAGTTAATTAGCGACTCAGTGACCACAAACATGAACAAATTTATTAGCAAGATGGTATTTGTGAAAAATAAATAGATAGATAGCCTGCATGATGACAAGTTGACAACCACTCCCATTTTTTTAAATAGAGGAGGAACAGGTCTCGGGCCCAATGAGCCTGTTAAATTGGCTGTCCCCCTGGTGATCTTTGTGAGAAAATACCACGGCTGATTTGGCACGGGCTGATCTTTGTGAGAGAAAATATTGCTGACCGGCCTGGCCGATAAGCCAAGCGAACAGGGCCAATGTTTGCAATGGCCGATTCATTGTACAATTGAGCGTGCAACCACTCCGATTGGATTTGGTAGTCTGCGAGTGTAAGTAACCACAAGCAGCAAGTTCCAATTTTCTGAGCACTACTACTTTACATAGGACCAAATTTCTCATTAAAAAAATTAAAGGGATTGTGTAAATCAAATGCAAGCAAAAGCTTTGGACCTAAATACGTGCGAATTTCAGGACACACATGCGGTCATGCTTTTATGACGGCTAACCTGATTGGAAGCACACCGCTGCCGTTGAAGTTGACGGGATGAGACGCAAGTTAGGACTTAGGCCCCTTGACGCCGCACGATCGACGCCGAGACATGAGGTGAGCGAAGATGGATCGCAGACGACGAACACAAGAGGAATCTCTCCTCAGCTTGCTCGAAGTTTCATTCAATTCAAAAGCATGCCTTGCCCTCGGGCTTACAGCGAGTACTTAAACGAATGGCCCTTGGCCCCCACATGTCATAACGATAACACCAATGCGCTAAGCGCTTACACAAACACAGCAAGGAAACGTAAAAGTACGCAATACTTTTACTCTTACGCCTTGAGGGTCCCGATAGCTCCCCCCAAGACGCCTTGTCCCCAGCGGGTGCGTATGATAACGAAACGAAAGAACATCATAGTCCTTCCATGTAGCGGATGAACTTGGAAGCCGATCCCACTTGATCAACACTTGTGGTATTGCCTTGTTCGCGCTTGACCCGGGCGACGGTCGAGAATTGCCTCGATGCTTGCTTGAGCCGCTTCGGGTTGGTGACTTGTGGCGATTCGGTGAAGACGGGGAGTATGATCCGCACGAACGCCTTCAAGCGTGAAACATGAAAAACATTATGGATTTTGCCGTCGATTGGGTAGATCAAGGCGATATGCCACGTTGCCCACACATTCCAACACTTTGTAGGGTCCAAAGTACTTGTAAGAGAGCTTGGGGTATGGTTGATTTGCAAGAGATGACTGAGTATATGGTTGGAGCTTAAGCGGGACCATGTCCCCACACTAGAACTTCACATGGAGTTCTATGTTTGTCACCATGATCTTGATGCGATTCCTAGCCTTTGCGGATGCTCTTTCAAAGCTTGAAGGTCTTTGCTCCCCGTTTTTCAATCACCTCGATTCATGAAAGCTGGGGGCGTAAGTAAGAGTATAGTTGGGAATGCCCAGATTTGGTTCCACTCCATACAGGGCCTTGAAAGGAGAACATCCAATCGATGTGTGGTAACTGGAGTTATACCAGATTTGAGCCAATGACAACCATTTGTACGAAGTTTGAGGTGCATCTTTATGCGACGCAGCGCAAGTACATTTCCATGCACGGGATGATTTACTCTTTCGATTGCCCATCGATTCGGGATGGTAAGCTGAACTTCTATTCAATTGGACCTTGTAAATCTTGAAGAGTTCTTGCCAAAAGTTACTAAGGAAGATGGGATCTCTGTCACTGATCATTTTCTGTGGGAACCCATGGAGCTTCACAATCTGGTCCAAAAATAGTTGAGCAATTGTAGCTGCAGATTATATGGATGCTTGACTGGAATGAAATGTGCATATTTTGTTAGTCTGTCAACAATGACCATAATGACACTATACCCATGAGATTTTGGAAGGCCTTCCACAAAATCCATTGTTATCTCACTCCACCACGGTTTCTAATATTGGAAGAGGCTGCACTTGATCTGTAGGAAGCGTATTGGTGTGCTTGGCCTTTGTTGGCATACGAGGGCATTGCTTGACATATTCTTCCAACGGCGCTTCATGCCCCCGCCATTAGAAGTGTTTTTCGGTCGTGATAAGTAGTTGAATCACGAATGTCCACCCATAGCACTTGGAATGGAAGGCATTCAATAACTTGGTTTTGTATAGCTGAATTGTTACCAATCCACGGCTTGGATTTGTATAGGATGAGGCCCTTGTCCAAGTGGTAACCATCTTCATTAGGACTACGAATTGCCAATTGCTTCGGGGGGGGTCGAGCTCTAGAGTCGAGTTGTATATGTATTAAGTACTTCTTGGATCCAGTCATGTTTGATGACGAATTACTTTTGTAAACTATTATTTTGTGGGAGACTCTAGACAATGCATCAGCTACTATGTTTTCCTTTCCCTTTCGATACAGTATTTTAAACTTCAATCCCATGAGTCTGGCCATAGCTTTCTTCTGCATATCAGAATGTAAATGTTGTTCTGTTAGATAAGCCAAGGCCTTGTGATCAGTGACAATCAGGAATTCCTGCCTCTGCAGATATGGTTTCCATCTCTCTACTGCCATGATCAAGGCTAAAAATTCCTTTTCATATATGGATAATCCTTTATGCTTGTCTGCTAAGGCTTTACTTAAGAATGCAATTGGTTGTCCTTGTTGCATGGGTACTGCACCAATGCCCTCTCCACAAGCATCTGTCTCAATTGTAAACTATTGGTCAAAGTCAGGGAGTTTCAACACTAGGGTTGTAGTCATTGCTGATTTGAGTTGATCAAATGCTAGTTGAGCTTTTGTTGACCATTCAAATTGCTTCGTCCTTAGAATGTTTGTAAGGGGTTTGGCAATGATACCATAACCCTTAACAAATTTCCTGTAGTATCCAGTCAATCCTAAGAATGCCCTTAACTCAATAAAAAGTGGTAGGTTGGGGCCATTCTTTGGAAGTGATCTTCTTGGGTCAGTTGCTACCCCTTTGTCGAGATGATGTGTCCCAAGTACTCTAACTCGGAAATTTGAGCAAAAGAGCATTTGGACATTTTCAGGTATAGCGGATTACGTTTGCTTACGTAGGACTAGTGCGAGATGCTCACGGTGTTCCTCTAATGAGTTGATGTATATGAGAATGTCATCCAAAAATACTAAAGCAAACTTTCTGAGATATGGTTGCAAGATTTGATTCATCAAGCATTGGAAAGTTGCAGGTGCATTGGTGAGTCCAAAGGGCATCACTTTGAACCGATAATGTCCCTCATGTGTCTTGAAAGTTTGTTTTGCACTCATCTTACGGTAACATTCTTATTTGATGATACCACGATTTCATGCCTAGCTTAGTAAAATATTGAGATCGACAATTCATCTAAGATCTCATCAATAATGGGTAGTGGGAACCGATTTTTGATGGTTAGGTCATTTAACTTTCTGTAGTTAACACAGAAGCGCCAGGTGCCATCCTTCTTCTTCACTAAGAGAACTGGACTTGCAAAAGGACTGTGACTGTGGGTAATGAATCCAGAGTTGAGCAGCTCAGTCACTTGGGCTTCAATCTCTGTTTTGAGTTGAGGTGAATAATGATAAGGCCTAGCATTCACTGGTATGGACCCAGGTACCAGGGGGATGCCATGGTCATAGACCCTACTAGGTGGTAAGGATGTAGGGGTTTGAAACACATCCTGATATTGATCTAATATCTCAGTGATGCATGATGGGTGGGATGATGATTGAGTTTTGAGGTTTGTGGCAGGAGGTGGAGCTGGTGTTACTATTGCAAAAGCCCAAGCTTCATTGCCTTTGGTGGCATTGCATAGTTTTGTTCTTTGAATTGGAGTAACTGGAGAGGGGTGGGTTTGACACCTTGTAACTTAACAGTCTGCCCCTTGTGTGGAAATTGAATTGTTTTTGCTTGCCAATCAAAAACCATGGGGTTATGCCTCTGAAGCCAGTCATACCCTAGAATAGCATCATAGGGTGCCATGTCCAGAACTATCATATCATTGCTCATTGTATGGCCTTGAATGTACCATTGTAGGTCTTTGACTTTAGTAGTGGTTGTCAACCAATTGTCATCGCCAATTTAACTTTCCTAGGTGTCATTGGAACTGTGAAAATATTGGCTAGCTTGACAAAGTTAGCACTAACGGAATTTGTGGGAACTTCAGTCGATGAGGATCAACATCACCTTGTCCTGGACTCTTTTTTGATCTTCAAGGAGTTGACAGAATCTGCACTAGATATGGCATTGACGGATAACCGACGGATGTCCTCCTCGAAGAGCATCTTCCACTGCCATGTGGTTAAGCTATTCCTCAAGTAATTTCTTGTTTATCACTGTCAATTCATTAAGCACCATAGCATGTGCTTGTGGCTTCTATTTCTTGGGGCAAATCTCATTGTGGCCAGGGGCTCATATTTTTCGCCCGAAGTAAAGCAAAGATTGTTTGCTCTCCCTGTAATCCTTGAGTTATGCAGGAGCCTAGTATAATTAGGAGGATTTTCTTTGTTGAGTTGCTTCAGTTTTGTCTTTGGGAGGTTTGATGTATTGTTGTCTATGGTGTTTTGTCTTGGCTCTTTCAATAGTTCTCTGCTGAACTTTAGCAATGGATTGCCCTTTCCACTATAGGGGGAACATGTGGTTCCACAATGACTCGATGTCTTCCTTGAGACCTTTGACATAGGTAGTAGCAAAGAATAACTCATCATAGTGACAGTTATGCATTGTAATGTTATACTGCAATGCTTGAAAGGCTGCAGTGTACTCTTCCTTTGTAGACGATAGTTTCAATTCTAATATCTTCCGAATAGCATGTCGAAATCATCGGCTCCAAATTTGTCTGGACCACGGCAAAACTTAAGCCACTTTGGCATAGAATGACCCCTGTTTATATGCTTGCCACCATTTTGGCAAAGATTGCCCTCCATATGCATAGATGCCTTTTGTACTCTCAAATGATCGGTATTTGGTACATATTGAAATAGCTATTGCGGTTGTCAAACCATATGTTTGGGTCGGTGCCATCAAATTTTGGGAACTGTATTTTTGGGTAGGGTGTGGTGGGGTAGTGTATCCTCCCCTGTGGTAGTTCTGCGTTGGCGGTGTCCACGATGGCCGTCAGGCTTGAACTCATTGCCTTTGCACCAAAGTCATTCTCAAACTCAATGCTTGAAGCTCGAGACCTGGAAGATGAGCTGCTAGACTGACGGGAGGATCCCTCCCTGTCAAATTGCCTCAGTGTAAGACTGGCCACCGCTTTACCATTAGCTTTGAACACGCTTAGTGATGAAATTTTGATTTTCCTTTGTACTCTTCAATTCCTTCTTCCGAGTTCATTTGGTACTTGGTGATGCGTCATTTGTTCAAACAATAGATCGAATTGCCCCGAATGTGTTCATAACGATTGGACTCTTCCTCGATGTCTTCGACATCTTGTCGAGGACAAAGCGTGGTCTCGAGGTGAAGGTTTTGGAGGTTTTGAAGGAGTTGTGTTGAAAATTGATGTAGCAAACGGTTTGGTGTACACCTCCCCAACAAGTTGCTACACCCAATCGCCGACTACGCTTTGAAGGTGTGGCACCACTCCGGTATTTTACACGAGAGACTTGCTACGCAACCCTTGTGAGTGAACACCTTCCCACCAACGCCACCGCTCCGGATCACACAATCAAACGACCGAGGAGATTTTACACAAGGGCGAATCCTTGCAACCCCGGCCCGACTATGTAATCCGGCTAATTTGCAAAAAGAACTTGTGAGGAGACAACCGGATTGCGGAACGCGATCGGTGGTCGGATTTACGGTAGCTTTAGCTGGTCATGTGCGGATTACTCAGACCACAATTCCTCGCTAAAGTGAACCCTATCGGAGCCTTGTGGATTCGACGTTCGAGAGAACAAATCAAGTGGGATGAGTTGTTGGGATCGGATTGGGGAAAGTGTCGAACACTGGATCCGCACTCCACCGATAAGCTTAAAAGAGAGTGATTCGATAATCTGGTACGCGAACCACTACGTGGAGTAGGTAGGATGGAGTTACCACGGAAGTGTAGCAGAATGTGGGAAGAAGCGCCGACGAAGCGTGATGTAGTCGCCGCCGCCGCCGCCGCCCGCGAATAACTAGCGAGGAGTTGGATCACGCTGGCCCCACCGCCACCACCGAAGAAGGACCGGTCTTTGATACCACGTGTCGCCCCTTGGCCGACGACGATCGACGACAAGAGCGTGCCACCGGAAGATGGATCGCAGACGGATTTAACGGTAAGAGGAATCTCTCTCGCCTTGCTCGAGTTTCATTCAATTCAAAAGCATGTCTTGCCCTCAGGCTTACATGGAGTACTTAAACGAATGACCCTTTGGCCCCCACATGTCATACGTAGATAACACCAATGCGCTAAGCGCTTACACAAACACAAAGAAGGAAACGTAAAAGTACGCAATACGTTTTACTCTTCGCCGTGGTCCCGACAGGACCCGGCGGCGGCCCTCTCGGGTTTGGGCTTCGCCCTGCACACCGCCGGGCACGGGCTGCTCACGCCGATCCCTCTTCCCCCCGCCGCGCTCTCCCCACGGCCATCACCGGCGGCGCGCCGCCGTCCGCCCACGCCCTCAACGGGTTGGCAGCTCCGCCCATGCCGACCGCCATCCGCCCGGCGGGTGAGACTCTCGGGCCATGGGGCCGCCGACGCACTCCACGCATGAAGTTGGGCTGAGCCCACGAACCAAAATTCTGAAGGGGCCAACAAGGCATAACGAATAACCAAGGGCCCACCCTTCGATTGGCCTAAACAGAAGGGAACGCGATCACTCTCCTCAAAAAAAAAAAAAAAAAAAAAAAGAAGGGAACGCGATCACTCTCCACACTCGAAAAGTCCATGGTTAATTTGCAATCACAGCTGACTCTTATTTTACGCACTCTTGTTTGTTCACACCAACTCTGCTTCTGAAAACAGTATATATGGCGCAATGTCATGGAACACAAGAATTTCATCAAATACAAAGACTGATAACTTCATGTCAGAGTCAGACATGGATATGGTTGTGCCTGACATGAAACTTGTTTCTCAGGTGGAGTCCACCCAGCCTGATAATAGCATGTCAGACAACCAACTCAACAAAGGGTTTCAAACCATTCAAACCGGATGCCCACCCTAGTCGTTGAAGAACAAGATGAGACTTATATATGCAAAACCGGATGTCCACGTACAAATTAGAGGTTCACTTGCTTGTTTCCTTTCATTTATTTATAACAATACACAACAGGCGAACTATAATAAGGCAAGTTTTCACAATCCAAACTTATGCAAAACAAGAACCATATGCGCCGTTGACAAAACAACAGTCCAGCTTCGTCATCATAGCATGCTCTGCAGATAGACAATGGGACAATAATGCTCCATGAGTGTCTCCAGTCCTGGAAGTTGGAACTGATTCCCTCCAGAACAACAACAGTTTCAGGATCTCATTAGCCATTTCAGTACTAATTGATGATGCCGGACCACCCCATCTCAGCAATAAGAGATAGCTAGCATATTTTTCAAGATTTTGGTTCCCGTAGTCTAGACCTGCAAATGGAAAATACACGTAACTAACTACTGTGCATCCAAGAATAGAAATCATTAACCACATGAGCCAGCAATGTGCATGGGTTTACATCATCAGAGACAAAAGGACAGTCTAAAAACAAGACTGCAGACATTCACCCACATAAAACTAATCTACCAGGCATCGATAATAAATGCAGCCGCGGCTCCTGTACCTGATTAAGGTTTATATAGTGTGGATTTGCAGCGTATGTAAAACGTAGGCAGAGGAATTTAAGGAAATAAAGAAAAAAAAAATTGAACAGTATACCTTTTCATCTGGGTTGCTTGAAAGAGCGTGTGATATGTTTTTCCGTTTAAGGCCGTCAAGCACATTTTTGTTAAACTGCTTCATGTCCATAGCTGGGCAAAGATTCGATCCAAAGTTGCCAAAGAGCAGAGTAACTACCAGGAGCACCGCTGGATCCTAAGGATACGAGGCAGTGGCACCCGCAAAGAGACAGTGTTTCTAATGATGACGCATCTCCCAAGGAGTATTTCGACTGTAACTTATTGCACTGGGAAATATTTAGTTTCTCGAGTTGACCCAGCTGCCCTGACACGGAACAGAGCTCATCGCACCCGAGGATTAGCAAACTCTTGAGGGACGGTGGTAGATTTTGAAGTGTTACCAGGTTAGAGCAGTGTATTATCTCTAAAGTTACTAGGCATGGACAAGGATTGATTGGATACGGAGATTGCTCTGGACTACCGGTAGGTGCAGTGTCTTGGCAGTATTCCATTGATGTACAGGCTTCAGGACGTTTCTCCTTTTCCAATATGAATTCAAGTCTAGGGCAATCCATGATACCAATACTTCTCAGCATATCGCAGCTACTGAGTTTAATCGTTTTAAGAGCTTGTGGCAGCGATGGAAGATGTTCCATCTTTTTGCATAACTGAATTTTCAATATTTGAAGTGACACCATGCGCTCCATGTTTACGGGCAAACTGTCCCAGTTACACAAGTAAATGCAAAGCTCACGCAAACCAATGAAGAGCTCACTACCTTCACGAATAGATGCCAGCTGCCTGCAATTCCACAATTCTAGTCTGTGCAGTTGCTTTGGGGCGTCTGGTTGGTTGCTACTCAACATCCAGCTAGGATACCTTGAACCCCTGTACCAACAGATTTGGAGCTCTTGAATATCCTTTGGGGGGCAAAGCCCCTTAAGCACCTCTGCTTGCACGTCTGGATCCCTCTTATTCCAGCCAAAGTCCAGATTCAGTCTTCTGAGTCGCTTCTTGTGGGTTAGGTGGGCTTCAGCAGCTTCCTCTTTGCTCCTGACAAACTCAAGCCCCCTTATACACAGAGTGTCTTGAAGACTGTTTAGGTGCATGAGCTGCTTCAACCCATGCCCTGGTTCCTCCTTCACTTTAAACTTTTCCAGTGTTTGCAGTGCCGTGAGCCTTCCAATGTTGGGGAAAGACAGAGCAGAGATGTGCCGCAGATTGATTAGATTAGCCATATCTTCAGGACAGGATACTTCAAAACAAGGAATATCTATGGTCTGGATGTGGTAAAGCTTGCTAAATGTGCTTGGCAAAATCAGTTCGAGAAAGTCATTACCATAATGGATACCAAGATAACGTAGATGCTTCATCTGATCAATACATGCTGGGACTGACAAATCTATCCCATTACATAATTTAATGATCAGCACCCGCAATTTCGTCGACCTCATGAACAAACGCTCCAAGAGTTTTTCTAAGTCATGATTTCTTTTCACTGTTTCCACGGACCATGCATAAGGCTGCTTAATGATCAGGGTGCGCAAATTTCCCAAGTCCAGAATCTTCTCTGCGATCTCTGCTGTATTGTTGGTCTCAATGTAGAGATGGTGAACTCCTCGTGGGATATCTTTCGGTAAGCCACTCAAATCAATTTTATAGAACTCGCTTCCAGAAACCCTCTCTGCCAACTCGTGTAGCAGGTCATGAATTGTGAATGTCCCAAAAATTGTCCTGTGTACTTGCAGAAATGAGAATGTCAGTAACTGATCAAAGTAGCTCTGGCCTATATCTTCCATTTCCTCTGTTGCATTATTCCTGGTGTTTACAAACCCTTGTGCTATCCAGAGGGGAACCAACTCATCTCGTTTTATTTCATATCCTTTGGGGAAAATTCTGCAGTATGTAAAGCATCGCCTGATGTCACCACCAAGCTGCTGATAGCTCCACCACAGGGCTCCCATTGTTTCATTCAACACGTCAAGGTTTGCTGTTGTTTCCCAGAAATCAGTACCGTTATTACTCTTAAGCCGTGCTGCCACTGTTCTTGCTGCAATGGGTGATCTCCCAAGCTTTTTTACAATTTTTATCGCTATATCTTTATATCTATTATAATCAGTACTGGTGACATGACTGTCTTCTAGGGCATAGTGCATGAACATGGAGAGGTACTGCCCCTCTTCTAAATCAGGTATTGGGATTTGCTCCTGAGCACCTATAGCTGCAGCTGCATCTCTTTTTTGAGCCGTCACCAGGATTCGGCTTCCACTCCGCCCAACACGAAGCACATCAAGTAGAATCCCATGTTCCTTCCGTTTGTCACCATTCACCCAGAGATCATCTAGTATCAACAACAAGCATTTGTCTTTCAATTCTTTCTCCAACTCTGCTTTAAGACTTCGTAGATCTTTTATCTCTGTTTTTAGACTTTTAGGATCATTGGTACCAGGTTGCTTGATCTGGTCCAGCATTTCACGAAATATATCACAGATGTTGAATGTCTGCCCGACAAGAATGAACATGATAAGGTTGAAATGTCCTGCACCCATCTCATAATCACAAACATATTGTGCCAGGGTACTCTTTCCAGAACCTGTAATGCCATATATGCCAATCACAGAATAAGGTTTACTCCTGGTGCTCGAGCTTGCTGCATCGGTATCTGGTCCCTCACGAAGCATCCTACATATATGCTCACGGTCCTTGTCTCGACCGAACACTTCCTTTTCAATCCTTCTGAACACATCATCAATTTCTTTCTGTGTGCTGGTGCTTTCCTCGGCACTGTTCTTCACCGTGCAACCGCTGCTGTTTTCCTTGTCATCATCCTTGCGGCTGCTGCTGCTACTATCTGTATCATTCAACAGATCTGATTTCTTGGAGGTAATGAGAATATCTTCTATGCACTTTATTCGATTCTTCAGACGGACTCTTTGGGTTATTGGCACTAAAGATTCTACTGCACTGGCATCCTTCTGCAAGAAGAATGGTTCAAATAATTATTATGAATAACGATGCATTCTGGTGACTCATAACCCCTCAAAAAAAACACACTTCAGTCAATAATGGGCAAAATGAAATGTTAATACTGGCCCCTAATTATTGTACAAAAAATAGTATTAATAGTGATCATATGAAAATGGAAAGGGTTAACTTAGTACCACTAGTATATCAGCCCTATAGACTAGCTATCTTATAAAGCAAACTAACATGGTAAAATGTACAACAAAAGACTTCACCGGCTTGCCGGGATCAATGGAATCAATTCAGGTGGTGTACTCCCACCCACCCACCCCCCCCCACCCACCCCCCCCACCCGGTGTTCTTTTCAAAAAAAAAAAAAAGAAATACGTATATCTAGGTATTATTAATTGGAGGCTCCCATGATCTCAATAAAATAGAAAGATCTTGCCATAATATAGTTAGAATTTAATCAGTATTAATAATAGTAACAATTGGCCTTTTTGGAAATATTACCCAACACATGGATTCTGATATTGCAATTATTACCAATCTATTTTATTAAAGAAATATTATTAATTGATAACTCAATCAGAATCAGATATAGATTGCAAAAGCATGTCTAAGTGCATTGTGCTAGAAAATAGATAAAAGAGAAACAAAGCATGAAGATAATTAATTGTGGTTCAAATAATTATTATGATAACGATGCATTCTGGTGTCTCATAACCCTCGAAAACCACACTCAGTCAATAACGGGAAAAATGAAATGTTAATATTGGCCCCTAATTATTTTTACAAAAAAATAGTATTAATAGTGATCATATGAAAATGGAAAGGGTTAACTTAGTACCACTAGTATATCGACCCTATAGACTAGCTATCTTATAAAGCAAACTAACACGGTAAAATGTACAAGAAGGAAACTTGACTATGGAAATACTGAACTTTATCTATATCAAGGTATTATTAATTGAGGCTCCCATGATCTCAATAAAATAGAAAGATCTTACCATAATATAGTTAGAATTTAATCATTATTAATAATAGTAACAATTGGCCTTTTTGAAAATATTACCCAACACATGTATGCTGATATTGCAATTATTACCTATCTATTTTATTAAAGAAATATATCATGGGAGTGCTGGCTGCCAGCGCCGCCTACTAGGCGCCTTTGGCCGGGTGGCGGTTGCCGCCGGTATTGCATGCGAGGTTAGCAGCCCAGCTGGGCGAGGAAGTCCCTCCCCCGCTTAGAGCATCATCAAAGGACACCTCAAAAGGTAAGTAGGTAAGGAGGCGACGCTCGGGCGACCCCCCCCCGCCCCCGCCTCGACCACGCCTCCGCCTCTCCCGCCCCGCTCCCAGCCGCCATTCCCGCAGACCCAACACCTCAAGCTTGCCCCCCACACCTCTCTCTCTCTCCCCCCTGGGATCCGCTTTGACTCACCCGCTCGTCTAGGCAACGGCCCCCGGCTCTCCGGATGATCTCGCCAGATCGAGCATGCGCCGCCGGTACCATGGAGCGCAGGTCCCCGTCTCTGTGGAAGTCCCGGGCCGAGGGAAGTAGAGGAAGAGGAGTTCTACAACTCGCCATGAGGCGGGCGGAGCTCGTCGGTTCTTTGGGATATCCACCGCCGAAGGGGATGACAACACCATTCTAGCGAGGCATTCCGGATGGCGGGTTCGAGGTGCCGGCTCCCCCCGGGAGCGTGGCTGCCACCCCGTCGTCTAGCGCCACCGCCACCACACAACGAGATGTCCGGGGGGAGCTCGGTGTCGTGACATGGAGGACTTCTCGGGCCCGACGCCGACGGACCCCCTCCCGTCTCCACCGTCAAAGGCAAGGTGCGCCACCGAGGCAAAGAGAAGAAGAAGAAGCGCCACCACAAACGCTATTCGGCTTCATGGCAAGAAGACGATAGTGTTTTGCGCGGAGCAACCTCGGCGCCCGTGCTCGAACATCTCGGGCGGGTGGTCGAGTCCGCCTGCACTCCTCCACAGGCTCCCATCACTAACGCCCTTCGCCCCACCGCGGCAGTGCGGGGGCCGGCTACCGCCTGGGGCCATGGCGCGATCCGGTGGGGCGCACGGACCATAGGGCGTCGGCGGCTTCTTCCGCGGTGTGCAACAGGAAGGCGGGCTTGCTAGCGCCACCGCCAAGGCAGGATGGGCACGTACCACCGTAACTTCGTGGGCTGTTGCTTCAATTGCTTGAGGGAAGGACATGTCGTGGCTCGTTGCACCTTCCCGAGCCGATGCTTCTCTTGCCGCCGTGAGGGACACCTCATTGCTGCCGCCCAAACCGGTGGTGCCGGGCGGGCTCCTGGGGCGCCGCCGCTCCACACGGGGCGCCAAGCAAGGCGCGGTGAGACTCGCGGGCGCCGCTACGCCCAGATGCCACTGCCTACGACATGGTGGTTGGGGAACTTCGCTCTCCGGCGCCCTCCGCCCGTGGCGTTGCGGCCCGACGACGACGCTTGTCGTGATGCGCCACGCTCCACCGGGGCGGCGAGGGTACGGCGTGGCGCCGTCGCCCATTCCAGGCCTCCTCCATGAAAAGCACCTCCACCACCTCCCAAAGCACCACCACGCACCTCGCTGACCGAGCCAACTGTGGATGACGGCGAGGTGTCGCTTAATCAACGCCCGGCGCCGGGCGTCGGCACGAGCGGGCGACCTCACTTCATTGTTGTCAACCGCCGCGCTTCGCAAGTGCGCCGAGGTGGGACAACCTCGACCGCGGCCTGGTTGTGCTTGTGATCGATCGCGCGGCCCGTCGTCACCACCTGCGATGATCTCGAACTTCCTCAACGACAACCTCGGCCTCACCCGGCAATGAAGTATCCGTTCGTGTCCATGAACGATGATTTCGGGTGGTCCGGTTCCACCACCGGGAGGACCGCGACAGGTCTTGGCACCGCAACCATCCGAAGCGATGCCACTCAAGTGGATGTGATGGGCGCGCGCGACCACGAGCTGTTCCCGCTCCTTTAGGTTTTACATCCTACTTGCTTTCAAGAGACTCCCGCTTCCGCTACAAGAATGTTGAGGTCGCCGCACAGCGATCCTAGGCCGTGGTACAAGGTCCGAGGGGTGGAGCTATAGCTCGGTACCCGCACCGCTTTGTGCGGAAGTGGACCGTGAGCGGTTAATACACCTCGGCGCAAAGGAGCTATGGAAGACCGCGGGCGCCGCCAAAGGTCAAATTTCTTCTTTTGGCTTGGCCTTCATGGGGCTGTGGATGGCGGAGCGCCGCATGCGACACGGGCTTGAGGGCAAGTGCGGGCGGGCGCTTTATGCTCATTGGACGAGACCGCGAGACCCTCCCCGATAACTGCGCCCTCACGAGAGAGGTATGGCACCGCATCCTTCGTGACAAAGAACCTTGAGAGACTATGCCCCATCGCATCGGACACCTTGGTGCTTTGGTGGCCCACGTCGGCGGGCAAGTTGCAAAGGTCTTCGTGAAGGGTTTTGATTCGGGCCGCTTCTTGCCACTTGGGAGATGCGGAAGGAAAGGAACAGAGAACTTCGACAATCAAGCGCGAACTCCGGTTGGTCTTGTAGCTGCCACCAAAGCCGAGGCCGAGGAGTGGATTGCCGTGGGCTACAACGTACCGGCACGGGTGGTCGCGGTGGTGGGGCAACTAGTCACGACCCGCTGCCCTTTCACGAGAGCACAAGCTGTGTAACCACTTAGTACAACCGGGTAGCTTGCGCCGCTAGAGCGGTGAGTTGTGTATGTGTGTTTTACGTATGCGGCAGTCAATTCGTTTTGGCCAAAGCGGGCAGCGTGTAAAAACTCTATTTTCCTCTTAATGCAATACATTACAATGCACGGTTTTGAAAAAAAAAGGAATATATAATTATACTTAGGAAAGGCAACTCAATACCTTGAGTACTTGCAGAAAAATAGAGTTTTAAATTTTTTTGAGTGAATAGTAAGGGTTAAGATTAAACATCAAATCCAATTTGAGGTTGCAAATGTTATTTCATTCTATCTCACTTTTTAAGCCATTTATGCTACCATAGTAATTGAGAATGCAACATTAGAGCTGCACTTAACATATGATAGGAAAAAACATTATAGTAATGAATAAAATCTAATTCTGAAAATCAAAATATAGGCATTACCTTGTTAAGGTTTTAACTAAATGCATATTAAAGATACATGGGCTCCTATGCATAAGTAGAAAAACTATGGATATAATATGGACACAATTCATTATAGAATAATTGATAACTTAATCTGAATCAGATATAGATTGCAAAGTATCTCTAAGTGCATTGTGCTAGAAAATAGATAAAAAGTGAAACAAAGCATGAAGATAATTAGTTGTGATTAATTGTATATACTAAACAAGAACTTTTCATACTTTTGTTTACTGTAGGATTCGTTCCGACCTATGGCAAGCCATGGATCCAGGGACTACTGTTGTATTGATTGGTGCCTGCTTAATGGGGTTCGACCAGCTAGGGGACTACTAGCTGTGATTTCCTATTATAGTCATATAAATGAGTTTGTGTTCTGCTGCTCCATATGTTTGGTAGTCCATGTTCATGAGTCACCATTTGATATGCATAACACTACTAGTCCTTCAAAAAAGGCCGGTTGTAGAAATTGAGCAAACAAACATTTTCAAAAGTGGTATACCTAATGTGAAAAAATAAGTATGCAAATTTATTGTAAGTGTGAGAAATTACTCTAAGGTTTGCAGTAGCAGTCTATACCAGACTACCAGTAACCAATCCCGGCATAAATAAAAGAAACAATTTAAAAGTACTCACTTAATTTAATATCATAAAAGAGACATCTTTCTTATCAAAGCTATTTTTAGATTTCTTAAACTAGAGTCACTCACTGAACTCATTTTAGATTTCTTTTTTTTTTTTTTCATTTTGGATCATTTTGAAGGAATTCTACATCAACAAGACACTGTGTTCAATTCAATTGCTATGAGCCTTTTTTTTACTACTATATCTTTGAGCAGGTACACTAATTTTAACATGGGAGGTGCTAAAACTTGTTATCAACGTATCAATTTCAAATAAAAAATTTACGTTCCTAATGCAGTAGAAATTGATATAGACTCTTTGTTTTGGCATACTATTATTTTGCATTGCTAGAAATAACAAGACAATTATTTCACAAAGATGAAAAGGCAAATATATAAATATAATGATATTTGAGTATCTGAATCTAAAATTAATGATAGTAAGATGGTACCTTGTCACTTCTTATGCCAAGAATTCCATATGACCAATCTCGATAAAAACAGGCCTTTGCAAACCATGTGAGCATAGATCGAGCACAGTACCACAGTAATGACAAAGAAGTTGACTCGTCCTCCTTTCCTTCCTCATCATCTTCTTCTGATGTCTCTTCCTCTGATGTCTCTTCCTCATCATATTCTTCTGATGTTTCTTCCTCTGATGTCTCTGCCTCTTTTCCTCCTTCACAACTTTTCTTCTTCTATCTCTTCCTCTGATGTCTGTCCCACTTCTCCACAACCTTCTTCTGTCTCCTCTGGCATCTCTCCCTCTTCTCCATCTTCTATCTCCTCCATCTCTTCTATCTCTGCTTCTTGTTCCAACACTTGTGTCTCTTTCTCATCCACCATCTCCTCCGCTGGAACAGACTCAGAGCCTCTGGACTCAAGACATGTGGGCTGCGGCGATGCTTTGGCAGAAACTGGAAGAAGAACAACTGATCTGCGTAGTGTGACACTCCTGAATACTCGCCCCAGCTGTTGGTACAAACTCTGTGCAAACTGCAGTACTGCAGCACGGGCGTTGTTTATGGCTCTACAGATGGAAAACAGGTCAAAGTTCTGCCCTGAGTGCCGCCACCCTTGAATCACCAACTGCCCCTGCCGGATCTTGTTTTGTCCCCTCTTCATTACCGCTGCGAGGGTGACATGTATCCATCGCCCAAAGGAACTCCCCTTGCAGCGGGCAATCCAGGCGCAAGCAACACCGAGTTGGTTCTCCACCCAGCGGCTGTCATCATCATCCCCACCATGGAGATCCTTCTCGATCCGGCGATAATCGAGAAGATCTAGCATGTCTTCGGCTTCATACAAAGCAGACTTGAGATCCATCTTCATGCGGTCCAGTATCTTCAGATTGCTTTGAGACTCTTTGTCTTTGGCTGCTCTGAGAACCGTCTGCTCCTCCACTACACCAAGCGTCTGCTTCAGCTTTGGGATAGTTTCATTCTCTAGCTCCTTGAGCTTTTTTGATGCGTCGAACACAAAGAAGACAAAGATCTTGTTCACGAGCAAGCTGACGATGGGCCTCAGAAACCATCCGATTACAGTTAACCACCATCCTGTCATCAAGTTTCCCATGGAATCCCTGCTTTGATTTCCCAGCGGCCTAAGATGAAGGAAGGAAGATGGATGTGAAAATAGTTAAGTCAGATTCTCTGGTACATACCACACATCATATGTTAAAGCAAACGTACGCCACGACAGGTGATGCATTAGAGAAAACCATTACCTGAAGGTGATCAACTTTTTGCAGTTAAACACTAGGCCATCGCTCCAAACCTCTGATCTTCCAAAAGCTAACCGTAGTCCATAATGCTACAACTACACTCTTTGGGAGGAGACGGGTGGGTGAAGAAGACTACGGATGGATGGGTACTAATGGTGGTGAGAACACAGTGCTTGCTTCGCTCTTGCCTCCTCTTGGACTCTTTGAGGCAGGATCAATAATTTGCTCTCGCCCTCGGGCCTCGGCTGTGTGCAACAGTAGTAGCCGCTAGCCGGCCAATAACAGTAGCAGCATCTGTTGCCGTGTCAATCTTTTCGGCGAAAAAGGACACAGAAACGTTGGAGAGAGTTTAGGGTTTAGTTGGTGAAATATTTTTGGGTTCGTAGCATCAGAAAGACTTTTCGTTTGTATTTGATAATTATTGTCCACCATAAACTAACTCAGCCAAAAAGATTCGCCTCAAACTTTTTGGTCAAATTGTACAATTAGTTTTTTTTATTTATCTACATCTAGTACTTCAATAAATGCATTAAGAGATTTGATGTGACAGGAAACTGTAGCATTTTTTGGGTTGGTGAAGAGGAAGTGAACACTCAGGGCAGGAATCTTGAATAATACTCGCGCGCCCACCTTTTATCCTTGGCCTGCTGTTTTTACCATGCCATTGCAATTTTGCAAATACCTGATATTCTTTGTTTCTTGCGTAAGTAAGTATGGCACTCTAATGTTTCATCAAAAAAAAAAAAGTATGGCACTCTAATCAGTGATCTGTAGCAAAATCTTAGGCGCCATTTGGTGGCAATTAATTCAAAGGGTGCTCCAGCTCTGAGAGTACTGCTGCCTACTGTTAAATGTATTTCTCATTTGTATTTCTATGTTTGTAAATATAAGTTGCAAAAATAGAGTACTTGCTAGTTTTTTAGCGATCGGGCCATTCGATCACCCGTATTTCATTAAGAGGAGAAAAACCAAATCCAAATACAATAAACCCCGATGCCGTAAGAAGGCATGCGAGGAAAACACACCAACTAAGACTTAAAACAAAAACAAAGCAGCAAGAAAAGCGGGGGGGGACCCTCCACCTAACAACCCCACAAGCTGCGCCTAAACAAATGATAACTCAACACATATGTAGCTAATAGTGATGGAGCCATAGAAGAAGCACCTCGGCAAAGAAAGCATGCGCGAGGAAAGGCGACGAACTCGGTGGCTAGTAGATGAATATACATATCTCTTTCCGGATACATGTATTATTTGCCTACATACCAAAACAATCGTTGTGGTTGTATTTTGGACGTCCATATCCACAGGTGAAAATCACTCGAATATATACGTATTTGCACCGGCTGCTGCCTGGGCGCGCGGCAGGGCGTCCGCCATACGGCCGGCAGACGGAGGCAGAGGCCATGTGTAAATGTAGCCCACACCTGCACTCGTCGTACGCCTCGAACAGACGCGCTCGACGACTCACGACTCATGACTCATGACTCATGACCACACCTGCACCTGTCACCACTGCCAAACATTGAAACTGGATGCTGGGTAGCAGTGCTGTCACCACACCTGCACCTGTCACCTACCACCGCTTGCTGGCTCACGACCATGGTAGCCTAGCCGTTCGTCGTCGTTCTTCACTGCTGTGAGAGTGAGACCGTGACTAATTCAACGGCCTTCTCCTTGACCGACTACGCCTCCAAACCCAAACCAGCCTCTCCCACCACGTACAGTGCAACCCGTGACCGACTCCATGGAAAGTTTCTGGCTGCTTGCTGCGTGCTGTTAGTGGAGGGACCCGGCCCGTCCTCTCATAGCTGTGGCCCGTCCTCCGTGGTTGACTGAGGGTTCTTTTCGCAACATTTCAGTGTACAAACGCGGTGAATGAATGTACGAACGCGGCAGACTAAATAATTCATCTTTGCCAAGTATTAAAAAAATCTGCATTTCTCAACCGAACCCATATATGTATATACTACTTTATATATACTAGTCCCTCAACCCGTGCTACCGCACGGGCTAATAGTTTGAAGACATATATAGTAGCATTACTAAAATCTTTATAAACATTTTTAATTGTTTACTCCTATATTCTAAGAGGATAATTGTATCCTGTAACAAATAGTTTTAAATATATATTAGTTTTGGCATTTTTAATTGTTGTATATAGTTTTCCGTCTCAATTATAATTGTCCACTTTTGCATCGTACCCCCGCTTATGTTAGACATAAGTTGTGTTTTATATTAGATCTAATAAAACAGATGATTTTTTTAGTTTTTTGTCATACTTTAGTAGGCTTTAATACATTTACTTTATCTACTTTTCCATCCGTACTTATATTGCATCAGACATCTATTTTTGTTTGAGGTTTGTTTAGTTCATTTCATTATGTTCATATTCTTGCAACATACTTGTATAAATATGTATTTTCCATTATTCACATTGAATAGAGTTGTTTCACCAATTGCTTTGTATACTTTTTTTGACCCCCTTTCATATTTTTCACCTTTGGATTGTACTTTCATATGTGCTCAGATATTGTTAAATTCAACATTAGCTATGTATTTGGCTTGAAAATCAACATGCTTCATGTACAACACCACACCATACATCCCAGATCATATGTTAATTTTTTTACATACTAACAATAACATGAGCGAATAACTAAAATCATTATAAAATTACACCTTTTATAATTAACTACATAGATATTTTAGATTTATGAATACTTTATATTATTGTTAAGTACATTGTGTATGTGGGTAATTTAGATACCGGTTTATGTGCTACTTTATATTATTTTTTCGTAATATCATATTTGTTACTTCAAAAGAATATTAGAGGACTACTTTAGGCTATTATTATGCATTGTTGGTAGTGTACGCCCAACCCACCACGTAGGGGCGAAGGGCAGCCCGATCGGGAAGTGACCTCTCCGGGCCCCCGGCAGAGTGTGAGCGGACCGCACTTGTCATAGTCATCGTTGCGATGCATTGGTGGCCGCCGGGGCGGCGTAAGTCGAGGTGGAGGTCGCCAAGTAGATCTTTGAACTTGAAGCTCGCCGGGTCAGATCTGAAGGGGCGTGCCGCCCATGCATAGCGCATGACATTGGCGAGGGTCCCCGGCCGCCTTCGATCGATCGGGGCGGCGGCGGAGGAGATGCGTAGGTGTAAGTCATTGGTACCGCATCACCTTAGCGTGGAGTACTCTGCGATGAGACGTGGCGGATGGACGTGGGCGGGCGAGGAGGTGAAGTCGAGGAGGCAGCCGTGAGAGGAGGTCACTAGGGCGTGCTTACGGGCGGCCCGGTGGATCTCCTCGCGCCCATCTTTGCACCGACGGTGACGTTCCCCATGCGCGGAAGAAGATGTCGCCGTTGTTGTCGAAGAGGGAGGATGGTGGCACCCTCGATCCACCATTGGGCGTGCTGCTTGAAGGAGGAGGACGTACTCTGAACGCCATCCTCCCAGGACGGTTGGGAAGGTGGAAGCCCATCGCTACG
Organism: Hyparrhenia diplandra; assembly: GCA_015847255.1. NCBI lineage: Eukaryota > Viridiplantae > Streptophyta > Magnoliopsida > Poales > Poaceae > Hyparrhenia > Hyparrhenia diplandra. Next base: position 32,849 of record JADLZK010006888.1, read on the forward strand.
CCATGCAGCGGGTTGTCCCCCCCATCATGAAGTCTTGAAGGAGCTCGAGGCGGCGGGGATGTAGTAGCGATGGAAGTACCTCACGATGCCAAAGTGGAGGCTCCACCGCAGTGCAGTAGCCCCCAATTCGATGGCGTTGGAGATGACCCCAAGCTTCATGTTGTTCGTCGTGGCCGGGTGTAGCTCCGTGATCATGTCGTTCGACGCCGGGCCGTCGATGTCGTCCATTGCAACCGCGGGAGAGGCGGCTGGCCTGGTGTGCGATCAACCGGGGATACCATGATGTCGTTGTCGATGTTGCGGTCGTGCCGATGCCGGCGCGCCCCGGCGTCGTCCGGCCTCGTCGTCGTTATCTTCGGGCGGGCGAGGTCGATGGCCTCCTCCATCGGCGGGGCTCAAACCACTCGGTGTCTGTCACCGCGGTGAAGTGGTTAAGCCTTCCATGAAGATCCGACGCGGTGGCGCTTTCCCACAAAATCCATGCGTGAAGCATAGACCTCAAAGGCGTCGATGTAGTCGTCCAGCGTGCCTTCCTGGGATGGTGGCGCGTATGCCGCCATGACATCGAGATGTCGTGGTGGTCCGGCGATGTCGCGGGCGCCTGGTGAACTCGCCCCTTTCGGCGGGGACTTTTCTTGGACAGTCTCGTACGGGCTGCGGCAAAGAAGACCGGTAAGGTGTGGAAGGCGAAAGATAACTCACGTGAGTGGTCGTGGTCGATGTCCATCTTGAGCTCGAAGAAGAGCTCCGACTTTCGAATCCGAGAGATCGGGGTCGTCGGTGCCGTCGAACTCCTTGACTTGAAGGCTCGTGATGTAGCGGGAGAGTGCAGCTCCGATGGCGCAGCACGATCTTTGGCGCGCGGTGGCGCGATCGGCGGCAGAGGGGGCGCCACGGGTGGCGTCGGGGCGGGGGGCGGGCGCGGGTGACGCCATCTCTGCCGGGAGAGTCCCGCTGCGTATGCGGGTGTCGCGGGGGGGAGGTTGCGGAGCCGATCTTTGCGGTGTCGTCGATCGCTGGCGTCGTTGGCGATCGATGCGCCAAGATCAACGTCATCCGGCCTCCTCGAGTTGGAGGATGGGAGGGTCGGAGAAACACGACGAGGGCCGAGGGGGGGGGCGGCGCCATGGCGCCCCGTGCTGCGGCGGCGGCCGCCGCGAGCCGCCCTCCGGCGTGGTCGCCGTGCGTCGTGGTCCTCGAGGTGTTGTGGATGTGCTCCATCCGACCGAGACGTGCGCCCAAGTCGTCGGCGCGCTTGCGGATCCGAACGCGGTGGGACGCCGAGGAGCTCCCTCAACGCATCGTTGAACTCCCGTATCTTGGAAGCCATGGGTGGTGGAATCGCCCCGGTCTCCGGATACCCGCCGGATTCGGCAAAGTGGGCGAATCCGACACGCGTGTTCTTCGCTCGACGCGACTCGAGAGAGAGAGTACGGGGCTGAATCTTTCGCCCGGCGGCGACGAGCGGCGACTGAGGATTGAGGTAGATGGGAGGGCCATGGGGGCGGCGGTGGTGGCGGCCATGCGGCGAGGCCACGCGGCGAGGGCCTTGGCGAGGGCGCGGAGGCGGCGATGGATGGAGCCGGAGAGCCGAGAGTGAAGATATTTTTATTTGCTTGCTTATCCCCTAGAGATTACATGCCTCTTGCTTATATAGCCGAATAATGGGACTTGTAATCTAAGCAATCTCTATAAGGTTTCCTTATACGATTGGAATACCTTTTACAAGCATATCCTATTTTATTCTTTCCTAATAAGGGTCTCCCTTATAGATGAGATATCCCCTTGCACACAAAAACTATCTAAGATAATCCTAACTTGAACCGGAAGCGAACTCGGACTCGCGGGGAGAGAGGAGGTGGCGGCGGCAAGGGGCGGCCCCGCGGCGCGCGCGCCCGGCCCCTCCTAGGCGGCGGCGTTATGCGTTGTGGCCCATCTAGCCACTTTCGGGGCGGCCCAATTACGGTTCATGACAATACGTGTGTTGATAGGGGTAGTGTGTGTGTGCGTGTTGTTAGCATCAATGACGTTTTAGTTTGTAATTCTAAAAAATGGCCTAATAACTTCAAAATAGAAAAAAACACTGCACTCATGTAGTATTTTATTATACAATATATTAATATACTACTGTACTTGACTAACATTTGGAATTCTCTAAGTGCTATCTTTTTCTTAAAGGAATAGATTGCCAATTAGCTAGAGATGGTGTTGTAATATGTGTTCTTGGATAAATATTCTATTATTTTTATTTGTATATATAGTGTATCGTGGATATTAGGATCAGGGGCGAATCTAGGGGTTTGTCGGGGTGACCCCGGTGAATTTTGTAAAATCCATAGTAAAATATTATTCTAACTCATAAAAATTTATATCACATAGTGAACTTGACCCCGATAACCATTCGGCACTGATCTAATTTGACCCCGATGACCATTCGCCACTGATCTAATTTGGCTTTTTATTGTTTGTGATAGGTAAACAGGATACTTTGGATATAAATTATGTAGCTATATAGACTAATTAAATGGTGTAGGAATCGTATTTCTAATCGGGTTTTGCATTGAATTGAGCTCTAACATACCTGTATGGAGTCATGAAGTGGCATCACCCAACAGCCCCTTTACCCCATAAAACAAACGCCTCTTTGTCGCCGGTAGGTGGTCAGTTGTCATCGTAGGGGATGCACAGACATATGATAGGGACACCAGCAAGTATTGTACATGCAAAACCGGACAATGCATGTTTCCATGGTTCTTGTTGATGGAGCTCTAGATGGACTTTTGAGTTAGTCGATGCCACCCATCTCTCTATGAGATCCAAAACACAGAACCAACAAATCAGCTGATTGCAACAACTCCAAACAGGAAATCAGGCAAGAAAAGAGACTGCATACTCCCTCCGTATTGGTAAAAGAAGTCCTTTAGGACAGCGACACGGTCTCCAAAACACAACTTTGACCTCTTGTTATTCTAAAAATATTTATGAAAATGTGATATATGTATACTTTTATAAATGTATTTTTTAAGATAAATCTATTCATATAAGTTTGACATTTACAAACTCAATAACTTAAAAGTTATTGATGATTTACATTCCCAATGTTTGACCCAAACCTTGTCCAAAAGGACTTCCTTTACCAATACGGAGGGAGTATATAAGCAACTACTGCATGGAAGGTCAGAAGCCCACGTACCCTTAATGCCACTGATCGGAAGAAGAGGTGGACAAAAGTGACTTGATTCACTTTTTGTAGATTGATACTCTGTGTGGTCTTAGGATGACTTGTTTGCTTGATGAAGGAGGACTTTTTTTAAAATTTTGCCCTTTTTTAAAACAAATTTCAAATCCGTCCCTAGTTTGAAACAATTTACACCAGGTATCCCTTTTTGTCGCGTCGGTTTGGTGGCGTGATTTTTACACATGTCGCGCCACCACATGTGGCGCGACGGCGCATCCATGGTGGCGGGTGGCGTTGACCACGTCGCGCCCGGTGCACATGGGCGCGACGGCCGTGCATGCCGTCTTGTGGTAATTGTTTGTTTGTGCCATGGATGTGTGTAGTGCATGCCCCGATATATTTAGATCCATAGAATTTGGGAAAAAGTGACACATCGGAGACTATAGCACTTTTGTTTGTTTGTGGTAATTGTTGTCCTACAATAACCTAACTAGGCTCAAAAGATTCGTCTCGTCGTTTACATCAAAACTATATAATTTGTTTTTATTTAACTATATTTAGTGCTCCATGTATGAGGTAAAAGATTTATTGTGATAGGTTAATAGTGAATTTTGGACAGTGGAGTAACCAATATCATGGGTGGGATTCACTTGGTGGCCACAAGTTGCACTGCTATAAATAGTGTTCTTTCTCGGCATCAAGACAAGCATGCATGGTGCGAGACCCGATAGTGTCTATGTGTTTAGATTCCAAAATTTTCTCTCCAAAATTCTTTGTTGACCTATCACAATAAATCTTTTACCTCATACATGGAGCACTAAATATAGTTAAATAAAAAAACAAATTATATAGTTTTGATGTACATGACGACGAGGCAATCTTTTGAGTCTAGTTAGGTTATTGTAGGACAACAATTACAACAAACAACCAAAAGTGTTATAGTGATCCGATGTGTCATTTTTCCTAAATTACGGATCTAAATATAGCGAGGGGCATGCACTACACACGGTCATGGCACAAACAAACAATTACCACGGGGCGGCATGCACGGTCCGTCGCGCCGTATGCACCGGGCGCGACATGGTCAACGCCACTCCGCCACCGTGGTGGACCGTCGCGCCACATGCGGTGGCGCGACATGTGTATAAATCACGCCACCACCGGGCGCGCGACAAAAAGGATACCTTGCGGTGTAAATTGTTTCAAACTGTGGACGGATTTGAAATTTGTTTTAAAAAAGGGCAAAATTTAAAAAAATCCGATGAAGGAACATGAGGGGGACCATCCCATGTCATGCACGGTCATGCATCCACACAAACTCTGCAGGCCACAGGCCACATGCACACGCCAACAGGACTACTCACTGTTGTTTATGCATAGACGCCCCCACGTACTGCTGCACGCCAAGACCCTAGCTCCCACACGCCATGGAGAGGTTCTGTTGCCGCACCCCCTCTAGATCTGTTGTGATCGTCTCTATGCACGCATATCTCGCAGCCACCGCCGCCGCCTAGGTATCTTTGGCGATGAAAACGTCATAGATGGTAGATAATGGAGATATATATTAAGTTGTTGCGGTGGAATTACGATTGACGGAAGATGTGGATGAATTTAGGTTGTTTTTGTTTACGGTCATGTAAGTATGTAACCTTGACGCTCTTCCGTGGACGGATTTATGTTTCCTCGTAACAGATTCAAATAAAAAATGGATTTGTTTTTTATTTTTTTATCAATATAAAACAATGGCAAAGGTGTGTAATTTTCTAAAAAAATATAATAGATCTACCGTTACACATCGCTAGAGATGTTTTATGCAAAATTTAATTAGATGCTTATTATTTATTTATAATGGCAATGGTGGGTAATTTATATATCAATTTAGGGGTTATTTTATAATGTTATTTACAATGGCAATGGTGGATAATTTTTAGAAAATAAAATCTAATGGCTATCATTGTTAGAGACTACCAAATGCATGGCTAGATGTTTCTAATTATTGTGAGAATTTCTAGGATTTATCTTTTTTTTCTAGTAAGTGATGCGGTGAGAGTTAACGTGGAGCCTCCGTTGGAGCCTCCAATTAGTAATAGTAAGATACTTGGGTGCGTTTGGTGTGAGGACCAAATTGGATAGAATACCATGATATATGGATAATGGGATAAGGATATCCATGATGCATGTTTCGTTGGGTGGGTGGCCTGGACGAGCCATTTGTTTTCTTGGTTTGGTTGGGTGGATTAAAGTGGATGAGATTAGGATAGTTGGCAAAGTATATTTATGACTTAAAAATAATAACAACTAATTAGACACTAACAAATATGCATTAATACTAACTATGTCATGATACTCACTAATTTAAAATAAATATGTCATTAGCACCATTAATAACCTAATTAGCACACAAAACATGCACTAATCAACATATTAGCACTTATCAAAACTAATCCTACCGTCACACACTAATAATCCTTAATTTATATACAAATGACAAAGATTAGATGACATGGATGAGTTGGTTCTAGAGATTTTTATGAACCAGAAAATTCAGCATATGAGGGTATATTCCATGGATTTGCTGGTCCCAGTGATCCATCCTACCAAACACTAGTGATCTGGGGATAATCCAATCCAACCCCATCCAACGAACTAAACACCCCTTGTTATACGCATGACAAGGGGATATGCCAAGGGACCAAGAAGAGAGGCATGATATTTGTATATGAATATTAAATTTATATCGTTAGTCATTAATCATTTGTCGTAGAGATAACATTCGAATTGCTTCTATGGGTACATCATTAGCAGTAAAGGAAATATCATATATCATCATGAAAATAACTTTTTACTAGCTTCCTTGTTCTCATAGATATGGGAAACAGTTGGATATTTCCATGATTTTTTTTTTTCGGATTATGTATCTAGATCGGATAGAGAAAAGTTACTAGCTAAAAGAAAATTACGAGCGAGATATCCATTGTAGCACACAAATCAGAAATAGATGCAAAATGAATATTAATATTCAAGACTTTTTTTCATATGCATGCATGAAAATTACCAGAATGGATATCTATTTCCACCACGTCTCGGGCAAGGGGCCACTAACTATAGCTCCTACGGTCGCAGCCCGTGTCACGTTGGGCTCATCATCTTTTTAGTCTTCCTATCTTATATTCAATTGTTCTTCGAGTAGACTTGTATTTTTGCTTGCTCTGATCTTCATACTCCTACACATACAGTATACTAGTAGTGATACTACAAAGGAAAACCGTGTGATCCATTCTAATGTGTGTGGGTAGGGCCTGCTTGTCCGGCAAGGGGCAGGCTCAATAATTCGTCTCGACCGGCCGAACGACGGAGCATGTGCTCGTTCGTTCACCTTTCCGGCTACAAGGCTGCTGCGTCTGCACGGCCGGCAGAACGCCGAGCCCACAAACCTGTGTTGCAGTTTGGACGGTCCAATAATAATCAAACGTCGTACACATCGAACAGATGCATGTGGATCACGCGATCCATCGTCTGAAAATGTTTTCTTCCCAATATTTTTGGTTCTCTCTCTAAACTAACCGAGCTAAGTTACAATCTGTGCCCTACACCTACAAATGTTGAAACGTCTCGATCCCTGCTAACACGTCTGCGCCCAATACGAATCATCTTTTACTCAGAGCTCACGCATCTATGTCGTAACCAGATTTCACACGAAAACCGGATCCATGTGTTTTCCGGTTACTGAAATTTAATTCATGTCATTGGAATAGAACTACCTGTATATGCCTTGCCCAGTCTTTCAACATAGATAGAAGTATTTGTAGACAAAGTCATCCATTTATAATACCTCTACTAAGCTTTTCAATGAAAGCTAGAGCGTGACTTCAAAGTTTTCCGGTCACTTGCTAAGCCCCACAAGTACATGCCTTCACTTCACAGTTAACCGTGACCGAAAAAAATCTGTTAGACTGTAAATTCAACTTTCTAGGTCCACAGATTAAGATATCATGGAGCTTATGGGCTTTGGATTTTGCAATTTGCATTAAGCCCTTTGATGATATCAATGATTAGTTTCTTTTAGTCATGTTACTAGCAATCTTTGATCTCACTACAAATTCCTCAATGATCATACGTCTTATCTTATCCATTTCTACAACTTGATGTTCCACAACAAAAAATCTGATGAACCACACCTAGCCAGTCTCTAGTTTAGTCACACTATCATGCACTAATTTTAGAAGCTCAGCTTGATAAGTAGGCATGAAGTCACAACAATCATCCCACTTCCCATATATGATGTCAATGTTATAGTCTCGTCGATCTAAAACAAAAGGTAGCACGTACTACATGTGGACCAGTTTATAGGACAGAGTAGTTTATCATAGCTTCATCTCCCTTTATTGGCCAAATTCCTATAAGCTGGATTATAAAAGGTGAAATGAAAGGCTGTTTGGATTCGTAACTTCTTCTGAAAGCTCGCTTAATAGCACTGCAAGGAGCAAAAATACCAGAATACCCTTACAGAGGATGATTGATTTGTGCTCGTGGTACAAATAGGGAAGGGTAGAATTGTCTGTTAACATTAAGCTGGGTTGGATTAGCTTGGCAAATTGTACGAATTTGAACTCCCTAGATTTTATAAGCTGGTTAAATATCTAGACTGTTTGGGTGCTCTTTTAGATTGCACAATCTGGAGCAATCCAAACGGGGACTGGGGCAGGCTCAATAATTCGTCTCGACCAGCGGCGCTGGACAGCGTTCAGCGTTCATGTGCCGCTCGTCCAATCTTTCCGGCTACAACAAGGCAGGGGCGTCTGCCACACGGCGTGCGAGCCCAAGTCGACAGTCATCGTACGCCTCGAAAAGACGACTCATCAGATCACATGCATGGGTCTGCATCACCGCGACGGTACATCTGCAGACGTTTGAAGCACATGGCCACCAGACCCCAGGAAAACCACATCACAGACGTGGGTTGAGCGTAAGACTATCCGCACTCATGTATTTACTCCCTTTATATATTCTAGTCATCAAAATTTACTTTTTACAATCTTTCACCCGCACTCATCCATTCTTTATATCTCTACTCCATTCTTTACAGGATCGACTTATAATTTTATCCAAATATATTCATGTAAGATCTAGTTTTGAAGTATTTATTAACACGAATTTAATGGTGTAATCGAATTTAAATTAGTTTCTTGGTTTATGAGCTGTGACATTTGTTAGTTTGTTAAAATATTAGGGCCCACCGCTGCTGCTGTCCTCTCTTTTTCCTTCTTCTCACCGCACATACTCCCTCCGTTCGCTTTTTATTTGTCTGCAGAAGCGTGTTTGTGCCATGGAAGCGAAATACGGTTCTCTACAGACAAACATTTATGACAGAGGAAAGACGTATGGGGGCCGCAGCATGTCATAGCGAAGGCACGGGATGTCGCTAGGAATACAGGAACGAGCAGGCTTGGGAAACGTACCGTCGATGTTTACAGTACCCGCTGCTGCAAAATTTTTGGTAAAAGGTTACTCCAGGAAGCAATAGCGTCCCCCGGTGCGGATGGTCTAATCCTGAGACGCGGAAAATCCACCGGATGAAACATTAATCCACTATATAACAAGCATCTTAACTACCCAAAACCAGCCATTACAGTAGATTTTAATATTTCCACCCTTCTATCTCTCCTTCGTTCCACCCCACCGGACAAACCATGACGACTGATTTGCTACATCAACATGTTGAACATTTCTCCAACATTTCACCTTGGATTCTTTGCAGCATATTTCACCCCGTGAATGTACCAACATGGCTGGCTCAATAATTTGGTCTTGGTCGTGTGCCACAGTGCAGTGGTGTACTATGCTACAATGCAGCTGCTGGTATAGCTGCTGGTATGCTACAATGCACCCCGTGAATGTATCAAAGAATCTGTCTGCGAAAATGAGCATAGATGGGCTAAACGAGCCAAAAGCAGTGCAAGGCCTACAGTAGCTGTTAGCCGGTGCCAGTCATCTTGAATAGCCCTCGCCCACCTTTTATGTTTGAGATTTTTGTGTTTTATCCCGTACTTCTTTTTTCTTTGTTCAGGTAATATATATATGCAAATTTCTTTTTTATTACCGGAGGAGAAGTACCATTGATACTTTTAATGTTTTATATTAGTACTGGCCATTTAATTAAGACAGGTCAGTAGTTAAAACCTAGCTAAATTGTACTCCCTCCGGTCACTTTTTGTAAGGCGTTCGCACATTTTGGAGTTTGACAGCTATATTAGGCGTGACAGCAAGTAGAGGTCAAATTAAATGACCTTGCATGGTGTTGCAAGCTCCGGTTGGATGCACAGCTTGCATGTATTTAATGACCATACGTTTTCTTTGTCTTTGCGTGTATTGGCTAAGAACTGCGTGCGTAGCTACTTCTTCTCCTTGGTATATCGAGATTTTTCCGTCACGCCTTATAAAAGTGACCGGAGGGAGTATTCTTGAAGATGCTCACTCTCCCTACATACTCGATTCGTATACAAAATGGCCAACATATATGAAATAGATGCAAAATGGATATACATATTCGAGACCTTTTAACATGCATGCATGAAATCCATCTGTACTACGGATGACTGGATATCTATTTCCACCACGCCGTGGGACGGTGATCGACCACTAACCAGCTACTAGTAGGTCACAACTCGTGTCAGTGTCACACGTTGAGCTTATCCGTCCTCTCTTAATTATAGTCTTACTCTTATTCATGTGTTCTTCGAGGGAGATTGTATTTTTGGTTTCTCCGTGGGAAAGTGATACTTCCATTCTAACGTCGTTGTAGTTGGGCCTACTTACTAATTGTCCGGCAATGACCTGGTCAATAATTCACCTCGACCAGCCGCTGGACGGTTCATGCATGTGCTTGTGTACTACGTGTTAGCACTGCCTTTCAGGCCGTGACTGTACCATTTCAGCCCGTGAATGTACAGAAGCTTGCATTGGCTGCGTGCTACAGTGTTACTAGGCCACTAGCGGTCATTGTTGCCGTGTCCATCTTTTTGGTGACAAAGGACACACAGATGCATATGGGCACGAGCCAAAAGCAGTGAACACAGGCCTAGCACTAGCCAGCGTCAGGCATCTTGATAATCCTCGTTCATCATTTATCCTGTACTTGATTTTTTTTTTTTGTTGAGCTGATATGGCATTTTGTTATTGTTTGACTACAAAATTATCGTAAAGTATACTCTTTTGTGTAAATTGTTAATTATATACTCTCTATTTGCATGCAGGTCTCGTAGGTTTCCTTCTCAGTTTAAACTTTTGGATTTTGTAGCCTAACTCAACATGTGGAGATAAGTCTTGTTAACTGCATGCGTTGACTTAAGACATCATGGTGCTTAAGGGCCTTCTGTTTTCCATTTAACTCTTTGATGATACCAAGGATTATTTATTTAGTCATGTTACTAGCAATCTTTGATCTCAAAATAAATTTCTCAACGATCATATGTCTTGTCATACGTTTGCACAACTTGAGATGTTGCAGAACAAAGAATCTGATGAAACTCAAGTAACCATGGAGAGTTCTTGGGTATCTAGTTCAGTGACAAATCATGCACTGGTATAAGAAGCTCGGCTTGTGCGAACACATGGTTGATTTAGGTCACATGTGTTTAGTTTTGTGATTGAGTGATTGTCAACGTTCAACACTTTATTTCTATTTTCTTTTATCTCTTATGCTTCGGCTATGTTCACCTAAGACACGTGGAGTGTGTCGAAGACGTATCTCTTGGTTCGTGTTATGCGGGTGTGGGCTCGAAGATGGTAGCCGACGGCGAGGTGAAGGGGCCAAGGAGGGCGTCGGGCCGACCGGATCGGAGGTGAAGGGACGGACGTTAGGCTTGGGACCGAGGGACCGGGCCGGGCGGCTAGCCATGGTGGGACACACGGGACATCGGCGAGTGCAAGAGGGCGTGGCGGGACCGTGTCGATCGGGTCAAGGCGGTGGCGTGCAAGCGAGGCGGGGAGCTCGGACGACTTGGCGACTCGGGCGGTCAAGGCCGGCGATGACCTGCGTGTCGAGGAGGTTTGGTGGTTTGCCCTCAAAACCATCGGGTAGCGGGGTTTGGTGGTTTGGGCCTCAAAACCATCGGGCGGCGGGTTTTCGCGGGTTTGGGCCTCAAAACCCGGGCGGACGTTCGGTGGGCGGGGAAGCACGGCGCGTGGCGGCATCGGGGAGGTTGCGTGGATGCAAGGCTACCGGTGAGGGAGCGGTGGCCGTCGGATCGAAAATACCCAGTCGACCAAAATAGCCTAGGGTTAGTTGTTTGGCTCTTATGTATCGAAAGGGCAAAATGGGGATGCAAAATAAGGACTATAAATAGAGAGTGGACAGCCATCCTCCCCCTTTGCCTCTTCAATTTCGTTTTTTATTTTTCCCAAATTTTTTAGGGTTCTTTGTTTAGAGGTCAAGAACAAATTTGTGAAGATTTTTGTGGTGATTTTTCGTTGGGAAGGGGAGCCCCAATCCTCCCTGTCGTCTCCGACGATTTGGATCAATCTTCTTCTTCTTTGATGTGATTTTTGTTGGAGATTTTAGATCCTTGGTTGTGGTTTTCTGCGCTTGTTTTGTCTTCTGTTCTTTTTTTGTGCAGGCCGGTGTTCTCTGATCTTCAAAGCAGGGCAGCAGCAGCTAGCAAGCAGGAGGCAGCAAGCCAGCGATTTTCAAGTACTCGGCAGCAGCTGCTGCTCTTCCTGCTGGGCGAGCGGCTCCCAGGCTCCAGGCACCAGCGACGCGCGACAGGGCAGCGCCCATTTCCAAGCCCGGTGCCCCGGATCTCCTTCCAGGCGCGCTGCTCCGAGCTGCTGCACAACGCCACGGTCGGCATCAGCAGCTGCTCCCAGGCCACGGGCAGCAGCATCAAGGGGCCAAGGGCCGGTGTCAGGATCCGGTTCGGCAACAGCACAGCAACGAGGATCTTCAGCAAGTTTGGGGAGCTGTGCACGGCAGCCACTGCTCCAAACCACGCCAGGCTCCTGTCTTCCTTGGAGTACGAGCACCACTGCAGCAGCTGCTTCAAGCCGACGGCATTCACCTCATCTTCAAGCACGGTTCTTTGCTTCAACAAATGAAAGGTCGAATTTTTCTCTTGATCTGTGAATTGGCCATCGAGTCAATTGTTTTCCTCTTGTGCAGGTGCTAGATTGAGGTTTACTAGTGTGAAATTCTAGCTTTAATTCTCTCATCTAGTTTGTGTTTTTCCTGCGCCCCGTAGGTGTTCGATGAAATGTCTAAGTAGCTATTTCTTCTAGTTTCTTCCCGGATACTTGCTAGAATTGTTTTTAGGCTCTAATCTAGTTTTTAACTATGTTTCTAGAGCTTGTTTAGTTGTATATTTTTAGCTTCTTGAAATAGCTTTATTTTCTTGTCTTAGTTTTTATTTCTTGCTAAATAGAAAATCCCAAAAATACTTTTGTTCTTGACCTTTGCATTCCTATTGCATTGCTTCGAGAATTTTTTGTCTAGTTACTCTCGTCACAAGTTGGCGTTGGTGATCTAGTTTCGGGAACCCGCTTCTTTTCGATAGATGTTGGGAATCTCATTTCTTTGCTCCGATAAGGTTGGGGGTTGAGCCGATGATCCATATTTGAAAAAGAAAATCGAGGCTCCCATTCACCCCCCCTCTGGTCGCCGTTTCGGTCCTTCAGCTTGGTAAGTAGGCATCAAGTCACAACGATCATCCAACTTCCCATATATGATGTCCAATGCCAGTCTCGTTTGAAGATATATAGACCCAAATAATTTTCTGTTGAAAAACAAAAGTACCATGTCGTACTGCATGTGGACCAGTTTATAAGACAGAGTTTATCATAACATGATCTCCTTTTATTGGCAAGTAATTAGTCTCATACCAATACCAAGTAGTGTCACTATAGTGACGAGTCATGTATAACTTTTGGCCGGACTAAAAGATCTAGTTCCTAAACATTTAGTTTCGGAGGACACCTTTTGAAAATTGAAATATTAGGTTTCTTGGCCTAAACATATAGAAAAATTCCCCTCCACCCCTCTATAAGAAACCAGCAGTGTCTTAGATAAACCAGCAGTGTCTAACATGGCATTAACCAAGTCAGTCAGCGTGCGATTTTTCCTCTCAGCAACCCCGTTGGATTCCTTTTATTGCAAGTAATTAGTCTCAGACCAATACAAGTGGTGTCACTATAGTGACGAATCATGTATAACTTTTGGCCCGACTAAAAGATCTAGTTCCTAAACATTTAGTTTCGGAGGACACCTTTTGAAAATTCAAATATTAAGTTTCTTGGCCTAAACTTAGAAAAATTCCCCTCCACCCCTCCTATAAGAAGGTCTCCAGCCTCAAACAGATCGCTGTAGGAAGAAAATCCAAGCAACAAACTTTGCCTTGTGGCCTGTTCTTTTCTTGCCAGGAGAAACAAAGATGAGGCCTCAGGTGTTACTTGGCGTACGTCACTCTAGCTGTTCTCACCGTCATCGCAGCTGATCTGCCACTGGGCAAAGGTGACGAGTCAGAATCCACTTGCGTTTGCGTGCACGCCCTCTAAATTTTCGCCAAGATCATCACTTATTATACGTTATTGATGCATGCACACTCTACTCAAAATTTTGACTCAACTACTTGCTGTAATTGGTGGCCACAGGAGACAAGGAGGAAGCTGGAGCGGGCGTCGCCGCGGACGCTGCCGGCGCGAGCTCGTGGCCGTGCTGCGATGACTGCAGTTATTGCCTCAGGATGAACCCGCCGAAGTGCCGGTGCGATGACATTTCGCTGCACGGGTGCCGCCCAGAGTGCAAGAAGTGCGTCACGTACACGCTCACCGCCGATGACGATGGCATCGAGATGCCGGCCACCTCCACCGCAGGCCGTCCTGGCCCCGTCCGCACCTACCGCTGCGAGGACCTGCTCACAAACTTCTGCGAGCGCCGCTGCACGCCGGCGCCGGCGGCAGTGTTCCTGGGTGAGGCATTCTGATCGGACCGGCCGGACGCTGGCCGTCTGCTGCGTGCATGCCATGCCAAGTCGAGTTTGCTTCTCTTGAGACTTGGTCAGAGAAGAAATAAAGCAAATGTCGCCGCTCGGCTGGATGCTTGTTCTTGCTTGTCGTTAGTATTGTTTATGAATAAAGAGCCATGCCATGCTCATGCATGATGCATGCTGTGCTAGAGTTTGTGGGTTGCTAGCTTTTCAGTTTGTTCCCTTTGCTTTGCGTGTGTGCCTTGCATGTTGTCGTGTGTTTGCTGGTCATGACGAGTGATGAGTCATGAGAGTGGCCCAGAACTTCTCTTGCGTCTCCCAAAACGTTTTGGAGCACACTAACCTTTTCTGCAGGCAGAGGAAACAAACGTGTGGTCGATGAGCGTCTGAACACGGGTCCACGGGCAGAGAGCCCCCACACATTCCCGCTTAAAAAAGAAGGACTAGTAAAAAATGATTTGGACACTACCTATATTTTTCACTGGCAGTAAATAAATAAACCCATAGAGAGATGTTTACAAGAGAATAAAGGTAGCCGGAAGATAGCGCCATGAGGCCGCAAGTTTTGTTAGATATTCCTTATTATATGTGTAATACCATGTACCACAAGGCACAAATAGCGACATTTTCGGATTAGAAAAACAAGAGAGTAGCACCGCAAAGTAGTCTGAGTTTCTGATCCCAGTAAAAATTGTCGCGGACCCTGTTTGGAGTTTGTTCAAGGACGAGCTAATTAATAAATGGATGACACGAACCGACCGATCAAGTACACATATGCACCAGGCCATTACATTAAAAAACAAAAAAAAAAGGCAATCCAAATTTGTTCCAATTTCCTGACACTGATACCCCACGCGTATGACCAAATTTCATGCCGTTCACACTTGAGTGCGTGACCCATGAACTGTGCGAGGGCTGCTGATCGATCTGATTGCAAGCGCGCAGCTGCCGCCGGAGACCATCGGGCACGCGCGCTGCTCTGTTCGCCGCGGCGTCGACGGGTTGGTGGCGGTTCTCCGCTCGCCGACCGCCACCAGGGTCAAACAACGGATCATGAATATCTGAGGCCGGCAGGGCCTACACGGAACGCGATCACGCTCGGGCTCTCTGCAATCCAAACTCTTTGTTCCCTTTCCCCTACCCATAATATACACGTCTGTAGATATATTCCGTTTGTTGTTCCCGTTATGAACTGCCCACTCTGCTTCTAAAAAATGGAAGGTGCAGAGTTTCATTTCTGGGACGGAAGCACAATTGATCCCATGCCATGGAACAATGATTCCATCCTTATATACAGGCAGATAACCAGCCCAGCCTAGCCTAACCTGTTCCACCCCACCCTCCACAGACAACAACGAAGACCAGACCGATCAGGGCAAACAGGACGCCAGGGCCTGCGTTGAAGAGCAAGCAGAAACATGTGCAAACCATTCATGAACAGGGCTATATATATGTATCAAACAATACACAGCAACGTTGCTCATTTATCCATACAATACAACAGCAGTACGTCCAGTGGTATATTATGTATCATACAGCACAGGTAAGACTAAATAAATGTAATAAACAAGAGGGTAGCAGCACGCGTGCAGTTCATCGTACAGAGACGCGCACTCAAGCCTTGAGACGGGACTCAATTAACACTGCACGTCTGACGATCAAAACTTATGCAAATAAGCATAAATGCTGTAGACAAAATACAGTGCGCGGCTTCGGCAAAGTTTGGCCCTGCAAAATTGCAAATAGAAGATGGGCGGGCCAACACGGCTCCATGAGTGCCTCAAGTCTTGGAACTACCACACTCTCCGGTGACACCAAGGGATAGCATATTTCCAAGATTTTGGTTCCAACAGTTTAGGCCCTGCAAATGGAAGATGCACGTTACTAACTGCTGCATCCAGGAATGCAGATCAATAACCGTATGAACCAAACCGACAATATGGATGTGGTTACATCAGAGACAGTGACAGTCTAGAAACAAGACTGCAGACCTCCACCCACCTATTGTATTCCCTCCATTCTAGATTATAAGATGTTTTGGCTTTTCAAGTGCAATGTTTTTATTATGTATCTGCACATCATTTATACATAATAAGTGCATAACAAAAAATATATCTCTAGGAAAGACAAAACGTCTTATAATTTAGAATTGTGGGAGCATAACTAATCCACCAGACATCAATAATAAATTAAGGAGGGATGGACCTCATTAAAACTTAGATGGGCTGGATTTATTAAGGAGGGATGGACCTCATTAAAACTTAGATGGTCCGGATTTACAGCATATATAAAGAGTGCTCAAAGAAATTAAAGGAAACACAGAAAACAAAATTGAACAGTATACCTTCACGTGGGTTCCATGAATGAGCGTGTGATATTTCTTTCTGTACGAGGCCGTCAAGCACATTTTTGTTAAACCGCTTCATATCCATAGCTGGGCAGTATTCGATTTTAAGTCCCCGAAGAGCAGAGAAAGTCCCAGGACCACTGCTGGATCCTAAGGATGCAAGGGATTGGCAACTGGAAAGAAACAGTGTTTCTAATGATGATGCGTCTTCAAGGGAATGGACTGACAGCAGCTTATTGCAGTCGTAAATATGTAGTCTCTCGAGTCCACCCAGCTGTCCTGACACGGAACCGAGCTGCCCACACTGGCAGATTGTCAAATGTTTGAGGGACGGTGGTAGATTTGGAAGTGTTACCAAGCTAGCACATCCTCTTATCTCCAGATTTACTAGACATGGACAAGAAATCATTGGATACGGTGACTGCTCTGGTGCACTGGTAGGTGCAGTGTCTTGGCAGTATTCCAGTGATATACAGGCTTCAAGATGTTTCTCCTTTTCCCATAAGAATTTAAGCCTAGGGCATCCCCAAATATCAATAATTCTGAGAGATGGGGGAAGACTGAAGAGCTGGACCAAGCATTCACAGCTACGTACAAATATCATGTTTAAATGTGGCAGGACTTGCTCTGTTGTGAGTGTAGGCTCATCCTCTGTCACCGGTTTGGGGCCAATTAGCTTCTTACAGTCATCAATCCACAAATCCTTCAAGGACACCAAGCTTTTGAATACTTGTTCTGGCCAGTAGATCAGCATGTCGCAGTGTTTAATTCTCAAATCTACAAGTTTTTCAAACGATTTCCAGGCCACAAATGTTAGCTCTGATTGACTTGGGAAGAAGAAAAAGTTGCAGCTAGATATCCTTAGTTCTGACAGAGGTGCTGTTTTCGTGTCATGGAGCGATGGTTCTAGCATCTGTGATGAACCCCAGCTACTATCTATCTGAGGCAGTGCTTCAGTGTCACGGACACATATTTCTAGCTTGGACAGTGAAGTCATGTGCCTTGTTGATTGAACTATTCCTAAGGATAGCAGTGCCTTGCCTTCGTCCAGCCTTATGACCTTGAGCCCTGGTGCCTCAGGAAGACTTCTCAACTTTGGACAGTTTTCAATATCAATCTCCTCAAGTACAGGAAAGGTTAATTCATCTTTGCCTTCTGTTTCCACCCACCTCTCAAAGCTCTCCAAATCATGTAACCGGAGTCGCTTCAGTGCTGGAAAAGGTGCAGAGACCATATCACTGCATAGGCTTCGCAATTTGTCCAACTTTTCCAAGTAAAGAACTTCAAGAGCTTTGAAATAGTAAAATTGAGGAAATTCCTCGCACACCGTACAACCATGCAGATGGAGCGCAGTCAACTGCTGCAATTTCCTAACATCGGTTACCCATGATGGTAAACTAGTGCCTCTGTAGTTGGCTATCCTTAGCATATGTAGACAGTCATGAGGTTTAAGAGCATGTAGCACCTTCTCATGGCAATCCGTTTGCACTGATTGTTCTTGACCCTTAATATTCCATTCAAGAGACAAGTGTGTTATCTTTTCTTTACGTTGAAGTCTGACTTTTTCTGCAAGTGCTGCTGTTACATTTTCCAGACCACTTAACTCTAACTCACCACCAAGGTTTAAATTTCCAAGTTCTCCGATATTACTGCAGTCTGAGGTAGCACCAGCAACAAAATATGTTAAGAGTCTGTAGAGAAGTCATCTGTCCGAGTCCAGGAGGCATGCATGTCAGTGATTTACATCCATTGATATAGAGGTGTCGTAGGTTTGTCATATACTTCATATCCTTTGGAAGCTCACGAAGGTCCATGCAATAAGAAATGTCCAATGTTTGTAGATTATACATAATGCTAATATCTTCAGGAAGTTGCACAAACCTATGTCCTGACAGATTAAGATACCTCAGGTGCTGTATCTGTCCTGCTGTAACGTTCTGTACTGCATTCCATGGAAGGTGTAGGGCTCGCAGAGAAGTGTACTGTGATATGTCAAGGGGGTGATAATAATCAGTACAGAACAATGTCTGGAGCATTGCTGTGTTTTTCTTCAATAGATGATCCAATAAGGATATAATCAGTCTTTTCTGAAAAACGACACTTGCACCATATACTGACAAGAAGACGTGACGAGTAGGATTTTGCAACAGCTTGTTGACAGTGGGCTTACCAACTATGGTGGTGCATTCTTTCCCCATAACAGACAGAGCAATGTCATGCATGAGATCATGTATCTTGCATATGGTTCTCTTACGAAGCGCCAAGCTTCCACTCAAATGTTGACCAACTGGAACAGTTTGCTTGATATCCTGAAAGAATGACCTCCAAGTTAGCTCCTTGCAAATTTGTGCACCTATAGTTTCAGGCAGGTCGCCATCCTGCACAGGTATAAAGTCATGTGCCATCCACAATTGAATCAATAGGTCAACATCGATCTCATAGTCTTTGGGAAATAAAGCACAAAATGCAAAGCACTGCTTCATATGTGATGGTAGGTCATCAAAACTGAGCTTGAGTATTGGTAAAACTCCACTTGTCTCATTACATATGTTACTTTTGGCCAATGTATGTTTCCACTCATTCATGCTAGTCTTGTTACTCAACATGGAGCCAAAGGCTTTGGCAGCCAAAGGAGAACCGGCACATCGGTCAATAATCCTACTGAAAATGTGATCCAGCTCAACACTATTTGGATTTTCCATGCTGAATGCTCTGCTCTGAACAATTTCCCTCAAATGCTCATCACTCAGCTTCTCAATGTTATGGGCTTCATTTACACCCATGGCCATGATTTCAGCCACTTTTGAATCACGAGTTGTTGTAAGTACTGCACTGCCCTTGCCACCCTGCTTAAGGCAGGTCATTAGTTTTCCCCACTTATCAGCATCCCGATTCCATACATCATCTAAAACAATGAGGTACCTTTTTCCACTTATCATACTCTGAAGATCGCGCAATGCTTTTTCACGACCTTGCTCATTGGTCTCACAGATATTGCAAGCAATGGTGCCAATGTCAAAATCATCTGACACACAGCACCACCTCCGAAGCTCAAAACACTTCACAATTTCAGGTTCATTGTAAATGAGTTGAACAAAGGTGGTCTTGCCCATCCCGCCTGGTCCAACAATTGGAAGGACCATGAGATTCATGTTGCTACTAGCTTGATCAAGCAGCATCCCCATGATTTTATTCTTCTCCCCAACTCTGGATCTGCTAACAATATCCCTGTCGGAGTCAATGATTATGGAATCCGTCTGTCGCCACTGCCTTGAGGGGTTGTGCTAGCTGCAGGTGTCTGAAATCAAACTTATTCATCTCAGTGACTAGGACCTCGATGGTCTGCACAATCCTGCGTAGCTTCTTGCCCATCCTATAACGGAACACAATGGGGTTTGTTCCATGCTTGCTGTTCTGGCCCTTGTTCTTGGCTTCTCGTCGAAGCGCCTCATACTTGAACTCATCAAAGACATCGTTGGCCTCATAGGCTGCTGTCTTGAGGTCTTTGAGCCAAGCTGAAACGTCAGAACGGGAGGCCCCTTTCTTCTCTGCATCCTGGATGATGTACATGATTGCTGGCAGGTTGCGCTCCAGGATCTTGCGCTGCTCCTCCATGCCTTCCATCACCTTGTACTGTTGAAGCAGGTAGCTGGATGCTTTCTCCTTCACCATGGAGAGCAGCGGCCCAATCACCAACTCAGCCATTGTATGTTGCTCAGTAACACGACCTGATTAGCAGAATATAATCTTGTGGGGGTAGTGCAGAGGACTGAACGAGTGTTTATTCCCAACTGATATGTTCTCAATCTCCTCCTGCATGTAACTAGCAGATGAAGTCGACAATTTAGTCTCTTAAACAAGGAACAACTCCTGCGAAAAAAAACTGAGCAACCGAATATATGAAGCGGTTGGACGAACCAGTGAGTACTGTGTGTTTGTATGAATTGCTTCAAGAAAATTAGCAGCTGCACCAGCTGGCTTCCATCGGTTCTGATGGAGGCATCATCATATCACCTCCATCTCTTCAACGCGATCGATCTGCTGTCTTCTGATTGCACAAATCCAGCGGATCGAGGATGAGCAGCAGCAGTCAGCTGAAAAGTGGTTGTTTTGGGAGCGATGCAAAGGGTTTGACCCACCAGTTTCAAAGGTGCTTGTGTTGCTGCCTCCAGCAAGGCTCCAACTAACTAATCCTGGTTAGAAGATTAGCATTGTAAGATTGGGGTGTCGGAGGAAAGGACATGCCAGATTCCTTAAAAATGCATTAGGTGGAGACTTGCGTTTGAGACCATGAGGTGCCTCTCGGGAAAAGTAATAAGGTTTCTAAAATACAGCAACTGGGCATTAAGTTATTCGTCCTATATTTTCTGAAGAAACTTTACATCAAAATCATGACAAAGCTATTCGTGCTATATATTCTAAGTAAAGTTAGCATCATCATAGTCAAGAAAAAGCTAGTGGGGTTGTCGACACTCCTGGACCACCTAAGTCTTTGCTTCCATTTGTTATGAATAAAGTTGTATGTGAAGCACTATGAGTTGATGGATCCACCTCCACCAATGGTCGGAAGACCCAACAGCTGAATATTCATATGTTGGCGTGCAGGCATAAAACAACTGGCATGCCCGTCACGGCTTAGTGGAAACCCATCCGGTAGTGTAAGATTTATTTTTGTAATAATAATATGTTATCCTCCCAAAGGCACCTAATCACCCAAACACAAAAGTGCATCCAACCTCTCGTGATGCCATGATTTGTGAAGTGGAGCAGGTAGAGACCTTCTGGGTACTTCTTAGAGAGATGTTTACATGAGAATAAAGGTAATTATGTTAAGCCTGGTACCTCATTAATTAAGAGGGGAAGATAGCGCCATTGACTCCCCAAGTCTTCTTACAGATATCCTTTACATGTGTATTACCACCAACAGCGACATTTCAGATTAGAAATATAAGAGTGGCTAGAATACAACCGCAAAGTAGTACAAGTTTCTGATCCCAGCAACCCAGGCACAGTCAAATTGCTTTGTGAAAACAAAAGTTTGCAGAAGACAAGTAAACAAAAAAGGGTGGTATAATGAAATATAGAGAAATAGAAGCACTCCGACAGAAAATCCATGTCGCAAAACTTGTTTGGAGTCTATTCAAGTGCGAGCTAATAATGGATGACAGGACCCAACCAATCAAGTACCTTAGGACCTATTTGGATCCATGGATTAATAGTTACTAATAATTAGCTCATTTTTTTTTTGCAAAGCGCCACCTTGGGCGCGGCCTTCCTGGAGGCCAGCGTGGGGAGCCAGGGTTTGAACCCTGGACCGGCAGCTCCACCCTTGGAGACTTTGCCAGCTGCTCTACGCACTCTTCCCATAATTAGCTCATTTCGATCCAAATGGGTCTAGTTAATAGTTTAGCTAATTGTTACTTGAATGTCAACAAACAACTATCTTATTAGTTTGGCAAAAACCAGCTAATAGAAGCTAATAATTAGCTATCTAATATTAGTTATGAACTATAATAAGCTAGCTTACTAATAGCAGCTATGGATCCGAAGAGAGCCTTTGGCACTAGGCTATTGCCCCAATTTTTCAAAGGCAGTAATTAGAGAAACATGTCGTTGCCAAATGCTATATAGTGACCAATAAGTAGATCAGCTTGGCTGCTAGCCTGCTACAGACTGTGTTTATACCCGGCTCCAGCAAAGGCGCCAACTGACTAAATCCATCTGGATAGGTGCTTAGCACTGTATAAGATTTGGGTCTTGGAGGATAGGATATGCCAGACTCCTTAAAAATGCATTAGCGGGAGACTTGCATTTGCGACGATCAGGGGCCTCTGGGGAAAAGCATCAGAATAAGGTTTCTAAAATACAGAAAATGGACATAAAGTTGTTCGTCCTATATATTTTCTGAATAAAGTTTGCATCAAAGTCATGACAAAGCTAATGGGTGTTATTCTTGCTATATATTCTGAGTAAAGTTTTGCATCATCATAATCATGACAAAGCTAGCGGGGGTGAACAGTGCTGGCACACATAAGTCTTTGCTTCCATATGTTACAAATAAAGTTGTTTGTGAAACACTATGAATGGATGCATCTACCTAAACCAATGCTAGCAGGACCCAACAGCTGAATATTCATATGTTGGCATGTAGGCCTTCACGTCTTAGTAGAAACCAGTGCATATATAAGATTTATTTTTGTAATAATAATATGTTATCCTCCCAAGGCACGTAATCACCCAAACACAAAAGTCCATCCAACCTCTTGTCATGCCATGACTTGTAAAATGGAGCAGGTAGAGACCTGCTGTCTACTTCTTAAAGAGATGTTTACATGAGAACAAAGGTAACTGTGACAAGCCTGATACCACATTAATTAAGGGGGAAGATAGCGCCATTGACTCCACAAGTCTCCTTAGAGATGTTCTTTACATATGTATCACCACCACAAGCGACATTTGAGATTAGAAAAATAAGAGCGCCTAGAATGCAACCGCAAAGTAGTCCAAGTTGATCCCAGCAACCCAGGCACCATCAAATTGATTTGCCAAAACAAAAGTTTACAGAACACAAGCATACAAAAGAGTGGTATAGTGAAATTTAGAGAAACAGAAGCATCCTGACAGAAAATCCAGCCTTGTCCTGAATCTCATTTGGAGTTTGTTCAAGTGAATAATGGATGACGGAAACCAACCAATCAAGTACCTTAGGACCTGTTTCGATCTATGGAGTTAATAGTTAGCTACTAATAATTGGCTCATTTCGATCCAAGTGTGTCCAGTTACTAGTTTAGCTAATTGTTAGTTGAATGTTAACAAACAACTATGTTATTAGTTGGGCAAAACCAGCTAATAGAAGCTAATAATTAGCTATCTAATATTAGTTATGAACTATAATAAGCTAGCTTACTAATAGCAGCTATGGATCCAAAAGAGAGCCTTTGGCACTAGGCTATTGCCCCAATTTTTTCAAAGGCAGTAATTAGAGAAACATGTCGTTGCCAAATGCTATATAGTGACCAATAAGTAGATCAGCTTGGCTGCTAGCCTGCTACAGACTGTGTTTATACCCGGCTCCAGCAAGGCGCCAACTGACTAAATCCATCTGGATAGGTGATTAGCACTGTATAAGATTTGGGTCTTGGAGGATAGGATATGCCAGACTCTTTAAAAATGCATTAGCGGGAGACTTGCATTTGCGACGATCAGGGGCCTCTGGGGAAAAGCATCAGAATAAGGTTTCTAAAATACAGAAAATGGACATAAAGTTGTTCGTCCTATATATTTTCTGAATAAAGTTTGCATCAAAGTCATGACAAAGCTAATGGGTGTTATTCTTGCTATATATTCTGAGTAAAGTTTTGCATCATCATAATCATGACAAAGCTAGCGGGGGGTGAACAGTGCTGGCACACATAAGTCTTTGCTTCCATATGTTACAAATAAAGTTGTTTGTGAAACACTATGAATGGATGCATCTACCTAAACCAATGCTAGCAGGACCCAACAGCTGAATATTCATATGTTGGCATGTAGGCCTTCACGTCTTAGTAGAAACCAGTGCATATATAAGATTTATTTTTGTAATAATAATATGTTATCCTCCCAAGGCACCTAATCACCCAAACACAAAAAGTCCATCCAACCTCTTGTCATGCCATGACTTGTAAAATGGAGCAGGTAGAGACCTGCTGTCTACTTCTTAGAGAGATGTTTACATGAGAACAAAGGTAACTGTGACAAGCCTGATAACACATTAATTAAGAGGGGAGATAGCGCCATTGACTCCACAATTCTCCTTAGAGATGTTCTTTACACATATGTAACCACCACAAGTGACAATTGAGATTAGAAAAATAAGTGTGCCTAGAATGCAACCGCAAAGTAGCCGAAGTTGATCCCAGCAACCCAGGCACCATCAAATTGATTTGTCAAAACAAAAGTTTACAGAAGACAAGCATACGAAAAAGGGTGGTATATTGAAATTCAGAGAAACAGAAGCATCCGGACAGAAAATCCAACCTTGTCTTGAATCTTAGTTGCAGTTTGTTCAAGTGAATAATGGATGACAGGAACCAACCAATCAAGTACCTTAGGACCTGTTTCGATCTATGGAGTTAATAGTTAGCTACTAATAATTAGCTCATTTCGATCCAAGTGGGTCCAGTTAATAGTTTAGCTAATTGTTAGTTGAATGTTAACAAACAACTAGGTTATTAGTTGGGCAAAACCAGCTAATACAAGCTAATGGATCCAAAGAGAGCCTTAGACACTAGGTTATTGCCCCCAATTTTTCAAAGGCGAGTGTAACCATTGGCACTAGAGCTAACCAATATAAAGTAACCATTGACTCCACAAAATATTTGTCGGAGCAATTTCCATGCATGGCATTGCCATCACTTAGTGATTCTTTGACAAGGATGGATTGGTAGCCTGCGAATAAAATTGACCCAAATATGACCAAATTTCTCAAAATATGACCAAATATGACCAAATTCTTTGACAAGGATGGATTGGTAGCCTGCGAATAAAGTAACCACAAACAAGCATTGCTGCCCCAAATATGACCAAATTTCTCAAAAATAAAACTGAAGACATTTAAATTCAATAACAAGCAAAAAGCACAGGACGAAATACGTAATAAATTTGAGCTAGGACACAGATGCGGCCATGCGTTTGGAGAGGCGGCTGACCTGATTGGAAGCACCCCGCCGCCATCGCGGGGTGGAGAACCTGGCGGCGGCCCTGCCTCTGGGCTAGCTTCCTGCGCCCTCACACACCGTCGGCCAGAGGCCTCTTACGCTCAGTGCCTCTCCCCCCCGCCGGCGCTGTCCCCGTACGGCCGTCTCTCCACCTCGTGGGCGCCGCCCTTCCGCCGCCGCCTCGGCGGCGGCCGGCGGATGAGAGCGCTCGACCACAGGGCCGTCGACGCGTGCAACCATGAAATGAATCTGGGCTCAGCCCACGACTCAATGTTCTGAAGGGCCAACACGGGATCACGAAGAACCAAGGCCCACACTCGAGATGGGCCTACACGCTATGTAAAAATACGCACTCACTCTGCTTCTTGTATATGCACTATGATCACTAATGTGCTGTTCATACGCACGCACTCTGTTTCTAAAAATTGGATGGTGCAGTATCATTTGGAACAAAACAATTTCACCTTATACACAGACTGATAAATTCATGTCTAACTTGCAGCAACGAACTGAAACCTGTTGCGAAACATCAATGTCTAACTTGCAGCAACGAACTGAAGAACAAGTTCCAAACCACAGGAGCCAAGACAGCCTAAGTACCGGTCCGACACACCCTGGATAACAAGTACCAGCTGCCTGGCACGTATGTGAAGCGAAACAGCATCGTTCAAATAAATTCTAGGCAAAAAGGGGGACACCTCGTTGTTTCCTTCCATCTATTCATACAGACACAGCAGCATGTCCAGTACTATATGTGTGAAATATCTGATAGTTAAATTTCAGGACACAGATCGATGCGGTCATGCCGTCCACGCGTGAACCATGTATATTGTGTGAGGGCTGACCTGATCCGAAGCGCCGCTGCGCCGGAGATCGTGAGATCACAGCGGGATGCGGTGGCGACCCTCTTGGCTTCCGCTTCCGCCGTGAGTCTTTGTTCCCTTCCTCCACCGATACGTCTGTATGACTGTATCTATTATTTATTCAATTCTCTGTTCATGTTATGAATGCCTTGTAAATGGCCACTCTGCTCCTGAAAAATGCATCCTACAGAGTTTCATTTCTTAAACAGGAGCACAAAGGGAGGCAAAATAGAACGGAACACATTGATTTCTTCCTTATATACAAACAGACTGGTAACTGCATGTCAGACAACCAACTGAACAAACAAGCAAGACGGTTTCAAACCCTTCAGACCATGGAACTAGCCTCTCTTCCCTTGGCCTTTGCCTCTTTGGAATATAGATCGACTGTTTTGCTTGTGATCCATAATGCTTTCATTGGAATATAGATCGACTGGGTAAGTTTGATTGCCAAAACATAAGATTAATTCAACCTTGCTTCCATCTCTGTGCTAGTCTGACAGGGAAAGTGAATGTTGCATCACTTGATGACATGAATATAGTCGGAAATGAGTTGAATATGAAATGTAGATTAAACAACTCAGTCTAGTAAGCAAAGCAGCAAAGGTTTTTTAGAACAATCACAGTAAGAAACAAATGAACTAACTGTAGATATACTACTAGTATAGAAAAAAATATACTACTGTGATAGAAAAAAAAAATCCTGACATTACAGCTAGAGTTGGAGTACCTACATTTGTTCTTCATATACAGGATCAGAACCTGACATTAGTTGAATAAGAGAACTGCAAACTGTCACAAAGCCCAGACAATTCTTTGCTCAAGGATTAGATCGAGTGTGCCATCGCATAGGGGATACGACCATTGAATCTACGAACTAGTGATATTTTGGACCACCTACGACTACATGGTCGTTCTAATTACAGAGCATCACCACCCCCATATGAACATAGTCGGTGGAGGGAAATTGTTTTAGATAAAAATTGAGTCGAAGTGCACAAGCTGTGCAGAAGATAAGCAAAACGGACAGAGCAAGATATACCTGACAAGTTTCAGGGGGCGAAGCATTGGAGAGCTAAATCAGTCTCCGTAGGGATCTGTAGCCGGCTTGAACGCGTGCCGACGGCGCCGGAGCCGGCGGTGCGTTGTGGACGAGATTACGGTGGGACCCGCAGGCGAACCCTCAGGGAAAGGGCCGCCCGGCCCCGACGAGGGAAGGCGCCATTCGCCACTGCAGCTCAGAGCTCCATCCCCTGGCATCAAACTCGGTGGAGTGCTCCACCAGAGTGGCTGCCCCCTACACCGGCGCGGCGCCTGCATGCCCGCCGCCGTCCACTGCGCCCAGATGCTGTTGACCTGGGTTCGCGGCGTCACGACGCTGGGCTGCTCCACCGTTAACCATGAAGCTGGGTTAAAGCCCACGGCCTAAAATTCTGTAAGGGCCGAACGATCACGAATTTCCGAGGCCCACACTCCGATGGGCTGTGTTGTGTATCGATTATTGCCTTCTCTGTTCTGAATGCCCACTCTGCTTCCGAAAAAATGGATTCTGCAGAGTTGCATTTCTGAAACCGGAACACAAGGGATGCAATACCATGGATCACAATGCCCATTTCAACCATATATACATTACAAACTGATAACAGCATGTCCGACAACCATCTCAACAAACAAGCAAGATGGTTTCAAACCGTGGAACCATATGTTCCACAGACAAGGGTCACTTGCTTGTTTCCTTTAACTTATTCAGAACAATACACAGCAGCACGTCTCTGCATGAACACGCACATGCGCAGTCGCGCACTCAAACCAATTAACAAAACGGGGCAGAACTACTAACACAGAAGCTATAACAAGGCAAGTTTTCCACAATCCAAACTTATGCAGCTTCCGAGGCCCACACTCCGATAGGCTGTGTATCGATTATTGCGTTCACTGAAAATGGAAAATACATAAATCAATAACCATATTAAATGAACCAACAATGTGCATCGGTTTACGTCATCAGAGGCAAACAAGGATAGTCTAAAAACTAGATAGCAGACCTTCACGCACATAAAACTAATGTACCAGACATCAATAACAAATGAAGACGCAGGGTCTCGTGCCTGATTAAGGTTTACTAGTTCATCAACCCATGCTCCCGCGCGCGAGTTAGAATCTTATAGGTCGATATGAATAACTAATAAGAATTACTTATATTATACATCTTTATTCTTCACTAATATTTTTAAAATAATAGCTATAATAGGTACTTTGTAGCCTATATAAGTTAAACATTAGTTTTATATGTTTTTTCATCTAAATCCATAGGATTTGTTTACGTATATGTAGGACCTCTATGTACCGCCAATATCATATATATTTAGTTGAAATAGTTGCTTAAACTATGATAGTTTTAACAACAGTCTTAATTTTGATGACTTAAACTTAAATTTTTAATCTTTTCCTGATTTTTAGGCGTATTAATTCCTCAAATGCAATAGCTATTATATTATTTGCAATATCGATTATTGTGTACCAATTTGATATTATTTTAGATTTTAATAAGAACTTGAGGATCAACGGTTTTTTATTTCTACCATTTTCATGAGTAATAATTTGTACGATTAATCTTCTTTTAGCAACATATGCATTGAGTTGAAACATAACTAAACTTAAAGTGTATACTCTTTTTCATCCCTACACATGATATCATGAAAATCTATACATTAACCTTTAGCTTTTGATATAGCTGTTGTATTTTTGCATATAATAAATTGAAATCCTAATGCTTATTGTATCGTTTACTCGAGAATTTTCATGTTTTATTTTATTAAACAAATATTACGGATTGCTTTACCAAACATGGCAATCAAGATGTTGAATTTATTGTATCATATAATATTGTTCTGTTCATAAAATAACTCCTAAAATTAAGTTACTAATATTCATATTACATAATTTTGCGATTAATATTGATAATTTTCTTCAAGACAACGACATACGAATTTTTCCTCATCAAAGTTAATATAACATAAGTGAGCTATAGCTATCATAACTACATGATTTGCTACATATATATTTCCACGATAAGCCCAATAAAAAATTATTTATACTAAGCTATGTTTTAACTCATGAATGTTGAACTATTATTCATAATAGCTTATAATAGCATTTACAAGTAGATGTGAGAGACTTTTGTTAATTTTTTTTGTAACGATTGAGAGGTGGATAATTTAGGTACAAATTATATACGTATATATATTAGTTTACGTACATTGCACAATGTTGTTTTTGGATCATTTGAACCCAAACCTATTGGCAAAAACATTATCTTTACCTAATAATAGAGATGGATAATTTATAGAAAAATATTAATGGATCAGTTTAATTATCTTTTCTAATTTGGAGTAGGCTTTAATGATAACTCCAACTACACCGATCATCATCCCCTAATTTTTCTTAGCAACATTGGAATATAATTTGAGGTAATTGAATAGAAATATTATTAAGTTCCAAACTGACCTTGAGCCTCGTGGTGGGAGCTCCTCGGTGACAAATCGGCGACAGGATAGATTGAATCCTCATAGTGATGAATTTTAGGGTTGGATTGAAAAAGTCCCTTGCCGATGATTCAAAAAAATCTTAAGTTAATAAAAATTAGTACTTGATGCACAATTAGGGTTATATATTTTTTTGTGCACGTCAAAGTACATTCATGAGTACCATATCATGTACATCACAGAAGACTAATTAAATTATAATTATGGGATTTTGTGACTAATTAAATTATAATTATGGGATTTTGCTAGATGGTCATACCTTTAGTCAAAAGGTTTGTGTCCAGTACCAGCGTTGATGTAGATGTCATGGCAGCTGTGGCTTGCATGTTCCTTCCTTTCCTTTCTTGACATAGATCTCCTCGTCATCCCGCGATGCTGGCACACACCCGTCCTTCAGTCCCCTCAATGCGGCTACATCTAACATCAATGGTTGGTGCTCAGTTGGATGCCTGCTTCATCCATGCGTATGCTCAAATTTAGGATGGAAATTGTCACCTTATTTATTGATTGATAATTTTTCTTGATGCTTGGATTTTAGGGTATTTTTATTAGTGTCTTAGGGCATAGCTGTTGTCCACCTTGTTGCATCGAGTGGTGTGTGCTTGCCGAAGTAGTTGAAGTTGGATTGGTGCAACTCTAATTTCTACCCTCCCACATCGTCATCATCTCGGTGTTGGCTGGTGTAGTGTTAAAGTAGATGGAGTTGATGCAACATCACTTGTCTCGTCGATGTCCACCAGCATTAGTCGGTGAAGGGTCACCTTGGTTGTCAGTGTTAGTCATGCCTTCATGGTTGGTGTTCTCTAGTATAAGTTGCTCTAGAGTCGCCTGCCTCATTGGTGTCGATCGATAGTGTAGCGTTGGCGTCGATCTGTTTTCGACAGCGTCCTTGTCGGCTCAGTGCATCCGGAAAATATCAGCCAGCGTACATGGTGTGTGTATGTGTATATATATATATATATAGATCTGCTATTTAGGATTGTGTGCTCTAAATATTATATAGAGCTGCGGCGGAGCGCCGCCTGCCTCCGACGAGCCAGCTTGCACCTCCTCATCCGTAAAGTTCTGACCCACAAGAGTAAGTATTACTCTTCGCTTAGTCTCCAGCCAACAAAAGTGAAATACCGGCCCGCAAGGAGGAAATATTACTACCAAATGTTGTGTACGACAACCCCACAAGTCCCGCCCCTAAATTTTGCCGGCATTCAACCTCCGGTGTACTTATATCCTTCACGCGGCGTCATTCAACGGCTTCAACCCGCAGCAGATCCATGCAGCAGCGTGGGCCTCGATTTCATCCCCGACCGGCGGCAGCAGGTGTCCTCCACCTTCTGTCCCCTGCATCCGGCGCCGCCTTGGCCAACCCGCGCGCGCCGATGGTGCGCTTCGCGACGGCCCGCGCCTCCCACCCCATGCAGATGAAGCCCACGCGTCCCAACCGCCACCGATGGCGGCGTCCCCATCACCAACGGCATCTGCAGATTCTGCACTGCTAGCCTCCAGCAGACGGCGATGTGCTCCGACTAACAACGGCGGCTGCAGGCTGCAGCAGCCTGGCAGTGCATCTGTGGCTGGCCGGGCGGCCTCCTTCGTTCCCGATCCCTCCGGCATGCATGGATGGGGCGGTTCTGGTGGTTTCCTTCGGCACAGCCTCACAGGCCTCTACCGCTTTCCAAGTTTCAGCTCGGCAGTCCTCTGTCCAGCGGCGGAGTCGGCTTCGTCCCTGGCCAGTGGTCCTTTCCCGCACGTGCGTGCGTGGCTCCATTCAACGACCGGCAGCGGCGGCGACTCAGTTGGCTCCCCGACCCACTGACTGTATCGCGCATTCACGCAGGGGATCGAGGACCAAGTACCAACCTGGCGGCAGCGGCCTGTCCATGCACTGCTTCGATTGGGAGCTTTGGTCCATCGATCTGTTTTTCTGTTCGTGTTGGATGGATCTGATGTGAAGAGCGGTGGCTCCCCTGGCATGTGCGGATGGAGGTCCTGGTGGAAGAACAGCCGCACATTTTACTCTGCAGCGCGGCTGGGATGGACCCCGCTATTTGGTTTCTAGGGCTAAATAGCTATTTAGAGCGAATCTTGTACTGCCTGGCAGCTTCTAGCAACCGTAAGTTTTCTTCCTACCGCGAGAGTAAATCTTTATCCCGCAATCGTATGTATTACTACCAAGCTTTCCCACGAGTAGTAAATTTTCATCCCGCAACGTAAAATTACTACCAACTTTATGCATTAGCTTTCCCACGAGTAAATCCTCATCCCGCAATCGTAAGTATTACTATCAAGACTTTATGCGAGAGTGAATTTTTATCCCGCAGTAGTAAGGATTACTACCAACTTTATGCATTAGCTTACCCACGAGAGTAAATCCTCATCCCGCAATCGTAAGTATTACTACCAAGACTTTACGCGAGAGTGAATTTTCATCCGCAGTAGTAAGGATTACTACCAACTGCGAACATGTTGCATGCGTGAGTGTACTTTCGAAACTGTAAGTATTACTACCAGCTCCGCGAACCGTAAGTACTACTTTTCCCTAAAAAAAAAACCGTAAGTACTACTTTCGGAATTGACGGCAGGCCGTAACTCATTGACAGTAACCTTCAACTCGCAGTAGTAAGATTCTCACGGCCTCTGAGTAGTTCATTGTTGCAGCAGTAAAATCTGGTTGCACCGTTGATTGTGCCAGCAGCAAAACTAACGCCACACAATACATGACAAATCAAAATAATTCAAACGCAATGTCAAATCATGTCCCTGTGATGTCGCGTGCTTCATTTACTCCTTTTATTATTTTATTAATTTGTTTTTATATTTGAATAACGCTTAGATAACACTCACGAGCAACCATTCGAAAATAGTAGTAATATTAATTAGTTATCAAGTAGTAAATATTACTGTCGCGCCACACTAAGGTGAAACTGAATTTTTTTTTGAACGTGTAACATCCTACTAAAAAACTGAGTAGTACTTTACAGAACTTAGTAGTAATTTCAGAAAGCAAAACCATAAATACAGATCCAGTAGTACAGCATGATTGCAGTAGTTTTTTTTCTTGTAGTAATTTGGTGCTTTGCAGAAGTAATCAGCGAGACAAAAAAAATCAACAATCTGCGAGCCGCTTCCACCATGGATTGATTGTCAGCTGTGATTGTCCACCGTAATTTGCTCCCTCGTCAACTAATACTAGCGCTATAGTAATATTGACGTGTTTATTTCCCAAAACTCATGAAGTCAGATCACGGTAGTAATAAAAAATCAAGAATATCTATACACCGTTCTTCACGTTCATCAAATCTGTACAAAAGAAAAGAAGAAAAAGAAAAAGGAAAAAACAATTGAAGCAGCTCTCTCCCACAGCTTGGTCCGTTCCTCCTAGCACCTTCACACGGACGACGGACGCACAAACGGCACCGCCGTTGTGTCGCAGCTCAGCCCACGCTAGCAGCTCCCTGGCCCTCGCGAGTCGCGACTATGCCGCAGCATCACTGCAACCGTTGGGGAGAACTCTCATCTAAACTATCACTAAACCATGCTCGTCTGCATCACCATACCGCCAGTTTAAGAAGCTCTAGCCTCTGATGTCTTTACCTGAAAATACAAATACAAGAAACTGGCTGGTCAGTGATCTCATTGAATAAAAAAAAAATCAAGACTCACATTTCACTAAAGACACGGAACACAACTCATGAGCGACGACAAACAATTCTGGAATCTGAAAATGAAAAATGACGAAAGGGAGGAATGTGAAATCGAAAAATGACGAAAGGGAGGCGGTGGTAGACCGACGGAAACATATTTCAATTCAGAAAATAGGGTACATGGAGGCAGTGGGAGATCGACCGATGGCAAGGAATTTCAGAATGGCTCTCAATTTTCCACTTTGTTCATGGGTCAGTAAGATCACAGAAAGGAATGACAATGATTTTTATTCTGGAATAGAAAATTCATTTACCAACCTGGTGAGATCCGCCTGGCCACCTGGGTCGAAAAATCTAGTTAATTGTGTACGGCATGAGCGGTGGAGCTAGGCAGCCGGAAAATACGAGACGCAACCTTTTCGTGGTGGAGCTAGGCAGCCGGACAATGATTTCTTTGGTTTGCGGCTTCGCTAAACTGCACACCGCGAGGCTCGTCGAAGGCTGGAGTGGAAGCCGTCGCTGGACGGCTGGAGGGCAAGAGATCGCCGCCGTCGATGGGGACGCCGACGCCGAGGAAGCCGTGGCAGCGGCCGGAGCTGGTGCTTTCATGTCCGGTGGTGGTGGTGGCAGCGCCGCTACGACGGTGCAGCCGGGAAGCGACGGACGCCACGCCTTGGGAACCCGACGCCGCCGCTTGATCCAGACGAGATTTGAGGCAAATGAGAGAAAACCTGGGGTTTAGTTAGGTATTTATACTAGACATAACACTACGGTCATAGCAAAAAAATATTTACGGTTGTGGCAACGTGGGGATGGGTCCGACACTATCACCTGATGTTTTACGTTCACGGCATGAGTTTTGCGGTAGTGGACTGAATAGTTACGGTCATAGGTCGGTAAGTCTGGTTTGGTGCTCTATATATTATTTAGAGCCTACATGAACCAAATAGCAGTTTTATATATATATATATATATATATATATATATATATATATATATATATATATATATATATATATATATATATATATTGTACAGGTGCATTCGTTGTAAGGGAATGCACCGGAAAAACCAAACCGGACCAGGGTGCAACACGAGACCTTCACGGGAATCCCCGCATGTAGGGAATCTTTTTTGATTTTGATCGAAAAAAATGTGATATCTCCTAAACCGTAGCTCCGATTTCAGATCCGTTTGCATCGGGTTGTTGCAAAAAGTGCTTAACAAAACAAGATCCAACATGACTATATTTGATGAACTTTTTTTTCAAGTATGTAATTGCAACTTCAGCGTACTATGAGTTGCATTTGTGACTAAACACAATTGCAACTTAGCTGTAGCATAGTTAGCGCTTGTTTTAGGATAGGGAGCTGTCCTAAAACAGACAAAAAAAAAATAGACAATTTTTTTTATAG
Organism: Hyparrhenia diplandra; assembly: GCA_015847255.1. Taxonomy (NCBI): domain Eukaryota; kingdom Viridiplantae; phylum Streptophyta; class Magnoliopsida; order Poales; family Poaceae; genus Hyparrhenia; species Hyparrhenia diplandra. Next base: position 67,513 of record JADLZK010006888.1, read on the forward strand.
AATAACAATAGACAAGGACCCTATTTTTGTCTCTGTCTTTCCATAGAAAACAATTGTCAATTTGTGATTATGTATGTTGTGCTAGGGCGGGACCCTATCTTGTCTCTGTCTTTTCATAGAAAAGAGTTGTCTGTTGTGATTATGTATGTTGTGCTAGGGACGGGACCCTATTTTGTCTCTGTCTTTCCATAAAAAAAAATTATGCATTTGTGATTATGTATGTTGTGCTAGGGGACGGGACCCTATTTTGTCTTTGTCTTTCCATAGAAAAAAAATTATGCATTTGTGATTATGTATGTTGTGCTAGGGACAGGACCGTATCTTGTCTCTGTGTTTCCATAGAAAAAAAAATTGTGTGTTGTGATTTTTGTGTGTTGTCATGTTATTCCTTGTTTCTTGTCTATTGTTGATGTTATTATTTGTTTTGCGTCTTGAAGTTGTCAATTTACAGTCTTGTAATTGTGAAGTTGAAGTGCGCTTCTCTCTTTGCAACCTCAAGGAATTGTTAGTTGTTTTGTTATCAATGCTTTGTGTAGAGTCTTGTTTCTAAGGAAGCACCCTAAGACATCGAGGAAGCATTATTTCTTCTCCACAGTTGGGGTAAGTTTTGGAAAAAGCATTACTCCTTCAATGGAATGACTCTATAAATTGTTATTCATGTTAATTTTCTTGTTTAGGATTATCTTATCGGTAATCATGGTGTCAATGATGTCAGCGAGAGTAAACTTCGTTCAAATGCTTTGAAAAGTTTCCAAGGTGCCAATAGAGCTAGTTGGTTAGGTAGTAGAAACAACATAAGCGTAAAAGTATCCTAACCGCATTATAAGTACATTATGACTCGTAAGTATCCTAAGCGCATTATAAGTTACCGGTAGCCGGGGTGTTGCACTTGTGGTCATTATCCTGTTGCAATTTGTATTTTTTTTGTTGCAACAAGGTTTTTTACAATTCTTGTATGAGACTACGCAAGGACAAAAATTGTAAAAAAGAAATGGAGCATGTTGCAATCGTGTTATTTTTGTTGTAACTTACCGGTCGCGGGATGTTGCAAGCTGTGGTCATCAACTTTGTTGCAATTGGCTATCAACTAGGTTGCAATTGCATTTTTGTGTTGCAATAGTGTTTAAAGCGGAAATGCGAGAATGTTGTGTCGTGTTATTTACATTTGTTGCAATTATGGACACTCCAATGTTGCAAATGGCGTTTTTTACCCGGCGTCGTAGTCAAAGCGTGTTTGTTACCCTTGTTGCAAATGGTTGTTAACTAGGTTTGCAATCCTCGACTTGAGGAGTTGCAATTTGGATACACTCATTTGTTGCAAATGGTAATTTAGCGACCCTTTTTGTGTGTTTACAAGCGGTGGTCATCAACATGTTGCGATTGTGTCATTTTGCGGTGTTACAACTGGAGCAGTCCATTGTTGCAAATGGTAACTTACCCGACTTGTGAGGCGTTGCAAGCTGTTGTCAATTGTTTGCTTTGTTAGGATAGCACCCTTCTCTTGTCTATTGTTACTCCATAAAAAAAAAATTGTCTATTTTTTCTTGTTTCTTTGTCGGGGACTGACTCCTATCTTGTCTCTATTTTTCCATAGAAAAGAATTGTTTATTGTCGGTTGTTTCTTGTGCTAGGACATGACCCTTCTCTTGTCTATGCTAGGACGGGACCCTTCTCTTGTCTATTGTTTTCCATAGAAAAAAAATTGTCTGTTATTCCTTTGTTTGTTGTCCCGGGGACGGGTCCCTAACTTGTCTCTGTTTTTTCCATAGAAAAGAATTGTCTATTATGAGTTGTTTTTGTTGTGCTAGGGACGGGACCCTCTCTTGTCTATTGTTATTCCATAAAAAAATTGTCTATTTTTCCTTACGTGCTCTTCACGGCTTAATCTGTGGTGGCCACACTGTTAGGAAGCGTTTCCCTTCTTTCTCTGAATTCACATAGCCCCATTGTTTGATTGCACTTGTTTGCATGTGTATTCAACATGATATTTGTCCTTGATTGTCCTCCCCTCCTCCTATGTCCAATGGTAGAAGAATGTGTCTACAACCTGAACACATATCTTTGAACACAACCAAAATGTCCAGGGGCAATGTAGAATCGGTAGCAATAGAAATTGCATATACTCCTCACTAAAATTGCGGTTAAAAATATTTGCAATTGATACTATAACGAGTGTGCAATTGACATTATACTAAAGACATAGATATAGAGCTATCATTGGTTCTTGTCTAGTTGCAAGCTGGCCTGACTCGAGTCATAATTGAATTTTACATTAGGTTACAATTGCATCGAGGTCTAGTTGCATTGGATCAAATTTATTTGAATTAGCTAGTTCCGATCAAGTTGCAAAGAGTATGGTGTTATAGTTGCGATTGGTCTAGTCTCGCAGATTTGCAATTGGTAGAGTACACATATATGGTGAATAAAATACACATTGTTCATTAGCTTGGCTTGCAACTAAGTTGTAACTAGTTGCATGCAAGAGCAACAAGCGCTACGGTTGCATGTAACTAGATTGCCCCTAGGTTGTAAAAATTATGTTCTAAGTGGTTACAACAAGAGCTAACTACGCTACAACAAAGTTGCAATTGTGTTGTAGTTACGGGTTGCAACTCATAGTACGCTGAAGTTGCAATTACATACTTGAAAAAAAGTTCATCAAATATAGTCATGTTGGATCTTGTTTTGTTAAGAACATTTTTTGCAACAACTTGATGCAAACGGATCTAAAATCGGAGCTACGGTTAAGGAGATATCACATTTTTTCGATCAAAATCAAAAAAGATTCCCTACATGCGGGATGGACATGTGGAGAGAGGTGGGCTGGCAGGTCTGTGCGGGAAGGGCGTGGGGATGTAGTGGGCGGTCTGGCGTGCGTTTGTGCGCAATGCATGCATGGTCTCGTGCATTCGCTACTGCAGTTGCACCTTGTTGCATTTTTAGCCTCGTCTATATATATATATATATATATATATATATATATATATATATATATATATATATATATATATATATATATATATATATATATATATATATATATATATATATATATATATATATATATATATAGCACTATTAGGAGCCCTAGGGCTTCTAATAGTTAGGGAAGCCCTGCAACCAGCTTCCACCCACCCATCAAGCCCAACCCAGCCCAACTAGCCAGCTAATCAGAATCCAGGTGCTGACATGCGCAGGTGGGGGACCCCTCAAACCCAGCAGACTGGACGCATATCATCCAGGTCGAGAATGCATATGGTCCTTTTTGTTGCGACGATGCATACGAACCAACGGTTTGAGTGAATATAAACCAGCATTGGCGACGCATACAAACCTTCCCGTGAGCTGCATGTTTCACCTGACAGAGGCTGACGTATACTGACACAGCCTGACACATGCTGACATGCACATATGCACTCGAATTTCTTCCATTTTTTCACAATAATTCCTCAACGAATCATCCGATTCAAAAACGGTTTTCACCATTGAACTCCTGACACTTTTTGCGCATGATTCAAGCTCCACTTTGAATTTTTTTTTTAAAAATTTTGAAATTAAAAATTTTTTTGTTTGAGGATAAATAGTTTTGTGCTACCAGTCTATGCATATAAACTTCTGTGTGAGTGCATACTAGCTCTCGTCTTCTCCAAAATTTGAATCGTGCCACATAAGGGCTGATTTGATGTATATATTCATTTGTCGGATGCATATAAACATTTTGGCATCGGTATTGCATAGAATTTAGTGGTTGAGATGCATATATTTTATCGTCCGGATGCATATAAACGTTTTGTCGTCGGTGTTGCATAGAAATTAGTGGTTGAGATGAATATATTCAATAGTCCGAATGCATATAAACCTTTTAGTGTCAGCATTGCATAGGAATTAATGGTTGAGATGCATATATTCACTCATTCAAATGCATATAAAAGTTTTGACGTCGACGTTGCATGGTCGGTTTTCAGGGCGACAGATTGCCTGGTAGATGCATATAAACTTGTGGTTATATTCATTCAGATGCATATAAAATTTGAATTGTGCCACAGTTTACCAAGCATGGAAAATCACCCAAGACATTTTAATCTCAATTTCATCGTTCATATAAAGATGAATTAAACCATTTTCATTAGTTTCACAATGCATAACGCAGCTCCAATATGTATACAAATCTATGCTTGCAACATCTCGCAAAACCGCAATTCCAACATGCATACACGATTGCAATTGCAAACATGCATACAATCCACCTTCATTCATTCTATCACGAGGACCTTTGTGAACATTGCACATGGTCGGAGAGGGCTTGAACGCCGCATGTTGAGGATGGCCACCCCCTTCGTATTCGTCTGGATTCGTCATTTTGTCCCATTCACCGCGCGCCGCCATCAAAGCTCGCCAAAAGAAGTAGCGTGCGTTCTTTGCGAGCTCTGTGGCGCCCGTCGCGGTCGCATCCATGATTTGCATGCATACTGAATCGAGAAAAAATAGAGGATATTTTAAACATTACAATCCATTGTGCATGAAGCATACAAACTATGGTGGAGGTGCATACAAGCATAAAACAAAACAACCCATTGCCTAGTAGGGGGGCATGCTTTTCAAAAGACAATTGCCCCAAAAACTCATTGCCTAGTAGGGGGCATGCTTTTCAAAAAACCACTTGACCTAAAAAACATTGTGCGGTAGCGGGCATGTATTTAAAAGGACACTTGCTCTAAAACCCATTGCCTAGTAGTGGGACATGCTTATCAAAAAACACTTGGCCCAAAAAAAAAACATTGCCTGGTAGGGGTGAAAGACGCACATAAAAGTTTACCCTGCATAGAAAATCACCACGAGACATTTTTTTATCTCAATTTCATCGTTCATATAAAGATGAATTAAACCATTTTCGTTCTTAGTTCCACATGGCATAAGGCAGCTCCAATATGCATACAAATCTATGCTTTCAACATCTGCAAAATCACAGTTCCAACATGCATACACGCGCAATTATAAACATGCATACAATCCACCCTTCTGTTCTATCCGTCGCGAGGACACTTTGTGAACATTGCTCGTGGCTGAGAGAGGGCTTGAACGCCGCATATTGAGGATGGCCATCCGTTCATGGTCGTCTCATTCGTCACCCGTCCCATTCACCGCGCGCCGCCATCGCAGCTCGCCAAAAGAAGTAGTGTGCGTTGCTACGAGCTGCAGGGCGTCGTCACAGTCGCATCCATGACTGCACGCATATCAATTAGAAAAAATAGAGGATGTGTCAAACATTATAATCCATTACGCATGAAGCATACAAATTAGGGTGGCGGTGCATACAAGCATAAAATAGAATGGTGCATACGAATGAAATAATCACAATCCATTACACATGAAGCATACAAAAATAAGGTAGGGGTGCATACCAGCATAAAAAAAATAATAGAAGAACAGTGCATAGATCAAACAATTATAATTCATTAGACATGAAGCATACAAATTAAGGCGGAGGGGCATAAAAGTATAAAAAGAACCATGCATATAGATTAAATAATCACAATCCATTACACATGAAACATACAAGTTAAGGATGAGGTGCATACGAACATAAAAAATAATAGAAGAATAGTGCATATGGATTCAAATAATCACAAACCACTACACATGCTTGCGCTGTCACCTCCCACTAGTACTATGCATACAAATCCATCACACCATGCATACACATCACAAGAACATACGAACAAATCACACACAACATACAAGTTATTTTCATGCACCGTTTGTCGCCGTGGCCCTACACGCCCATGCCACCGCCGCCGCGATTCTCGCTTTCGTCCGCACCGCCTCTGCCGCCGTCGCCTTGGCTGCGCGACGCCTGTGCCGCCCGTACCGATCTTTGGTTGCCGCCATTGCGGCGGTGTATGTGGGCGGGCCGACAGCCATGCCGCGACGTCGACAAGGGAGAGGTCGGCGGTCCGCTCGGCCACCCCGCTCAGCCAACCCCAATGCAATAGCCATTTTTGCGGTCCACCGCGCTACATACAATTAATTCAAATATGCATACAAACTCGTTACACATGTATAGAAACATCATAAGCATTTAGATAATTGTTTCAAAATAGAATGCATACAAACTAGCTATTGGAAGCCTATAGTCATTTTCCACACTTGTGGTTGGCTTCCAACGCGTCGACCATGCTTCGTCGTCATCTCCACTTCACACCCGCACCGCATGCATATGAATCGAGAAAAAAATAGAGAATGTGTCAAACATTATGGTCCATCATCCATGAAGCGCCAAACATTATGATGTTGGTGCATATAGGCCTAAAAAGATGCATATAAAATCACCTTAAAAATGCCATCAAACTGTTGCACCATGCATACAAAGCGACCATGCATACAAACTACCGTGAATTAGTCCCATGCATATAAAACCATCACACCATGCATACAAAACCATTACAGCATCTGTGAAACCACATTTCAACATGCATACAAACTGCATTGCAATATGCATACAAACCACACATGCTGCCACTAGCGTGAGTGCGGGTTGGAGACGCCGGAAACGCCACTCGTGGCCAGATCTCGTGTCGTCGTCCTCACAGATCCCGTGTTGCCATCCTCACATATCCATGTCGGCACCGGCCAAGTAGGAGCGTCCATAGCACATGAAAATGTAGAAATATGAGAGAGGATAATCTTAAAATACACATGGAGCATAAACCATTTTATAAGCGATGCATAAAATGAAATCCTGACCATACAGAGCAAAGGAACCGCTTCCGATAGGTTGACCATACAGAGCATATAATCCTAAATGTTTTCTCAATTTCTATGCTTTTTATATTATATGCATCTATTTTTTATTATTTCTATGATTTTTTAAACCTGAACCCATATTAATGGCTAGTTTTTTTTTATTCATTGCATATCTAATTCATAATTTGAACTCAAATCACATAGTTTTGAAGATCAATGGATCTGGTGTCGTCGCTTGATTCACTATACATCAATATAGATACATGCATACAGACAGTTTCGATCTAATCAGCTCACCCCCTCGAAGATCGTAAGGACATGGTGCATACAAACCGTTGCCGAGGCGTCGGGGGCGTGATTGATGGCTCGCCGGTCATGGAGAGGGATGCCGAGCTCCTCCTGCCTGCAAGCTGCACCGACGCACGAGGCGCCGCCACAGAATCAAAGGAGGTGCCACCCTGAACATGTCGCGGTCGCGCCATCGCCGCCATTTCTGCACGTCCGCCACCGCCATCGCCATCCTCTGCAAGATGCATAGATATTTCATCATGCATGCATACAGACTAGAAAAGAGAAACTTGTACACATGAAGTATAAAAAGCATAGAACCATATAGAAATTAAACATGGAGGAGGATACAAACATCCATATGCATTAAAAAAATTAAGGTGATGTGTGGCCTTTTGTTAAAAAATCATGTGTGGTGTTGCCGGGCATGAATTGATCTCACCGATCAATGTAGATACGTAGGATGCTTTGAGCATAAAAACATGGAGAAAATCAATTTATTTGAATATACAATCTATACAAGCTAATTTATACTACGGAAAGGAAGCAAGCATCAATTTCGACATGCAATTCAAAATTTTAGACACTTCTTTAGGAGCAGATTGACATATTTCTGTGCATCAAACAAGAGAAAAGAAAAGACATCAATCATGTGCAGTTCCTGGACGGTCCTAGACAACCTTCGTAGGAAGAAACAGAGCAAGAAGTGACTATTATTAGCATTTAACTATTTTTAGCATTTACTAACATGAACTCACTGAAAAAAAACAAAAAAAAAAGAGTTCCTAGATCCTGCAAGAAACAGAGGCGCACCTGCAGTTCCCTGCCATGCTAGGACAGATCAGAGCTCCCCTGGCGTGGATGATTTGGGCTCTCCAGCAGCCAGCAGCAAGCAACCAGATCTGCCGCTTCTTATCCAGATCAAGCCTGTAATCCTGCAGTGGTACCTTGCTAGCAACCATGATTCGCCCGTACATCTCACTGCCATTTCACTTTCAATATTCAAGTTTGATTCAGAGTTTTTTTCCATCGAGTGCAGATAGTTAGTAGGCAGGAGTTGAGAATGACACTACAAACCTGTAGAGGCCACCGAGATGGAGGAGAGGGCGCCACAGCTGGGTGAACGGGAGGAACTGCTGTAGCTGTGCTGCCATGCCGCCGTCGCCACCAATTAATAAAGAGGAAGGGGAGCTGCACCTTGGCCAGATCCACGGAAGGGCAGGGTAGCCATCACGAGTCCGATGTTGCAGCAGGTCGCCCGCGGCAGCACGGCCACCACCTCGTCGCGCGCAGACGGGGAGACCAAGCCGCCGCCACGCGTCCGGGCAGATGTGGGCCTCCGGGGCTGCCGTGCGCCCTCTAGGCAGGAGGGGAGGCCGTGAGCCGCCGCGGCGCGCCTTACGACCATCGCCCGACGGAGAGGACCCGGGCCGTGGCGTCCGCGGGCATGCCGTCGTCGGGTGGGGGAGGCTGGAAGCGATTTTTTTTTTTTTTTTTTTTGAAATGAGCAGAACTGGATTGGGCGTGCGTGTGTGGTGGCGGCGGGATGGATCGGTGTGGATTAGGGTTTCGGGCATATATATATATATATATATATATATATATAGTATGGCCCAGGTCGGTGGGCTGGTTGGGCTTGGGCGGGACCTGGTTTGGTGCAACGGAATACCAGTTTACACGAGGCTTCCACTAGTTATTGGAAGCACAGGGCTCCCCTATATATATATATATATATATATATATATATATATATATATAGGGGTGCGCTAAGTAGTACCACTGGGTAGTGATTATTAATCACTACCCGAGCCCTGCGGGAGGCCACCACGCGCGCCAGGATGGCGCCCCCACACGGCAGGCCAGCCCGCCGATTCTCTTGGACTTGCCCCCGACGTTCCCAGGCTCTTGGTTTTCGTGTTGTATGCGAGATGTGGTGTCCTCTCTTGACCGATTTTTTTCATTGTTCTTGGTGCCGTTTTTTTTTTCCTTTTTGTTGTAGACAAAATTTTTGTTTTCTTTCTACGTCACGTGGTGGCCAATTTTTTTTTCCAATTTTGTTGTGGCCTATTTTTTTTTTTTTTTTCTTGCAGCCGATCTTGGTTGTTTTCCTTTAGCGTGATGACTTTTCCGACGGATGAATGTCCAAGAATGCTTGGACGTGTATTGTTTTTTTATTTGAAAGGTAGATTTTATATTGAAATAGGTAAGGAAAGGGGCAAAAAAAAAGTCTCCAACTCGAAGGTAAATTTAGAGGGTAAATGAATCGTCAAGAAGATTGCAATAAACTAATACACGTAGTTTTGTGATTCCACTAAATCACAAACAATATATTTTATAAAAAATAAACAAAACAAAAACAAAACTAATGCATCCCTCGTTTATCTTGCCTTTCTCTATTGGACGCTAATTGCTTCACCTGTGTACAGAAGAAAAACAAAGAAAAAACAATAAGAAAGAAGTTCATGATTAATAATACAAGTAAACCATGCATACAGATTTCCAGCAACTATTCTCAACTATCTGCACATACTTGTCTTTTACCGCCTCAAGACATTGAGGAGTGCAACGAATTTTTCACTAAAAACAGGCTAATCATTTTATCCAGCAAGCAAACAAGAGTTAAGTGTATAAGTTAAATAAACCACCTTCAACTTCCTGCAGGTTTAGCATCGCCTACATGCATTCTGCCAAAAAGAATTAGAAAGATGTAAATGTAAACTCTATGTTAGATGTAAATATGCACTGAATTAATGGCTCGATGAAATAGTTTGTTACATTTAGGAATTGTGCAATGCTAGGTAATTGAGCAGGGAAAAAGGCATCAAAGTTTTACCTATGTACACATTATATCTGTAGATCCTCAGCTTGCTAACATGTGTGCATTAGCAGGTCAAACTCAGAAAACTAAATGGTAGCACAGAAAGATATGCTTTCTATTCATGATGGATCGTCAATTATTGTACTTACCTCTAGGGCCTCCATCCTGAACAAAGTTCAAAGAGAATATTTGGTTAATATCATCATGTTGTCTATCAGAATGCTGGCAATGGCAGTATAAAATAAAAAGCCTAAAAGGGTTCATAAGGTCATGACTTGCAAGGAAACATCTCGAATCTGTGATAAATAATGTTGACTGTTTGAGTGCCCATTGGCTCGGAAGTGAAGCGAGTACTTCACCTGCGGTTAACCTAATCTTCAGAAGAGTAGAGTCTCTATATACATTATATATCAGCATACAATGGATATATAGCCAACAAATAACAACTCTAGAGCATCTACTGGACTGCCATTACAAAACTTCAGGTACTAATTTGTGCTTTCAGTTCTTCAAGACTCCATTTGAGTCAGGAAGCTTGGCATTCAATATATGTGCAACCAAGAAGTCACAGTCCCGCAACCCGGCAAGTGCACGTCCAAAAACAGAGCATAAAAGGTAAAAATATAGGGTAGGACCTAATTTATCTAGTTGAGAGATAAATGAGCCGTAGTCAAACCCCTGAAGCAAGAAAGAACAAGATAAATCAAAATTGGAGAAATTGGAAATGAAAAGTTAATAATGCTTCACATAAATGGATTGGCTGCAATTGCAATAGCATGTCAAAATCACATTCCATTCCAGACTCCTCATAATATGCAGCAATAACTTAGCAAACATTATCAATGTTTCTAACTAGAATTGGATTTGAAAGGCAAGATATAGTCATAATGATGTACAGTAACTGGCTCAGTCAAGCCAGTGTGATGTTCCAGAATACCAGACCACAGTGGATTCATTCAAAGGGTACACCTGGCAGCATAGACGGCAGCAGCAAAGGTCACTGATGGAGGGTAAACCAGCATCGTGTACTGGACCAATGCCAGCTCAGAGTAGAAGAATGCCATGCTTTGAACCTGCACCAAAAGTACAAAAGAAAAATGGCATATCACATGTCAATATCTAAATATGTGGTGGTAAAAACACAATACTATGAGTGGATAACTATACCTTTTTGTCACCCATTGCTGCTTTCAGATACCGAACAATGAACATGTACATTGTTGGAGCCTGTCTAGGATGGCCTCTTCCTTGGTCAGAACCTGCTCTCTGGTAAAGGTATATTTCACAAGGCACAGCAAATCCTCGACCTGCAAAAACATTGTTGTTTTGGGTAAGCTAAACTAAGAATGGACTAGCACACAGAAACTACATCAGCAATATTCACGGTAAGCCTACCAGTGGAGCCCATATCTCTTCATACTTGCTTGCTATCAGCATGGCACTTGTGCCGATGAGCTGTAGTAGTTTTTTTGAAACACTCTCCATGGATAAGTACTGATCAATGATATAGACTGTCAAGTAAAGTGTCTCTGTCATTAGAATAAGCCTGTACTGTGCCTCAATAATCCAGTCGATAAGGATAGCTCTCATTCTCTCACTGATTTCAGCCTGCACGCTCATGTAGCTGCTGAGTGGCAGGCAGGTTCCATGGACAAGAAACAACGCCACAGATCAACAATGATCAGAAATGGTCTCTTCAACAATCCTTTGAATCACATTTTTATCATAAATAAAAGAAGTGAAGGGTATATAAGGCAAAAACGAGATCTCACCTCAGTGCTCTTGTAGAATCTGTAGATGTCCTCAACATATTCAAGCACTGCCAGCTCACTGCAAGAATCAGGTGTATCGATGTCATATGGATCTGTCTTCTTCAGGTTGCTGACAACCCCATCAGAATCCTATGTCCAGACAAAAGTTATGCAGGCATTCTTAGACTGACCAGAAAGAGACATTGATTGGTAGCACATTTCTACTTCACTCTGATATTCAGATAGCCTATCTCTACTCAACTTCCGTCACGCTTTTTAACACAGATAGAAATTGGGTAACCATAGAGATTTGGGACAGGCGATAGAAAATTGGGGGCAGGCATGAATCAAGATACGTTGGTTTCCATGATAACCATGGATGTGTGCGGTGGCCCTAACGAGGAACCAGGAGGCGGCGATGGATTTGAGTCAAAAGCTGCATCCATCAGCATGCTGCCCTCCATCTATCTCGCCCGGAGATCGATTGAAGAGAATGACCGAGCCGGACACTTTCGACCTCCTGCCGCCGGCCGCAGTGGAGATTGCCTCGGCCGCAGGCACGGGCCCCCAGCCGAGGGTGGGCCACCACCCACGGGCACGGAGGCCGCGGACGCCTCGGCCTCCGTTGACGCGGAAGATCACCGCCCGGCAGAAGGTGAAGCCGCCGCTGTGCGCTGCTGGTTAAGAAATCACCAATTTATCATTTTTGCATGTTGGCTGAATAGGACTAAAAAATGCTGAAATCACATTAATCAGCACACAAGAAGAAATTAGGAGTAGGAATTTATCAGCCCAGCAAACCAAAAATGAAGGGATATGTTTCAGACATTATGCCAACTGAAACAAAATTACAACAACAGATCCATACAATTTGCTCAGACTACTCCTTTTGACGATCCAGAGTCATGTGGTACTTGTTATGTGGAATTGTTCGAGTTCCTACTGACATCTACGAGAGTTAGTTAAAGAGCAAAATTATATACAAATATGCTCTAACTTAGTGATGAATAAGAGTCACTACAAAAGAATATTATAATTATAATTATAGCTCGTGCTGAAGTGCCGATTACTAACTAATGGTGCAAATATTTTGTCAAAAAGGATCATTTCTAAGTTTCTAACGACCAGAGGTACCAATTATTTTCATATATTTTCATATATATATGGAGTGTGTTCTGAATTTCAGATGCCACTAAGTTGATGCAGCAGTCAGTATTTACATGAATTGAGATGACCTAATAAGCAGTATATACATGGATTTCATATTGTTGATAGAAGTGGTCGTGGAGGATATAACCATTTCATTGCAGTGGTTTCCAAAAGTTTTTGATAATACAAAAAACATCGGAAAATAAAGGATACCTGACGGACCAGACGAATCCATCCAACTAAGGCAAGCTCGGCATTCAGATCTGTACTTAGCCAATAAGTGACAATCCTGCAACCAGGCTGTGCGTCCAAATTTTACAAACCTGAGTATGAATCACTTTATATTAGCCAAGCCTTTGCTTATCAGAAACCTTCAGTCCTTAAACTCCAAAGGAAGACTGTCATATTACATCAGCTAAGCCATCTATTGCTTATCCAATTACTAATTGAGATAATCTAGTAAAATACATATCACTCTACTTTTGCTTACTAAATTACAGTCCGTCTTTGAGCAAATATTAATATTGATAGACATGCTCCCAATAAAATACAGGGCAATCTCAAGACTACAAATCACAACCTTATCTCCACTCCAATCCCCGAGGATATTAATAAACAAACTGAAGACCGAAATAGGAGCAGGGGATGCAGAGGGCATTCGGTACGCTCACCATTTTTTACTTAACTTTACAAATCAAATCACGGAATTATCTCCCGTAATTCCCAAATCACTGGTGATATAAAACAAAATGAAGATGTAATCGGGAAGAAGGATGAAGAGGGGATTCAGTCGACTTACGGTTTTTGAGGTGCCGTCGTCAAGGAGGTGGGGCGAGTTCGCCGGTGCCGAAATTGATGGGTCATCTCGGCCGCGGCCATGGTGACGGCGAGCTGATGGGAACAGGAGAGTAACACGGCGCCGGGTAGAGGCGGCGGCGAGGCCACCCGCACCTCGGTAGCCGGGTATGGGTTGAGGATGGCGCCGGCGGGAGTTGGGGGTGAGGATGGGCGCCCTGGGATGGGTTGAGAGGCGGCGGCGGCGGGATGGATTGAGAAGCGGTGCCGGCGGCCGGTGAGGAGGGTTTCGTGCGTGCGTCGCGAGCGACGAGCGGCGCAATCGGGCGTCTCTCTCGGGAGATCCCACGATCTAAAATTATTCACGTCTAATAATAGGTCTACGGGAGAAAAAAAGAGGGACCGACCACGCCGGGAACAACCGTGGTCGGTTGGGACCGAGCGGCGTGGGGGACGCGCGTGGGTTTCAGTCGGGTCCGGTGATTTGGGCTCGGGTAGTGATTATTAATCACTACCCGTGGTAATATATAGAATACCTATATATATATATATATATATATATATATATATATATATATATATATATATATATATATATATATATATATATATAAGCACTATTGAGAGCCCTAGGGCTTTGTTGATATTTCTTACACGATCCCAATTAGGACAGCGAAAGAAATATATATGGGATATCTATCTAATCATGTTAGCTTGGATATGAGATTAACCTCATGATCCAACAAAGCGGAGTTAGGCGGTGTTAGTAGTGGGGTGTAACTTAGCAACATTATCCATAGTGGAGTTAATCTCACGGGATATGTACTCAAGGTGTACCACTCATTTCTAGGCATTACCTATACACTAGTCCGTCACCCTAGCAATAACGCTAAGAAATGCGGGGCATGGTACTCTTGATTGGCCTTGATAAAAGAATGAACATGATATACGCAAGCGCCACGAGATAGAAATACCAATTGTAGCACTTCACCGGGAGTAATTCAGGTATCGTATTTATATTTTACCACAGGGAAGGGAGTCTATGGAAGGGTAGAGAGAAAGGATATCTAAAGATTTATATATTGTGATTTAGTTATGAGATCATCCACTTCACAGTAATATAATGCGAGTTGCCATAAGTATCTAACATTACTCAACAGGATAAGTCACGGGATAAAGATAATTATATAATTGATAAATACCCAAGTCTAAGATCATTAAGCTACTAGAATCATACAAGCAATTAGCATGTTATAAATTAGACTAGAATGAATATTCCTAAGATACTCCTAATCATACATGTCAATGAATACTACAATTAGTGCAATACATCTAGCTATCATGGCAAGGTTGGATTACTTCTACACATGGCAAGCATTACCAATGACAAATAAGGGACGAAACTTATCCATCACCGTAATTAGACTCGGCGTGTCCTACATTCGGAGGGTGGATTCAAAAGGACTCAATGGGTCTGTCACACCCAAGATCTACCACACGGCCCGGAATGTAGGGTGCAATTGCGAGATAAACGTTGTATAAACACCACGTTTACACATTGCTTATCACCCACATAGTGATCATCTATATGGATGCTATACAATTCCATGCATAAAATATAAAGCAATCTTACTAAACTAAATATATAATCATAGCAAGCATAAACACATATCAATAAGAATATAATAATTATAAAGATCAAAGCCATAACAATTGTATTCTAAATATAAGAGTACTTACAGATTGAATACAAGAGAGAAGTCTCAAGAATGATCCTTGCTACTTCTTGACTAATCGGGAACTCAAGATGAACTTGATCTTCAACTAGAACTAGTTAGATAGCTAATTACTTCTAGTATGAACTAGGGCTTATGTCTAGACTTGGCTGGACTTGATGGATATGATGATGATAATGAATTTGTTATGAGCCTCGGGGTCAATCTGGTCTTCTTATATAGTACTTGGCGATGAGCGTCAACCCTTGGATCAAACCGACCTTGGCAGCGGTGTAGATACAACCTCAATGACGGTAGTGAACCGACATAAAAATGTGAGGCTGAGAGGGGGGCCCCTTTGGCGGCCGCCCGGGGGTGGAGAGTGGCGGCCGCCATCTTTGGCGTGCCACCTCGGCTTCCCGTCTTTTCTCGTGTCCTCGGTATCTTCTAGAATGTTTTAGTCCACTTTTTCGGGTTGAGTTGATTCACGGACAAGTTTGGTCTTCATAGGCCTTGAATATTCTGAAACTTTCTTCATTATTCTCTGCAATTATCTATTAAGTCCCTGAAAAGTCACAGAATACCAAAACTCATGGAATTATGTTAGTTAGACCCCCTAGACTTATGTTTGGTCTTTGACTTTAGCCCTTAATTCATGTTTTTAAACTTGTATTTTTATGCTTTAGTAGGTGTCAACAGGCTTCTAATAGTTAGGGGAAGCCTGCAGCTAGCTTCCACCCACCCATCAAGCCTAACCTAGCCCAACTAGCCAGCCAATCAGAATCCGGTGCTAACGCTAGCGCGGGTGGGGACCCCTCCAAACCTAGTAGACTGGACGCATATCATCCAGGTCGAGAATGCATACGGCCTTTTTTGTTGCGACGATGCATACGAACCTATGGTTTGAGTGAATTTGAACCAGTTATGGCGACGCATAGGCTGTTCCACATGACAGAGGCTGACGCAGACTGACACAAACCGGCGCATGCTGACATGCGCATATGCACTCGAATTTCTTCCATTTTTCACGATAATTCCTCAACGAATCATCCGATTCAAAAACGGTTTTCACCATTGAACTCCTGACACTTTTGTGCATGATTCAAGCTCCACTTTGAATATTTTTTCAAAATTTTTGAAATTCAAAAAATTTTATATGAGGATAAATAGTTTGTGCTACCTGTCTGTGCATATAAACATCTGTGTTAGTGCATACTAACATGATAGGTGCTCTCGTCTTCTCCAAAATTTGAATCGTGACACATAAGGGCTGATTTGATGCATATATTCATTCGTCCGGATGTATATAAACGTTTTGGCGTCGGTGTTGCATAGAAATTAGTGGTTGAGATGCATATATTTCATCATCCGGATGCATATAAACGTTTTGGCGTCGGCGTTGCATAGAAATTAGTCGTCGAGATGCATATATTCAATAGTCCCGATGCATATAAACCTTTCAGCGTCGGCATTACATAGAAATTAGTGGTCGAGATGCATATATTCAATAGCCCATGCTGCCGCCGTCACGATTCCATGCTCGTCCGCGCCGCCGCCAGCGCTGTCGCCACCGCCGTGCTGGTACACCACGCGCTGTCATCACCATAGCCTGCACGCCCACGCCGTCGATGCCTGTCGCTGCCGCTGTTGCGTTGTATGTGCAATTTTCCTAATCTGTAAAAAAGAAATATTTTTTATCTCTGAGTTTCCACCATGCATACAAACCGCAGAAACCTATGCCAAATGGTATATGATTAGAACCAAGTGACACTTATCCCAAAACCCATTGCCTAGTAGGGAGGCATACTTTTCAAACCACACTTGCCCCAAAAACCCATTGCCTAGTAGGGGCATGCTTCTCAAAAAAAATAATTAGCCCAAAAAAAACGATTGCACGGTAGGGGGCATGCTTTTCAAAAGACAATTGCCCCAAAAACCCATTGCCTAGTAGGAGGCATGCTTTTCAAAAAAAAACAATTGACCAAAAAAAAAAACATTGCCTAGTAGGGGCTATGCTTTTAAATGGACACTTGCCCCTAAACCCATTGCTTAGTAGGGAGACATGTTTTTCAAAAAAACACTTGGCCCAAAATCATTGCCTGGTTGGGGGCATGTATTTAAAAGGACACTTGCCCCAAAACTCATTGCCTACTTGGGGGGCATGCTTTTGAAAAGACAATTGCCCTAAAAACCCATTGCCTAGTAGGGGGCATGCATTTTAAAACAACACTTGCCCCAAAACCCATTGCCTAGTAGGGGGCATGCTTTTCAAAAGACACTTTCAAAAACCCATTGCCGGTTAGGGGGTGCTTGATATAAGTAGTTGGTATGCAAAGATAGCCCGGTGGATGCGAGATGAACCTTATTACCACGCATATGAAACCTATGTCAATGGTATATGACTAGAACCAAGGGATACTTGCCCCAAAACCCATTGCCTAGTACGGGGGCAAGATTTTCAAAAAAAAAACAATTGGCCCAAAAAACATTGCCTGGTAGGGGCCATGCATTTAAATGGACACTTGCCTCCAAACCCATTGCCTAGTAGGGAGACATGCTTTAAAAAAAACACTTAGCCCAAAAACATTTCTGGTAGGGGGCATGCATTAAAAAGGACACTTGCCCCAAAACTCATTGCTTAGTAGGGGCATGCTTTTTAAAAGACAATTGCCCCAAAAACACATTGCCTAGTAGGAGGGGGAGGGCATTCATTTAAAACAACACTTGCCCAAAACCCATTGCTTAGTAGGGGACATTGCCAGTTAGGGGGTGCTTGGTATAAGTAGTTGGTATGCAGAGATATCCTGGTGGATGCATATGAACCTTTATTTCACGCATATGAAACCTATGTCAAATGGTATATGACTAGAACCAAGGGATACTTGCCCCAAAACCCATTGCCTAGTAGGGGGGCACGCTTTTCAAAAGACAATTGCCTCAAAAACCCATTGCCTAGTAGGGGCACAAGATTTTTCAAAAAAAAAACAATTGGCCCAAAAACATCATGATAGGGGGCATGCATTTAAAAGGGCACCTACCCCAAAATCCATTGCCTATTTAGAGGACATGCTTTTCAAAAAAAAAACAATTGGCCCAAAAACATTGCCTGGTAGGGGGCATGCATTTAAAAGTACACTTGCCCCAAAACCCATGGCCTAGTACGGGGGCATGCTTTTCAAAAGACAATTGCCCCAAAAACCCATTACCTAATGGGGGCATGCATTTAAAACAACACTTTTCCCAAAACCCATTGCCTAGTAGGGGGGGGCATGCTTTTCAAAAGACACTTTCAAAAACCCATTGCCTCTTAGGGGGTGCTTGGTATAAGTAGTTGGTATGCAGGGATAGCCTGGTGGATGCATATGAATCTTTATTAATACACATATGAAACCTATGTCAAATGGTATATGACTAGAACTAAGAGACACTTGCCCCAAAACCCATTGACTAGTCGGGGGCATGCTTTTCAAAAAAATAATTGGCCCAAAAAACATTGCCTGGTAGCGGGGCATGCATTTAAAAGCACACTTGCCCCCAAAACCTATTGCCTAGTAGGGGGCATGCATTTAAAACAACACTTGCCCCAAAAACCATTGCCTAGTAGGGGGCATGCTTTTCAAAAGACACTTTCAAGAACTCATTGCGTGTTAGGGGATGCTTGGTATAAGTAGTATACAGAGATAGCATGGTGGATGCATATGAACCTTTATTAATACGCATATGACACATATGTCAAATGGTATATGACTAGAACTAAGGGACACTTGCCCCAAAACCCATTGCCTAGTAGGGGGCATGCTTTTCGAAAGACAATTGCCCCAAAAACCCATTGCCTAGTAGGGAGGCATGATTTTTCAAAAAAATATTTGGCCTAAAAAACATTGCCTAGTTGGGGGCATGCATTTAAAACAACATTTGCCCCAAAACCCATTGCTTAATAGGGGGCATGCTTTTCAAAAGACACTTGCAAAAACCCGTTGCCTGTTAGGGGGTGCTTGGTATAAGTATTTGGTATGCAGAGATAGCCTGGGGGATGCATACGAACCTTTATTACTACACATACGAAACCTATGTCAAATGGTATATGACTAGAACCAAGAGACACTTGCCCCGAGAATTCATTGCCTAGTAGGAGGGCATGCTTTTTAAAAAGACAATTGCCCCAAAAACCTATTGCCTAGTAGGGGTATACTTTTCAATAAAACACTTGACCCATAAAACATTGTATGCGGAAGGGAGGCATACATTTAAAAGGACACTTGCCCCAAAACCCATTTCCTAGTAGGGGCATCCTTTTCAAAAAAAAACACTTGGCTCAAAAAAAACATTGCACGGTAGGGGTCAAAGGCGCATGTAAAAGTTTACCCTACATAGAAAATCACCCCCAAGACATTTTTTATCTCAATTTCATCATTCATATAAAGATGAATTAAACCATTTTCGTTCTTAGTTTCACAATACATAACACGACTCTAATATGCATACAAATCTATCTTTGGCAACATCTACAAAACCCACAGTTTCAACATGCATACGGCGCAATTGCAAACATGCATACAATCCACCTTCTGTTCTATCAATCGCGAGGACACTGTGAACATTGCTCGTGGCTAGAGAGGGCTTGAACGCCGAATGTTGAGGATGGCCATCACGTTCGTGGTCGTCTTGTTCGTCGCTATCCCATTCACCACGCATCGCCATCACGGCATTTCGCAAAAAAGATGTAATGCGTTCTGCGAAAATTCACGTCGCGGTCCATCCGATTTCGCACACATATGAATCGAGAAAAAAGCAGAGGATGTGTCAAACATTACAATCCATTGCGCATGAAGCATACAAATAAGGGTGGAGGTGCATACAAGCATAAAAGCGAGAACAATGCATACGAGATGAAATAATCACAATCCATTACACACGAGCATACAAAATAAGGTGGAGGTGCATACCAGCATAAAAAATAATAGAAGAACAAAGTGCATAGATCAAACAATTACAATTCATTAGACATGAAGCATACAGATTAACACGGAGGTGCATACAAGCATAAAAAGAACCATACATATAGATTAAATAATCACAATCAATTACACATGAAGCATACAAATTAAGGTGGAGATGCATACGAGCATAAAAAATAAAAAAAATAATAGAAGAAGCGGTGCATACGGATTCAAATAATCACAATCCACTACACATGCTTTTTGTCACCTCTCACTAGTACCATGCATACAAATCCATCGCACCATGCATACACATCACAAGAACATACGAACAAATCACACCAAACACACAAGTTGTTTCCATGCACCGTTGTCGTCGTGCCCAACACGCCCATGCCACCGCCATCGCAATTCCACGCATGCGTCTTTGCCGCCGCTACCGTCACCTTAGCACACGCGCCCGTGCCCCGGTGCCGGTGTTGAGTCGCCGCCCGCGGCGGCGGTGTGGTCGGGTCGTCGGCGGCCATGCCTACACGCACGGCAAGGGAGAGGCCGACGGTCCGCTCGGCCACCACCCTTTCGGCCCAACCCCAATGCACTAGCCATCCTTGCGGTCACCATCATTTCCTACAATATAAACATATAATCAATTTAGATATGCATACAAACTCGTTACACATGTATAGAAAAATCATAAGCATTTAGATAATTGTTTCAAAATAGAATGCATACAAACCTTCAAAACACACCATGTCCAAGCTAAAAATATATATAGAGACAAAGCATGCAAACCTTCTAATCTACAATGCATACAAATCTCTAAACCACATCATGTCCAAACTAGAAATGTATGGAGAAAAGCATATAAACCTTTCGATCGATTAGTTTCACTACGCATAACAGTGCATATAGAGTCGCAGATTATGTGCATATAAACATTTTTATCTCAGTTTTTTTTTCATGCATATAAAAAATTAGTGATCGCAAAACATACACCATGTTGAAACTAAAATGTATGGAGGCCTTGTGCCCGTGGCGGAGAGGGAGTGTCGTTGGCCGTCCGGAAGCCAACAGCGTCGCTTGGGGCAGAGAAGCATAGAAATTTATTATTGAATGCATTCCAATTTACGGTTTAGCCATGAATACAAATATATTCACAAGCATATTTAGAGCATAAAATCAACAAGCAAGCAGCCACGAACTGAATTTGAACTAAACTGCTAGATAATTAGTAGGAACTACCGAACTGCTAAATAATTAATTTAAGAACTTGAATAACAATCAAGCAGAGTCAAATTAATTTAAGAATTGTCAAACTGCTCGACAATTGATAATTATTTAAGAGCATGCATCATCTATTGGAGAGCATGCATCATCTATTTGAGGCATGTATGCATGCATACAAGCAGAGTGGAATAACTCTAAATCGCCTGAACCACTCTGTCGATGAGCCTCTGCTCATACACGACCAGATGCATGCACGAGGACGAGAGTGGAATGCCTCTAAACCGTGGATCCATCACTAGAACCGCAAGTACCTGACATGCATGGAAAGGGTCGTCACCGCTAGTTGTGGTGTGGAACGGGCATCACTGCCGAGCAGCCCCGTTGGAAGCCGCCGTTGGTTGACTAGTCTGTGCAGCCCTCCCAATTCCGTCGTGGGTAGAGAAGGCCACCATCATTCGATCTGATATGACCATAAATCAACATTAAATGCAAATTTGTGCAAAAAAAAAGGAAATTGGAGGGATGGTGGACAGGCTGCCGTCCAGATCACGAAAGAACAGACCTGGTCAGTCATAGTCGGACGGGAAGGCAAGAACAAAGGCCGCTCGGGGAGGCAGGCAGCGCGGCCATCGGATCCGCGAGGGGAGGCACGAATCTGCCGCGACCCTCCCCGCGCGAGGCCACCGGTCCTGGGACTAGCCGCAGGTGCCGCTGACGGAGGCCCCCTGCCGCCGCCATGCCATCCGCGCGCCAGGTCCCGCGCAAACTCCGCTGCTCCGCAGGCCGCGCTTCCTCACGTCGCCGGTCCTCACGTGCGCTGGTCCTCCCGTGCGCCGCGCGCCGCTGCTCGCGCGCACAGCAGCTCCCTCGCGCCGCGCGCTCGTCCCGCGCGCCGCCGCGCCAGGATCACCGCAGTGGGCCGCCGTGCGGGTTGGAGAAGGGGCAGGGCCTCACCGTCGTGTGGACGCCGGGCCATCGCGTCCGCCCTCCCCTGCGCGACGCCCCCGTCGGGGAGTCCGCGACCTTCCGTATGTGGTGGCTGCGGCTCTTGGCTGGGGATGGGCCTCCGCTGATGGCCCTCGCCGAGTCCTGCCGTGGCCCTCGCCGTCGCACAGCCACGGGAGGGGAGGACACGCGGCTGCCGCGGGCGGGACGGACAGGCCAGGGAGCCACGTCGTCGAGTGAAGGTAGCGGCACAGGAAGGGACGAAGACAGGGCCACGCCGCCGCAGGTCGGGGAGGGCGCGGACAGACGGTGGGTGCCGGCCGGACGCGGATAGGATGCGGATTCAAATGAATTTGAAACCGAGGGGGCGGGGGCTATATCCAGTGGGGATGTTTGGCCTGACCCACGTGCACGTCAGGATGTCGTCATGTTGGGACCGTTCGAGTGGGAGCATGGTGGGTCTGGTTTGGTCGTCACTAGTCAAGCTGATTTGGTCGAACCAGGTGGCTGCAATTCGGGTAAGGCTTCCCTTAACTATTGGAAGCACAGTGCTCTTAATATAATACCCCCTCTCTATATATATATATATATAGATACGGCAGCACTATTTGGACCCCGGTACTAAATCCATTCGGTACCCAGCGAGCCGGTTCCACCGCGAGGCCAGAAACCCCGTCGAGACGAGCCCGACCCAATGAGCCGATGGGGTGTCCTGTCGCACTTCCCGGTCAAACCTGTAGACGGCGAAGCGGCAGTTCTTGGTCTCCCGGACGGCGGTCTCAGTCCTCCCCACGTCCCAGCGATGCCCAATATGCCGGGTCAGCCTGTCTCGCTGCCTCACGTGGAACAAACCAAGGTCGCGGCGCTTCAGCACAGCGGCGTCGGAGTTCGCGCCGGGCGGACCTCTCCGGCAACCTCGACGGCTCCCCGTCTGTCCTCGGCTGCAGCGCCTCCGGTTCCTCGGCTGCGGCGTCGCCGCCTTGAAGACACTGACGTCCGCTCACCGCCTGACGGCTGACGGACAGCGCCCTAAGCCGCGCGGCTGTGACGCTGACCCAGGCACCCAGAGTCCTCGATCCTCCTCCCAGACGTACGTCACCTGTAAGTAATTTGCTGTAATGTCATCATCAGATAAATGTGCTGGCTGTGATGAAATCCGACCGGTATACCCATAATAGCTTAATAAGAGGCTGCATAACAACAAAGAGATGGCCTGTAGCCCACAACAAGGACTAGGAATCTCTTCGCTGACTGCAAGGAAATATTGAAATATAATCTATTGGTGCATCACCAAGAATTTGCAAGATGTAGACAGATATAGAGCAGACAGTAGAATAAGAGGGTAAATGGGAGTGCTAGAAAACTGATAACAAGGGGTATTGTTTAACCCTTTTAATCTTCAACTTAAAGATGCTTTTCAGAAAGAGGAATTACATTCAATTACAGAAACACAAGCCAAAAAAAAAAAAAACAGAATCTTCCTTTGATTGACAGGAAACCAGAAATATATGGGCCATACTCGCTGCAATCAGTTCCAAGTAGTGTTTCAGAGCTCACTCCACTAACCAATGAGCACACAGCAGTGAACATGCGGTTCACTTCAAATCATGCTATTTTGTGTTGGAGAAAGCAACAATGAGGAGTTCGTGCTAACTATATCATGCAGTCAAAATAAAAGGGCAATCAGTGGAAAGACTGCATTCAACGTTAGTGTTTCTTGATCATATGGTTCGCAGCTCAAATGAAAATTGAATCCAACTGGAATGAATAACTGAATAACTTAATAACACTCCAAAACAAAAAAACAGAAGATATTAGTTCTACTTCTATTTATTATGTTTGATTAAGGAAGTGTAAAACCACAATTGAGAATTACATAGCTAAAATTATAGAGATAAATATAATCAAAACATAAGTTCAGATTTTGAATTGTGAAACAATTAGGCTCTGTTTTTAGTTAATTAACAAAATAATGTCAGCAATTAGGATCTGTTTTCAGTTCAAAGTTAACAAAATAATGTCAGCAATTCAGATCATACATGGCCAAACTCTGAAACCATTAGGCTCTGTTTTCACTTTTCTGTTCAAAGTTCAGAATGCATCCCATGAAGTGAACTTAATATTTTCTTCTTTAATTTTGCAAAATTCATAAATTACCAGGGAATTAATATAGGTTTGATATTCCAGATTGCAAGTGAGATCTTGATACATTTTAGTCTAACCTTGCATCTATCAATTTAGTTATGTGGTCCTAAAAATATGCATAGAAATATCACATCTAATATGTCGTAAGCAGTAAGATGATTAGTCTTTTTAACAAGAACGAAGGTAACTAGCAACTACCTGAACAAGTGGGAAATGGAGAACGACTATTGGAATGCATGCAGCTCCTGTCAACAGAATATATGAACCCAGTAACAAACCATCTGAAGGAGGTCTTCCATTCCACCACTGTAAAGCTTCAAAAATTGTTTACCGACAGAGCCAGGCAGAAAACACTATGACAGATGCATGGAAGTAAGCTTGCCAGATCTTCATCTTAGAAGCTCCTTTGGACTTGTCTCTGAAAGTCACAAGCAAGAAGAATTTATCAACAAAAATTGTCAGTGTTGCCATCAAAACACTAGATTTTCAGTAAAAAACTGTAAAGAAGTAGGGTAGGGAGGGGGGGGTGGGGGTGGTTAACAGCAAGTAGCAGAACAACTGAGACCCATATAACTGATCTTGATGTCATAAACAACATTGCTAATTTTGATGAATATAGACAAGTTAAGATCCAAGCAGCTTTGGGCCCTAGCCTCTGATCAATATATATTCTTCTTACAAGAGCCAGGCCTAGAAAGGTTGTAATAAAAACCACGCCATATAATTAGGATAGGCGATATCCTCTTGAATCCATAATAATACATGGAGGCATAGTTTAACAATCGGTATCCTCTGATATTCTATTCTGGTAATGTCCAACACCCAAGTGTTGTTAACTAACATTAGCTAGTGTATGGCCTTGCATTATCAGTGTAATGAATTTCTTATTTTCAGAGTAGGATATGACATTCTTTGTTTAATTCAATTGTCATTTTCTTTTTGGTCGAATACTTATTTTCCCATTGCAATAAACCTTCACATTTAACAAGAAAACATTTTCCATATTTAAACAGCTATGCTTTATTTAGTATTAAAGTTATTGTTTAAACTCATTTTATTTCAACGTACATATATGTTCCAACATTACCTGTGTTCGCTCTTTAAGGTTATTCATACAAATTTGGTGAGAAAAAAAGAAAGCGTAGTGGCTGGCAGGATGGATGAGATTCGTCAGCAGGGCGGAGGAGCCAATCAGGCGGGGGAAGTGTAGTGGAGGACGCACGCCAGCCATCCCTCAAACTATAAATCGGCCGCACGAGCAGGCGACATGGTATAGTGGAGAAATGGACAACACAAAGGTGGAAGTTAGTGACATATGAGCGAAGGAATTGAATTTCTCAAGGACAATCCGCTGCACAACTTCCCACTGAGAGTTTCATCTGTTGGCGTCCCTCGTCCAGAGTGTTCTCATTGTGATCAATCTGTGGAATGTGAACATGTGCGTTGCACGACTCAATCTCAAGATGTCTTTACATGTTGTAGGTGCATATGTACGAGGGCATGTGTACTTTAATATACATTACACTAATACTATACTCCTATACTCTGCTCGCATGCATGAATGAATAAATTATCTGTTGCACAAGTTTCTGGTCAATGTCTATCGATACCTTCAAACTACATATGGTTAGTAATGAAAATTCTATAGCAAGGTTATGTTAAGGTATTTCTATTAATATATTTTAACAGAAATATGATTGCAATATTTATTCTGGGATTTGATAAATTAAACATTTCAAAAAACAAGAAAAAGGGAAACAAAATGACGGTGACAACTCTAGAAACAAACGCTACGAGGAGCTATTTCCCTTCGTTCTCTGACTACCCCTTTCAGAAGCATGAGATCAGAAGCATCACATAGAGCACACACTTTGCGAGAGAGCAATTAACATCCTCATTGATAAACAACGGTGACCAAAAGGTCAACCAGGGCAGTAGCAGCATTTAAATCAGCAACTTGCTATAGTGATACATGAAGGATGACTGCAAAGACAAGCTACTGTCACTGAAATTACAAGTTCCTTCTGAATGCCAACTTGCCAAGTCCAGCTACTGCGTTTTCCTCGTTTTGGGTACTACTTGTCTAGACCGATTATCAGTGCTACTACAGACAGAGCAATGATTGCTAAGACTCTGAAGATGGGTGCCTGCAATGAATGATCAAAGTGAAGATGTTAGACTAGAATCCAATTATATCAGGAAGCAAGCCAGATTTTTTTTTCTAAGCACATGCGTGAGCATGAATTTCAAGCAAGCGCAAGTTCATCAGAACTAAACTACAGAATGCACAGAACTATATCAAGTTCAGTGATTTAGTTTCTAACATTGTGACACAAGACAATAGGTACAACTAACTTTCTTAGCTGGGTGTAGTTATCTCTGTCACAAACCCATTTCTTTGCCAAAACTTAGCCTAAGGTGGGGTGAAGAAATTGTTGACCAAATCTTAGAACATTATTTGCAAAAAAAAAAAAGGTTTTG
Organism: Hyparrhenia diplandra; assembly: GCA_015847255.1. Lineage (NCBI taxonomy): Eukaryota > Viridiplantae > Streptophyta > Magnoliopsida > Poales > Poaceae > Hyparrhenia > Hyparrhenia diplandra. Next base: position 94,511 of record JADLZK010006888.1, read on the forward strand.
TTTCTATAGGTTCAAGGGCACATTTGTAACAATTCACTACAATGAAACTTGACTGCGGGGGGTTAAGACATACTTACAAATACAATCCTATCCCAGAATCACAGCAAGGAAGTCGCCTCTCAAAGATTGCCAACCGTGGGTATTCTTCATCGCTGAGCAGTGTATACCTACCAGCACACACCCCGGCAATGGCAAAATTCATCGAGTGTGCTATGCATAGCAAAGTAAGAAAATGTTCAACAACTGAAATTTCTTTTTAAATCGGCAATCTAAGATAATGTATAGACCAAATATCCTACATCCTGTTGTGAATGTTAATGAGAAGCACATTATATATTTCTGATCGCATTGCTCGACAAGCTAAAATTCATCTCGTTCACTCAGATCTGTTAATTTGATCAATACAAGCTCACAATTCATGTAATTCACACCTGGGGAGCTGTTGCGACGAGGAATCATCAGCAGCGGAGGGCTAGCGGCATCTCGGCGACCACCGCGGCACTGCGCTCGAAGCTCGTCATCACTGTCATGACCATCATGACCAGGTGCAGAAGGCGACACATGATCTTGTCGAATCTGATGCTCGAACCTAAAAAGGCCAAAGAAGGTCAAACTTTAGCATGTAATTCTTTCTATGGTGACTAGACATAAAGTGGCAGCACGTTGTTGCAATCAAAAGGCAAAGGAGCTACTTAGACAAGAAATGAATTAGTCACTACGAAAAGCATGGTCCACAGAGCTACTGCTCCCAAGATTCTAATTTGAACAATGAACAGACAGCCTAGAAGTGGCAATGTCATCAATGACGACAGATTATGGCCCTTGCCCTGCCTTCAACTTCTTGCTGCTGCACTACCATTACATGCTAAATCCCATGCTGCATATTTCAAGAGGGAAGAAACTGAAGACAATTAAATAAATCTATAGCTAAATGTAAGAACCTCACCATTGCTTTGTGGCCCTTTAGTTATTCCAAAAGGTTGAATTGAAAATCTGCTTATCACAGACTATGGCAGAGTATTGGTAGTCTGAATTCCTGCAAACTTCAATAAATTGACAAATACAAAATCTGAGGACAATAGGATCAAAGTGACGATTAAGTATATAATAATTTAGATAACAACCACCACCTAAAATTTTTACTATGTCCTAATTTAAATTAATTTCACTTTAGCAGTTGAAAAGAGGAAGGTTTTACATCAAATGTACACCCAAATAAATTGCCTGCATGATTTAGGAAGCTGCAAACCTCTAGGAGTTGAATTTTAGCAGAAAACTTACAAGGTACCAACCCGTAAATCTATAGTCTATAATCCCATCAACATATGTTCATTACACAGTCTGTGATTCCCCGTTGCTTTTAATATCTTAAGATATCAAGCATGGAAAAAAAAAGAAGGAATCAGATCAACATCACAATTATTGGCTTTCATTATCCAAAAAAAAAAAACACTACTGTTGGCAACCTCATAAGTAGCGTCTTAAGATATGCAGCCTCAATTTTCTACAAAAATTGACTTTTCTAATCATGATATGAAACAAAAGGAACATTATGAGGCCAAACAAAGGACTAATTCGCCACACATTCATCCATTTTAATTTAAAATGGACTCTGGATCCATTCATATTAGTATATTACGGACAAGAGCATTAGTTTAAGCCATCTTGATTGGAACATTCAGCCATGTCAGATAGCAATTTCAGCATTACAAGACGTACTAATGGTAGATAGCAAGAAAAATTCTTCATAACTTTGTGTGTCATGAGCCATCAACTAAAGGGGCCCAACATGTGTGAACTCATCGGCTCAAAGGGCAAATGCCATGAGGTTGATTACAACTACAGTTGAAATAAGTCCTTTTTGTGGTCATGTGTATATAAGATTAAATTCAGTGGATCAAATAGGATATGCAATATACGATAGGTCAATTAACATTAAGAAAAAATTAATAATTATTTTGGTAGTCATTCCTAGCAGAGAAATACAAACTCAGCACAGTAGAAAGCAAGATACACTTGAAACATGTAATCAAAATAATTCCAAGTTACATTGCTTTCAAGATAAATGATCATCAACAGGCACAACTTCAATGTCATCTCTACGATTTGTACAATTAACAAGATATGCACAGTCATCCTATTGAGTCATTGACATGCACACAAAGATTAAACCTGAGCAGCATTGTAAGCATTCATGGTCCTCACTGCAGCATCCTTCCTCTCTGAACCTGACTTCAACTCAGCAAGGTACCTGCCAAATCATCATGAGGAGAAATCAGACACCAAGATATACGTGCATTAGTAGACAAAATATCCATGGATCACAAATTCATATCCTGCAAGCTTCTAGTATAAAAAACAGACAGCACATCATCATGTTTGTATCATCACCAGCCAGAGACTATTTGTTAGCAATGAATATCGATGTTTGTATTTTGAAAATGTATTTATAATCCTACCAGGCAACTTACCATGTCATGAATAGTCTTTGTGCGTGATGGAAAAAACAGAGACAGAAAAATCAATTATACTTCTGTGATGCATGCATTCTAGTTGCCATCAGGATGTAGGGACGGAGTTGCCATCAGGATGTAGGGACGGCTTCTGTAACAAGCAATTGCCTTGTCGAACTCAAACCTGCACAAATTGCACCAATTTTAGGCCATGGCATGTCAAACAGATGATTATATAAGATGGAATCACATACTGAAAGTGGATATGCTAGCATTTGGAGAAATCCAAATAACAATTTAAATGGATTAATGACAACTTATAGATTTGTTTTTCTCACCGCGCAATTTAATATTAGAAGCACTCTGCCAATGTAAAAAAATGCTCTCTTGGAACATTCTGCCATGCCAGATAGCAATTTCAGTATTACAAGACATACTAGTGGTAGATACCAAGAAAAATTCTTCATAACATCCAATGGGCTGGCACAAGCCATCAACTAAAGGGGCCCAAAATGTGTGAAATCATCGGCTCAAAAGGAAATAGAAAAAAAGGCATACCATAATGTGGGGCGACCTCACCTTGCCGGCCTTGCACAAGCCACAGAGCTGCTGCACGAGGTACCATGATAGCAGTCACCGGCTTGCATCTCCTTTCCGCCGTCCATCTCGCGAGTCCACTCTTTTCGATCTTGACACCTGCATCAACACCACTGTCTAAAATGAGACATTTAAACTTTTGATTTCTATAAATGCAAGGAATCGGATGAGGGAGGAGGGGACGAGAGGAGTGTGGATGAACCTGGGCCGACACGGGAGGAAGGCGAAGGGCGCGCCAGCGGAGGTGGAGGGCAGTGGTCGGCTAGGAGGCGCGTCGAGGCAGGGCAGCGAGGAGCGACGCCACCCGGGCTGCCTTGATCGGGGGGCGGGTCGCCGGGGATTGGGACGAGCTCGCCACGGACGGGTACGAGGTAATCGGGGATGGGGACAAGCTTCGCCACGGACGGGGGACGAGGTCGCCGGGATGGGAACGAGATCGCTGGGGATGGGGCGAGCTCGCCACGAACGGAACGAGGTCGACGGGGACGGGGATGACCTTGCCCGAGGCGACGACGCCGGACGGGTGAGGGCGCCGCCGAGTAGTGAGGCGCGGGGCGCCGGAGGAGTGAGGGGCGGCGCCGGCGGGCGGTGGCTGCGGGGTGGCAGCGCCAGGACTCGCGGACGGAGCGGCGATGGGATTTGGAAATCGAAAACCGCAAAGATCGTGGGTGGTGGTGCGAGGTTAGGAGTTGTGCCGCTCCAGCTCGTGGGAGGGTGGGCCGAGCACCGAACGGTGGGGAGGGCGGGCGGCCTTGAGCCGATGGGCCGGCTCCTCCTTTCCTCTGTGCGCTGTTCGGCTCATTGGGGACCGAATCCCATTTGGACCCCGGGTTCCATATATCAATACTATATATAGATATATATATATAGATATATATATACGGGGATCAAATATTAGGTATTATACCAAATTATTACCTAATGGTCATCTCCAGTGGTGTTGTGCACGCCATCATCCACCTTGCTTCTGGAACGTGTCGTCTTCGATCTCGAGTGGCGGACAGGCTCAATAGGTATTATATCAAAATTATTTTTTTGAAGTAATTCCAAGACATTATAAATAAAATAGAACTTATACCTAATGTGTCATATCATATAATGTATTTTCGCAAGAGACAACAACGTTGAAAAAAAATAGGAGCAGCTAGCGTGTAGGCATGTATGATAGAACCTTCAAACTAAAGCTGCAAATGATTTGGCATACATGTACACACCACAGTAATAACTTTTAAACATACATTTGGTGATCACTATTACCCTCTCTGAACCTCCCCTCATTACCATATAATTTCATGATGCAAGCCAGCCATACGGTGAAAGTAGACTCACATCTCATAGAAACATTGTTGAATCACGCATCGCGGCCAAGTCACCAGGAAGCAATCAATGGGAAACCGGGTAGTGAAGCCTCTCCTCGTCATTGAGAGCTGCAAGCAGTTCAACAAAGAAAGTTGGAATATGTGGAGCACGGACGTGGTGCCGCTACATTGACGGGGACATCGAGCGCCTCAATATCGAGGAGTCTATGCGCGCTGGAGAACGCCGCCTCAATATCGAGGAGTCTATCTTGCCGCTGGAGAACGCCGAGAACGTACCTAGGCTGTGTTGGCTTGCTCGGCCCGGCGACCACAAATTAGATGCGCGGCGGCAGGTGCCGCGCTGAGAGCCGTCCGGTGGTGGCGCCCTGTTTTTTTTCCTCCTGCGTATGAAGACGTTCCCATCTGGCTCAGATCGATGATGGTTGGGAGAATCTTGGTGTACGTAGACTTTTAGATTAGAATATTGGATTTATTTGTTTTATTTTTTTAAAAAAATAATAATGGCAAAGGTGGGTAATTTTATATAAAATAAATTAGATCTAACGGTTTTGATTGCCAAGCATGTGGAATTGATGGCTAGATGTATCTGATTAACGTGAGAATTTTTAGCATTTATCTTTTTTCCTAGCGTTTGGGGAGGATTAACGTGGAGGCTTCGTTGGAGCCTTCAATTAGTAATAGTAAAATGTTGTGCAGATGTGCAGCGTATATAAAACGTAGGTAGATGAATTTATATAAATAAAAAAAAAATTGAACAGTATACCTTTTGTCTGGGATGCTTGATAGAGCGTGTGATATGTCTTTGTATGTAAGGCTGTCAATCACATTTTTGTTAAAGCGCTTCATATCCATAGCTGGGCAGCCTTGAATCCAAAGTTGCCGAAGAGCGGAGAAAGTGCCGGGACCACTTCGCTGGATCCTAAGGATGCAAGGCTTTGGCGGCGAAAAGATACGGTGTTTCTAATGATGATGCATCTCCCAAGGAATCGACTCACTGCAACTTATTGCACTTGAAAATTCTTAGTTCCTCGAGTTGACCCAGCTGCCCTGACACGGAACAGAGCTCCCCGCAGTCGTAGATTGACAAATTCTTGAGGGAGGGTGGTAGATTTGGAAGTGTTACCAGGTTAGCACAGTCTATCTCTAGAGTTACTAGGCATGGACAAGGAATCATTGGATAGGGAGATTGCTTTGGAGTACCGGTAGGTGCAGTGCCTTGGCAGTATTCCAGTGACGTACAAGCTTCAAGGCATTTCTCCTTTTCAAATATGAATTCAAGTCTAGGACAATCCATAATACCAATACTTCTCAGCTTGTTGCACCAAGCGATTTCAATTGTTTTAAGAGCTTGTGGCGCAAAGCGTCGGAAGATGTTCCATCTTTCTGCAGGATTGAATTTCCAATGCTTGAAGCGACACCGGGCGCTCCATATTTTGGGGCAAGCTGTCCCGATCACAATCATCAATGCAAAGCTCACGCAGACCAATGAAGAGTTCACTACCTTCAGGAATAGATGCCAGCTGGCTGCAAAAATAGAGTTCAAGTCTATGCGGTTTCTTTGGGGCGTCTGGTCGGTGGTGACTCAACATCCAGGAAGGATACCTTGAACCCTTGTACCGGTCGATTTTGAGCTCTTGAAGATCTATTGGGGGACAAAGGCCCTCAAGTACCTCTGCTTCCATGTCGGTCGGTCCGCGGCCGAAGTCCAGTTCGGTAGATTCGAGTCGTTCCTTGTGGGTTAGCTGAGCTTCAAGAGCTTCCTCTTTGCTTCCGACAAATTGAAGACCCCGTATTTTTAGATTTCCTCGAAGTTTATTCAGTTGCATCACCGCTTCAACCCGTACCCTTGTCCCTCCTCCACTTTGTGAACTCTATCGGTGTTTGCGGTGCGGTCGCCTTCTTCAATGTTTGGGAAAGACAGCCTTCTAAAGATGTGTCGCAAATTGATTAGATTAGCCATATCCTCGGGACATGATGTACTCCCTGTAACCGGGAATATCTATGGTCCGCATATGGTAAAGCTTGCTAAATGTGCTTGGCAAAACCAGATTGGAAATGTCCCTCCCAAGTACCTTTAATACAAAAACCAAGATAACGTAGATGCTTCATCTTTTCAATAGATGCTGGGACAGACAACTTATTTCTCGAACAACCTAGTTCAATGATTAGCACTCGCAGTTTTGTTAGCCTCATGAACAAACGCTCCAAAAATTTTTCTAAGTCATGATTTCTTTCCCTATTTTCATGTAGCCTTTCGAAGGCTCCTCAATAATCGAGGGTGCGCAAATTTTCCATGTCCACAATTTTTCTCGCCACCTCAGCCCTGCATATGGTCTCAATGAAGACATGGCGAACCCCTTGCGGGATACCTTTAGGTGGGTCATTCAAACCAATTCTAAAGACCTCACCGCTAGAAACCCTCTCGCCAACTCATGTAGCAGGTCATGACTTGTGAATCTCATCACGGGCCAATAATATTTTGTCGATACTTGCGAAATGAGAATGTCAGTAGTAGTTCAAAGTAGCGTTGGCCCACATCTTCCAGTTCCTCTTTTGCATCACTCCCGGTGTTTACGAACCCTTGTGCTATCCGGATGCGAACCAACTCATCCCGTCGTAGACCATATCCTTTGGGGAAAGTCTTTGCAGTATGCAAAGCATCGCCTTATGTCAACACCAAGCTGCTGATAGCTCCACCATAGAGCTCCCATGGTCTTGTTCAGCACGTCAAGGTTATTTGTTGTCTCCCAAAAACAAATACTTTTGTTCCTCCGAAGCCGCTTTCCTCATTCTGCTGCAATAGGTGATCTGCCTAGCTTTGTTCGCAATCTTCCTCCCAATCCTCTCATATTCTCCATCATCGGCAGATGTATCCGGTCGAGCATGATGCATGAACAATGATAAGTAGACCCCTTCTTCCAAATCGGGTATTGAAATTTCTTCGCCGAGCACCAAGAGCTTCAGCAACATCATTTTTGAGATGTCACAAGGACTCTGCTTCCATGCGGTGCAGCCCCGAGAGTATCAACTAGAATATTACATTCCTTCCGATTATCATCATTGACCCAGAGATCATCCGGAACCAACAAGAAGTGTTTGCCTTTCAATGTTTCCTCCAACTTTGTTTTCAGGACTTTTAAGACTTTCGTCATTAGGTGGCGGGTATGAGTAATCTGCTCCCCAAAGCATATCACGTAATATATTACCCAGGCTGAATGTCTTCCCCACATGAGTGAACATGACAGGGGTCGAAATGTCCCGCCTCCTTCTCATAGTCACAAACATATTGTGCGGGGTAGTCTTTCGTAACCTGTAATGCCATATATGCCAATCACAGAATAAGGTTTCTCGGTGCTCGAGCTTGCTTTGCATTGGTACCTGGTCCTCACGAAGCATATCACTTATATCCTTACGCTGCTTGTCTCGACCGAACACTTTACGTTCAATGCTTCGTACAACTTGTCAATTTCTTTTCGCTTGGCGGTCTTTCATTCATCGCTATCTTTGTTGCCTGATTTCTTTGTCTAAGCATTACTTTCGCTACTTTCCTTGTCATCATCCTTGGAGGTGCTGCTGCTATTCTCGATTCAACAGATTTGAGTTCTTCGAGGAAGTGAGAATATCTTCAATGCTCTTTGTTTGTTTCCTTAATCGATTCTTTCAGTAATAGGCACGTTGCCATCCTTACGCAAAAAGGAAGCTTCAAATAATTATCTTGGCCACATATTATGGCAATTTATATTTACTTTTAAAACACAAGTCATTCTATAAATGCAAAATAAAACTTTTAGAAGTGGATTTGAATTTATATTTAAAAAAGTATTCAGATTCATCATATTAAAATGGAAATTTTTTATTTAATTGCACTATGCCATCAACCATACATCATCTTTGGTTGCAAGGAACTATCGAGTGTATTGACTAATTTTGCATGCAACTATCACGATACATTAGTTGTGCTTGTCCCATGTGTATGTATACTTAAACAAAGATACGCATCATTCTAGTTATGCAATAATCCTGAAATTAGTCATGCAGCTACATCAGTTGTTACTCCTGATTAATTACTAGTCCGTCAACCCACACGCTTGCACAAACTAGATCATCGAAGAGCATCATGTATTGTATGTTTTTTCACCTATATCCATTATTGTTTTTCTCTCCCTCTACAATGTACCTTCATGATGCATTGAGTTAAAACCTTACTTTAATTATGGTCGGTTTAGTTGTAGCTTATAATGATGTTGTCTTTTGAATCTTGTTCTTATTAGTTGCTACATCAAGTGAATTGAAACTCTTGTGTGTATTATAACTTGTATTTGAATATCTATCTTTTATCAAATTAATGAACCTCTGGTGCATTTTACTTTGTAGTTTATTCAAAATTAGTATTTTTTTAGGCTATATAGACTGCACTCTTAATTACTAAAGTTAATGATTTTTATGTAACAGATGTTGGTATTTAGAAAACCCCACATATGCAATGGTTAGTTAAACATTTTTGTATTAGTAGCCATTGGTAATTTAGATTTATATTCGATGGGGTATTTTATTTTTATCCATAATGTGGCAAAAGTGTTAATTTAGATGCAAATTGAAGATTACTTAGAATATGTATCATAGCGTGGCATGGTGGGTAATTTAGATGGTATAGTTATTTTATAGTATGCTTTGTTATGGCCTAGGTGGGTAATTTGGTTGTGGATTTAGGTTTGTATGTATGATAATCCAGGTTACATAACCTTTTCTAAGCCCTTCTTGAAAAAGAAAACTTTTATAAGCCTGTGTTTGTTGACTTTGGTCATGGTCAATGTAATGTATGTAATAACTACACCCACTAATATCGTAATATAGTGTATTATTGTAAGATGGACAAGGAGCTCACCCAAATAACAGTGAGTGACATATTTCACAGAACAAATATGAAGAATATACACAAGATAAATATCAAGAAACATCATACAGTGGTTGAGTGCTTGATTTTTTTAGTTTTCAGGCAACTGACAAGTGACAATGAATAATTTTTTTCGAAAGCCGAATAATGACAAAACTGTATGTTTAGGAGAGGTGAAAGAAAATAGAATGCTTGCAGTTTAGATGGAATCATGGACACAATGATATGATCAGATGGTACCTGCTCATTAATATTGAAGCCAACTTGTTCATATGACCAGTTCCTGTAATACCGGGCATCAGGAATCCGATCAGTACACCAGCTGAGTAGGGACCGAAAGCAGCTGGTGATGCTTTTGCCACGATCTTGCTGCACCAACCGCACAGCCTCTGGACCCCGACACTGGATGTTGCTTGGGGAAACTGGTAGAAGCGCGCCTGAACTCCATAGGCTGATGACACCTCCGAATAATTGCCCCACCTTCTGTTTCATGCTGTGGACGAACTGCAGCAGCGGAGCTGGGGTGATGTCTATGGATCGCTGGATCAAGGTCCCCACCAGCCGGCGATCCAAGCGCCAGCAGTTTGGAGGAGTCCCTGCACCCTGACCCAGCTCCATCTGCTGCAGCGGGCGATGCACGCGACAGCAGTGGTGATGCGCCGCTGCACCCAGCTGCTGCCTTTCCCGGTGATCTTCTTTTCGATCTGGTAGTAATCGATATTGTCCAGGGTGTCTTCCACTTGGTACAAGGCAGATTTGAGACGCATGTCCATCATGTCCAGTATCTCCAGATCAGATCGAGATGACCCCTTATCGTCTCTCGCTGCCCTCAGCATCCGCTGCTCCTCGACCTCTCTCAGCCTGAGCTTGAGAGCTGGGATAGTGACCAACTGCAGCTCAGGCAGCTCTTTGGACGCGTCAAAAATGAGGTAGGCGAAGAGTTTCTGCAGGAGCCAGTTGATGATGGGTGACAGCAGCCAGCCCACTATGACAACTGCCCAGCCCGTCCCTGCGATGCTCCAGGGATTTGCCATGGATTGTGGTGCTCTGCTCTCTCTTGGATGGGTCTAGGACAGGAGAAAGGCACAAGGGAGAGGATGGATGAATGGATGTGGTGGGGGTAGTGCAGAGGACGAGTGATTATTCCTAACTGAAATGTTCTCAATCTCCTCCTGCATGCGACCAGCAGATGAAGTACACAATTTAGTCTCTAAACAAGGCACAAACTCCGGAGAAAAAAACTGAGCAACCGAATGAAGCGGGTGGACAAACCAGTGAGTACTATGTGTTTGTATGAATTGCTTCAAGAAAACTAGCAGCTGCACCAGCTGGGTTCCATCGATTCTGATGGAGGCGTCATCATATCACTGAATCACCTCCATCTCTTCAACTCGATCGATCTGCTGTCTTTTGATTGCACAAATCCAGTGGATGCAGGATGAGCAGCAGCAGTTGACTGAAAAGTGGTTGCTTTTGGGAGCGATCCAAGGGGTTTCACCGAGGGAAACACACGATATGATATACACCCGTTTCAAAGTTGCTTGTGTTGCTGGCTCCAGCAAGGCCGCAACTGACTAATCCTGGTTAGGTGATTAGATTCGGGTCTTGGAGGAAAGGACATGCCAGATTCCTTAAAATGCATTAGCTGGAGACTTGCGTTTGCAACCATGAGGTGCTTCTCAGGAAAAGTAATAAGATTTCTAAAATACAGCAACTGGGCATTAAGTTATATATTCGTCCTATATTTCTCGATTGGTATTTATTTTTCTTATAAAAAAAAAAATACGGAGGTAGTATCGAGGTGGTATCACATGGACACCCAGTGTGAGCGGAGCGTAGGAAGGAAGTTGTATCCCAACGGTTGTTACAATGGCTGGTCCACTTTACCATTGACTCTGCCATGGAATCCCATGCTTGAGGGGAGAAGGTGCTGAGATGAGGGAAGGAGGGTGGATACTGGATGCACCAATAGTCCAAGGTCAAATCTAGGACGGCAGGCTTTGATTTTAATCAAGCAACTTGCTGGCCTTCACACTGCAGATTTCATAGTATAAGTACCACGACTGGCACAGATCTAGATACATATGTATTTCTATCAAGAAAAATCAAAAAATGGTAGTGTCAAGGTTGTATCACATGGACTCCCATTTAAACACAGTAGAGCTCGTAACAAGTGTGAGAGTAGAACATGTCTCATCCCAACATTTACAATGGCCGATCCACTATAACCATTGACTTTGCAAAGTCTCTGTGATGAAATCTTATTTAGCTTTCATAGGCATCCTCTCAGGAGCAGTGTCCACAGTTTGTGAAAATACTTGTGTTTTCTGAGCAAAAAAGCAAGACAGCTATATATATGCTACTACAAATTAGTCTGCATATAGGCTTTGTTGCTTGGAACTTTCAATGCGCGTGTTTGTAGGCATCACTAGTTAACTACAGTGAGTAGGACACTACAGATCAAAAAACAAGGAGGCCTAGACAGGCCGTCCCATTTCCCCTAAAAAAAACTGAAGAAATTGCGTAAACACAAGCAAAAGAACACAGGAGAAAATACGCGATTAAATCCCAGGACCTAGATAGACGCAGTCATGTCCTGCACGCGTCAACCATGTATTGTGTAAGGGCTGACCTGATGGGAAGCACGCCGCCGCTGCCGTCGGAGACCATCAGAGTTGACCGACGAGATCTCAGTGGGACGCGGCGGCGGCGACCCTCTCGGCTTCCGCCCGTGAACACCATCGGGCACGCGCGCTGCTCAGTCGCTCTCCCACAACGCCGCATTCTGATTGCACGGCATCGGGCGCGCCGCCGTGCGCCACGGCCTCGGGTTGGCGGCTCCGCGCTCGCCGGCCGCCACAGGGGTGACTGGTGAGAGCGCTGCCCGTCGACACGGAGGGCAAACCATGAAGCTGGGCTAAGGCGCGCATCCGACGAAAGCCCATGGCCCAGAATTCTAATGGGCTAACCGCACCGGATCACGATATCAGAGGCCCGTTACTAAAAAACGAATATCAGCGGCCCGCTCTCGGATGTGCCTGTTCCTGTTATGTAATGACTTGTCAGACAATGAACTGAACAAACAAGCAAGACGCTTCCAATCCATTCAGACCGTGGAAACAGCCCAGCCTAACCTGTTCCACCGCACCCTCCGCAGACATGATTTATAGTAGTTAATCACGGACTCACCTGAAACTCACTCTCAAGGATGACAAGTATATATAAGCTACCAGCCAGGCATGGAAGCGAAACAGCAACGTTGTTTAAATTCTAGTCTCGAATAAAGGATACTTGCTTGTTTCCATTCATTTATTTTAAGTTTAAGTACAACAGAGGATGCAGAACCGGAGCTAGCAACTAACGAACAGAAAAGGAAAGAAAAAAAATCCAACAAATTATAGCAAGAAAGCCAAGAATTTATGCTTTTAAATAAAGGCGAAAGCCTAGACTTTATCCTTTGCAGCAAGAGAAAAGCTTCTGAGGTAACATAGTTCTTGCAATCTTGAACTTGGGAGTATTTATTTGTCAAGATGGACATCATTTTTCACCAACCAGCTAGATTCCCCAATAAAAGAGAATGCAGATGTAAAGAGCAAATTGCACAAGAGGATGCTGCAGAGTTGCATTTCTGAAACCGGAACACAAGGGATGCAATGGCATGGATCACAATGCATGGTTTCATCCTTACATACATCAATTACAGACTGATAACAGCATGTCAGACAACCAACTCAACAAACCATTCAGACAAAGGGTCACTTGCTTGTTTCCTTTCATTTAATCATAACAATACACATCAGCTCGTCTGAATAAACACGCACACGCACTCCCCAAAGCAAACGGGTCTGAATTAACACAGAAGCTATAATAAATAACTTTTATGCAAAGAACCATATGTGCCGTTGACAAAACACAGTCCGGCTTCGTCATAGCTTGGGCCTGCCAAATACAAAATGGGACAACAATGCTCCAGGAGGTCTCCGGTCCTGGAACAAGGGTTCAGGATCTCATTACTCATTTCAGTACTGCTTCAATGATGCCGCACCACCCACTGTCTACGCCAAAAGATAGTCCTGCAAACGGAAAATACACGTTACTAAATACTAATTATTCTGCATGCAGGAATAAAAATCAATAACCATATGAAATGAACCAACAATGTGCATGGGTTTACATCATCAGAGGCAAAAAGGACAGTCAAAAAACCAGACTGCAGACCTTCACCGCACATAAAACTAATCTACCTGGCATCAATAATAAATGCAGTCGCAGGGTCTCGTATCTGATTAAGGTTTACATAGTCTGGATTTGCAGCATATATAAAACGTAGGCTGAGGAATTTAAGGAAATAAAGAAAAAAACTGAACAGTATACCTTTCATCTGGGTTGCTTGAAAGAGCGTCTGATATGTCTTTGAATACAAGGCCGTCAAGCACATTTTTGTTAAACTGCTTCATATCCATAGCTGGGCGTATTCGATCTCAAGTACCGAAGAGCGAGAGAAAGTGCGGGACCACCGCCGGATCCTAAAGATGCAAGGCTTTGGCAGCAGGAAAGAGACAGTGTTTCTAATGATGATGCGTCTCCCAAGGAATTGACTGACTGTAGCTTTTTGCACTTTTTAATATTTAGTTTCTCGAGTTGACCCAGCTGCCCTGATACAGAACAGAGCTCCCCGCACTTGTTGATTATCAATTTCTTGAGGGATGGTGGTAGGTTTGGAAGTGTTACCAAGTTAGCACAGTCACTTATCTCTAGAGTTACTAGGCGTGGACAAGGAATCATTGGATACGGAGATTGCTCTGGAGTACCGGTAGGTGCGGTGTCTTGGCAGTAGTCCTGTGACGTACAGGCTTCAGGACGTTTCTCCTTTTCCAATATGAATTCAAGTCTACAGCAATCCATAATACCAATACTTCTCAGTATGTCGCACACACTGATTTTAATCGTTTTAAGAGCCTGTGGCAGCGTCGGAAGATGTTCCATCTTTTTGCAGGACTGAATTTCCAATGTTTGAAGCGACACCAGACGCTCCATATTTTGGGGCAAGCTGTCCCAGTCACAATGGTAAATGCGAAGCTCATGCAGACCAGTGAAGAGTTCACTACCTTCAGGAATAGATGCCGGCTTGGTGCAATCAATGAGTACAAGTGAGCGCAGTTGCTTTGGGGCGTCTGGTCTGTTGCAACTCAACATCCAGCTAGGATACTTTGAACCCATGTAGTGCCAGATATGGAGCTCTTGAATATCCATTGGGGGGCAAAGCCCCTCAAGCACCTTTGCTTTCACGTCTGGACCAACCCTCATGGCCGAGCCGAAACGCAGCATTAGTATCCTGAGTCGCTTCTTGTGGTTTAGGTGGGCTTCAGCAGCCTGCTCTTCGCACCCGACAAACTCAAGCCCCGCTATATACAGAGTGTCTCGAAGACTGTTTAGGTGCATGAGCCGCTTCAACTCATGCCCCGGTTCCTCCTTCACTATGAACCTTTTCAGTGTTTGCAGTGTCGTCAGCCTTCCAATGTTGGGGAAAGACAGCGGAGCATGGATGTGCCGCAAATAGATTAGATTAGCCATATCTTCATGACAGGATGCTCTGGAGCAAGGAATATCTAAGGTCTGGATATGGTAAAGCTTGGTAAATGTGCTTGGCAAAATCAGATTGGGAGAGCCATGACGAATATGGATACCAAGATAACGTAGATGCTTCATCTGATGAATAGATGCTGGAACTGACAACTCTTTTGTCTCATGATTTAGTTTTATGATCAGCACGCGCAGTTTCGTCAACCTCATGAACAAACGCTCCAAGAGTTTTTCTAAGTCATGATTTCTTTTCACGGTTTTCGTGGACCATGCATAAGGCTCCTTAATGATCAGGGTGCGCAAATTTCCCAAGTCCAGAATCTTCTCTGCGATCTACGGAACATTCTTGTTCGAATGTTGGTCTCAATGGAGAGATGGTGAACCCCTCGTGGGATATCTTTTGGTATGCGGTCAAACCAATTCTATAGAACTCGCTTCAGAAACCCTCTCTGCCAACTCGTGTAGCAGGTCATGAATTGTCAATACCATAGTCTCCTTGCCAGAAAATGTTTTTCATTGTACTTGCAGAAATGAGAATGTCAGTAACTGATCAAAGTAGCTCTGGCCTATATCTTCCAGTTTCTCTATTGCATTATTCCTGGTGTTTACAAATCCTTGTGCTATCCAGAGGGGAACCAACTCATCTCGTTTTATTTCATATCCTTTGGGGAAAATCCTGTAGTATGTAAAGCATCGCCTGATGTCACCATCAAGCTGCTGATAGCTCCACCACAGAGCTCCCATTGTTTCACTCAACACATCAAGGTTTGCTGTTGTTTCCCAGAAATGAGTACTGTTATTACTCTTAAGCCGTGCTGCCACTGTTCTTGCTGCAATGGGTGATCTGCCAAGCTTTTTCACAATTTTTATCGCTATTATTTTATATCTATTATAATCAGTACTGGTGACATGCCTGTCTTCTAGGGCATAGTGCATGAACATGGAGAGGTACTGCCCCTCTTCTAAATCAGGTATTGGGATTTGCTCCTGAGCACCTAAAGCTGCAGCTGCATCTTTTTTTTGAGCTGTGACCAGGATTCGGCTTCCACCCAGCCCAACACGAAGCACATCATGTAGAATCCCATGTTCCTTCCAATTTTCACCATTGACCCAGAGATCATCCAGTATCAACAAGAAGCATTTATCTTTCAATTCTTTCTCCAACTCTGCTTTTAGACTTCGTAGATCTTTTACCTCTGTTTTTAGGCTTGTAGTACCATTGGTGTTAGAGGGCCACTGTTGCTTGATCTGGTCCAGCATTTCACGAAATAAATCACAGATGCTGAATGTCTTCCCCACAAGAATGAACAAGATAAGGTTGAAATGTCCTGCACCCATCTCATAATCACAAACATATTGTGCCAGGGTAGTCTTTCCAGAACCTGTAATGCCATATATGCCAATCAGAGAATAAGGTTTACTAGTGCTGGAGCTTGCTTGATCTGCTCCCTTACGAAGCATCCCACTTATACGCTCACGGTCCTTGTCTCGACCGAACACTTTCTTTTCAATGCTTCTGTACACGTCATCGATTTCATTCTGTTTGCTTGTGCTATCCACGGCACTGTTCTTGAGGGTACAGCTGCTGCTGCTTTCCTTGTCAGCGTCCTTGGGGGTGCTTCTGCTACTCTGAATCAATAGAGGTGATTTCTTTGACTCACTAACAATATATTCTATGTTCTTTATCCTTTTCCTCAAGCTGATTAACTCATTAACAGAAAAGACACCGTCTGTTGTATCATCATCATTCTGCATGAAGCAAGCTCAAATGATTATCCTATCCACAGTATATTCTCTAATCAATAATCATTCTGAAATAGACATCACTGTGAAAATATGTGCAATCAAACTTCTTAGGCAAGGATTGCAATTAGTGCATAACAAACTTCTTAGTCAAGCAGTGCTCCAATATCCCCATTACGAAAATCACCACGAATGAAAAGGTATATTTATCTTGCTATTATTAAAGACATCCTAAAGTAACTTTCCACTATGCTATTAACAAAAAAGAATCACAGATTCAAAAAAAAATCTGTCATGTGCGGACGCATGTACACGAGACGCCGTCGAGCACGCGATGTGCGCCGGGGAAACAGAGCGCGAAGGAGTCTCCAGAAGTGGCTAGGAGAGAAGTCAAGAGATCTGGTTGTTACTTTCTACTGATAGTCCTTAAGTCTAGGAGTGATTGGTTGGGCCAAGGGCCATATATATCCTGTACCACACATTGAGAAAGGATTAAGCAAAGAATTATCAATCTCATCTCTCCCTCCCTCTCTCATCTAAGCTGGTGGCAAGGGGGTATAACCCTATCGACGAAGAACGGTGTGGGGGTATAACCCTGCCGCCGACAACGGACCACGACTATGAGCTCCGTAGTCGAGGGCCTGCTACCCTGGGCACAGGTGCCCTTGACATGTTCCCATATTAATTAGATAAAAAATGATGATTCCTGTAACAGTGTTTCTTGTGGACGAGAGAAAAAATTCTACATATATTATACTGCTATATAGCAGCTAGATATGGTTCTGTTGATCAGACAATACCTTGATGCCAATCGCTTCATATGACCAGTCCCGAAGATGGCGCACAACTGAATAAAAAGAACTGAGTAGTGAAAACACAAAGCCGATGCAGTCCCAGGTCTTCTGCAGCAGGGACAGTAAATTCAAGGGTGCATCAAGCTCAAACGTCGGTGACACCTCAGCTGATCCGTGTTGATTGTCACCCCTCAATTCAGTACCGGGGCCAGCAGCATTCGGGAGGGCATTAGTCGTCGGTGGATTTGCGGTTGATGGTGCATCATCTGGCGTTGGTGGTGGCATCGTAGCAGATCCATGTTCAATGTCATCATCCCTGGATTCTGCGACGGGCTCGTCTGGCGTTGGTGTTTGCTCAGCTGCTGGTCCCTGATGGATATACACGTGCAGGCTCTCAACGCACTGCACGAGCATAGCTCTAACTCTAAGTGCAAGGTCCCTGAAAATCTGATTGAGATTCTGGGCGTACTGCTGTAGCTTAGCTACAAGCTCCCAGAACTTTAGATCCAGATCCTCGGCACACTGCTGCAGCTTCTCTCTAAGGTACCTGAGCTTCTGGATCAGGTTCTCGGCGCACTGCCACAGCTTTTGCCCGAGCGAGCTCCGCTTGCAGTAGGCGATCCGGTCGCCAATAGCCCGCAGCACCCAGTTGCGATCACTGATGACTTTCTTCTTGATTCGGTGATATTCGAGAAGATCCAGGGCGTCTTCGGCTTCGTACATGGCAGACCTGAGATCCTTCTGCAGTTCACCGAGAGTCTTCATATCACCCTTGTCCCCATCTTTGGCTCCTCTCAGAATTATTTCCTCTGTCACATCTCCTAGTATCTGCTTCAGGCTTGGGATGATGTGAAGCTCCAGCTCCCGGAGCTTTCTTGATAGATTAAAATCAAGGTAGGACAGGAATTTGTTCACGAGGAAGCTGATGATGGGTGCCACGAGCCAGCCTATAACAGTTAAGCTCAAGGCAAAGGATGCTATGGTGGCCATGGCTTTTGCGAGGAGGGGACAAGAGCAAGGAAACGAGGAAGGTGAATGCAAGCTTTGAGGTAGCTCTCAAAAGTATTGACAGCCTGATGCCTAGTGAACCTGATGCCACGTAAGACGAGAAAATTGGTGTCAAAAAAAGTGGACTTCTTAAATTTTCCATTCAAAATATTGACTAGGCAAACCCATCGCCATAATATCTATTTAGCTCTATTTTTATGTTTTCTCCTAAATTCAGCCATGCCAAAGCACGAAACTGCCCACCACCAGGCAATTTGACTTTTATGTATGTCGTTGTGCGCCTGCAGCTATCAATGGATCCAAAAACAAAAGGAGGCCTAGATTGGCATCCATTTCTCGAGTGTCACCCTCGCCATGCCGTACATCGCAAGAGTCAGCTGAGAGGACGAGAAGTTGTTGAAAATTCTCAGCCAAGCAGAAAGCTTTCCAAAGATAAGGAAACTGAAATTGACAGAGGAAAATGTCTGAAAATTTCCAGAGCCGTGAGCTGTTCGGGATGGGTAGCTGCAGGAAACGCAGGCATGCCGACACCGCCAAAGCCAGCGATGCGCTGATAGCGAGATTACTTGATGTATCGAGTGTGTGTGACCACAAACTAGCTTAGATATTTTCAATTTCCTGAGCATGGCTACCCCACGCATATGACCAAATTTCCCATTAAAAAAAACTGAAGAAATTTTGGAAACAGAGGACGAAATACGTGATAAAATCTCAGGACACAGATAGATGCGGCCATGTCGTGCACTCGTCAACCTTTGGGGAAAATCCTGTAGTATAAAACATTGTGTAAGGGCTAACCTGATTGGAAGCACGCCGCTGCAGCCGGAGCGGCCGGAGTTGACCGACGAGATCTCAGTGAGACCCGGCGGCGATCCCTCGGCTTCCGCCCTTGGACACCAACATCGGGCACGCGCGCAGCTCAGTCCCTCTCCCAGGGAGCCTCAATCTCCCCGCACGGCCGCCTCCCTCTGGCGCGCTGCCGTACGCCGCGGCATCGACGGGTTGTCTGGCGGCTCCGCGCTCGCCGACCGCCACCGGGGTGACTGGTGGGAACAATGCTGGGCCACAGGGGCCGTCGACGCGGCGCACACCCATGAAGCTGGGCTAATGGGCTCATGTGGGGAAAGCCCATGGCCCAAAGTAATAATGGGCTAAGAACAGCGGATCACAAATATCAGAGGCCCGTTGCTCAAAAAAAAAAAAACGAAGATCAGGCATGCGGGCTGAAGAACCATGGCCAGTCGCCTGTAATCAAGCCCGCTCTCTAGGGTGCCGGATGCGGAAGCTGCGTGCTGAAGAACATGTGCAGCGGAATAAATCCTGCTCGCAGGCTACCTGAGCGATCGTGTTGCTCGCTACTGTTGGATTGCTTCCACGGGGAACTAATCCTGAGCAACCGAACATGCCCTTACTCTGCTCCTGAAAAATGGATGCTGCAGATCCAGTTTCATTTCTGAAACAGGAGCACATGGAAGACAATGATTTCATCCTTACATTCAGACTAGTAACTGCAAGTCAGACAATGAATGAACTGAACAAACAAGCAAGGCATGATTACAGTAGTTATCAGGGACTCACATCAAACTCACTCTCATGGATGACAAGTATACATGCTACCAGCCAGACATGTAAAACGAAACAACAACGTTGTTTAAATTCTAGTCTGGAATTAAGGATACTTGCTTGTTTCCATTTATTTATTTATTTATTCATAATACACAGAAGTATGCCCAGTGCAATATATCATTATCATACATATGCTCTGCACCGAAAAAAAATGTAATAAACACGAGAGTAGCAGTACATCTTCATATAGGGAGGCGCGCTCAAACCTTCAGACGGGACTCAATTAACGCTGGGGACGTCTGACGATCCAAACTAATGCAAAGAAGCACATATGTTGTAGACAAAACGCAGTGTGGCTTCATCGAAATTTGGCCCGGCAAATAGAAGATGGGACAACACGGCTCCATGAGTGCCACAAGTCTTGGAACTAGTCCTCTTGTGACAAAAAGCATATTTCCAAGATTTTGGATCCAACAGTTTAGGCCCTTCAAATGGAAAGTGCACGTTACTAACTACAACTGCATCCAAGAATAAAAACAATAAACGTATGAACCAAACCAACACTATGGATGGGTTTACATTAGAGACAAAAAAGGACAGTCTAGAAACCAGACTGCAGAACTCCACCCACCTATTATATTCCCTTCATTCTAAATTATAAGATGTTTTGGACGTTCTAGGTGCATTGATTGATTTTATTATGTATCTACACATAATTATATCTAAGTTCATAGCAAAAACTATATCTCTAGAAAAGACAAAACATCTTAGAATTCAGAATTGTGGGGGTACAACTAATCTAACGGACATAAATAATAAATGCAGAAGGAACCGACATGATTAAAATTTAGGTACTCCAGATTTTATAGCATATATAAAGTGTAGGCGGAGAAATTTAAGGAAACAAAGAAAACAAAATTGAACAGTGTACCTTCACGTGGGTTGCTTGAACAGCGTGTGATATTTCTTTATGTTCGAGGCTGTTAAGCACATTTTTGTGAAACTGCTTCATATCCATAGCTGGGCAAGATTCGATTTCAAGTCCCCGAAGAGCCGAGAAAGTCCCGGGACCACCTCCGGATCCTAAGGATGCAAGGCATTGGCAAACTGGAAAGAAACAAGTGTTTCTAGTGACGGAAAGCGTCTTCCAAGGAATAGACTGATTGCAACTTATTGCAGTTGTAAATATGTAGTTTCTCGAGTCCACCCAGTTGTCACGACACGGAAGAGAGCTCCAAGACACCCGCGGATTACCAAATTCTTGAGAGACTGTGGTAGATTCGGAAGTGTCACCAGATTATCACAGTCATTTATCTGTAAACTTTCTAGAAATGGACCTGGAATCATTGGGGACGACAGTTGCTCTAGTATGCTAGTGGACATAGTGCCGCAGCAGTATTCCAGTGATGTTGAGGTCTTAAGATACTCTTCCTTTCCCCCATATAAATTCAAGTCTAGGGCATTCCATGATACTAATAGCTCTGAGAGATGGGGAAGAATGAAGAGCTGTACCAGGCTTTCACAATGGACTATGATTATCGTGATCAAATGTGGCAGGACTTGATCCATTGTCTGTGTAGGTTCACCATCTTTGACCGGTTTGGGCCCTATTAGCTTGCCACATGACTTCATCCACAAGCGCTTCAAGGATACCAAGCTCTGGAACACTTGTTCTGGCCAGTAGATCAGCAAATCACAGTTTTCAATTCTCAGAAAAACAAGGTTTTGAAACCATTTCCAGAGCACAAATGTTAGCTGTGATTGACTGGACATGAAAAAAAAAAAAGTTGCAGCCAGATATGTCTAGTTCTGACATAGGTGCTGTATCCATGTCCTGGAAAGACAGCTCTAGCTTCCGTGATGAATCCCAGCTACTCTCTGTCTGAGGCGGTGCTGCAGTGTCACTGACACACATTTCTAGCCTGGACAGTGAAGTCATGTACCTTGATTTAACTATTCCTAGCGATAGCAGTGCCTTGCCTTCACCCAGCCTTATAACCTTGAGCTCTGGTGCTTCAGGCAGAGTACTCAACTTTGGACAGTTTTTTATATCAATATTCTCAAGTACAGGAAAGGTTAATTCATCCCCTTCTCTTTCTGTTGCCACCCACCTCTCCAAGCTCTCCAAATCATGTAACCGGAGTTGCTTCAGTACTGGAAATGGTGCAGAGACCATATCACTGCATAGGCTTCGCAATTTTCCCAACTTTTCCAAGTAAAGAACTTCAAGAGCTTTGAAATTGTAAAATTTTGGAAATTCCTCACAGAGCATACAACCATACAGATGGAGTCCAGTCAAGTGCTGCAATTTCCTAAGATCGGTTACCCATGATGGTAATCTAGTGCCTCTGTAGTTGGCTATCCTTAGCATTTGCAGGCAGTCATGAGGTTTAAGAGCATATAGCACCTTCTCATGGCAATCCATTAGCACTGATTGTTCTTGACCCTTGCTATCCCATTCAAGAGACAAGTGTGTTATCTTCTCTTTATGTTCAAGTCTGACTTTTTTTGCATGTTGTTCTGTTACATTTTCCAGACCACTTAATTCTAACTCACCACCAAGATTTAAATTTCCAAGTTCTCCGATAGTACTGCAGTCCGAGCTATCACCAGCAACAAAATATGTTAGAGTCTGTAGGGAAGTCATCTGTCTGAGTCCAGAAGGCATGCACGTCAGTGATTCACATCCATGGGTATAGAGGTGTCGTAGGCTTGACATATGCTTCATATCCTTTGGAAGGTGACGAAGCTCAGTGCAAAAAGAAAGGTCCAATGTTTGTAGATTATACATAATGCTAATATCTTCAGGAAGTTGCACAAACCTATGTCCTGACAGATTAAGATACCTCAGGTGTTGTATCTGTCCTGTAAGGTGTTTGTGTACTGTATAGGCCATTGCAGGAAGGTGTAGGGCTCGCAAAGAAGTGTACTGTGATATGTCAAGGGGGTGATAATAATCAGTAAAGAACAATGTCTGGAGCATTGCTGTTTTTTTTCTTCAATAGATGATCCAATAAGGATATAATCAGTCTTTTCTGAAAAACGACACTGGCACCATACACTGACAAGAAGACGTGACGAGTAGGATTTTGCAACAGCTTGTTGACAGTGGGCTTACCAACTATGGTGGCGCATTCTTTCCCCATAAAAGATAGAGCAATATCATGCATGAGATCATGTATCTTGCATATGGTTCTCTTACGAAGCGACAAGCTTCCACTCGAATAGTGACCAACTGGAACAGTTTGCTTGATATCTTGAAAGAATGACCTCCAAGTTAGGTCCATGAAAATTTGTTCACCTACAGTTTCAGGCAGGTCGCCATCCTGCACAGGTATAAAGTCGTGTGCCATCCACAATTGAATCAACAGGTCAACATCAATCTCATAGTCCTTGGGAAATAAAGCACAAAATGCGAAGCACTGCTTCATATGTGCTGGTAGGTCATCAAAACTGAGCTTGAGTATTGGTAAAATGCCACTTGTCTCATTACATATGTTAATTTTGGCCAATGTATGTTTCCACTCATTCACGCTAGTCTTGTTACTCAACATGGAGCCAAAGGCTTTGGCAGCCAAAGGAGAACCAGCACATCGATCAACAATCCTACTGAAAATGCGATCCAGCTCAACACTATTTGGATTTTGCAAGCTGAATGCTCTGCTCTGGACAATTTCCCTCAAATGCTCGTCACTCAGCTTCTCAATGTTATGGGCTTCATTTACACCCATGGCCATGATTTCAGCCACTTTTGAATCACGAGTTGTTGTCAGTACTGCACTGCCCTTGCCACCCTGCTTAAAGCAGGTCATTAGTTTTCCCCACTTGTCAGTATCCCGATTCCATACATCATCTAAAACAATAAGGTACCTCTTTCCACTTATCATACTTTGGAGATCCCTCAATGTTTTGTCTAGACCTTTATCGCAGGTTTCACAAATATCACATGCTATGGCATTGACATCAAAATCATCTGACACACAGCACCATCTACGAAACTCAAAATACTTCATAATTTCAGGGTCATTGTAAATGAGCTGAACAAAGGTGGTCTTGCCCATCCCGCCTGGCCCAACAATTGGAAGGACCATGAGATCCATGTCGTTAGTAGATTGATCAAGCAGCATCCCCATGATTTTCTTCTTCTCCTGATCTCTAGATTTGCAAACAATATTCCTGTCAAAGTCAATGATTATGGAGTCTGTCTGTCGCCACTGTCTTGAGGGCTTTTCTTGTTGCAGGTGTCTGAAACCGAACTTATTCATCTCAGTCACCAGGTCCTCAATGGTCTGCACAATCCTGCGTAGCTTCTTGCCCATCCTGTAGCGGAACACGATGGGGTTACGAGCTGGGACTAGGAGCCTCGCAACCTCCTTTCCGAGCTTGCTGTGCTGGCCCTTGTTCTTGGCTTCTCGCCGAAGTGCCTCATACTTGAACTCATCAAAGACATCGTTGGCCTCATAGGCTGCTATCTTGAGGTCTTTGAGCCAAGCTGCTACATCAGGCCGGGAGGCCCCTTTCTCCTCTGCATCCTGGATGATGTACAGGATCGCAGGCAGGTTGCGCTCCAGGATCTTGCGCTGCTCCAGCATGCCTTCCATCACCTTGTACTCGTCCAGCAGGTAGCTGGATGCTTTCTGCTTCAGCATAGAGACCAGCGGCATAATCATCAACTCGGCCATTGTATGTTTCTCACAGCTCTCACAACACACGGGAACAACGAGCAGATCAGCAGAATCAAATGGTGTGTGGTGGTAGTGCAGAGGACTAGATGAGTGCTTATTCCCGAATGATGTGTCGTCCACGATCTCATCCTGCATGCATGTAACAGAACCTCCTAATTACCGGGCCCACCTGCACCTGTCATTGTCCCAAAGACCTCGACGGTGCGTGTGAGATACACCGATAACTTAAGAAGCCCCTGTTGATAACTCATACCGGGATCAACAAAGGAGTAGCTACAACATTACAACATTTGTTACAAAAAATATAGATCGAAAGTGCGGAAGAGTAATAACATTAATTTTACAAAATGTGAGTAAGTTACATTTGAGTAAACTTAACTTAATTAATTTTGCGAAAAGCTGAGTAGACTAGAAGACAATCAGATCATGTCGTGCTCCACCGACATAACCTTGGTTAACAAAGACGAGTCAGTAGACTGCAAAGGGGTTAACAAACCCTCGAGTGCGGGAGTACTCAACAAGACTTACCCGACTAAAAGAAAACAGGAGAAGACTCGGGAATGCTGGTCTTAGGAGTCAAGGTAAGGCTTTAGCAAGAATCAAGGACTCATTTTTGTGGAAAAGCTTACTATAAGTGAATCCTTACTTTCAATATTTTTAATTCAGATTAATAGCTCATATACTCTAGGTTATCCTATTCTAGAGCAAACATATTTTTCTTATTCCAACTCTCTTTCCTCAAAAAAACATATTCCATCATTTACTACGATGAAGGTCGGGGAATCGGGTCTCCTTCTCCGAGAAGCAACGGCGATTCATGAACCGATTATACCCAGCTGGGGATCCCTAACCACACGACATATGTAGTACTTAAGCTTGCATATATCAACCCTCACTCAGTTCGTCCAAAACGGGACTGGGTCCATCGCCACTCGAGAGCACAAGATACTCCACCTTCCTACCCCCGTCCTAATGACAGTTTGACCGGTAGGGTGGGTACATGCTACTCCCGCCATCTCTCTACTCCCGGTCTTGCGCGGTTGTCCGTTTCGATTTGGCACACCCCAAGATCGCTTACCGGGGCATGTGGCGGTTAGTCTCGTCGACTGGGGTGATTTGCAATCGAGGCGTGCCATTGACCCAAACGGCCTCGGGCGCAACTTATGCGTTCAAAAAGTCCCGATTTCACTCGGGCCAAACAACGGACGGTCCTTAAACGACCAACACGGGACAAGCACGGCTAGGTATCCCGCCGGGCTTTCAACCTACGCCCCGTCCGATCTCAAATTCATCACTACATCTCTTTCTTTTTCGAAAAACAAAACCCTCTTCTCAAATAAAACATTTTGATGAAAAAGCTTAACTAATTAAGCGGGGCTAAGCATCACTAAGTATTTTCGAAATGAAACGAGGTTATCAAGGATGGTATTGAAATAAACAAGGATGGGAATGCAAGCAATTAGGTTATCACTCAACTCCTAATTACTTAATGCAACAAAGCATAGACAAAAGTGATATAAAGCTTTTAAAACATCAAGAAAGGGTTTAATGTAACCGGGGCTTGCCCGTGTTGCGGGGAAAAGTTAGATTCGAAGTTGGACCACCCACATCACCCTTGACACCAACACATCGGTGGATACACCTTCTCCAAAGCTTGGTCATCGTAAACCACATCACTCTCGTTCACTACACGTAATAATGATGCATTGCTTAACATGAGGGAATGGTAAACATGATGCTTGATGGATGCATGAAATGATAAACACAGAACATAACTTTACTTCACGATAAAGTTGCAACCCAACAAAACCAACTTGTTGAACTACTCTACAAGATATCATCACCATTGCCTAAGGAGTTCTCACGGACCATTTGATTGTGGTATGATCCAAGATTCACAAAACAACCTAAAAAGTCACACAAAAACCTAAATTATTTGACACTAAACAATTTATAAACCACATGAAATAATAGAGCTTAAGATAGAAAATAATTTAAACATTTCAAAATGACTCCAAACTTTTTATACAAGTAGGACACATCATAAAAACAGTACCAGATAAATTTTCATGATTTTTGAATAAATATTTTATTTTCTAAAAATCATGGAAGATGCATTTTTCAATTAAAGATTGTATTTTTAAATCATGCAAGAACTACTCAAAATCAAAGTTTCAAATTTTTCATGGATAGACATACTCATAGGAAGGTTCTACAAAAAATTTCAGAATTTTTGAACAAACATTTGAATTTATATGAATTTCACAAAACCGAACACTATTCATTCATAAAGAAAAAGATAAAACAAAACTTAAAAACGGCCCATTGGGCCGATTCGCCCGTGCGGCCAAAAGCATCAACAGGCCGGCCCAACTCCCGCCCACGCTAACAGAGGCCGGCCCTGGTGCCCTCTACAGCGCCCATGGCCGGCCGTAGCGTGCCGGCTTTGATCGGCGCTTAGCTTCGGCCCGCGGTGAGGTCCCCGACGGGCGCGACCTACCCCAACAGCGCTCCCCTTCGTCACCGCATCACCCGACACCCCAAACTCGAACCTAAAAACGGGGCTCCATCGCCGACGATGATGGCCGGACCCGCCGGGCTGCCGACAGCGAGACGGCGAACTGCGACTTCCCGGCGGCGGCGGGCACCCTAACACCTCCAACAAGCTCTGCGACCCTAACTAAGCCACTATGGGATACCTAAGCGACCCCTAAGCGCCCGCGGCTACGCGCGGGGAACGGCAGGCGCAGCTCGCCGGCGCGGCTCACGTTCGGCTAAACCACCGCAAAAGCGGAAAACGGAGGGCATAGACGTGACGAAAGCAGCTCACCGCGACTTCGTGTTTCGCCGCTTGTGTCGAGACGGTGTGGAGCTCGTTTCGTCGACGATGACTGCGGCGGCGGCGCGAATCGGGCGTGGCAACGACGTTCCGACGCGATGGAGCTCGGCCGCGAAAACGTCGAGCGCACGAATAACAAAGACGACGAGGCAAAAGCTAGGCTCAGTGGTTTGGCGAGGCTCACGGGATGGGCTGCCGACGGCGAGGCGGTTGACGGCGGCGCTGACGGCGGACCGAGAAGATGGCGGCGCAGCAGTGACTTAGAAGCGAGAGAGTGCACGAGCGGCTCAAAGCATAGCTAAGGATGTTGCGGGAGCTGTATGCAAGATGGGATGGCTAGAGGAGGAGCAACGGCTGGCGTCTTCTTGCGCGCGGGCGAAGGTGACCGGCGGCGATGGAAAGAAGAAAGAAGAGGAAGAGGAAGACGGGCGCCACGCCGTTTTAAAAGAAAAAAGAGAAGGGGACTGGGACGTGGCCATTTGCTTTCGCGACGTCGTCCAAGAGGTCAACCACGCTGGCCGGGGCGCGCGAAGGCGCCGAGGCGACGGCCACGGCGGGACGCCCGATGACAGATCTTGAAGCAAGGGCGGCACCCATGCCGAACTGTAGCACTCAAACCCTAAACTGAATTTCTCAAATTACTCTCAAAATTTGAACTGCACTCAAAAATCTCCAAGAACAAACTTTTCTCAACTTTTCAAGCTCTACACATTTCATAAAAGGAACATTTTCAAATTCTGCCTCAAAATTAGACTTTTGAAAAGGGGTCAAAAAGGAATAAATTTGAATTCAAAATTACTTTTTAAAATCATATAGAAACTTGAAAAACTTTGTACACCTCTTTTGTACAACAAAACAAGATCTACAAACTAGCTTTTGGAAGTTTTGTCAAATTTTGCTTGGATTTTGAAATATCGAAAAGGGGGTAAATCTAGAGTTTGAAACTAGGGTTTTCGAAATCCAATTCAAAATGAAATTTGATAAAATTCAAACCATCAATTCATAAATATAAAAACACTCATCCAATCACACATTTAGGATCAAAAACATGTGATCAACATAAAATCACTCTAACCCCCTGAGCACAAACAATTTCTAAACAATTAAACTTATTTTTAATTAATGCATAGGAGGTTATTCAAACATGCATGCTTTGCAATGCATATGATGCATGATTAACATTTTAATTATATATTAACATCTGGGATGTTACAATGCAACCAGCAGATTTAACAAATAATTTATTCCCCAACAAGTCACAAATTCTGAGCAAAACAAAAAGAGCAGATGAAAGAAGGGGATGCACGAACCAGTGAGTAATTTGTGTTTGTAAGAATTGCTTCAAGAAAATCAGCTGCCGCTGCAACTGGATTCCAACAGTTCAGATGGAGGGATCATTGACCCATTGTATCAATGATGAGCCCTTCAATCACCAACTCAATCAATCTTGCTTCTTCTGATTGTAGCGGGGGACACAAATGCAGAGGATGAGCAGCTAGCACACGATGGAAAAGTGGTTGTTTTGGAAGCAATACACATACACTCTCGGCTCAAAAGTGCTTGTGTTTGCTGGGCTGATTGGCTCAATGATGGCTAATGCATTCATCCCTCGATGGGACCAATCCAACTACGTCTAATAAGTTCCACATGACTGTCCACACACAGAACAGAGTGCCAGACAGAGCACATGGAGAAATTGAATTCACACACAGGACAGCTCTGATTGTCATCGGATACTTTCTTCCAGCAGTACGGTGGTCATCAACACTCATGCCCGTCAGTGCCGTTCACACTAGCTAACAGGGTCTTGTAGCCAACTTAACTATCTGTATGGAGGTGACTTCTCTGAGAACGATGACTCACTAATCTAATCGAACAACTACACATATACACTGGATAGAACTGGCAGAAGAGCACGTAATTTACTCTATCTAAAACCAAGAATCTTTTTACTATCAAACTATCAATATCGGAGAAATCTGGCCAGGTTTCAAAAGTGGTTTTGTATTTTTCTAAAAATAATTAAAACTGAATAATTTTTCTATAAATTCATAACCAATTCATTTCAATAAATGATAAATGATATGAACTAATACCATTTTTTAAAAAATGCAATGTACTGTATTTTTCCACATTACTGCCCACACACAGGACAGAGCACATGGAGATATTGAATTCACGCACAGGACCGCTCTGATAGTCATTGGATGCTTTTTTTCCAGCGGTACGGTGATCATCAGCACTAGGCCATGGTCACCTAAAAGTTTGCATACGGCCAGGTTACCCTACCCTTTCAGTGGACACTCATGCACAGGGCCTGGTGCCGTTCACACCAGCTCACAGCATCTTGTACACAACTTAGCTATCAGTGTGGAGGTGACTTCTCTGAGAACCATGACTCTCTAATCTAATCAAACAATTGCACATATACACTAGATTGAAGTGGCAAAAGAGCGTGTAAGCTACTGTATCTAGAAGCAAGAATATTTGACTATCAAACTGAGTGGTTTTGTATTTTTTCTAACAAAATAATTAAAACTGAGTAATTTTCTATAAATTCAAAACTAATTCATTTCAATAAAACATAAAAAATATTTTTCTATCAGCCACATGATGCTGTTTTGTTGTGAGAGGGAAAACACAACGTACCATGGCCGATAAGCCTGGTTGACAAGTTCAAGCAAACATATATGAAACTGGTAACAATTTTCCTAAAAACATGTAATGTGCAGTGGTGCTACATCTAGAGTTTACTAGGGGAGTCATCGATTTCATTGGTTTTAACCTTTTGCCTACTTTGCTGGGGACGATCCTAATTTGCAATTGAAAGCCTCAGCAATCAGATCAGCTTCTCCCTCCTCTATGTCAATCGTGAATACCTCACTTTTATTATAGTTGATTCTCATGCCTCACATTTCCTCCTAGCAAAGCAAAAGGAACTTAAAAATTGCAATCTGTAGGTGAGTGAGGCCCCCCCTCCACTAACTGAGGTACGAATCCTTGGATTTGCCCCCCTCTCGCTAGCAGTCTCATCAGTCTTATGTTGAAAATAAGAGCCGGATCCTTAAACGTGCTATTATACAGCATCCCCATACGCCCTCAATTTCTCTATCAATACGTTGTACTACAAAACTTTGCAGAAGACAAAGCATAAACAGAGGACGAGACAACTATTTGTCAGATCTCAGTGAAGCAAGGCGTAGCGAACAGAAAGAAATCAAAACATACAGCAAACCTCGTTTGGGAGCGCTAACCTGCTAGAATCAACCGCCACTGCCGCTAGAGACCGTCGGGTTCGACGGGAACGTATGGCGGCGGCCCTCGGTCTTCCGCCCATCTCCATCTAGCACCCGTCGGATTCGGGAACGGTAAGCCGGCTTCAACGACGGCGCCGGAGCCGGCGGTGCGTTGTGGATGAGATTACTGGGGGATCCGCAGGCGAACCCGAGCGAGAGGGCCGCTCAGCCCCGCGTGGCGCCATTGGGCACGGGGCCGCACTGCTGCTCAGAACTCAGTCCCCTGGCGTCGCACTCCCATCGCTCGGTGGAGTGCTCCACCAGAGTGGCTGGCCCTCCCTACACCGGCGCAGCGCCTGCCCGCCGCCGTCCACTGCACCCAGCTGCTGTTGGCGTGGGTTCGCGGCGTCACGACGCTGGGCTGCTCCACCATTAACCATGAAGCTGGGCTAAAGCCCACGGCCTAAAATTCTTAAGGGCCGAACGCCGGATCACGAATTATTGCGTTCTCTGTTCTGAATGCGCCCACTCTGCTTCCGAAAAAATGGATGCTGCAGATCGAGTTGCATTTCTGAAACCGGAACACAAGGGATGCAATAGCATGGATCACAATGGTTTCAACCTTATATACATTATTACAGACTGACAACAGCATGTCCGACAACCATCTCAACAAACAAGCAAGATGGTTTCAAACCGTGGAACAATATGTTCCGCAGACAAGGGTCACTTGCTTGTTTCTTTTAATTTATTCATAACAATACACAGCAGCACGTCTCTGCATGAACACACACACGCACATGCACAGTCGCGCACTCAAACCAATTAACAAAACGGGGCAGAACTACGAACACAGAAGCTATAATAAGGCAAGTTTTTAACAATCCAAACTTATGCAAAGAACCATATGAGCCATTGACAAAACAGAATCTGGCTTCGTCATAGCCTGGGCCTGGCAAACAGAAAATGGGACAACAATGCTCTCCTCCATCAGTCCTGGAAGTTGGAACTGATTCCCTCCAGAACAACTTGAGCACCTCAACAAGGGTTTCAGGATCTCATTAGTCATTTCAGTACTGCTTCAATGATGCCGCACCACCCCATCTCAACACCATGGGATAGCATATTTTCAAGTTTTTTCGTTCCCATAGCTTAGTCGCTCTCCCTGAAAATGGAAAATACACGTTACTAATTACTGTGCATCCAAGAATAGAAATCAGTAACCGTATGAACCAACAACAATGTGCATGGGTTTACATCATCAGAGTCAAAACGGACAGTCTAAAAACCAGACTGCAGACCTTCGCCCTACATAAAACTAATGTACCAGACATCTATAATAAATGCAGCCGCAGGGTCTGGTACTTGATTATGGTTTACATAGTGCGGATTTGTAGTGTATATAAAAAGTAGGCAGAGGAATTTAAGGAAATAAAGGGAAAAAATTGAACAGTATACCTTTCATTTGAGTTGCTTGAAAGAGTGTGTGATATGTCTTTGTGTACAAGGCCGTCAAGCACATTCTTGTTAAACTGCTTCATATCCATAGCGGGACAGTATTTGATCCAAAGGCCCCGAAGAGCCAAGTAACTACCAGGACCACCACTGGATCCTAAGGATGCGAGGCACTGGCAGCAGCGAAGAAACAGTGTTTCTAATGATGACGCATCTCCCAAGGAATCGACTGACCGTAACTTATTGCACATGTAAATTTCTAGTTTCTCGAGTTGACCTAGCTGCCCTGACACGGAACAGAGCTCCCCGCACCCCCGGATTATCAAACTCTTGAGGGACGGTGGTAGATGTTGAAGTGTTACCAGGTTACCACAGTCTCTTATCTTTAGATTTGCTAGCCATGGACAAGGATTCACTGGATACGGAGATTGCTCTAGAGTACCGGTAGGTGCGGTGTCTTGGTAGTATTCCTGTGACGTACAGGCTTCAGGACGTTCATCCTTTTCCAATATGAATTCAAGTCTAGGACAATCCATAATACCAAAACTTCTCAGCATGTCGCACCAACTGATGTCAATCGTTTTAAGAGCATGTGGCAGTGTCGGAAGTTGTTCTATCTTACTGCATAACATAATTTTCAATGTCTGAAGGGACACCAGGCACTCCATATTTTCGGGCAAGCTGTCCCAGTCACAACTGAAAATGGTAAGCTCACGTAGACCAATGAAGAGTTCACTACCTTCAGGAATACATGCCAGCTGGCTGCAATACGACAATTCAAGTCTGCGCAGTTGCTTTGGGGCGTCTGGTCCGTAGCAACTCAACATCCCGACTAGGATACCTTGAACCCCTGTACCTTGTGATAAGGAGCTCTTGAATATCCTTGGGGGCAAAGGCCCTCAAGCACCTCCGCTTCCACGTCCGCATCAACCCTCTTGGCCGAGTAGAAGTCCGGCTTTTAGTATCCCGAGTAGTAGCTTGTGGGTTAGGTTGGCTTCAATAGCTTGCTCTTTGCTCCCGACAAACTCAAGCCCCGTTATAAACATTGCCTCGAAGACTGTTTAGGTGCATGAGCCGCTTCAACTCGTGCCCTGGTTCCTCCTTCACTACAAACTTTTTCGGTGTTTGCGGTCTTTGTCGTCACCTTCTAATGTTGGGGAAAGACAGCGGAGCGTAGATGTGCCGCATGTAGATTAGATTAGCCATATCTTGAGGACAGGATATTGTGGAGCAAGAAATATCAATATCTATGGTCCGGATGTGGTAAAGCTTGCTAAATGTGCTTGGCAAAATCACAAGGAATGGGTCATGGATACCAAGATAACGTAGATGCTTCATCCGATCAATACATGTTGGGATTTGAAAAAAAATCTGGCCCATTATTTAGTTTAATGATCAAGACGCAGCGCAGTTTTCTCAACCTCAAGAACAAACGTTCCAAGAGTTTTTCTAAGTCATTTCTTTTCATGGTTTCCTCGTGCAATGACCACGAAATTTTGATGATAAGGGTGTGCAAATTTTTTGATGTCCACAATTTTCTCTACAATCTCTGCTACCTTGTCGGTCTCAATGAAGATATGGTGAACACCTCCAGGGATATCTTTAGGTGGGTCATTGGAACCAATTCTAAAGAAGTCACCTCTAGAAACCCTCTCTCGCCAACTCATGTAGCAGGTCATGAATTGTGAATGCCTCGGCCTCCTCGCCCAAAATATGTTCTTTGTACTTGCGAAATGAGAATGTCGAGAATCGATCAAAGTAGCTCTGGCCTATATCTTCCGGTTCCTCCTGTTACATCATTCGGCGTTTACAAAACCTTTTGTGCTATCGTGAGGCGAACCATCTCATCCCGTTTTATTTCATATCCTTTTGGGAAAATCGTGCGTATGTAAAGCATTGACCGATGTCACCACCAAAGCTGGCCGATAGCTCCACCACGAGCTCCCATTGTTTTATTCAACACGTCAAGGTTTCTTTGTTGTTTCCCGAAGTCAATCTTGTTATTACTCCAAGCCGTGGCTGCCATCGTTCTTGCTGCAATGGGTGACCCACGAAGCTTTTTGGCAATTTTTCTACCCATTGCTTCATATCTTCCATAATCAGGACTGTTAACTTGACCGACATCTATGGCATAGTGCATGAACATTGAGAGGTAGTGATCCTCTTCCATATCGTATATTGGCATTTGCATTTTCTCCTCGAGCACCTAAAGCTGCACCTGCATCTTTCTTTTGAGTCAGTAACCAGGATTCGGCTTCCACTCTGTCCAACACAAAGCACATGAAGTAGAATCTCACGTTCTTTGCGTTCTTTCTCATTGTCGCGATTGACCCGAGAGATCATCTAGTACCGGCAAGAGGCGTACTCCTTTAGTTGTTTCTCCAATTCTGCTTTTAGACTTTTAAGATCTTTTAACTCTGTTTTTAGGATTTTAGGATCTTCGATACCGAGAGGCCATTTGGGCTCTTTGTTGGTTGATCTCGGTTCAAACATTTTGACAAATATATCACGGACGTTGAATGTCTTCCCCACAAGAACGAACATGATAAGTTTGAAATGTCCTGCCTCCTTCTCATAATTACAAACATATTGTGCCGGGGTAGTCTTTCGTAACCCGTAATACCATATATGCCAATCACGAATAAGGTTTCTTGGTGCTCGAGCTTGCCGCATCGGTATCCGGTCCCTTACGAAGCATCCTACATATAAGTGTTCGGTCCTTGTCTCGACCAGAACACTTCTTTTCAATCCTTCGTACTTCGTCATCAATTTCTTTTTCAGTCTTTGGTGCTTTCCTCGACATTGTTCTTCACGGTGAAACTACTCGCTGGTTTCCTTGTCATCGTCTTTGGGGGTGATCTTTGTTACTATTTGTACCATTCAACAGATCGATTTCTTGGAGCCAATGAGAATGTCTTCTATGCGCTTTATTCGATTCTTCAGGTGATTCTTTTAGTTATTGGAACTAAAGATTCTTTATGCGACCGGCATCCTTCTGCAAAACCATGGTTCAAATATTTATTACCATAACTATGTATTCTGGTCACTCATAAGCCCACCGAAAACACACTTCATTCTATAACGTCCAAAATGAAACTTTAATACTGGCTCCTAATTATTGTACAAAAATAGTATTAATATGGATCATATGAAAATGGAAAGGGTTAACTTGATACCACTAGTCTATCAACCCTATAGTCTATAGACTAGCTGTCTTTTTCCAGTAGTCTATCAACCCAAAATGTACAGCAGGGGAAGCCCTCCTGATGATTATCCCACATGAAGGGAAGGCCACGGAACCCTAGGTCCGTAAGGCCACAGTTACTGGCTGCATCCTGGAATGCCGCCACCTGCCACTGCTCCCTTTCATTACCACCTATCTGCTCCTCCGCCAACAACACCTCATTAAAATCTCCTAGGCACGCCCGAGGCTCAACCCGATCACAAGACGCCTAGAAATCTCAATAGGTACCAACTCTCCCTTCTCCGTTCCCTCCTAGGCTCCCCATAGAAGCCTGTAAGCCTCAATTGCAAGATCCTCAACCAGTCACACGACAACAAGACATCGATGTGCGACCTAGACTTACTCATCTCCGCAACCATGACGTCTTGATGCCACAGCAACACCAGGCCACCACTTAAGCCCTCTGACTTGACGACAATGGCATTTGGGCAAAGTCCAACGGATTACATCAAGTTTACAGCATTTTGGGAGATATGTAGAGTCTTGCATTAACTCAGTAAATTCATTTTAGATTTTTTTTCTTCTGGATCATTTTGTTCGGCACAATATCAGGCCTACACATAAACATGCAAAAAGAGCTCAGTCCACCTTATTAGATGCCAAGAAATCGACCTCTGATATCCTGGCCTCTTTCACATGAACAAGAGCAGCATTCCGATGCCGCTACTTGGGGCTGTAGCTGCATACCAGAGCCTTGCAGAAGGTCCATGTGCAGCCTCTAAGGGTGTGTTTGGTTGTGGTGCCAATTGTAGCCTGGCTAGCCCATCCTAGCCTGGCCAGGAATAGCCAGGCCAAATCTAGCCTTTTGGGTTTGTTTGGTTGTGTTGCCCATTGTAGCCCGGTTTTGAGATTGGAGTGTTTGGTTGTGTGGCTTGATTTGTATACCGTCAATTCTTCCTTGAGAGGGTGAGTTCACCTATTTTGGGACATTTTATCGAACATGTCCTGGGCTGCTCTGCCATGGCTGGTGCTCGTGTCCGTTCCGCTTCCCTGCCAGCATTGGTGGCGGATGGCCATGGGCAGCACCGAGTATTCAAGAACAAGAGCTCCCTTGTGATTCTACAACGACGGCAGGGTCCTTGCTTCCCCATGATTCTCTCTGCTCCTCGCCACCTCACAGGTGAAGAAGAATTAACGGACCAGAGAAAAAAATCCCAAGAAAACAAATACGAAAAACCAAAGCACAAACAAGTAGTTTCGCCTGTACAGGTAAATACTTGAGCAAAAGAAAGGAAAAAAAATCAAGAACTATTTTCTCTGTATGAATCTCGTCAAACCCAGAGGGGATTCAGCCGGGCGCCGAAGGTGCATGAGGACTTGGTCGCCCTTTGCGCAGCCGGCCCCTTGCGCCCATGTAGTTGAGCACGCACCAGGACGCTGCCGGGCGGAGGTGTTCCCCACCGGCCCTTGCGGAGGCGCGGAGAAGGTGGCGCAGGTGATGCGGAGCAGCTCCGCATCGGTCAACACCTTTGGGCGCCAAAGACGCGGAGGTTGTGGATGAAGGTGTGCTTGGCGGCGCGGGCCCCGACGTTGTCACCGGAGTTGTGCACGCCGCACCTCCTCCTCCCTCGCGGCACCTCGCTCGTTGTGCGGGATGGCTGACCATGGCTGGGGCTGGAGCGGGGGGCGGGCGCTCGCCGGGGGTTGGGGGCGGGCGCCGACGGGCACGCCGGGTCCCGCCGCGCCGCCCTCTTCTGCGCTCGGGGAGGAGGTGAACCAAGGACGCGGTGACGGAGAGGCGCCACGGCTGGCGGAGCCCGCCCAGGATTGAATTGCCACCCATGCAATTCATTTTCGGCCGGGCTAACTCACCACTTTTGGCCAGCCTGGGCTGGCTAGGACTGGGCAAACCGCAACCAAACACACAAAACGTGGCCCAATCTAGCCTGGCTAGCCTAATTTCTTGCAACCAAACACACCCTAATTGACCGCATTGGACAGAGGCTGCTGAGATGGAAGGGTAAAATGCTGAACCAAGCTAGCAGGCAGAGGTCAGTCAGCCAGGAGTTACAGAATGGGACTTGGATCATATCGTTGTGGACACGCATCACAACAACTGCATAAAATCAAGGAGTTCATTGATCTGTGGATCAGATTACTAGATGTGCAGCTGCAAGAGGGTGTGCAAGACTCAATCACTTGGAAGTGGATGTCTGATGGTAATTACTCCACTCACTCGGCGTATCGGATACAATTTCAACATTCACATCAGAAATTTCAGCATGACCTCATTTGGACAGCACATGCTGAAATCAAATGCAAAGTCCACGCCTGGATCTGCATGTATGATAAAATCCTAACCGCAGATAATCTTTAGAAAAGAGGATGGCCGCACCTGAAGCACTGTGTCATGTGCAATGGGCCCGTAGTGACAGGTGTGCACCTCTCCTGGCTGTGCCCTTTCGCTAAAGCAGTTTGAAACCAAGTGTTGTCTTGGAAAATTTCAGTATGCAGCTACCACAGGATGACCATACATGCTTTGCTGATTGGTGGGAGGAGGTGGCAAGCAAGGTGCCAAAACAAGATCAAAGGCGGTTCAATGGAATTCTCATTTACATTATATGGAACTTGTGGAAGGAGAAGAATAGGAAGACCTTCAACAACACCCATAAAACGGTCCAACAAGTGGCCTCCTTGACAAAGTGTATATATTGCAACGTCGTAGGGCTGTATCCTTTGATGGATAAATCCACTTGAGGGTGGGATGTGTTTGTTAGTTAAATTGATGTAGAGTCTTGTAATCTTTCATTCAGTTGATATCTAGGGGTGAGTCGGTTAGGATCGGCGTGGTTGGAGTCGTGCGACTCACGACACGATCGACATTGGAGTCTCGTCATGGTCACGCCATGGCGTGCCGGGTGCATGGGGCAACCATCGTGGTGAGTGTTTGTACTCGTTACGGCAAGGCATGGGATGAGGTTGTAATCCTCGGGTGTTCTATATAAACATGAATAAATGACTCAAGGGTTGTCGATTGGCGGTGCCCAAAAAAATATATTCACTTGCAAATTCTTTACATCTATCTTAGTTCTAGTTCTCATTTGTGGTCACCACGGTCACCGCGACATCACCGGCGTTCACGTTCCTAGTACTCAAGCATTGTTGAGTTCCAACAGTGTTTTCTTTCGGTCCGAGGACCGTAGTGTTAGCACCTGCCCTTGTACATAAAACTTGTACCCCTTACTTAATTGAGCGGTGAGCACCTGCCTTTTTATGTCAAAAAAATAAGGAATTCTAAAACAACAAGACACGTAATGCAGACAGCGTTCAATTTATTTTGCTATGAGCATTTTTACTACTATTTGAGCAGCTACCAATAATTCTAACTTGGGAGAGGTACTAAAATTTGGTATCATATCAAATTTCAAATAATAATAATTTTAGCGTCAAAGTAGCTTTCTGAGGCAAGAAGAATTGATATTCTCTTTGCTTTGGTATACTAGTTATTTTGCATAGCTAGAAATAACAAGACAATATATTTCACAAAGATCGAAAGGCAAATATTTTGGTAATGATATTTCAGTATCCCAATCTGAAATGAGAGTAAGATGGTACCTTGTCACTTTTGATTCCAACAATTCCATATGACCAATCTCGATAAAAACAGGCCTTTGCAAACCATGTGAGCATAGATCGAGCACAGTACTGCAGTAATGACAAAGAAGTTGAATCCCCTGTTTTCCTTCCTCGTTTTTCTTCCTCTCTCTCTTGCTCGGCGTCTCTCCCACTTCTCTGCACAACTTTCTTCTTTTATCTCTTCCTCGACATCTCTTGTCCTTTTATCTCCTCTCCTTTTATCTTCTCTAACATTGCTTTTATCTCCTCTAACATTGCTACCTCACCTCATACGCTTCTTTCATTGCGATAAACTTCTCTAACATTGCTACCACATCTCCTTCACAACTTTCTTCTTCCCGTCTCTTCCTCGATGTCTCCCCACTTCTCTTCCTTCACAACTTTCTTCTTCTATCTCCTCTAACATTGCTCCCACTTCTCGCATGTTGTATCTCAACTCCCTCCTTCCTCCACTTGTGTCTCTTCCACTATTTCTTCCTTATCCACCATCTCCTCTGGCTGTCCTACGTCTTTGGGTCTTACGGAACACATTCGGTGCATTGGACTCAAGACATGGGGGTTGCCGGGTTGAGTTTGAAAGCGGGGAAGAAGCGGCAAACCTGATTTGGGTATTATGACTCTCTCGATTAGTTGCCCGAGCTGTTGGTACCAGCTACGTGCGCACTGCAAAGACAGCGGCACCCGTGATGTTTACGGCTCTACGGATGGAAAAGGTCCAAGTGCTGCCACCCTTGAATCACAAACTGCCCCTGTAGGATCATGCTTTGTGCTCTCTTCATTACCATTTGTGAGGGTGACTTGTACCCATCGCCCAAAGGAACTCCCCTTGCGGCGGGCAATCCAGAGCAAGCAAACACCGAGTTGGTTCTCCACCCAAATTTGTCATCATCCTCAACATGGAGATCCTTCTCGATCCGGCGATAATCGAGAATATCTAGGATGTCTTCGGCTTCATACAAAGGCGGACTTGAGATCCTTCGCATCTTTGTCCGGTATCTTGGAGACGCTTTGGGGCGGATTGTCTACCGCTGCTCTAAGCACCGTCCGCTCCTGCAGCGCACCAAGTGTATGCCTTCAGCTTTTCGATAATCTCATTCTCTAGCTCCTTGATCTTTCTTGATGCGTCGAACACTAGGTAGTCAAAGATCTTGTTCATGAGCAAGGCGATAATGGGTGTGAGAAACCAACCTATAATGATTAAGCACCGGGCTATCCATCCAAGTTTCCTCATCAAGTCGGCCATGGAATCCATGCTTAGTTTTCCTGGAGGGGGAGATCGCGAAAGGGCTGAGACGAGGGAAGAAGGATGGATGCAGAAATAGATATGTTCAATTCCTGGTACATACCACAGCTTAATCCATGACTAGTGATGCTTTTTAAAAAAAAAAGGGTGTGACATCACTAATGGTGATCAGGATCGACTTTTGCTCACCCGTAGTTCATACTCCATAGATACAAAAGTCAACGAAGACAGGTCTATGGCGGCTGCCAAAGATATTAAAAGCCCGTATTAGCTGGCATGCATTCCACAATACTTGGAATTCTTTGACTCATAAAAGCGTGTGTTTGACCTCTTATTCAACTTTTTTTAATAAATATTACCACTTTTGTTATGACTTATTACATCACTAAAGATATTGTAATGACGTTTTGTTTGTTTTATAATTTACATAAAAATTTGAATAAGACGAGCAATCAAACACAGTTTATATAAGTCAAAGAATTGCAAGTATTGTGGAACGGAGGGGTATTCATTTCTCTTGTACTCAAATAAAATGGAACAAATGGAAGATGGCAAAACAAAATTAAATATTTTCTCCATCCCAAATTGTAAGTCATTCCAAGAATCCTCAGAGAGCA
The DNA here is from genome assembly GCA_015847255.1 of Hyparrhenia diplandra. Taxonomy (NCBI): domain Eukaryota; kingdom Viridiplantae; phylum Streptophyta; class Magnoliopsida; order Poales; family Poaceae; genus Hyparrhenia; species Hyparrhenia diplandra. The sequence goes on from JADLZK010006888.1 coordinate 135,363, forward strand.
CTATGATCGAGAAAAGTATATGGATCCAACTGAATTTGAGTGCATCAAAGATCACTAAGGCGAATCCAACTCGGGCGAGATACCATGCTACACCATATATATGGATCTTATTTAGTTATTTTATGGATTGTATTCTACTTCATTCTTATTGGTTGACTAGGTAATAGGTTTCAATTAAAAGGCTCAAATATTATGAAAGGCTAAGTTCACATTGAAAGTTTCCACCTCTATCATTATGAAAAATAAGCCAATGTGACCTTTATATTACAATCTTAAGCATGTGTCTACACAAAAAGGTAAGAGAAACTAATCCTAAATTTAAATAATCCCTTACGCTTGGCATTGTTAAGAAAACTACCCCCCCCACAACCCCCAACAAGCACACACACACATTTGCATCTAAATTACCTGCATCTAACATTACTAAAAGTAATCCAATTGACGCCCTTCAATCTAGGTATACATATAAACTACACATACATGGTATTAGAGAAGAATTACCTTAAAGGAACCCAACATGGTTACTAGTACTAGACTACTATTATAGAAAAATATAAATCAAATTAAACTTATCCACCATGTATACCAAGAATAGATGAAAGGATGACCAATAAACAACATTTTCAAATTTATCCTGTTGTGTACCCAGTAGTGTAGGGCACCGTTGGTAACAACTTGTTACCAGGCGGTTATTGTACTTGTTCGTCAAAACTCTTGCTGTTTAATGAAAAACACGCTTCAGCGTGGTCTCAAAAAAAAAAAAAACATTTTCAAATGCATGGATGATTTTCTAGAACATGCAGACTGACTGTATGCCCACCGGTCACTGCTGCAGCATGAGACAGCAAATGTAATCAAATTGCTTAGCCACGGCAATTAAAAAAAATCAACTAGAGCTTGTTCCAAACGCATCAATGTCACATTTCATTCTACTAGATCACGTCGATAAAGAGAAGCATGCAGTGTGGGGGAGTACTCTGCACTCCAAGAGCTCAATGCCTTCCTCAAGTGACGATCATTAATTCTAACATATATTCGTCACAAACAAAGATAACAGCATGACAAAGTTGACAACCACTCCCATTTTTTAATAGAGGAACAGGTCTATGCCCATGCATGGTTTACACGATGGCCGATTTCGGTGTATCATTTTTAAATATATATATATTTGGCGAAGCTCATGAATTCTAACCTATATATATTTCCTCACAAACAAAGATAAGAGGGAATACAACTGCTCCCATTTTTTTAACAGAGGAGGAACAGGTCTCTGCCCATGGTTTACGAAGGCCGATTCGGTGTATCATTGACTGTGCAAGTCTCTGTTGAAAAAAAAAAAAAAATCGATGCGTATTGTTAAATCCAAAGGTGGGATTTGTAAAACTCTGAACAGGAGGAGGACGACGGTAAGCAGTTGACTTAGAACACCCAACCATCTCAGTCATCAGCGAACCTGTCAATCCAACCGAGAATACTTTACAGAAGCGTAACGTAAGCAAAGTCGGTAGTAAATGAACAGGCAAGAGTGCAAAGAGAAGTAACTTAAACGATGCGTTGCTATAACTAAATTTATTAGCAAGATTAAGAACTTCTTTGCATGAGGCAGGCATGGACACAGGACGCATGATGGCATTTGTGAAAAATAAATTGATAGGCTGCATGATGACAAGTTGACAACCACTGTCATTTTTTTAATAGAGAAGCAACAGGTCTCGGCCCCATGGTTTGCAATGGCCGATTCAGTGTACCATTGACTGTGCAAGTCTGGGTAGTAAAATATTGGATGCGTGTTGTTAAATCCAAAGGTGTGGAGTTTGTAAATCTTAAGAGGACGGTAAGCAGTGGACTTGGAATACCCGAGAACCCAACCATCTCACGCTAGAATATTAAAACCTTTATTACTTGCTGGTTGGCCTCTTTGGTACGGGCTGGGTCAGGCAGCAAATGCGGTTAGCTGAGCTAGCACACACACTTGATTTATTTGCGTTCGACGCAACAGTTTTAACGGATGTTTCTGTCACTAGTAGTGGCACCAATAACCAATTAGCTAGATTGTGACTATGTGACCGCAAACCTGAACATATTTATGATCAAGGGTTAAGAACTTCTTTGCACGAGATAGGCACAGACACAGGATATATTATGGCATTTGTTACAAAGAAATAGATTCCACATTCCAGAGAAGGACAGCATGATCAGGAAGCGCAAAGTTTGACATCAACACGATGGGAACCATGGACAGAAATGGGGCAGGAGGGAGCACACACCTGCTTGCAGTTCAAGAACCCCTGCTGGCTGCTGCCGCCGCTGCCACCGCCGCCACTAGAAGAGGGTTCCCATCATTGATGTCCGCCGCTGTTGAGACAGGAATTCTCATGGGCATGTACAAATTTTCCTATGATCAGTAGGTGGATTATCATCAGAACATAAATTCTAATGGGCCTAAACGAATCATAATGATCGGATTCTGTGGACGAGGCCACGATGGACTGGCCCACGGACATTTACCAAGACACAGGACACAGATTATCTTCTGGGGCCATAGTGTGGCAACAACCTTGTGCGAGCATCACTGGCCTTCCAGTAAACACGCTTGACGATCAAAACTGGTCCGTCATGTCATGGGCCTAGTGGACCTGTATGTTACACACACTGAGCACATACAAGCATGCAGGCAAAGACAACGAGGTTCAGAGAAAAAAACGCAATGCAGAGTTGGACGAAACTCAATGTACCGGATTTATGGTATTAAGAATGAATCTCATTTACAAACCAAATTTTCCCTTGCAAGAATAGACCTACGTTCTTTCGAATCATCATCATCTAGTTCAGAAGCTCGGCAGTCAGCATTACACAGTTAACAACTGGGAATACAATGAGTACAACATTATCGTCAGTCCTGCTCATGCATCACAGCAAACAAACTATATATGCACGCCATTAATTGTCTTCTTTCAAATAAAGGATACAGTTAAGGGGAGGGCGGAAAACATGAACCCACATGGCCGCAACCTATCAGGGATGATAACACCCGCACATCATGCGACCTGCAGTTTGGGTTACCTATCTGGACGCCTTTCTTGGCTGCAAGTTCCCTCTCCACTGACTTGTCCCCCGATGTCTGTTACATAGATGGATCGATTAACAAACATAAGAAACGGAAAGCTGATTGGTCCTGAATGCAGCAACCTCTTATGTATCTCAGCTGAGCTATCAATGGTACAGAGACTTCATCTTTCCTTACCGAATGTCTTTCTCCGGAATGTGCTGGATCTTATACCAGTTATCGTGTCCCTCTTCTCCGCAGGTCTTACTGAGTACGCCGCATCCATGGATACTAATCTTCTTAAGTGCCTGGTGGGGCAGAGTCGGAAGCAGCTCTATCTCATCACAGAACTGAATGTCCAATTCCTGGAGGGACACGAGGCAATCCATATTTTCTGGCAACCTGTCCCAGCCACATTCTGAAATTTTAAGCTGACGGAGACCAATCAAGAGATTCAAGACTTCAAGAATAGATGGTACCTGGCTACAAGAATAGAGTTCAAGTCTGTGCAGTTGCTTAGGGGGGTCTGGATGGTGGCGAGTCAACATCTAGCTAGGATACCTTGAACCCCTGTAATGCCAGATATTGAGCACTTGAAGATTCTTTGGGGGGCAAAGTCCCTCAAGTACCTCTACTGCCGCGTCTGGACCAAACCTCTTCTCATAGTCCAAGCTGAAGCTAAAGTTCAGTTCTCATAGCCACTGCAGCTCAGAGCTCCGTCCCCTGGGGACACAGATTCAGTGCCTTACCTTCTTCAAGGCACCGCGTACCTTACCTCCTCATCTGTACCATACAACCAGCATCCAAGGGCTAAGAAAGGTTGCCAAGCTTCTTTCTCACAAGTAGTCAAGCAGCAGCAGTACAGTGTTCACAAATACAAATTTATTTAATGAAGAAAGAGGAAGTTGTACTCCCAATTCCCAAATTATACATTTTTTTACTGCTGCTAAAACAATTGTTGCATACTTGAGCACTAACAATTTTATGGCAACGAAAAAAATCTTTTTTTTTGTTTTGACTAGAACGAAACAAATCTTTAGACATGATAATGTTCACAACTACGTACAAATCTTGTGATGAAAAAGAATTGTTTGGTGTTTTTTTGTCGTGCGTGTCCGATGTTATTGTGTCCGATGTGATTGTGACTGATTTTCTCATCGGTTGTCCAAATTTCTTTTTTAGTGTAGTATTAGTAGCAGTAAAAAACATTATAATTTGGGATAGTATTAGTAGCAGTACAAAAAGAATATAATTTGGGAGGATAACCCCTTTCTTCATTAAATAAATTTGTTTTTTGTGAACGGTGCGCTGCTGATGTTTCTTTTTATTTTTATTATTTTTATTTATTTATGTATTTATTTATTTATTTATTTGAGAAAGGGTGCTCCTGCTGCTTGACTAATAGTACTTGTGAGAAAGAAGCATTGCTGCCTTTTAGCCTTTGAATGGTTGCTGTACAGTAGAGACTAGGAGGTAAGGTACGTGGTGCCTTGAAGAAGGTAAGGCACTGAATCTGTGTCCCATGTTTCCGGCTACAACGAGGCTGGGGCGTCTGCCACACGTCTGCCACACGGCGTGCGAGCCCAAGTGGACGGTCATGGTATACGCCTCGAAAAGACGACTCATCAGATCACATGCATGGGTCTGCATCACCGCGACGGTACATCTGCAGGCGTTTCACCACTGGACCCCGGAAAACCACATCACAGACGTGGGTTGAGCATAATCCGAGACACGGAAAATCCACCGGATGAACCATTAATCCACTATATCATATGCACCTTAACTACACAAAACCAGCCATTACAGTAGATTTTAATATTTCCACCCTTCTATCTCTCCTTCGTCCCACCGGACAGACCATGACGACTGATTTGCTAGATCAACATGTTCAACATTTCTCCAACATTTCTTTCACCTTTGATTCTTTGCAGCATATTTCACCCCGTGAATGTACACCAACATGGCAGGCTCAATAATTCGCTCTTGGTGGTGTGCCACAGTGCTGCCGTTCCCATCTTGCATTGTCTGCGAAAATGGGCACAGATAGGCTTAAACGAGCACTGCTCCCGGCCACCGACTTTTTGCAGCATATCTCACCCCGTGCAGTAGCTGTTAGCCGGTGCCAGTCATCTTGAATAGCCCTCGCCCACCTTTTTATGTTTGAGATTTTTTTGTTTTATCCCGTACTTCTTTTTTTTTCTTTGTTCAGGTAATATATATATATATGCAAATTTCTTTTTTTTTTTATCAGATATATATGCAAATTTCTTTTATAACGGTAGGAGATGTGGACACAGATTCAGTGCCTTACCTTCTTCAAGGCACCACGTACCTTACCTCCTAGTCTCTACTGTACAGCAACCATTCAAAGGCTAAAAGGCAGCAATGCTTCTTTCTCACAAGTACTATTAGTCAAGCAGCAGGAGCACCCTTTCTCAAATAAATAAATAAATAAATACATAAATAAATAAAAATAATAAAAATAAAAAGAAACATCAGCAGCGCACCGTTCACAAAAACAAATTTATTTAATGAAGAAAGGGGTTATCCTCCCAAATTATATTCTTTTGTACTGCTACTAATACTATCCCAAATTATAATGTTTTTTACTGCTACTAATACTACACTAAAAAAGAAATTTGGACAACCGATGAGAAAATCAGTCACAATCACATCGGACACAATAACATCGGACACGCACGACAAAAACACCAAACAATTCTTTTTCATCACAAGATTTGTATGCGTAGTTGTGAACATTATCATGTCTAAAAGATTTTTTTCGTTCTAGTCAAAACAAAAAAAAAAAAAAAGAGATTTTTTAGATTTGCCATAAAATTGTTAGTGCTCAAGTATGCAACAATTGTTTTAGCAGCAGTAAAAAATGTATAATTTGGGAATTGGGAGTACAACTTCCTCTTTCTTCATTAAATAAATTTGTATTTGTGAACACTGTACTGCTGCTGCTTGACTACTTGTGAGAAAGAAGCTTGGCAACCTTTCTTAGCCCTTGGATGCTGGTTGTATGGTACAGATGAGGGAGGTAAGGTACGCGGTGCCTTGAAGAAGGTAAGGCACTGAATCTGTGTCCAGGAGATGTACCATTGGTACTTTTTTTTAAAGCCGTACCATTGGCACGTATTCTATTAAGAGAAGTTAGAGTTTTTTACACGTCGCTCACTTTAGCCAAAACAATTGGCCGAAGTGGACGAAAGCACGCATACAAGAGTCACCGGCTTGAACGGTGGTGCGGAACGGATGTACTTAAAACTTAAACAAGCGCGACGAGGGTGGGTGAATGGATCGTCCGTGGCTACGGCTCGGTGAGAATCCCACCGGTGCCGCCAATGTAGCCGCCGTATCATGGGGAAGATCTCGCGCAGACGCTGTCGCTTGCCGGACGATACGTCGCCCCCAAAGTGCGTCCGGAGCTTGCTCTTCAGGTCGGGGACCGGGGTGCAAGACGCCGTCGGGACCGGGCGTTCCTCAAGCTTACTGAGCACCACCAACAACGCCCGTTGGCTCGAAAGTGGGTCGTGGCGCGCTTCTCTGTTTCGCATCTAGGCGGGCGCGTCGTACCACCCACTCATCATCTGTGATCTTGGACGAGCGGAGGCGGGCGGCCGGCCGAGGACGGGCTCGTGGAAGCGGGCGGGTGATCGACGCCCAGGAAGTCGTCGGCGGAATTAGCAACGATGGCACATTTGCGGGCTCCTCAACCGTCCCCCGGTCGCGACAAGCTCGGGGGTGGTGAGGAATGGATGCGGCGGCAGCGCCGAGAGTGGAACTGCGTTAGGAGCCTCTCCAGCTGTTCCCTGCGTAGTGGACGCCAGCGGGGAAGGATCTTGCGCGACGTTCTCCCACCTAGAGGACGGCTCAACATCCCCCAAAGGTTCCATGGAACCTCACGGCGATCAGCCGGGTCTTGGGTGGCGCCGCGTGCGGTCGCTAGCCCCCACCTGTTGAATTTGGACACGCCGCGCACCGCTTCTCGGGTGCCCGATCGCGGGTGGAAGATTTAGCGCGGCGGCGGCCCACTGCGGCCGCGGTACCCGGTCGTCGCCGACAACCCGTGGATTCGCGATGGGAGGAGCCTTGGCCGGTTCCGCCAACGCAACGCCAACGGGTCGGGTGAAGGCCGCCACCTCCGACCCGTCGGCGTGTAATGCGGTATCAGCGAGTCGACGTGGTGGTGGACGCTACCGACGTCGAAGGCCCACGAGCCATCGGCACCTCCGTCGAGGGGCTAGGCCGGGCGACGCAAAGTGACGGTAAGCGGAACCGCCCACCCGGCTGATCCTCCGTATCCTCGCGCATCGTGGCCGGCGAGACCATGCGCGCAGGCGAAGGTGGCTCCGGCTGTAGTGGTAGGGGTGGCACCAAGGTGGAGGCCACGAGCTCATCAAACATCAGGTCCAAGACGGTAGGGGATCCACGCCCACAAGCCGGTCGAGCACGGCGGGTCTTCGGTGTGCGGCCGCCACCCACCCCGGCGATGATGGTCGGTGCCGATCCTCACCAGGGCCGGTCGGTCGGGGATCGGACGGAGGATCTGCCGACGAAGAAGGGAGGTACCGGCAACCCGACCAACCCAAGGGAGTCCAGGCCCCGGACACGGTCAATGACGACACTGCGGACAGGAGCACAGTGTGAGGGTTCCTGGTCATGGCATGGAGGCTCCGGCGACAGGACCATTGGTACTTTTAATGGTTTATAGTATACTGGCCATTTAATTAAGACAGGTCAGTGGTCAAAACATAGCTAATTTGTATTCTTGAAGATGCTCACTCTCCCTACATACTCGATTCGTATACAAAATGGCCAACATATATGAAATAGATGCAAAATGGATATACATATTCAAGACTTTTTAGCATGCATGCATGAAATCCATCTGTACTATGGTAAATAGATATCTATATATTTCCACCACGCCGTGGGACGGTGATCGACCACTAACTAGCTACTAGTAGGTCACAACTCGTGTCAGTGTCACACGTTGAGCTTATCCGTCCTCTCTTGGTCTTTCATACGTCCCAAATGTTTGTCTCTAGAAAGCAGGTGTTTCCCTCACAAACACGCTTCCCGGACGACACACATAAAGGGATGGAGGGAGTATAGTCTTATTCATGTGTTCTTCGAGGGAGATTGTATTTTTGGTTTCTCCGTGGGAAAGTGATACTTCCATTCTAACGTCGTTGTAGTTGGGCCTACTTACTAATTGTCCGGCAATGACCTGGTCAATAAAGACGACTCATCAGATCACATGCATGGGTCTGCATCACCGCGACGGTACATCTGCAGACGTTTCAGGCATGTGCCCACCAGACCCCAGGAAAACCACGTCACAGACGTGGATTGAGCATAATCAGAGACGCGGAAAATCCACCTGATGAACCATTAATCCACTATATAATATGCACCTTAACTACCCAAAACCAGCCATTACAGTAGATTTTAATATTTCCACCCTTCTATCTCTTCTTCGTCCCACCCCACCGGACAAACCATGGCGACTGACTTGCTAGGTCAAGATGTTGAACATTTCTCCAACATTTCACCCCTCTTTGCCGCATATTTCACCCCGTGAATGTACCAACATGGCAGGTTCAATAATTCGCTCTTCGTCGTCGTGTGCCACAGTGCAGTGGTGTACTATGCTACTAGCAGCTAGCTGCTGCTGCCGTGCCCATCTTGCATTGTCTGCGAAAATGAGCATAGATGGGACGAGCCAAAAAGCAGTGCAATGACTACACTAGCTGTTAGCCGGTGCGAAAATGCGAAGTAGCATGTACCTGCTCAGCGGTGTCTATCTCCACCGCCCACAAATGCCTCAAGATTTGTGCCATCCCATACTCCACCCCAGTATTCCATCTGTATTCCTATTTTCTTTAAATATTTCACAGCAATACATGTGTACAGCAGTACAACAGTGGAGCCCACACACGTGCAGCCTCCCTCCCAACGTGCGGTGCAGAAGTGCACAGCAGGAGTGCCACTATGTGCGGGGCCCACAATGTTCAGCTTCCTTCCTCTCCACACCAATTCAAATGCACGTACTAGTTTTTAGCTTTTTTTTTTTTCTGTGTCCGCCAATTTGGCTGTAGAGTTCTTTTTTAAGTCTTCAAGTGTTCTATTTTCTTTTTCATATATTCTTTATCTGCGTGGACTAATCTTTATTTATTTATATTTCTCAGTAATTAAGCAAGTACATCATTATTATTACATTCGTTTTAACAATATATATTTTCATAATTGTTTTTCCAACGACATGCAAATATTTTTTTTATTGTACCTATTTCTTGATTTATTTCCTTTTTTTTGTCCACCAATATTGTTGTTGAGTAGTTCTTTCTTTCTCAGTTTTGCACAGGTTGTTTTCTATTAATTGTTTTTAAATTTAGTTTTTCCAAGTTCTTCAACTATTTTGGTATTCTTTACTTATTTATTCATTTACATTTCTCAATGATTTAAGCAAGTTTAGTTATTTCACCCATTATAAGGACTACAAGGAAATAATGGAACACCCTGCCATATACTCCTCATGTTCTAAACTATGATCTGCTCACACTTTTTTTAGTACATCAAAGTGGCTGACTATCTACATATAATTTGGAACAATCAAAACTAGAACACGATGACGTACATGATACATCTATTATGGCCATACAACTCCTTTATACCTTTTTTTGGATAAAACTTAAGTCAATCAAGCTCCTTCTAATTATCAGCCCTATGAGACCAATTTTTTTAATATGTTATAATCAAAATTTGTTCAATTTTCCACTTCACCTATTTCTTGTAAACAGTTTTAACAGTTCTCATAAATATTTATAGATAAAAATTACAGTATAAAACTATTGTGCTAATTATTTGTGTGTTCGATTATAGTAACAAGATCATTTTTTTTGTAAATAATAGCTGCAGTGTGCTAATTATAGTAGACAGAATGTGTGCTAGTTTTAGTAGACAGAATGCATGCATGGCACCATGTGAAGGCCAAAATCAGCTTCAACAGTTTTTTTTTTTTTTTTCTTGTGCGGCGTGCACCTAAAAAGACATGGTTGTGTTGCGGTGCCAAATGAAATGTGCAAGTGAAGCTAATATCATTTTTTCAATATTGTATTCCTCCCATATTATTGTAACTGAGCCAACTTGGTGAAGCGAAATTGTTGGAATTGTTTATCTTCTTAACATAATTATCATTTTGAGCCAATCTAAATATATATATTTATGAGAATTTTATACTATCATTTTGAGCCAATCGAAATATATATTTACGTTTCCGAAGTTGGAATACCTATCTCGTACCCACAAAATAGTTTGAGTACCTCCTTTATTACGTTTTTAAGTTGTAGTACCTATTTGATACCCATGGAATACTTTGAGTACCTAACTATTACGTTTTAAAGTTGGAGTACTGATTTGATACCCACACAATAATTTAGGTACCAGGGGGTGCATTTTACTCTATAAAAAATATATTTCTATAAAGAAAAGGCACTCCTAGTGTTCCTATTACATATTGTGATCAAGTAAAGGACAATAATAACTAATGTTATATAAAATAGCATAGGTAGAGTTGTGTTCTTGAGGTTCTTGAGAGGAGTTCATATCAAGATTAAATTGCTCGAGTGCGTATCTTTAACCGGCGCCAAACAATATTGTCTTGACTTGGTAGGATATCATGGCCCCAACCAAAAGCCAATTTTCACCTCGCTTAGTCGGACACCACGATATCATGACCCGTCGTGTTCCGACCACGGTTTTTTTACCGGACGGATTCCGGTAACGGCGAGCCTCGGTTTCGATAGCCGGTCGATTCTGCCGGTAAACGGATGGTTACGGTCGGTTTGAAGTTTGAATTCGGTGAATTCAAGCGGGCCGGCGTTCGGTATAAATTCGATAAACCGGGCGGTTTGGAATTTATACCGCCGGTTTGAGCGGTATAAATTCAAACCGCCGGGGAAGTTTTTTTTTTTAATTTTTTTTTTTTTTGAAGGAATTTTTGGTAGTTGCTTTGGACATTTTGATGTAAAAAGTGGCACACAATGCGGAAATAAATAGCATAAGTCAATACGGTAACAAAATGTGGTGGCATACAAATAATCAACGGCGTAGCATATCACGGGAACACCCCCATATCGGCACGACTCCTCATACTCGGCGGTAGACATAATAGAGATACCTCATTTCTTTGAAGCGGGCGAGCCTTGTAATCTTGCCAAGTTAGCCCCGACCATCTGGCTGTTGTCTCCCATTCTTCAACCAACCGATTGTAAAAATCGGGTCTTGCCATTCGTACACCCATCTAGTCATAGGCTGCGCGGACACGTCGGGAATGGGATAGGTATAAGAAGGGCTGCGAGGTCTCATTTGTAGGAGGATGAGAGTGCTTGTGGAGTGCCGTAGTCCGCCCGCTGAATCGTACATCCTCTGAGCGAGTCGGTTGGCCATGGTCACGGTCTTGAGTCGCATGTGTGAAGCTGGGTCTCGCGCAATCAACCATAATTAGTGGTCATAGACGAAACAATTGTGCGTATGTAGGTTGAAGTGCAATTGATACTGTGAAATGAAGACACGCATAACCACTTTCGCCGGCACCGCTCCCACCGGCACCACTCGCACCGGCACCGCCCGCCACCGCCATACCCTCCACCACCGCCACCGCCATACTCTCAAAGACCGCCTTTATCGTTCCCACCATCGTCGGTCGTGTCATCACACGAGGAGCCATCGTCGGTCGTGTTATTCCCACCATCGTCGGTCGTGTCATCCGAGCGGTTTCTTTTCCTCGCCGCGGAGGGGCCTTCCTAGGCGGCATTTTTCGCTTCCTCTTCCCCATGTGAGTTTGACCCACATTTCTACGGGCCCAATCAGCGATGTTATCATCCCCGTCGCCTGACGTAGATCCTCGGTTGCTATATGGTCACCGCCAACACAAGCAAATAATAGAAGGTGAGGTGGACATACATTTATATATATATATATATACAAATATAAATTGTACGACAATATTTGATGGCGGAGGGACGTCCACTTCGTCAGAATCGTCATCAAGAACCGGTGGTTTGGTTAGATCGGCCGTACTCCATCCATTCCCTAATCGGATTGCTCGATCATAGAATGAACTTAGGTGAACCGGTCAATGAAGTCATCATCATCATAATTCCTTGGTGGGGTAACATCCATGAAGTCGCGGTAGAAGGTTGTAGTTGACATAAACAAGCTTGTTCAATTTTTTGTGCGACAACCTATTCGAACCTTGGTATGCGGCAAGGCAAATGTACTCGGTTCGCTCGCATCCTTTGGAGGAGACACATTGTGCAACAAGCCGCAAAGCAAGGCGTATTTTGCAACATTGAGTACTTCTACCAAATATCATCCACCAAGCGGCCGCAAAGGTACCACATTATATTAGCTATATGTTTTAGTATAAGAAACCTATTGGGCCCACGGTATATGAGGTAGAAAATACTTACATGGGGATGTCCTTGGATCAAAGCGCCATTTTTCGAGCCAATTACGTGCCAAACTCACCAATCTTACGGCGGAAAATCTCGGTCTCTCGCAATGCACGCACGGCGCTCTCCGGATCCGTCATTCTGGGAAATGTCTCCTTTAGGCTACCAGAACATTTACGGGTTGGATCAGTTATATGAGAGACTTGGATTTAATCTGGCCGGTACGCAACATAAATTCGTATAAGCAAGCGGTAAGTATTAAATATATATAGCTTTTAAATAAATAAACACAACCCATTATCATACGATCCCACATACGCCCCGATGTAGGCGTCGGCAATCCTTTTGTCCATAATCGCTTTATATTCGCTCCATGTGCGCTTGTTTCTTCCAAAGAATGACTCCATCTCGATTTACAACTCTGGTATTCGTACACCACATCGACCATGTTCGGGCGCTTGTCTTGATCGGCGAAAGCGAAGGAATTTGTAAATTGGTTCCCTTGTGCGACGATGTAGGCCAATCCATCCCACCTTGGATACTTGACAATCTTGCATGAGCATATGCACCTTCGTAGACTTTGCCCACTTGCTTTGCAAAAACTCAGGAGATCCCATCCCTTTGCATGAACTTCTCACGTTTCAGAAGAAAACTCTCCATAAACATGTAGTTGGTCCCAAATCTAGTGGCATTCCACTTGACCAACTCACCACCAATTGCTTTCCTCATCATATTATTCAACCCGGAATAGTTGTGCAACCAATTTGAAATTTTCTTGCACGCGGCTATCATACTGAATGATCGGTCGGGTCACCAATATCCTTCAACATCAAGTTGATGGTGTGTGCAAGACAAGGTGTCCAAACAATGTGAGCCCACTCATGCTTGGTTGGTTGCAAGCTTTCTTGTAGTTGGAGCCGTTGTCGGTCACCACATGGACAATATCTTGGGGGCCAATCTCCAACACCACCTGCCGAATCTCTGACGAAAAAAGGCACAACATTTATTATTTATATACATATATATAAACTAAAAGAACAACATGACAACTATGTTTAGGAGGTGCACATACATCGTACAAGTACTTATGATCTTGACTTTTTCGAGTTGCATCAATAGACTTGTGAAACCATGTGATCCCATTGCAATAAATCATGAAGTTGATCACACTCATTCTAGTTGGGCCGGTCAAGAATCACACATCAAAGTGGCGCCATAGGTGGGCGGTCATACGAAACTTGGCGTACTTATCCTTCAAGTCTTTCTCATTCTCATCTAGGTACTTGCCATCGATCTCCCTTCCGGTGGGTGACGTGATGCCTTCACACGAAACAATAAGGGAATAATAAGAACACGGAAGAATAATGAGACCACACGAAACCATCAATCTCCAAGTATAGGTACTTACCCCACTTACGTGTCTCGGATGGCGCCGATAAGAAATGGAGTTAATGGCATTTCGTCCGGGTTGTCCTACATAATGGAACCACTTTGACCAAGCTTTACCAATAGCTTGCTTGGCATTTTGCCCTTCTGCGTCAGGCCCCTGTATCAATCCTTGGTTGGGTCATTCCTCCGCTACCACCGCGGGCGCTGGTAGTCCTCCACCACTACAGGAGTCTCCCTGCGTGAACGATCTCCTGGCGGGAACATCCTTTGAAGTGGATTGCTCGTCCACCACCACCGCCACCGCACCACCACTACCCCTCCACGCTCATAATGTCCTCCTCTGCCGCACCCTCTGTTGGTACTCATATTCAGCTCTCACCGCCGACCGCTTGCCGCACCCGAGCCTCATATTCCTCCTCGCCCATGACATAGTTACCCTCTGTGCGGCACTTTCACGTGCCGGTCCCATCCACGAGCCCGTCATTAGCCTTCTTCTTCGATTTGTCAAGGTCTCGTGGGAAGTAGTCACGCACATCCAGGAGGCACATGGTTGCAATGCAACACCTCGGACCATGACCGACCAAGTCTTTGTTGAACCTTGTGCAACCACCGCCGGATTTTGAGGTGTGACAAGTAGTTGCACTTCCAACCTGAGCAAGATTTTCACCGTGCTCCCGGGCCAGGGTCTCTCGGTCTCCCGGACATTGTCTACTGCATAAACCATACGGACAACACAAAGTCACCAACAATATATTTATATAATAGAAACCAACAATATATATATACAATATATCTATATAATATCCATACAATATATACCTACAATATATATATATACAATATACCTAAATCAAAAAAAAAAAAACTCACCTCACCTCGGCTAACCGCGCCGCCCGGTCGAAAACCGAAGAAACCGCTTCAGTAAAACGGCGATCCACCCGATCCACCCGGCCGGCGGCGCGCGATAACCCGCTCGCCGCTGAAACCGCCGATCGGGCGGTTTCTCGGCCGCGGGCGGCGGAAAAGCGGCGGCGGCGACGCGGGCGACGGAGCGGCGGATAAGCTTCGGGGCGCGTTTGACCCCCGGGCGCTTGCCCACGCCTTATCGCGGCGGGGGGAGGCCAATGGGCCTCATGGGCCTTGACCCGGCGCCCGGCGCCGCGTTTTTTTCAAACTTCAATTCAAATTTTTTTATACCAAACGAACTCAAATTTGAAAAAATTTTTACACCATTGGCTTCTATAAATCACGAACTATTTTTCTGGAATTTTTTTTTAACGATTTTTTTTTCAAATTTTACATTTTGAATTTGCCTTCTTTTATAGGTAGGCGTGCTTGAGGGCCGGGCCGGTTTTTCGTGAACCGCGGTTTACGCGATAAACCAGCGGGGAAAAAAAACTACGGTGGGCGAGCTTGAACTTGTGAACTACAGTTTAAGGATAGATACACCATTAGACTATAACATAGAGACACTATGAGATACTTACTATTTTATTATATTATTAAATAATAAACCTTTTAAGTCAAGAAAAATGTATTTTGTTTCATAAAAAAGAAAAACAAAACACAATATACTAGACAAATATCACATGTATACCCTAGACTAATTTTTTTAAACAAAATATCACACATATAACGGAAATGCACAACACATCGGGGTGTATCTATCCTTAAGGTAGTCGGAACGAGTTTTTTCTCCGCTTTCGGTTTTCGCGGTAAACGCATGATTCTGCGAAAAAAAACCGGTCGGTCCGTTCTGCCGGGCGGCCGGTATAAAAGAAGGCAAATTCAAAATGTAAAATTTGAAAAAAAATCGTTAAAAAATTACGTAAAATAGTTCGTGATTTATAGAAGCCAATGGTGTAAAATTTTTTCAAATTTGAGTTCGTTTGGTATAAAAAATTTGAATTGAAGTTTGAAAAAAAAAAAACGCGGCGCTTGCGGCGGCGGTAGCCCGTCAAGGCCCATGAGGCCCATTGGCCTCCCGGCCGCGGATAAAGGCGTGGGCAAGCGCGGGGGGTCAAACGCGTAGGCTTATCCGCTGGCGTCGCCCGCGTCCGCCCGCCCGTCGCCCTTCCGCCGCAGCGTCGGAAACCGCTTCCGGATCAGCGGTTTCGGCGGTAGCGGCATCGCCGCCGCCGCCGCCCGGTGGCCGCGGGCCGGACTGGTTTTTTTTTACCGGCGGTTTCTCGGTTTTCCGCCCGGGGCGGAGTTAGCCGGGACCGAGGTGAGTTTTTTTTTTTTTTTGATTTAGGTATATTGTATATATATATATTGTAGGTATATATTGTATGGATATTATATAGATATATTGTATATATATATTGTTGGTTTCTATTATATAAATATATTGTTGGTGACTTTGTGTTGTCCGTATGGTTTATGCGGGTAGACAATGTCCGGGAGACCGAGAGACCGATGCACGGGAGCACGGTGAAAATCTTGCGAGGTTGGAAGTGCAACCTCTTGTCACACCTCAAAAATCCGGCGGTGGTTGCACAAGGTTCAAAGCACTTGGGCGGGCCATGGTCCGAGGTGTTGCATTGCAACCATGTGCCTCCCGGATGTGCGTGACTACTTCCGCGAGACCTTGACAAATCGAAGAAGAAGGCTAATGACGGGGCTCGTGATGACCGGGCACGTGAAAGTGCCGCACAGAGGGTAACTATGTCATGGGCGAGGAGGAATATGAGGCTTAGGTGCAAAGAAGAATCGAAATGAGAGTCGAATATGAGTACCAGCAGGGGGTGCGGCGTGAGGAGGACATTATGAGCGTGGAGGGGTAGTGGTGGTGCGGTGGCGTGGTGGTGGGCGTAGCAATCCCACTTCAAAGGATGTTCAGCGGCGGGGAGATCGGGTTCACGCAGGAGACTCTGTAGTGGTGGAGGACTACCGGGCGGCCCGCGGTGGTAGCGGAGGAATGACCCAACCAAGGATTGATACGGGGGCACGGACGCGAAGGGCAAAAATGCCAAGCAAGCTATTGGTAAAGCTTGGTCAAAGTTGTTCCATTATGTAGGACAACCCGGACGAAATGCCGACAATCCGTACTTTATCGGTGCCATCCGAGAGACACGAAGTGGGGTAAGTACCTATACTTGAGATTGATGGTTTCGGGTGGTCTCATTATTCTTCCGTGTTCTTATTATTCCCTTATTGTTTCGGGTGAAGGCATCACGTCACCCACTGGAAGGGAGATCGATGGCAAGTACCTAGATGAGAATGAGAAAGACTTGAAGGATAAGTACATCAAGTTTTATGACCGCCCACCTATGGCGTCACTTTGATGTGTGATTCTTGGTGGCCCAACTAGAATGAGTGTGATCAACTTCATGATTTATTGCAATGGGATCACATGGTTTCACAAGTCTATTGATGCAAGCTGGAAAAAGTCAAGATCATAAGTACTTGTACGATGTATGTGCACCTCCTAAACATAGTTGTCATGTTGTTCTTTTTAGTTTATATATATGTATATAAATAATAAATGTTGTGCCTTTTTCGGGAGATTCGCGCGGTGGTGTTGGAGATTGGCCCCAAAGATATTGTCCATGTGGTGACCGACAACGGCTCCAACTACAAGAAAGCTTGCAACCAACCGAAGCATGAGTGGGCTCACATTGTTTGGACACCTTGTCTTGCACACACCATCAACTTGATGTTGAAGGATATTGGTGACCGGACCGATCATTCGGGTATGATAGCCGCGTGCAAGAAAATTTCAAATTGGTTGCACAACTATTCCAGGTTGAATAATATGATGAGGAAAGCAATTGGTGGTGAGTTGGTCAAGTGGAATGCCACTAGATTTGGGACCAACTACATGTTTATGGAGAGTTTTCTTCGAAAAACGTGAGAAGTTCATGCGGTGGATGGGATCTCCAGGAGTTTTTGCAAAGCAAGTGGGCAAAGTCTACGTAAGGTGCATATGCTCATGCAAGATTGTCAAGTATCCGGTGGTGGGATGGATTGGCCTACATCGTCGGTACGTGGAACCAATTTACAAATTCCTTCGTTTTCGCCGATCAAGACAAGCGCCCGAACATGGCTGATGTGGTGTACGAATACGTGAGTTGTAAACGAGGAGATGGAGTCATTCTTTGGAAGAAACAAGCGGACATGGAGCGAATATAAAGCGATTATGGACAAAAGGATTGCCGGCGTCTACATCGGGACGTATGTGGGATCGGTATGATAATGGGTTGTGTTTATTTCAAGTAGTTTATATATATTTAATACTTACCGTTTGCTTATACGAATTTATGTTGCATTCTCGCCGTATTAAATCCAAGTCTCTCATATAATCGGATCCAACTTTAAATGTTCGGTAGCCTAAAGGAGACATTTCAGAATGACGGATCTCGAGAGCGCCGTGCGGGCATTGCAGAGGCCGAGATTTTCCTTGAGGAAGATTGGTGAGTTTGGCACGTAATTGGCTTTAAAATGGCGCTTGATCCAAGGACATCCCCATGTAAGTATTTTCTACCTCATATCATTTGTGGCCCAATAGGTTTCTTATACTAAAAACATATAGCTAATATAATGTGGTACCTTTGCGGCCGGTTGGTGGATGATATTTGGTAGAAGTACTCCAATGTTGCGCCTTTGCTTTTGCGGCTTGTTGCACAATGTGTCTCCTCCGGTGGATGCGAGCGGAACTGGAGTACATTTGCCTTGCCGCATACCAAGGTTCGAATAGGTTGTCGCACAAAAAATTGAACAAGCTTGTTTATGTCAACTACAACCTTCTACCGCGACTTGCGGATGTTACCCCACCAAGGAATTATGATGATGATGACTTCATTGACCGGTTCAATCGGTTCATTCTATGATCGGAGCAATCCGATTAGGAATGGATGGAGTACGGCCGATCTAACCGACCCTTAGGTTCTTGATGACGATTCGACGAAGTGGACGTCCCTCCGCCATCAAATATTGTCGTACAATTTATATTTGTATATATATATATATATATAAATGTATGTCCACCTCACCTTCTATTATTTGCTTGTGTTGGCGGTGACCATATAGCAACCGAGGATCTACGTCGGGCGACGGGGATGATAACATCGGTGATTTTGGGCGTAGAAATGTGGGTCAAACTCACATGGGGAAGAGGAAGCAGCAAATGCCGCCTAGGAAGGCTCCCTCCAAGCGAGGAAAGAAAGCGGCTCGAGATGACACGACCGACGATGGTGGGAATAACACGACCGACGATGGCTCCTCGGTGATGACACGATCGACGATGGTGGGAACGATAAAGGCGGTCTTTGAGAGTATGGCGGTGGCGGTGGCGGTGGTGGAGGGTATGGCGGTGGCGGTGCCGGTGCGAGTGGTCTTTGGTGGGAGCGGTGCCGGGTGCGAGTGGTTATGCGAGGTCTTCATTTCACGGTATCAATTGCACTTCAACCTACATACGCACAATTGTTTCGTCTATGACCACTAATTATGGTTGATTGCGGGCGAGACCCGGTTCACACATGCGACTCAAAGACCGTGACCATGGCCAACCGGACTCGCAGAGGATGTACGATTCGATGGCGGACTACGGCACTCCACGGTACTCCTCATCCTCCTCCCCCCCGAGACCTCGCGGCCTTCTTATACCTATCCCATTCCCGACGTGTCCGCGCGACCTATGACTAGATGGGTGTACGAATGGCAAGACCCCGATTTTACAATCGGTTGGTTGAAGAATGGGAGACAACAAACAGTATGGTCGGGGCTAACTTGGCAAGATTACAAGGCTCGCTGCTTCCGGCGAGGTATCTCTATTATGTCTACCGCCCGAGTATGAGGAGTCGTGCCGATATGGGGTGTTCCGTATATGCTACGCCGTTGATTATTTGTATGCCACCACATTTTGTTACCGTATTGACTTATGCTATTTATTTCCGCATTGTGTGCCACTTTTTACATCAAAATGTCCAAAGCAACTACCAAAAATTCCTTCAAAAAAATTAAAAAAAACTTCCCTCGGCGGTTTGGAATTTATACCGCTCAACCCGGCAGTATAAATTCCAAACCGCCCGGTTTCATCGAATTTATACCGAACGCCGGCGCCGTTTGAATTCGGTTGAATTCAAACTTCAAACCGACCGTGTGAATCAGGTTTCGGCAGAATCGACCGGACGATTTCGAAAACCGAGGCGGCGGTTACGGAATCCGGCCGGTAAAAAACCGTGTCGCCCACTATTTTTTTGTTTTTATTATTGCATGGAATCTATTCCTATGCTCTTTGTTGGGTCTATCGGAGGCGAAAAAACTAATCTAAAACTGAATCTATCGGAGGAAAAAAAGAAACAATCTTTGAGTTCAATATCCTGATTTGAGGAAGGAAGCTCTGACGGTAAACTGTGCAAGGCAAATGATGATTGGGCAATCTACAGTCTCAACTGAAGAGTTATTGCATCAGAATATATATTAACATGGATTATTTAATGCAGGAGCTATATAAATGAACCAAATTGAACTACTAGTTAACCAAGTATCCTGAATTCCAGAGGAAAAAGGCAATAGAAAAACTGATCGTGTGATTAGCTAATTTGACCTTTGTTGTCTTTCCCTTCCAGAGAGGGATCCAAATCGAATAGTAGTTACAATTAGCATGGCTCTGACGGAAAATAGATAGGGACCCAAATCAAATAGCAGTCAGAATCTCATGGGTCATAAATTATATAATATCCAAAATGTAATTCCTTCACGGTAGTGGAAAATCCAAACTTTTCTAAATATAATGTCAGCTACAAAAACTTAGCGCTGACGGAATCAAAACTGAGTCTGTAGGAAATTAAGGACTGAAATTCAAAACTGAATCTGTAGGAGTATATCTAGTATATCTATAGGAGTTATAAAACTGAATCTGTCATTTCTATGTACGAGCATATCTAAAACTGAATCTATAGGAGGAAAAACAAATCGCAGAGCAAGGATAAAATCCAAAAGATAATAAAAACAATTGAACTTAAAAGTACAGATTAGACATATGAACTCAAAGTAGGATACTGAACTATTAGACATATGAACTCAAAAAAATATTAGGGGCAGGAAAGTACTGACCTGTAGCTAAACGATGGATCTGAATAAGGTGCATATAATGGAGAAAAAGAGATTGGAGAACAGGAAGGATGTGGGAAAGAGCTCAATGTGGAACAAGGCTGTGGAGAGCAGTGGCGGTGGAGATCACACTAGGTCAGCAGACCAGGGCGGTCGACGACGACGAGAGCAGTGGAGCAGCAGCGACGGCGGCGGGGAGCAGGGCAGAGTGGAGCAGCAGCGAGCGGCGCCGGGGGAGCGGGGCAGAGTGGAGCAGCGGGCGGCGGCGGGGAGTGGGCCAGCGGTGGAGTGGAGCTGGGGGAAATGGAGCAGCGGAGGAGCGGCGGCGGGGAGTGGGCCAGCGGTGGAGTGGAGCTGGGGAAATGGAGCAGCGGAGGGGAGCGGCGGCGCTAGCTAGGGTTCGAGGATTGGATTTGGAATTTGGAAGCAGTGAGCGGGAGCTGGTCTGGGAGAAAAAGAAAGAGGAAAGAAGACGGGAGGCCACGTTTTATATGGTATAGAGGCTGTATAGTATACGTATAGGGAGAATGTATAAAGCAAGAAACAAAAAAGAAACAGAGCTGTCAAAATCAGTTGCACAAATCTAGAGGAGGTTTGGAAGGCCAGGATAAGCCCTGCCCAGCAGGTAGACACCAAAAATCCGCTTATGCCAGTCATCTTAATGTTTGAGATTTTTGTGTTTTAGCCCGTACTTCTTTTTTCTTTGTTCAGGTAATATATATGCAAATTTCTTTTATTACCCGAGGAGAAGTACCATTTGTACTTTTAATGTTTTATATTAGTACTGGCCATTTAATTAAGTCAGGTCAGTAGTTAAAACCTTGCTAATTTGTATTCTTGAAGATGCTCACTCTCCCTATATACTCGATTCGTATACAAAATGGCCAACATATATGAAATAGATGCAAAATGGATATACATTTTTTTTAGACAATGCAAAATGGATATACATATTCAAGACCTTTTAATATGCATGCATGAAATCCATCTGTACTACGGATGACTGGATATCTATTTCCACCACGCCGTGGGACGGTGATCGACCACTAACCAGCTACTAGTAGGTCACAACTCGTGTCAGTGTCACACGTTGAGCTTATCCGTCCTCTCTTAGTTATAGTCTTGTTCTTCGAGGGAGATTGTATTTTGGTTTCTCCGTGGGAAAGTGATGCTTCCATTCTAACGTCGTTGTAGTTGGGCCTACTTACTAATTGTCCGGCAATGACCTGGTCAATAATTCACCTCGACCAGCCGCTGGACGGTTCATGCATGTGCTTGTGTACGTGTTAGCACTGCCTTTCAGGCCGTGACTGTACCATTTCAGCCCGTGAATGTACAGAAGCTTGCATTGGCTGTGTGCTACAGTGTTACTAGGCCACTAGCGGCCATTGCGGCCGTGTCCATCTTTTTGGTGACAAAGGACACAGATGCATGGGCACGAGCCAAAAGCAGTGAGCACAGGCCTAGCACTAGCCAGGGTCAGGCATCTTGATAATCCTCGTTCATCATTTATCCTGTACTTGATTTTTTTTTCCTTTGTTGAGCGGATATGGCATTTTGTTATTGTTTGACTACAAAAATATTGTAAAGTATTCTTTTGTATAATTGTTAATTATATACTCTCTATTTGCAGGCAGGTCTCCTAGGCTTCCTTCAGTTTAAACTTTTGGATAGGATTTGTAGCCAAAGTCAACATGTGGACATAAGTCTTTGGCTACTTGTATTCATGGACAAAGTCATCCATTTGTCCCTGTCCACTAAGCTTTGCAATGGAAGTTAGAGCGTGCATGGTCGCAAGGTTTTCTCACTTGCCAAGCCCTACACTAGTACCCATTTTCTTTTAAGTGATGGGCAAAATTTGTTTTTCCGTGGCGGGCGCAGCCCCGCCTCCCAAGAAGGTCACGGTTAATGGCGGATTAACCGTGGCGGACGTTCGCGCCCGCCACGGTAAATAAAAAAAATTAAAAAAAGAAACCCTAACCCACGGCCCCGGATCAGGGGCCGGGATCCGGCCGGCGCCGCCGACCGTCGTTGCGGATCGCCACCCACCCGGCCGCTAGATCACGCCGCTATGGGGATGGATCGGGCCGCCGCGATAGGGGACGGATCCAGGGGTCCCATGCCGGCCTCACCGGATCATGGACGCTCTCCACGGATCCATCGATGGAGGGGCCCCGCCGCCACGCCGCGGGGAGGAGGGGGTCCCCGCTGGGCTTGTGGATCCAGCCGGGAAGCCGGGAGCCGCTCGAGGAAGTCGCCCTCCGCGGGATCCGCCTCGGGAAGCTGTCCCTCCGTCGGGATCCGCTCGAGGAAGACGTCCTCCGCCTCGATCCGCTCGAGGAAGCCGTCGGCCGCGGGGATCCGCGCCCCACCCGGATCCGCCACCGCCGGGGGATTAGCCGCCGCGGCGTCGCCGTGGGCCAACGGCACCGCCGGCCGCAGCGCCATTGCGTCCCCCGCGGGCCAATACCCAGCTGCGGCACCGCGCGCCGCCACCGCCATGAAGTGTAGGGAGGAGGGGTAGGGCGCCCCATGTGGGGAGGAGGGAGAGGGAGGGGAGGGAGGCGCGGTGGGGAGGAGGGAGAGGAGAGGCACGGGCTCGGGGATGGGGAGGGAGAAGGATCGAGTGGGTGACTGGCTGAGAGAATGACTGAAGGTGAGCATGAAAACCTAGTGTCTTTGTAATATATATGGCCCGATAGCGAGTATGGTTTGGGCTTCGTCATGGGCCTCGAGGTTATTTTTGGCGTGGCGGGCCGTTTTTAATGTGCCCGCCTCGAAAAATGGGTGCATTTTCCGTGGCATGTATTTGACGTGAATGTGCCCGTCACGGTAAATAAAAAGTGTCTGTCACGCAAAATCATGGGGATTAACCGTGACGGGCAAACAGCACGTACGCCCGCCACGGAAAATATTTTCTAGGTTGACTTAAAATCATTTCGTTACTAGTGCTATAAGTAACATGTCTTCACTTCCATGTTAATTGCATGCGAAATTTGTTGACTGTCACTCCTGCTTTTCTAGGCCCACAAATTAAGACATCATGGTGCTTAAGGGCCTTCTATTTTGCATTTGACTCTTTGATGATATCAAGGATTATTTTTTTAGTCATAGCAATCTTTGATCTCAAGACAAATTTGTCAATGATCATATGTCTTGTCATGCATTTCCACAACTTGAGATGTTCCACAACAAAGAATCTGATGAAACTCACGTAACCATTGAGCTCTTCAGTCTCTAGTTTAGTGCCAAATCATGCACTGATATAAGAAGCTCAGCTTGATAAGTGGGCATCATGTCACAACAATCATCCCACTTCCCATATATGATGTCCAATGCTACAGTCTCGTTTGAAGATTGTCCCAAATAATTTTGAGTATTTAAAAAGTAAATTGATCTGTACCCATATACATTATAATAATAATTTTAAGCTTGCTAAAGATACCCGTCTTTTCTGGATTGGTTCTTCCAATTGTTCTTTGATTGGCCACTTAGTGACATCAAGGTCTTCCCAATTTCGGACCACACTTTGTTTTTTTTTTAAAATAATATTTAAATGAGATTGTAGACCTTCCAACTGTAGAAATATGTGGAATTAGTAATAATTAATAGTAACTAATAAATAACATAAAGGAGGATCCTGTAAACATTTAAATAAAGTGGAATGTTGCAATCATGACTTACTGTAGTTTTGAGGTCACCTCTATTGGATTTCCAACACAATGAGTCAAGAACTTGTATCTCACATTTTTTTTGCATGAAGAACAGCTAAATACCAATGTGTATCCTTGATATTTATTGGAAGTAGAATCTAATGATGACAATGAATTAGTCTTAGATTTCACATTTCACATCACATCAAATAGAATGTTTAAAAGAAACAAGACAAATGTATTAAATAATAGAAAATTTAAATATGGAAACATATGTTACCATGTCATGACTTAGATAATTTTCAACGATCCTTGTAATGAAGCTCCCATTTTCATGTACTCTAAGTTTGCCATCACATTTTGGTAGTTCGGGTTAATAGGATTCTCAAAGTATACCTTAACCCCATTTCTAACCTGAAGATGTGCTTGTTCCTTTAAACAAGCGATATAAGCACTTATAACCTGCAAAAAATATTGAAATAACAATAAGATTATATTGTTTATTAATAATTATTGATATTAGATTAGATAGAGGTATTTTATAGATGATTGGTACACATACATCATCGTTCAAATATTTAACGGGTCTAGAAGACATGACAATTGATCTTGATTGGCGGCAATATCATCTATCTTCACAAGTATATCGGTGGTCATAGATGACCGTACTATGTTTTGAGCATAGAAATCCTTGTTGGTCATTGCATAATCACGCAAGTAAAATATAATTATATAGCTTAACATATTAAATAACATTGAGACAAACTATATGTAACAATATATAAATAAAATAAATACCTTCTTGCGGAAGCTCATCATATGTTTGGTCATTTTTTTTTTTGGTTCAAATTCTTCTGAATGCTTATTGTCAATCGTCTGTTCATTTGCGGAAGAATTCTCAACCGTTTGTTCATTTGAGAAGTTCTGTTTTCTTGAATTTTGAACATTTGAATCCATAACAATATCCAAATCATCAGCCTACAAAAAGTTAGAAAAAATTCAATTCATAGAGTAGTTTCTTCAAATCAAATACCGTGGAAAGAAACATGTGGAAAAACACTAACTTGTCTTATGATTTAGTTTTTTTTGTTGTGTTGGATTGATACTTAGAAAAGTCTTTCCTATATGAGAATATATATAATTACAACTAACATTTATCCTTTTGTAAATAAATCAAAATCTTAAGTGTTGATGCGACGTACCTGAAGTTGTACATGGTGAGCAATGCGACGACGTGTGCGTGGTTGGCGAGGGTGCTGATTCCTTATCTTTTGCTTTGCATTTGTTTGACAAGGGTATTGATTCATCATGTTGTATGTTGCTACACGGAGTTGGCAAGGGTGCAGATTTCTTACAATGTCTATTACTACGCTTCGGGTTGGCTGCATTCCCCTGCGTTGACTTTTTGGTTCATGCTTGTTTGGGAAGTATCTGGTTGTTTGTTGTTGCATGCGGCTGGTGATGGTGCAGATTTCTTGGATTGTCTATTGGGTTGTTTGTGGTTTGTGATTGCGCTTCCCTGTGTTCTCTTTCTCTTCATGCTTGTTTGAAAAATGTCTTGTGAGTGTGGTTGGCGAGGCTGCAGAGGTGAAACTCAATATGAGATATATCAAAATAAACCACACTTTAAGTAGTCAATATGTCACAATATTAAAATTAATATACTACTGTTTATACACTAACAATTTAAATAAGAGAAGTAGAACGAGCATTAGAATTTATCAATTTGTGAGACAAGAATTACGTATAGGCTATGCAATCTCTGATGTCGAATCAAGTATACATAATGATATACGTTACCGAACACAAAAAGGAAAGGTTTACTGATGCAATTATTTTTCATCTAAAAGCAAGAATACATACTGATATTCATTACTGCACACAAAAGGTGCATGCCTTTGTTTTTTTCTGCTTGCTTCTCCCGTCATTATAGATGCATGTTCAAGAATTGATTCATGGCTTAATTTAGTATATATTCGATGGTTTGTGTGTGACTTTAGTTTTCATTGGTCAAAGTGGCTTTTAATCCTGCACGCAGGTTAAGACATGGACGATTGAAATCGTGTGCTTGTATACATATTTACTGGTGGTATTTCTTGTTTTGTTTTTCTACAAGAATAGGGCCATAATTAGCAAGCATGACATCATGGTGATTCATCAAGTCAATTTACTAAGGACCATTAGGCACACATGGCCGGCTGTTTTGCTCTGCCTTCTTGTGTACGTGCCAAGCGAGGATATCTTATAATATTATTATTATATTATTTTAATTTGTATAGATCGTTGTGTTCAATTGAAAGCATGCAAGCAGAGCAACCGTGCAAGTATGTATTGGCTGGAGAAATAAGCAGTTCATTATAACAATAATAATTGCTTCAAATTTATGTGATAGTTAACTAAAACTCAAGGCTAGATCAATTTAATAGATCCTTCGTATTCGAATTGAAACTGATTGAGAATTCTACTTAAGTAATGTATGTGTTTGCATCGGCGCTATGCCAAGTCATGCGGCGCACAGCATGTCTGGTCGTGGAAAAAAATAGTGAATGAAGTGGAGGATCTACGCATGCACACCGGTGCGTGGCTGCTCGCCACTGCCGGTCTTGCAAGGAAATTGCACACAGGTGCGACGTGCTCCGGCCGGCCATGCAAGGAAATTGCATGCAAGCAAATTAAGAAACAGATATGAATGTTTTGGTTGTTAATTACCTCGTCCTCCGATGGTAGCCCGCCATTGTTTTCTTCTAGAGACACGGACTCAGCGGCCACCATCGCCGCCGGTCGGCGGCGGCCCTTTCGGGACGCCAGGGCCACGTGATGCAATGTCGCTACGGCAGTGGTTGCTTGTGGGCGACTGTACTCCGGCGAGTGGAAACCGGCCAATTGTGATCTAGGACTTGAAGGCAGAGCGGAAAGCGTCGGGGCCTGGCGATTTTGCGGCCTTGGTTAGTATAACATGGCGTGGTGGAAAACTTCGATGCGAAGTTACGCGACGGTTCGGACAGCAGTAACCGATTGAAGGCAGTTACCCAATTATATTAAAAGTAATTCTGAAATTGTCAAAACCAATCTAATCTAGTAGGCGCACTGACGTAGGAAACTGACTCATGGCAATCAATTAAGGATCTACGTGGCGGTGGATAAAAGAAAGAATGGAATTTCCTTTCATGCAACAAGCAAGATTTGTACGTAGCATATACATGTATGTAAAAAGGAAGTCAATCAATCCATGCCATACATAAGTGCATGCTATGTACCTGTTTGAATTTAAAGAATATATGCAATTATATAACCATATATATATATACTATATTATATTATATGGGTGTAAATGTAATGTAAACCGTTTAGTTGGCGGCGGTGGCTGAGATTAGTATTTATCAGGATGTATATATGTGAATTAATTAAAATATGTCTAGATTACTCCCGTGAAAACGGTTAAGGTTGTTTAACGTGTTGGCCGGTTGCGTGCATATATAAATGGCCATGTTCGTCGCTAGGTACACATAAGACTTTTGGAATAAAGTTTTGATGCATACTTTAATAGGAAAAAAATGTATATACTCTATACTTTGCGGGTATGGTATAGACACATTCTTTTTCATAAGGTGTACTTTTACTCATACTTTTTGAAGAGTAGTATATAGAGACAACGATCTTTTAGGCTTTTGTAATTATAATTAATAAACAAAGAAAAAAAAAAAAATGGAATAATATTTTTCAAAAAAAAAAGAAATAGATAACCGTGAACGCGTCGACGGCGCGTCGATGTGCCAGATTGCCTGTCACCTGATTATTGGGCCGCCCACTTGCACAACACGTGCTAGCGCGTTCACCACTCGCACCCCCGGTGCTCCTTGCTGCTTGCCTGCTTCGTGTCGGGATGCATACCCGGTGCTCTTTCCATCCTGCCCACCGTACCCCACGCCGCCTCCATGCCGCCTCCGGCCGTGTTCTGTGCGGGCGGAGGCCAGCCCCTTCTCCATCTTCAGCAGGCGAGAGGTTGGCAGAGCGCGTGGGGTTGGAGGCCCGCTGATTGGTGTGCGGGAAGGGGAGCAGGCCGGCTGTCCTACCCCCATCTGCATCTCCGCAGCCGGGAGGTCGGCGGAGCGCGCGGGCTGGAGGTCGGCGGCGGTGTGCGGTAAGAGGAGCAAGCCGGCTGCCCTGCCCCCATCTCCATCCCCGGCAAACCCCACATCCCCGTGGCCTTCGCCGGCCCTTCTATCTTGCGCCCGACGTCCATGCCGTCCCTCTCCCGAGCTCGGCCCGATATATTTGTCTAGATCAAGCCGGCGACGGGCGAGAGTAAAGAGGTGCAAAGGCGGCGGTGGTTGGGAGAGGCGGCGTTTGTGTCCTGGATGTGCCCAACGGATGAGAGAGGAGGATGCGATGAGGCGGTGGGACAGCTTGCACCGTGGGGAAGGAGATGAGTGGCGAAGAGGAAGCGATGCACGGCGGCCATGACCGATGGGCGATGGCTGCTAGCTATGGTTCTGCGAGAGATGCCCAATTGTGGGCTGGTCGGCTGGCTAACCTGGGGCGTCCGGACACGCGGGCGGTTCCGGACATCTGTGCGTTATCGTGCCCGAAACAAAAACGGGCAGCTGACGGTGCGCTTAACCCTTTCCTTCCTTGTTCATTGCACACAACTGTACACAGCCTGGCGGATCCATGCATGCGTGCGTATACTACCGTAAAAAATAGCAAGTTCATCATGTATATATGTATATACAGCAGCTAATATAGTGCCTTCGTCAAAAAAACGTTAATAATATCAGCAGCTAATGTGTCATTTGAGCGACGAAATTTATACTTCTTAGGAAGTAATAAATCATCCTAACCATCAGATCTAATTAAATGAACGGTTCATGGTTAATTGGATGTACCAGCAATACACAATGACGGCAACATGGTTCAAATTTTTATTCACTGGCCAAGAATCCAAGATACAATATAGTAAATACGTCTAAGATATGACTGAATGTACGGGTGTTACATCTCTAATACATCTCTGAAGACTATATTTTTGTGCTCCTTCCAGTAGGGTCGACATTCTTATTTGTGTTGGCCAAAACCCATGTACACTCACGAGAAACACCTCTTGATAGCGCTACATACAACTGGCCATGGGCGAAAATTGGTTCAGGGAGATAAACACCAACATTTGGTATGGTCTGACCTTGAGCTTTGTTTATTGTCATTGCAAAACTCAATCTTATTGGAAAACCGCCGCTTTTGAACTTGAATGGCAATGTAAGGTCTTCGGAGGGGACATGGGAATCCTTGGTATGAATACTCTAGTTCTGCATGATCTCCATTAACTATTTCGGCATCAATTGTATTGAAATCCTCTAATGACCAACCTTGTGCCGTTGCAAAGACTATTGTGAGGATCAAGATTACGTAGTAGGATAACAGGACAATCCTTTTTAACCTTAAGCTCATGAGGAGGCAACCCATTTGGTGTAATAGTATTTAGAAAATCAAGAGGGTAATTATTCCTTGTATCATCATCCACCGAGTCAAAAGCGTAGTATACCTTCTCATTTCTCGGAAATCTCTCAATCATTATTGCATTCTTTGCATCGACATTCTCATTTGTAGTAGAAAGAATTGCACGTTCACGCATATAATCGCCAGAGAAGTATAGTTTGCCTCGAGGTTGGGAAACACTTTTTCGATAAGGTTGTCAATTGAATTGTCTTCTGAACTTATTTTGTTTGAATTCTTGTTGGAATTTTGCCTCCATTCAATGATGATATCATCAGGCAACCGAACATAATTATCACCAAATGTTTTTCAGTTCCGTTCCCAATTCTTACCGAGGTACTCCGAAAAACAACTATCATCTTTAGCTCGCATGTTTTGGGTAAGCCGAATCCTTCGTACATTGTCCCATATATATGACTTTAGTAAAGTAGCATCAATGATCTGTGCTCTTGTTCCTCGTATCACAACAGGAAGAACTTGTGCAAGTCACCTCCAAACAACATGACCTTGCCACCAAAAGGTTGATTGCGACCCATTATATCTCGCAATGTTCTATCGAAAGTGTTTCTCTTTGCCTCTCTCTTTGTCATGGCTACTTCATCCCATATCACCAAGGCAGCCCTCGCGAAGTAATTCAGCGCATACCACTTTGCTTTGTAATGCCGCACATAGTTTTATTATCTATCTTTATGGGAATCTTGAAGAGGGAGTGTGCAAGACGTCCGCGGGCATGATACTTGCTGCAATACCGGATGTGGCTGTAGCAATTGCTATATAATTTATGGAGCGCACCTTTGCAAGCAGAGCCTTATAAAGATATGTCTTTCCAGTTCCTCTGGTCCATCAACAAAGAATACCCGACCAATATTCTTCTTCACATGATTCATAATCAAATCGAACGCAAAGACGCCGCTCATCATTTAGTGTTTCTATCATTTTCAAATGATCTTCTTCATATCCAATATTCAACTCTTCTCAGAAGCTCTCTATAATGGTCCCTTGACACGTCATCATCTATATATAATAATCGGATAAAATGTAAAGGGTCATGTCAAAACTCGTAATGATGAATAAGAAGCATTAAATAATTATATATTAAAAATTTGAGATTTCTAATATTTATGAATTTACGAGGCATCTATTTCGGGAAGTCCATATTTTGTAATGTCTATGTCACTACCCATATCTTCAACATGCATATATATATCTCTAAGCACCATTTGTTCAATCATTTTGGAGTTGCAATTTGAGCGACGATAATCCTCAAACATAGAATCAATATGTTTGTCCCATAAAGCTCGAACATTACTACACTCACGAGAAAACTATGATAGTTGCAAATAGCCTCCTTAAAGCACAAGGCATCTTGAATTGTGCGGTATTCGATGAGGCGAGTCATCTAGGCTCTTGTCGGTTTCTACATATCCCAATGCCTCACAAGCATCTCTAAATGTTGCATATGTAGTTCCATGTCGACTTCTAAGATGCTCGAATGAAGTTGCACCCCTCACATGGTTAAGAAGCACACGGAGATAGTATCGCTCTCTCCTTCGGCAGGATGGGCGCATACCCGGTCTTCCAATCTGATGGCCTTTTTTTCTCCGGGTTTCCAAAACTTCTCGACTTCATCCAAGTGAAGTGCTCAGGAAATCTCTATATAAATATTTTTGTGCATCATGATTATGCATGTTTGTGTTGAAATACTGTAAGCATGGACCTCTCGAGATTTTGGATATTTAACAACATCATTTAGATTGTCCCAAACTTTGTAGGCAACCATATGCTTTCTGGAAGGTGAACTTGCATTTGTAACACGTAGAAGGTGACATATCATACAAAGGAAACCGTATAATCTATAGATCGCCTCTATAGCTGTTATACACCTTCCATTTCTATATTGCTTAATCTCATTAATTACTTGTGGTTGTCCATCTGTATTTGCCCGAGCTTGATTTATCGAAGCGAAACACGATCATGGCCCTTAAAAACATACTTGTATAGATACTTGGCGGACTTTATGCTACTGCAAACTTCTACATTAATATGACAATTATACCTCATTAGAAGGACTTTGGATTATATGGGACAACCCATCCATTTGTCCAACCATTCTCTTCTTATTTTCACTTTTTGTCCATCATCTCTCCTTCTATAAATAGGATATGAGTTCCGGCCCCTCAGTAGGGTGGTTTCACAAAAATCACGAGGGTAATGAAAGCGGCACTTACCTTCTATCATACATGTGCACTTACGGTTTAGGACACCACATGGTCCATGCATCATATGTTTGCACACAAGTCTATGTAATTCGGATATTTCTTCGATCGGGAAGCTCACGATATATACTTGTCATAATCTTCGTGAGTACGTACTTTGCTCTCATCTTCCATAATCAAAAGGAAGTGTTCATGTGGTAATCCCCTTTTCTCGAAACTCGTGACATGTGCCCAAGCAAAGCAACCTTACCCAAATGATGTTTTTTTAAGAAGGAAATCTCGTAGGTCTCGTGAGCTTTGCTCTATATACTCTTGCCACTATATCTAGACGATCTTGCGGCATTTGTCTTGGCAATAATTGTTCGACTATCTCATCCCAATATGGATTGCATGTCATTGTCACAAAAAAATCCGGCTTTCCATATATCGAGTAATCAAAGCCATGGCATCCATATACCTTGAGTGCACATCACGGTCACTTCTGGGAAATCTTTTGATAGCACAATTCTACGGCCAGCTTGTGATGCACGTGCTTCTCCCAAAGAAGAAGAGTGTCTAGAAGGCCCTGTTATATATATGTGTTAAGATATTATAAGTTTTCCATCAATTTGAATTAAAAAGCAACTTTTAATGTCAAATACTATTAACCTGGTATAGATCGGCCACCAATTAGGTTTTGATGCTATTTGGTTTTGAGTACCGATCTAAACACATTGACTCCACCTTGACATACATATCAACAAGCCATTGTTGGAAAAGCCTTCCACCATGAAACATGACATTAAATTCTCCCTCACGAATTTGAAGCCACTGAAACATAGATATTCCCTAGCGCCGACGTATCGCCGGGACTCTGAAATTTCTGCACACAACAACAACTACATTAAACTCCATTCTTATATCGATTGGCTAAAACATCTAAAAATCATCATGCTTAAATACAAAGAAAATAACCTTCTTCTTCATGTATATTTGCATCGAGACATCATTGATCTCGACATGCGGGCCTATATAAAAGTATGAAAATTAGTAATTAGTTGTTAATGAGTTTCTAAGGGTAAATATTTTAATGCAAACAACAAATTAAAGCACCTTTTGTGAACGCTTAGTATATTTCCTCTTCGGTTTTGATACATATGCGTCTTGGTATAAAAATCTTCTTATCCTCCCATCCGGTTTCACCATTAGGATTGAACATAGGATATCCTAATGGATCATAACATCCATGGTATGGTCTGTATATAGTGAGGCTCGTTTTCTTTATTGTAAATGACTATGCTTCTCTCAAACCTTTGTTGTGGGTCATTTCCATCAAACCATATAGCAGCCACTTGCTCCATTGCAGGTGCATTATATCTTCTTTGGTCAATGAAATACTTGTATTTAGCTCAATAGCATAGCTATCTAGGTTGGTAAGAGTGCCAAGACTTTGAAATGCCTCGAACATAAGGATTGTGTTGCATGATGTTCAATATAGAGCGGATCACATTGGAGTCAAGGTGTGGTGACCTTTTCATCCTATGATGCATAGTCTCATCTGTGTCATAAAAGTACAACTGCATGTGGCGTGGCCCCTTAGCACCAGGCACAAGTTGATCCAACCTATGACAAATTTGGCCATGAGCTTTAAATGTATATATCCCAGTACCCTTTTTTTTGTTGCCAAACTACGATCAATAGAAACCCCCATCTTTGGTGAAAGCAAAGTGTGAATTGAAATAACGAATGTTTTTCCTAAAATGCTTTGCATCTTTATCGCTTGACTTGTGAACAATCGGCGGAGCTCATCTGGAACCTCTGGTATAAATATATTAACCCGTCCATTCCGACAACAAAATGCAGGACCTTCACCTTCAAACCTCTTTCGCACGACAATAAAAAACAGTCCTGCACTTTCTTCAAGACATGATGTGTCTCAGGAAGACCCACATACACAAAGTTATAAGGATCTTGACCATTTATTATTGTTCCAGATTCTCTATAAAACTCGTATTGGAAATCTGCATCCAAAAATCAAAAATTTTGAAGCTTGCATGACCATAATAATAGTAATACCACTACTAAATTACTAATCTACTACTACTACTACTACTACTACTACTAATAATAATAATAATAATAATAACAGTAATGAAACTAATAATAATATAAGACACCTTTATCATTAAGTATTCTAGCTTCATCATCCTCATAGATGCCAGGGCCATCTTCATATGGGTTCTGTTGATCTAAGTCATTTTCTGTTGAAAAACATTAAACTGTTACTCATATATAGAACATACAATGTATTTTTGTAATTTCCAATTACATAGTTTAATTTTTTATACCCTCTATTCCATGCAAGGTGTCTTCTGCCATCCGAATACCAGAGTCGTATGCTTTATGATCAACATTTTTTTTAGCATGGTAATCACGTTGATATACATGTTTTCCAACACCTACAACAGAAAACATCAAGCAAAAATTATTACCATCATACGTGACATGTTTGAGATTACACATGTAGTGATAATAATAATTTATTAATTTCTGTCATAGCTGACATACCTACGGTTGATGCTAAGAATTTCTCAGATTTGGTGACAGCACTCAATTTAGCTGCTCTCAGTTTAGCGTGATAGTTACGTTGATATTCACGTTTTTTCTCTAGGATCTCATCCTTTCTATCACCAGACATTGCATGCCTATACCTCTCCCTGGCCATGCGCTTTTCATGAGTGACTTGATCTCTAGTGCTTTGACCTAAAATAGTCAATACATATATATAAAATAAAATAAACTGCCAACAATTCAGAGTGAAAGCAAAAAAAAAAAAGTGGAGAAGTTGAACGAAAGCAAAATACCTATATTATCAACATTTGAAGTCATGTCCCGTTTCCTTTTAGAAGAATTGCCTTCGCTGTTCATTCTAGTATCAATTTCATCAATTTCCATGCTTTCAGATGACAAACTTAATTTGGGTGCAACAACCTTGGCCTTTAGACGAACCCGACGTTTTGCGTTGTTTTTCACAATTTTTATTCCGAGCTTCATCCAATTTGGATGCATCAGCCTCAGCTTTCAAACGGGCCAAATGATTTCGTTGATACTCACGATTTTTAGCACGAGCTTCCCTCTAATTTTGATAAACCAGCCTCGTCCTTCAAAGAAATTAGACGACTACGACGATCACGTCTTTTTGGCCCGAACTTCTTCCTTCTTATTAGGAGATAATGCAGCATACCTCTCTCTACGTTGTTGTTTTCTTAGGTCAGAAGTTAGCTTGTCAGATTGAGTACACCCCATGGATTTTATGCCTGTATCATATAACCTGTATGTAAAATTTAGATAAGTTCATTCTTGAAAGTTTCAATAAACAATAATACACATTTATTAAAAAGTTAACAAGCATTCAGATAGTGTATTTGCATTGCAGTTATTTGCTCAATTCGTGTAATAGATGACAACAATTCAGTTAGAACTAAATTATGTATCTGTTATTTTTTATTGAATTGCAAGTATTGTAGGTATATTTTTTATGCAAAAGTACAACCATGAGACACACCGAACCAAACTTAACGCTCAAAATAGGCTTTTATTTAATTGGTATATATGCTTCCGATAACAATAATAAACACCATAATGAGTCACATGGTGGCAAACTCTTTCTGTTCTTTAGTTCCAAGGAACAGACATACCTGAATAGAAGACACGCGTGGCTGCCGGCGGCTCTGCAGCTGTACTTCGCCGGATAGATGATAGATAGTTCTGCAACGTGCCTCTATCGTTGACATCGATGCCTGCGAACTGGTCGTCGCTGGATGCAGCCTTGCTAAAAGCCTCCGCGTCGAAGGTTTACGCAGGCAGGGCCTCGTCCGCAGCGATGACTGCCGGCAGTTTGATCTGGATAGAACTGCACCTGCATGCCAGGATGACAAAGACGTATGGCCGCAGTTCAGGCAGGATGACAAAGACGTATGGCCGCAGTTCAGGAGGCATGCAGAAAGCGAGCCACAGAGCTAGGGAGGCACGCACGTACCAGGCGATCTTTGCTAGGGATGCCGTCGAAGAGGATTCGATGGAAGGGGGATCAATAGAAGTATCCAGCCCTCGTTGATGAACCAACCGCCGAGGCACACCGCCCGGACTTACGGGGAGAGCTATGAGGCCGCCGCCGCCGCCGCCGCCGCCGCCGGACTCTGCTGGGAGGAGGACGCTGGCTGTGGCTTCTTGGCTGTAGGCGTCGCGGCGACAACAGCGGCCAGCGGCAAAGTGGGCCTCCGCCGCTGGGGCAGGCGCCCAATCCCCAGGCCAGGCGGTGTTGAACAAGCTGTGCGAACAGATCGTCAACGTGATCTGCAACGACGTTCGTCCTTCGCCCTTCGTAAGAAATTCCAGCACGCCGAGACGACGTCCTCCTGGTTTGCTGCGGAGGAGGCCGGCCTGGATAGCTGGGTGCCGTCCGGAGGGAGGAGTTGCTGCAGCCGGGGATCGATGGAAGTATCCTACCCTCGGTGACGAGCCAACCGCCGCGAGGCACACCGCCCGGACGTGTTTTCTACGGTTGCGGGCGAGCGGGACGACGACGCTCGCGAGCGCGTTGCAGTGCAAGTCGAGCGGCGAGGGCCAGTCCAGCGAGAAGAAGCGAAAGTGACCTCTAGCGCTGTTGCCGCCGGCGTGTGGCGGAGGGCCGATGGCCAGCGGAGCGAGCGGAAGGGGCGACGGTGGCTGTGCTGTCTCGCGTCGTATCGGGTTTTCGCGCACCGTTTCGGAGGCGCTATTGTCGAGGGTTACGCCGTACACGGGAGAAGAAGCGAACTGGACCGAAACACCATGTAACCTAAGGTTCGTCCCTAGTTGAGGACCGTCGGATGTGATTTCCAGACCGATCGACGGATGAGATCGGAGACACGTGACTGCGTTCTTCGCTCTTTTTATAGTATAGAATAGATAAAGATCCATGGTACAAAGAGCCCAGCGGTAAAACGCACGCAAAATAGGGAAAACAGCTATAAAAGACAGAAGCCTCAACATCACCATGGATGTAAAGTGGCCGCGCTGTTTGCATAGGTCATCAACATACAAGCTGCATATGAGATTATTGGTATAGGAATTCAAAAGCCTTCACATCAAACTGAAGGGAAACCAGCCGAAAAAATGGTATGGACACTGTGCAAAAGGTGTCCACACAGAGACGAAGTAATGGGACTATAATCCATCCGCGGCTGGCTGCGCCGCAGACAATATCTCCTGGTAAACAATATTACGTGTCTCATCCGTACATTTACCATCGGCATCTTCTATGAGTATCTTCAGGCCTTGCTTTGAAGTTACGCGAGAAACAGCAACATATAGCTACCCATGACTGAAAACAGGACTTTTTAGGTAGACGCCAACATGTTCAAGAGTTTGGCCCTGGCTCTTGTTGATGGTCATGGCGTAACACACTTTAACCGGGAATTGACGTCTTTCTAATTCAAATGGGAGCCTCTTAGTTTTTAGGGTCAAACAAATCCTAGGTATGCCAACTACCTCACCGACGTGTGTGCCTGTGATTATTCTTGCTTTTTATTACCGTCTCACCTAATTCTCAGTAACAATCAATCTTGTCCCATTACATAGGCCATTTGCTTGATCAAGGTTCCTAAGCATCATTATTGGCACCCCTCTTTTAAGACAGAGACGGTGGTGTGGGAAATTATTTCCATTTGTTTCATTTAGAAATTCTATAGGATAGAGTGTATCGTATGATTCATGGTTGTCCTTGGATTCAGCAATCCTGTCACAGCTTAGGTACTCCCTTTGTTTCCCAGGTATTAGGGATACCACGTATGAGTTAATATCATCGGCAACTTCATTTGTTGGTGTTAAAATGGCTCGTGGTCCTCAAGGTATGCGTGCATCGGCGTAATTGCTATGTAGATCTGGATAAACGGTTCTGACCATGAACGCGACCTTATCTTCTCGTGGCGTCAACAATAATTCAGGGGGTATCTTAATTCGTTTTCCCTGTGTCTCACTATCGGTGTCTAAACTTTCAGTTTTGCCCTCACCAATATCTAACACCCATCTGCTGAAATCAGCAATCTCTTTCTGTGTTTGAGAGTCAAGGTCCGGTCTACTAAGCCTCATGTTTGTATTGAGTGACAAAACCCTAACATGCCTCCACAAACAGGAGTTTACTATCGCAAAGATTCACAATCTCAGCTCTACCACCACCTGGAATAATGGTAGTATCCGTGTAGGTCACCACCCAATACAACAGATCTTACCAATCGAAAAGTAAGTTAGCAAGCATTTTCGTTGTGGGGGACCAATATATCTTTGAGCCGCCCTATCTAGAGCTTCAAATGCATGTCTATGTGTCATCAAAGCCTCATCCCAAATGATAAGAGATGCAGCTGCAATCAGCTCACCAAGTTTCGAACCACGCTTTATATCACAAAGAGAATCCTCTTGCAAATCACATGGCAGCTTAAAGCGTGAGTGAGCAGTTCTACCCGCAGGCAACAAAAGTGAAGCAACCCCGGATGAAGCAACAGAGAGCACAATCTTTTGATGCGAACGCATCCAAGCAACTACGGATTGCCACAAAAAAGTCTTGCCGGTTCCCCCGTACCCAGATACAAAGAAAAATCCTGGCTGATTATCTAGAGCAGCTCTGGTGATTAGGTTAAATGCATTCAACCGCCTCGGGTTTAGCTTACCTACCAAGTTTTCAGCCACGGGCAGCCGACCAACATCATATGACGCCTCTTCTTCGATAAGTTTGTTACCAGGAATGTCTGTAGAGTTTTTGGTTTTGTTAGGCAAACTATGTTCACATATTTTAGCGCCATGTATCCTAAAAAGATCGTGAATATCATCGAGTAAATAATTCCTAAGGTCCTCATTACAGACATTGAATTCAGGGTTACCCGTATTGATTGAAGCCCTGATTGTATATCATCAGCCATTAGACGCCATACTTTCTCAAAAAATGCTCTCTCATCCTTTACCTTACAAAAACAGAAGCATAGTAACAAAGAGTTTCCTAGCCGGCGGTTGTTGCCCAAGCAGCAGCCTCGTCGAAAGCTTTGTACCATTCCTGATCATCACCGAGTAGGCCACGGGCATTGCACGCTAATCTGAATGTGGGGTAGGCAGTGCCATTGTAGGTTCTAAGCTCCTCAAAATTCCTAGCTCCTTTGACTACCAAGAGCAACATCCTAAGGTAGTATCGTTCACCATTCCCGATCAACACCCCTCTTTGGTTTCTCGACTGTGCTCAAAGGCTTAGAGCCGCAAAGAATTTCTCGCCACTTTGGATTACAGGTGAATGTGACAAAGAAATCAGGGGGGCCGTGCACTCTACAGATGGCAATCGCATCATGGTAGTTTTGGATCATGTAGCGCCTGCCACCAGTATGGGAAGCGGGCAGGATCGTTTTTTTGCCAATTTCACTTCCATCTACACACCCCTTTTCAACGGCATCCACTATGCCCTCAAGGGACTCAACACGCAGATTTGGCCGGTTCTTTATCACATACCGTAGTTCGTTTTGGCCAACACACGCGACGTGCATCGATTTTCGCCTCGAGTGGACAGGGCATCGTGAACATGTGAACGGATTTGGCCGGTCTTTTCTATAATGGAAACCATGGCGTAGTAATCTTGCATCGTTATTTTGCGCGCTTTGTTATCACCTAATGTATCTACGCCATGGTAAGGGACGCCGATTTGGAAACCACGGTCACCATGGGGAAACAAGAGGGGGTATTGCAGGGCCATGAAAGCAGGATGTAAAGAAGAGATATGTTCTAAACGCCCGCACTCTACCGCACCACAATGTCACGTGAAAAAGTGTCCAAAGGTAAAAATCTCCAACAACAACCATCGCAAGTTGCTCAACGGTAGGAAGATTGTACCGAACCGATCCCCTCCCTTGCCCCAACAAGCCTGACTATGAAATCATCGTTGTTGTCGTTTGCCAATCTATCCCTAGCCAGCCTAAATTCTTTAACCAGCAGATTATGATCGTCTAGCATCTTTAGCAAGCGCTCAGCAATACCAGAATCAAGAGGTTCAGACGAACGCTCATCTGGATGCACAGCTTTGAATCTATTTTGCAGCTCATTCGCCGTATCATACACATAGAGCTGCAGGAACTTTGGCGAGTCACCATTGCCTAGCAGGAGAGGACCTATACGATGGTGAACCTAACCAGAGACCTTGAAAACAGGAGGGCCACGACCATTGTTTAGAGATCTATCAATGTTTCCACCCATAGATGTAAAAGCAAACATACAATTGTATTGGCGTATATTCTTTAGGAATCGTCTACACACTCAGCGTCACCATCAAACCGCCAATGACCTAAGGGGTTCAGGAGGGCCTTTGTAAGGAGGTATGTCCACTTTACCACCCCTACAACATGCATTGTAAATGATCCTACCCTCTCTCAAACTGGACTGACCAGCAGCACATTCACGCAGAAAGAATATAGCACCACAATGTCTACAGGTGTAATCTGGCCCTCCATAGTACGAACGATCGACATAAGACTCTAGGCACCGGCGCCGATCACCCAAAAGCAGACAAGAAGCATAGGGCATGAAAAGGAATATAAAATCAGTAACAGTAACACAAATAGGAACATACAAAGGCTACACTCAATCTAGAAAAAAGAAGACCCAACCTTTGAGTGCATCAATGTACTCTTGGGTGAAATGGCCAGAGCCAGATGCACCTGCATCATCTACTGGGCCTAATGGAGCAAAACAGGGGCACCACATCACATGTATCAGTATGGGCACATCTAAAGAGGAAACTCAATGAATGTTGTAAGAAGCCCCGCACCCGACTCGGCAATTTTCTTCTAGTTTAAATATTTCATGCGTTTGCGCCGAGACTCGTAAGCCGTTAGGGTCGTGGGCATATAATGCGCACCTTCCGCTATAGGAAAGCGCCGGACAAACGATTAATCGAAGGCTAATAGGATTGCAAAGTAAATGGGCCACAGGGGACAACAAGAGCAGGCACATACGCTTTCTTTTCGCTGGTTTGACAGACCAGGGTCAAGCGCCCTTGAAGAAGCTAGCAGATAACCACAAAAGGCAAACAAAATAAGGCTTTATGCAATGGGGGTATTTATCTACGCCTCATATGACACTATGGAAACGTGTAGAGCAGGCACATACATGACTCTCCCGGAACAGGAAGCCGTTGGACGGCCGCTGGCGACCTCAAGATTTTAAGAAACGACTACAAAGAAAAGACAGAACAGCTCATGATGGGATAAACCATAGAAGAACAGCTCTTCAAAGAGATCCCCAAAGGACCCTCGAATCTATAACCGTGCATACAACATTGATCTTTAAACACCATTACTGCCTTTTCGTCCAATCTATTCTACTTGCCTGAAGGAGGCTGAACTGCTGAAGCCAGCGCGTGGGACCAATCGTGCTCAAGTCAAGCACTCATTTGTCAGATGAAAGAAAATTCCATACTCATTTGAAGTGAGTCTTTATCTGGTTATCCCCAAGGAATTTCCATACTTATTTTGTCACAATGGAGATCCTAATCTGTTCTACTTGCCTGCAGGAGGCTGAACTACTGAAGCCAGCGCGTGTGGACTGAATCGTGCTCAAAGTCAAGCACTCATTTGTCAGATGAAAGAAAATTCCATACTCATTTGAAGTGAGTCTTTATCAGGTTATCCCCAAGGGAATTCCATACTTATTTTGTTGCTTAGAAATTGGTCTAAATAACAACATTATTTCCTACAAATTGCTCAAAATAACTAAAATATAAAATTTTGTAGTGATCCCTCTATGTGAAAAGCTTTTTTTTTTTTTTGTATGATGAAGTATGTTACCCAGAATATTTCCCACTGTAGTATTCCCATTTTAGTTTATGAAAATTATCAAGACTTCGAAAAGGGTGATCTGGGCTATAAAAATACAATCTATGTTGTCCACTTAAATTTACATGAACAATGTACTACCCTACTGTACCATGGCAAATCTCTCGTAACTGATATGACCTGAACTATGCCATGGTTTTAAACAGAACTATGTGTCTTGGTGCAGGATATTTCAAGTGTCTACAGAACCGATTGATCAAATATTTCTAGCACACATAAGATTTATAAATCTCCGTTTCAGCAAACAAAACCCAGGAGAAAGTGGAGCAGTGAAAGTCACGGTACCAAAACTACTCAAATAGCAAGAGTAGGCCATGTAACTCATTAATCTATTTGCACCGACAATTTTTGAAGGGCAACAAAATAGATTCAGCTACAATTGTGAAGAGCAGACACCATGTAAATATAGCACCAACTTTATGAGAAGGCCAAAAAAGTTTTAAGTTGCAACCATATTCAGTCTGCAGACATTTTTTTGGTCACAATAAAAGACATTTTTTGGTCACAATAAATACAACAGTGCTTTTGCAGCCACTTTGGTGACCCTGCTGTGTGTGAAAAAAACTTGAAATGTAAGCATAAAAAAAACTGTAGACCCTGGACTACGACAATGCACTCAAGTTTCAATTGACAAGAGTCATGCCACAGGAGGTATGCTTCTCTGTGTGTGCTGATTCTATACACGTTTTCTTATTGACTAATGTTGCAGGAGCCAATACGCTTCCCATTATAACCAATCTAAAATGCCAGGTGAATTTTTTAAAAGAGAGAGA
The DNA here is from genome assembly GCA_015847255.1 of Hyparrhenia diplandra. NCBI lineage: Eukaryota > Viridiplantae > Streptophyta > Magnoliopsida > Poales > Poaceae > Hyparrhenia > Hyparrhenia diplandra. The sequence continues at coordinate 178,337 of JADLZK010006888.1, forward strand.
ATCAATGTCTGTCCACACAAGGAAAAGGAACAAACAAAGGGACAATGTCTGCATAGAAGTATTAGAATCGCGAAAAGGACGGGCAAAGGAGCTGTACCAGCAGTAACCACGCGGACTGGTTCCCCGAGCCCGACAACAAGACTGAGACTCGCGCCTCCTCCTCCCCTCCGACGGCGACCGCACACGGCCTCCCCTCGGGTGGCAGCTGGATCTCGACCTCGACGGCAAGCACCGAAAAATCCACGGCGCCGCAAGGCACCGGGAGCGGAGCCGAGCAACGAGGCGCCCGAAGACCAAGACGCGCAAACTCCCGGCGAAGGGGGCTATGCACACCGAGAGGGAGGAGCAGAATAGATGAAGACGACAGCTGGGAAGAGAAGAGGAACTCACCGAGCAACAGAATCTGAGCGCTGGCGAGAACGGAGAGGGGCCAGCCGATTTTATCATCCAAAGAAAGAGCAGAACCGAAAGTGCCGGAAGACGCAGAAGAGCCCAACAAGGCCGGGCGCACGGGCTCCACACCGAACAAGGACAATGTCCCCACCCGCAGGGGACGTAACCTAGAAACGCACCACATGCGACCGCCCTTCCTCGCGGACGATGGCCGATGGCTCGCCGCGCTAGCCCCGCGGGTGTGGTATGGGCCTTCGCCTCTTTGCGCCGACCGCCTCAACGCTGCCGAAGCCTCACCGGCCGGTAGTAGGCCCACATCGAAGGAGAGCGATCGACAACAAGAACCGACAGAGGAGGAAGGCCATGCCGCGGGCCTCGAAAGTTCTTCCGATTCTTCAACGACCGGCGCCGCACACGTTTTTCAACCGTGACCGAGATGGGACCACCCCCGCCTTAGCCAACTAACGCACGACAACGCAACGCGGGCAAGGCCAATGAGGCGATTTACAGAAGCACACCTGCACCGGCCGCCTCGGGACATCGGCCTGGCCAACGAAGTAAGCGCCGCTACCGCCATCGATCCCCATCGGAGCGTCAAAACAATTTTACTAACGTGGATGCGCTGGCCGCAGCATTTCTCCACAATCAATTTACTCTTTAAATGTGTAGTAGTGAATGACCTACGTGTCCGCATGTGGATCACGCAAGGGTCTGAAAATGTTTCAGGCTTCCCATTATTTTTGGTTTGTCTCTAAGCGAGCTGGAGTTACAATCTCTGCACATACAAATCTTGAAACGTACGTCTCGAACCAAGCTAATACGTCCCCTCTCAATAAGAATCATCTTTTTACTCAGAGCTCACGCATATATGTCCTACCCGGATTATATTGTCCGATGATAAGAGATTTAATTCAAGATGATGAGTAAACCATAAATAATAACTCAGATTCACTCTGCATGCTTAGTAGATACAAACACACACTGTAATACTTACATTTCTGCATGCTTAGTAGATACAAACACACACTGTAATACTTACATTTTGATCCTCAGTGGTCAGGTAACAGTCAAAAGTGAGAACATTGTGCTTGCTACGCTCTTGGGCATGCTTCTACCCGTGAACGTACGGAAGCGGCACGCTGTGTGCTACAGTATTACCAGGCCACTAGCAGCTAGGTGTCGTGTCCATCTTTTCGGTGTAAGACAAGCAGGACTTAGCACTAGCTAGCGTCAGGAATCATGAATGATCCTCGTCCACTTTAATCCTGTACTTGATGTTTTTTATTTTCTGATATGGCATTTTGTTATTTTTTGACTATAAAAAATAACTATATATGTTTTGTATATATTGTTCTTAATTTAATTATAGTCTTCCTTTGCTGGTCTCATAGGTTTCCTTCTCAGTTTAGCCTTATGAACTTTGTAGCCCAACCAAAATACATGTGGACATAAGTCTTCGTAGAAAAGAACTACCTATATATGCCTTGCTCAGTTTTTCAACATAGAAGTATTATTTATGGACAAAGTCATCCATTTATACCTCTCTAATAAGCTTTTCACTGAAAGCTATAGAGTGGCCAAGGTTTTCCAGTCACTTGCCAAGCCCAAGTACATGCCTTGACTTCAAAGTTAACTGCGTACCTAAATCTGTTAGACTCACTTCTACTTTCTAGGTCCACAAATTAAGACATCATGGTGCTTAAGGGCTTTGGGTTTTGCAATTTGCATTAAGCTCTTTCATGATATCAAGGATTAGTTTTTTAGTCATGTTACAAGCAATCTTGGATCTCACTACAAATTACTCAATGATCATACGTCTTATCTTATGCATTTCTACAACTTGATGTTCCACAACAAAGAATCTGATGAACCACACGTAGCCATTCTCTAGTTTAGTCACACTATCATGCACTAATTTTAGAAGCTCAGCTTCGTAAGTAGGCATCAAGTCATAACAATCATCCCACTTCCCATATATGATGTCCAATGTTATAGTCTCGTCGATCTGGAGATAGTCCGAAATAATTTTTATTTCTGTAGAAAAACAAAAGGTAGCAACGTACTACATGTGAACCAGTTTATAAGACAGTAGTTTATCATAGCTTGATCTCCCTTTATTAGCCAAATTCCTATAAGCTGGAATATAAAAGGTGAAATGAGAGGATGTTTGGATTCGTAACTTCTTCTGAAAGCTCGCTTATAGCACTGCAAGGAGCAAAAATACCAGAATACCCTTAGAGAGGATGATTGATTTGTGCTCATGGTGCAAATAGGGAAGGGTAGAATTGTCTATTAACATTAGAAGCTGGGTTGGATCAGCTTGGCAAATTGTACGAATTTGAACTCCCTAGATTTTATAAGCTGGTTAAAAAGTAGGACTGTTTGGGTGCTCTTTTAGATTGCTCCAAACGGTGGAGCAATCCAAACGGGGACTGGGGCAGGCTCAATAATTCGTCTCGACCTGCGGCTGGACAGCGCTCATGTGCCGCTCGTCCATCTTTCCGGCTAGTACATCAAGGCAGGGGCGTCTGCCACACGGCGCGCGTGCCCAAGTGGACGGTCATCGTACGCCTCGAAAAGACGACTCATCAGATCACATGCATGGGTCTGCATCACCGCGACGGTACATCTGCATAATACTCCCTCCGTTCGCAATACTTTTGCAATTTTTGACTCATATAAAGCGTAATGCGATTGTTCGTCTTATTCAAATTTTTATGTAAATTATAAAACAAACAAAACGTCATTACAATATCTTTAGTGATGTAATAAGTCATAACAAAAGTGGTAATATTTATTAAAAAAAGTTGAATAAGGCGAGGCCAAAACACAATTTATATGAGTCAAAGAATCGCAAAGATTGTGCAACAGAAGGTGTCATGACCCGCAATGGAGGGGCACCCGCCGCCGCTTGGGGCCCAGGGCCCAAGCGCGCGCGCCTGGTGGCCGGCCGCCGCCGCCGCCCACCGCGTCAACTGCTTCGCCATTAAGTAATGATTATTTAGTAAATAAAATAGGAATAAAATAGGAAATCCAATCGAGATTTCTGTAGATGCAAGTCTTCCCTGACTATAAATAAGAGGGACTTGTAATCGGTTGAATCAAGAAGAAAATAATTAAAGGGGTAACTCCCAACAGCTCTCCAAACTCTAGGCTCTCTCTCTCTCTTCTCCCGCACACGCGCCGCCGTTCCTACAGCCGCCGCCACTTCTACGCCGCCACCCGGTGCGCCCCACGCCCCCGCCGACGCCGCCGCCCTTCCCGGGCGCGGCCGCCGCCGCCCGCTTCCTCTTCTTCTTCCTCCCCTCACCCTCTCGCGTCATCGCCCGAGTCGCTACACGCCATCTTCAACGCGTCTTCTTCCTCGCCGTTCTTCATCAGCCTATGTCATCACGCCGCCCGATCGTCGCCTCTATCGCCCGGCCCTCACCGCCCGACGATCGGCAATCAGTGTCAATTCCGCGTCACCCAGCCGGAATCGACAAGAGGGAGTACGTTTCAGGCATACTGTATGGCCAACAGACCGGCCCCGGAAAACCACAACACAGACGTGGATTGAGCATAATCAGAGGACGCGGAAAATCCACAACCATTAATAATCCACTAGATAATATGCATCTTAACTACCCAAAACCAGCCGTTACAGTAGATTTTAATATTTCCACCCTTCTATCTCTTGTTCGTCCCACCCCACCGAATTGTGCTACAGTATCACCTATCACATCGAATCTCTTGTCGCATGCATGGGCATTAAATATAGGTAAATAAAAAAATAAATTGCACAGTTTGACTGAAAAGTACGAGACGAATCTTTTAAGCCTAGTTAGTCACAATAGAACAATAATTATCAAATACAAACGAAAAGTGCTACAAAGAGCCCAACCCAAAATATTTCACCAACTAAACACACGATGTTGAACATTTCTCCAACATTTCACCCCTCTTTGCTGCATATTTCACCCCGTGAATGTACCAACAAGGCAGGCTCAATAATTCCCTCTTCGTCGTCGTGTGCCACAGTGCAGTGGTGTACTATGCAAGGCCTACACTAGCTGTTAGCCGGTGCCAGTCATCTTGAATACCCCTCGCCCACCTTTTATGTTTGAGAGTTTTGTGTTTTATCCCGTACTTCTTTTTTTCTTTGTTCAGGTAATATATATGCAAATTTCTTTTTATTACCGGAGGAGTAGTACCATTGGTACTTTTAATGTTTTATATTAGTACTGGCCATTTAATTAAGTCAGGTCAGTAGTTAAAACCTAGCTAAATTGTATTCTTGAAGATGCTCACTCTCCCTACATACTCGATTTTCGTATACAAAATGGCCAACATATATGAAATAGATGCAAAATGGATATACATATTCAAGACCTTTTAACATGCATGCATGAAATCCATCTGTACTACGGATGACTGGATATCTATTTCCACCACGCCGTGGGACGGTGATCGACCACTAACCAGCTACTAGTAGGTCACAACTCGTGTCAGTGTCACACGTTGAGCTTATCCGTCCTCTCTTAGTTATAGTCTTATTCATGTGTTCTTCGAGGGAGATTGTATTTTTGGTTTCTCCGTGGGAAAGTGATACTTCCATTCTAACGTCGTTGTAGTTGGGCCTACTTACTAATTGTCCGGCAATGACCTGGTCAATAATTCACCTCGACCAGCCGCTGGACGGTTCATGCATGTGCTTGTGTACGTGTTAGCACTGCCTTTCAGGCCGTGACTGTACCATTTCAGCCCGTGAATGTACAGAAGCTTGCATTGGCTGCGTGCTACAGTGTTACTAGGCCACTAGCGGCCATTGCGGCCGTGTCCATCTTTTGGTGACAAAGGACACAGATGCATGGGCACGAGCCAAAAGCAGTGAGCACAGGCCTAGCACTAGCCAGGGTCAGGCATCTTGATAATCCTCGTTCATCATTTATCCTGTACTTGATTTTTTTTTTTCCTTTGTTGAGCGGATATGGCATTTTGTTATTGTTTGACTACAAAAATATTGTAAAGTATTCTTTTGTATAATTGTTAATTATATACTCTCTATTTGCAGGCAGGTCTCCTAGGCTTCCTTCAGTTTAAACTTTTGGATAGGATTTGTAGCCAAAGTCAACATGTGGACATAAGCCTTTGGCTACTTGTATTCATGGACAAAGTCATCCATTTGTACCTGTCCACTTTTTTGCAATGGAAGCTAGAGCATGCATGGCTGCAAGGTTTTCTCACTTGCCAAGCCCTACACTAGTACCCATTTTCTTTTAAGTGATGGGCAAAATTTGTTTTCCGTGGGCGCGCGCAGTACCGCCTCCGGCAAAGGTCACGGTTAATGGCGGATTAACCGCGGGCGGACGTTCGCGCCCGTCACGGTAAATAAAAAAAAATTAAAAAGAAACCTAACCCACAGCCCCACTAGCCGGGCCGGATTCGGGCGGCGCCCGCCGACCCGCCGTTCTGTCGGATCGCCACCGCCCGCCGCTAGATCACGCCGCTATGGGGATGGATCGGGCCGCCCAGCGATAGGGACGGATCCGGGTCCCATGCCGGCCTCCACCGGATCATGGGACGCTCTCCACCGGATCCATCGATGGAGGGCCCCGCCGCCACGCCCGGGGGAGGGAGGGGTCCCCGCCGCTGTGGATCCGAGCCGGAAGCCGGGAGCCGCTTCGAGGAAGTCGTCCTCCGCCGGATCCGCTCGAGGAAGCCGCCCTCCGTCGGGATCCGCTCGAGGAAGACGCCCTCCGCCCCGGATCCGCCGAGGAAGCCGCCGGCCGCAGGGATCCCGCGCCTCACCCGGATCCGCCACCACTGCGGGATAGCCGCGGCCGCCGCTGTCGCCGCCAGGCCAACGGCACCGCTGCGGCCGCGGCATCAAGGGCCCTCGCGGGCCAATGCCATCAGAAGCATCCGCGCCGCCACCGCCATGAAGTGTAGGGAGGAGGGTAGGGCGCCCATGTGGGGAGGAGGGAGAGGAGAGGGAGGGAGGCGCGGGGTGGGAGGAGGGAGAGGAGAGGCACGGCTGGGGATGGGAGGGAGAAGGATCGAGTGGGTGACCGGCCGAGAGAATGACCGAAGGTGAGCATGAAAACCTAGTGTGCTGTAATATATATGGCCCGATAGCGAGTATGGTTTGGGCTTCGTCATGGGCCTCAGGTTATTTTGCGTGACGGGCCGTTTTAATGTGCCCGCCTCCGAAAATGGGTGCATTTTCCGTGGCATGTATTTGACGTGAATGTGCCCGTCCACGGTAAATAAAAAGTGTCCGTCACGCAAAAATCATGGGGATTAACCGTGACGGCAAACAAAGACGCACGCCCGCCACGGAAAATATTTTCTAGGTTGACGCAAAATCATTTCGTTACTAGTGCTATAAGTAACATGTCTTCACTTCCATGTTAATTGCATGCCGAAATTTGTTGACTGTCACTCCTGCTTTTCTAGGCCCACAAATTAAGACATCATGGTGCTTAAGGGCCTTCTATTTTGCATTTGACTCTTTGATGATATCAAGGATTATTTTTTTAGTCATAGCAATCTTTGATCTCAAGACAAATTTGTCAATGATCATATGTCTTGTCATGCATTTCCACAACTTGAGATGTTCCACAACAAAGAATCTGATGAAACTCACGTAACCATTGAGCTCTTCAGTCTCTAGTTTAGTGCCAAATCATGCACTGATATAAGAAGCTCAGCTTGATAAGTGGGCATCATGTCACAACAATCATCCCACTTCCCATATATGATGTCCAATGCTACAGTCTCGTTTGAAGATTGTCCCAAATAATTTTTATTTCTATTTCAAAACAAAAGTATCATGTACTACCGGTGGACCAGTTTATAAGACAGAGTTTATCATAACATGATCTCCCTTTATTGGCTAGTAATTAGTCACACCAATGCATATATATATGTGGTGTCACTATAGTACGTGATGAGTCATGCATAACTTTTGGCCCTACTAAAGTGTCTAGTTCCTAAACAATTATTTTGGGACACCCTGTTTGAAATATTAGGTTTCTTGGCCTAAACATAAAAATTTCCCCTCCACCCCTCCTATAAGAAGGCCTCCAGCCTCAAACAGATAGCTGTAGGAAGAAAATCCAAGCAACAAAGTTTGCATTGTGGCCTGTTCTGTTTTCTTGCCAGGAGAAACAAAGATGAGGCCTCTTGTGATACTTGGCGTCACTCTAGCTGTTCTCGTCGTCCTCGCAGCTGATCTACCGCTCGGCAAAGGTGACGAGTCAGAATCTTCTTGTATGCATGCCCTCTAAATTTTCGCCAGGATCATCACTTCTTATACATTGTTGATGCATGCACACTCTACTCAAAATTTTGACTCAACTACTTGCTGTTATTGGTGGCCACAGGGTACAAGGAGGAAGCTGGAGCGGCCGTCGCCACGGACGCTACCGGCGCGAGCTCGTGGCCGTGCTGCGACGACTGCAGTTATTGCCTCAGGATGAACCCGCCGAAGTGCCGGTGCGATGACATTTCGCTGCACGGGTGCCGCCCAGAGTGCAAGAAGTGCGTCAGGTACACGCTCACCGCCGACGAAGACAACATCGAGATGCCGGCCACCTCTACCGCAGGCCGTCCCGGCCCCATCCGCACCTACCGCTGCGAGGACCTACTCACAAACTTCTGCGAGCGCCGCTGCACGCCGGCGCCGGCGGCAGTGTTCCTGGGTGAGGCCTTCTGATGACATCGGATGCCAGTCGACTCTGCTTTTCTTGAGCTTCGTCAGAGAAGAAATAAATAAATGTTGCTTTTGTTCGTCGTCAGTGTTTTAGTAGTGTTTATGAATAAAGAGCCATGCATGCATGATGCGTGCTGCGCTCAATTCACTGCCGTTGGTTTGTTTTCAGTTACCAGCTGCTAGAGTTCGTGAGGTGCTTTTAGTATGTTCCTCTGCTTGCTTGTGTACCATGTTGTCGTGATGATTCATGAGAGTGACCTGGTTACATCACTACTGCTGCTAGAGTTCGTGAAGTGCTTGCAGTCCACATGTTCAGTTGTTCTGTTCTGTTGCTCAAAATACATCATTTAAATTTTATTTTCGTACGTACATCACTCACAAATACTCAACGGTGATATTTAATTTTTGAGTTTAGTATCATCACCAATTTGCATATTGTTAAGAACTTGTTTCATGTTTAAATACCATATAAATCCATATGTTTAAATACCCGGAGTGCAAAATAGCCTTTTCAAGGTAGACTTAACAGCACACTAACAGAGCGTGGACAGAAATGGCAGTGAAAGAAATGCAAATTTGACACGATGGCACTGCAGTGAAGTTGGTAATTTGGATGTCACTGCAATGGGAGAATTTTTGTGCCTGCTCTGCTTATGTCTTGATGTCCGGCCTTCAGACGCATTTCGATAGATCCTATAATGTGAATTTGCTTATCACTGGATTCTGCCGAAGGTGCAGGGCGCCGATATATATGCGCTTTGATCGTCTTGACTACTCGGTGCAGGGCATTCTTCTGTTCCTATTATTAATACCTTGGTTAAAAACTTGAAATGCAACCTGCTTCTGAAAACAGAGTAGTTTCATTTCTGGAACAGCAGCAGAATGGATGCAATATCATGGAACACACAATAATTTTATCCTCATTGTATGCACATTTGCGGACTGATAACTTGCATATATGTCAGATAAGGATGAAATTATCTGAGTAACATGAAACTTGTTATCAAGTACAAGTCCAGAAGCGAAATAGCAATGTTTAACTTCCAGAAAACCAATACAGTACCTGTTTCCTTTCATTTATTCATACTAGGAGTACATGAGCATCACGTCCAGTGCATTATGTGTCATATATGTAGTACAAGAAATTGATAACATGGGGGTAAACATTAATACGTGCCGAAACCAGACTTCATTATAACACTCAAATTAAGGACATCTTTTTGGACCATCCTAACGTATACTCCCACAAATAAGCATGTTGTTGACAGAGGCAGTCCGGCTTCCTTAATCGTAATGTAGGCCCAGGAAATGGGAAATAGATTAGTTATGACAACACGGCTCCATGAATACCTCAAATCTGGTCACTGCTTCCATTCACCACAACTTGTGCTACAATAAAGATCGCAGGATCCCATTTCAGCACTACTTCTGGTAACGCCGCATCAGCTGATCTCAACACCAAGGGATAGCATACTTCCAAGATTTTGGATCCCTCAGTTTTGGCCCTGGAAATGGAAAATGGTGTAAGAATCTCAAACGTTAAATGCTGATTCAAATTTACATGGTCTAGATTTGCAGCATAGAGGGCAAGCAATGTGATTTGAAAGAAAGGATGGAAAACAGACGTTGAAAGGTCATACCTTCACCTGGGATGCTTGAATGAGCATACAATATGTCTTTATATTCCAGGCTGTTGAGCTGCTGCTGCTGGTGTTTATAAAGTGGCTTCAGATCTATGGCAGGGCAATGATCGATCGTAAGTCGCTGAAGAGCAGAGTAACTCCCAAGAACACCAGGTAAGGACGCAAGGCATCGGCAGCAGCTAAGTGACAGTGTTTCTAATGATGGCAGGTTGCCCAACGAATTGAGCGAACACACCTTACTACACTCATCAATGTCTAATGTCTTGAGTGCATCCAGTTGTCCTGTCAAGGAACAGAGCTTGCTACAACGGGTGATGCTTAAATGCTTTAGGGACGATGGTAAATTCGGAAGTGTTACCAGGTCACCACATTCATATATTACTAGATCTTCTAGGCATGGACGAGGACAACGATCCATTGGAGACCGTGATTCCTCTAGCATACTAGTAGATGCAAGGTCACGACAGTCTTCCAGCGATGTGGACGTCTCAAGTTGTTCCTCTTTTCCCCAAAGAAACTGAAATCTCGGGCATCGATGAATAGAAACCATTCTGACAGGTGGGGGAAGAATGAAGAGCTCTGTCAAGCTTTCACAGTCCCATATGCTTATTCTGTTTAGCTGTGGGAGGACTTGACCCACTGTTTCTGTAGGTGGGCCACCTTTCACCTGTATGGACCCTATTAATTTGTTACAGTCAGAAATATGCAAGTTCTTCAAGGATACCAAGCATTCAAACACTTTTTCTGGCCAGTAGATTAGCACATCGCAGTTTTCAATCGCCAGATCCAAAAGTTGTCCAAACCATTTCCAAACCCCAAATATTGGCTGTGATGGACTTGAAAAGAAAAGGTTGCAGCCCTGCAACCACAGTGCTGACAGAGATGACACGTGGTTCTGATCGATCTGAGGTGGTTTTGCTTCTGTGTCATGGATAGACAGTTCTAGCCTGGATAGTGAGGACACATGCTTTGGTTTCATTACTGCTAAGGAGAGCAGCGCCTTGTCTTCATCCAACTTTAAGACCTTCAGCTTTGGTGCTTCAGGGAAACTAGTCAACTTCGGACAGTTTTTAATATCAACCTCCTCAAGTACTGGAAAGGTTAGTTCATCTTCCTTTCCTTCTGTTGCCACCCATCTCTCCAAGCTCTTCATGTCATGTAACTGGAGTTCCTTCAGTTTTGGAAATGCTGTGGATGCCAAGCTTTGCAATTTGTATAACTTCTTCAAGTAAAGAACTTGAAGAGATTTGAAATGACAAAATTCAGGAAATTCCTCACACAACATAAAACCAAGGAGCTGAAGCTCAGTCAAGTGTTGCAACACACTATGATTGGTTATCCATGATGGTAAACCAGTGCCCTTATAGTTCACTATCATTAGCATCTGTAGACCATCATGAGGTTTAAGGGCATCTAACACCTTATGACAATCTGGTTTTTCAGGGGCATCATCATTCCACTTGAAAGATAAGTGTGTGAGTTTCTCTTTATTTCCAAGACTGGCCTCTTTTGCATGTGCTTCTGTAACATTTTCCAAACCACTCAACTCTAACTCACCACCAAGATTTAAATTTCGAAGTTCTTCAATACTACAGCAGCCTGGCCTAGCACCAATACCAAAATATGATAGTCTGAAGAGAAGTGACCTGTCCAAGTCCTGGAGGCATCCATGTCAATAAATTGCATCCATTAGTAAAGAGGTGCCGGAGGCTTGACATATACTTCATACTCTTTGGAAGCTGACAAAGTTTTGGGCAATGAGAAACGTTCAGTGTCTGTAGATTATACATAATGCTTAAATTTTCAGGGAGTTTCTTGAGCCCCCGATTTCCTGACAGATTAAGATACCTTAGGTGCTGTACCTTTCCTGGAAGGTGTATCTGCCCTGGAAGGTGTAGTGCTCGCAGTAAAGTGTAGTTTGATACATCAAAGTAATCATAATCTTCAAAAAACAAAGTCTGGAGCATTGGAGACTGTTTCTTCAAAAATTGATGCAATAGAGATGCATCATGATGTCTGTTTGACCCAAGTACCCCTGTGGCATATTCTGACAAGAAGACATGGCGAGTAGGATTAGGTAACAACTTCTTAATGCCTGGCTTATCCACTATAGTGACACATTCTTTCCCCATGACAGATAGAGCAACGTCGTGCATAAGATCATGTATCTTGCATATGGTTCGCTACGAAGAGACAACCTTGCCCTGGAGAAGCGATCAATTGGAAGAACTTGCTTGATATCTTGAAAGAATGACCTCCAAGTAAGCTCCTTGAAAATTTGTGCTGCTACAGTTTCTGGTTGGGCGTCATCTTGCACAGGCATAAAGTCATTTGACATCCACAGCTGAATCAAGAGATCTACACTGATCTTGTAATCTTTGGGAAATATAGCACAAAATGCAAAGCACTGCTTCATTTGTGATGGCAGTTCATCAAAACTGAGCTTGAGTATTGGTAAAATTCCAGTCCTCTCATTACAAATGTTACTTTTGGCCAATATATCCTTCCATTCGTTCATGCTAATCTTAGTTCCCATCATAGAGCCAAAGGCTTTGGCAGCCAAAGGAGAACCAGCACAACGGCCAACAATACTACCCACGATGCCTTCCAGCTCATCACTACTTGGATTTTGCAAGCTGAATGCTCTACTCTGGATAATTTCCCTCAAATACTCATCAGTCAGCTTTTCAATATTATGGTCATAATTTCAGCCACTTTGAATCACGAGTTGATGTCAGTACTGCACTGCCCGTGCCATCCTACTTAAGGCAGGTCTTTAGTTTTCCCAACTTATCAACATCTCTATTCCATACATCATCTAACACAATGAGGTATCTCTTTCCACTTATTACACTCTGGAGATCTTTCAATGCTTTTTCACGATTTTTCTCATTGGTCTGGCTGATGTTGCTTGCAATGGTACTCACATCAAAATCACCTGATACACGGCACCACCTCCGAAGCTCAAAATGCTTTTGAATTGTCGGCTGATTATAAATGAGTTGGACAAAGGTGGTTTTGCCCATCCCGCCTGGCCCGACAACAGGAAGAACCATGAGATCCATGTTGCTACCTTCATCAAGTAGTTTCCTCATGATTTCCTTCCTCTCCTGGTCTCTAGATCTGCTAACAATATCCTTGTCGGAGTCGTCAATTACATGATCTGTCTCTGGCCATTGCCTTGATGGTGGTGCTTGCTACAAGTGTCTGAAACCAAATGCATTCATCTCAGTGACCAGTATCTCAATGGTCTGCACAATCCTGCGTAGCTTCTTGCCCATCCTGTAACGAAATACAATGGGATTATGAGCTGGAAATAGGTGCCGCAGGCCATCCATGCCGAGCATGTTGTTTTGTCCCTTCTTCTTGGCTTCTCGCCGAAGTGCCTCGTACTTGAACTCATCAAAGGTGCATTGGCCTCATAGGTTGCTGCTTTGAGGTCTGAATTCTCCACAAGCAAAAGGTTGGAGTATGTATTAGTGGTCAGAGTGGCAACTAAAGTTTGATTATCTGATTAGTATATTCCACCTTCTTTGTTTCTCAGTTCTAGCCTGGCAGTGGCGGCATAAAGAGGGGAAGTTGCATCACATGAACAGGGGAAGTACTAGTAAGTTATATAAGAAACAGCGCAGTCTAGAACACAAAGCAGTCAGTGTGTCAGGTACCCCAAAATCCCGTTAAGGTTGGACTAACGATTATCTGAACATAGGAGACATATCCTGTCCACTGGACACATCACGTTAAGGTCACAAATCATGTTAAGGTAACAAATGGACTAACTATTATCTGAACAATAGTTCGGACCTTGCTAAGCAAATAAGCATCACCATCCCGCACACTGAAACATCACCGGAGTAGTTTGGATAAAGAGTGGAGAAATTGAAAGTGCCAAATCAGGAAGATTAAAAAGAAATTGACCGGAACAAGATATCTGAGGAACTCTGGAGAGGAAAACATGGGAGTGGAAAATCAGACCTGGTAGCCAACCTTGTTCGGGACTGGGAGCGAGTGGTAGCATACTGGAAATCATTCCAGCGCCGCTGGAGTCGGCGGTGTGTTGCGGATGGTGGGACCCGCCGGTGAGCGTCAGTGCCCCACGGGCGCCGCACTTCCCACAACGAACAGAACATGAAGCAGGTCAGTGCCGCACGGGCGCCGCAGGTCACCCGTTCCGGGGAGTGCTTCCCAACGGTGGCTCCCCCTCTCCTCCGGACAACTGTGAGCCGCCGCCGCCGCCGCCGCCACGGTCCGTGCTTGTGGCATCGATGGGTTCGTGGGCACGGGCGAGACTGAGCTCGTGGGCCAAGTAGATGGGCTTAGATTCAAAGAGGTCCAAACTCTTGTGAGCTGGCCCACGGCCGTGAGGTCGTGCCGTCTGCCTCCTGTTTGACGGAACGGCCCATCATGTATTCTCTCCCTCGCAGATCAGATTACCCCAAATCAAAGGGCACTTTGGTTGAGGAATGAAATGAACAAGGCCCACTGCACTCTGACATGGGGTGTCAGATACTCATGGGCTGGCTAGGCTTGCAAAAAAAAAACATGTTTGACAACGAAACTAGCGCAATGTTTGGGCCTATGTGGACCTGCAAGTGACACGAACAGCCATATCCTACTTCTGCTCAAAAAAAAAAAAAAAAAAAATCTACTCAGTGAAGGAAAAAAAAGAAGAAGAGTGAAATGAACCATATCAAGAAGAATAGACCCAATTCATCTCAGCGAAATAAAGACGACGCACATCCTGCAGCTGTACCTGAGCCCCCAGATACTACCACTCGTAGGCAAACTAAACTTTTTTTTGCAAGCACCATTTTAGAGACCAATTGTATACGTTCACAACCTCGGCAGTCAGTTTTACTCACTCCACATTCAGAAATACATGAGTACAACATTATTATCCGTGGCCCTCATCCATCACAGTGAATGGCCCTGTCGTGAAAAAAAATACTAATAAAGAGCAACATATCACAGGTCCGTGCACGTACGTTTTTGTCTGAAGACGACAATGAGTTCACACATGGGTACAACTACTGCAGCGACAACCTCATCATAGTTTATCTTTGCTCACTCAACATATTGATTATGCCGTCTATATCTGGTCTTTCAGATGGATCCTCATTGACGCACATTTGTGCTACTTCGATGCATCTCTTCAGTTGTGGGTTATCTATACCTGGTGATTGGTGCCAGTGCCACTGCAAGATTTAAAGTCAAATGTCAGAAACTTGTGATAAATCAATCTGGCTTCAAAACATCATGCCACTGCTCATAAGATGAAGAGAACCCTAATAAAAATTTCAATAATGGGTAACTGAGAAGTGAATGTGGAACGCTGAGATGATATAGGTGTCTTATATAGTAGTAGCCATACATGCTTGATGGACTATCTTTGACAAAAGTACAACTTGTTAGTAGCATAATTACTAACTACTACATGCAACCAATACCATTATTTATTGTAATAGTATGGAATATTTTTATATGGTTTTAGTTGGTAATTTCTTGTTATGCATGATTAGATTTACACCATTATATAATAAATACTATGTTGTCTGAACCATATACTATACAACAATAGCTTATGTTGTTGCTGCTGCTTCTGAAAAGAAAATATATGTCTATAACATATCTTCAGGGAACCTAGCTAATTGTGTGGAGCTATTTTTGTCAAACGGTTTACAAAAGCGGCTCTAGCTCCATCGATAGAGCTGTTCATGGAGCCGAATCTCTAAAAAATGTCTTCATCGATGAAGTGGAGCTGTGTCAAATGATGCCTAAATGTATTTAAAAGTATATACCCTTACAGATATGCTTTAAAAATTCGTGCATAGCACTTATATCGGCGATAACAGATGCACATAGAGGGGCCTCAATTTTAGCCTTGCCCTGGGCCCCCAAAATCTCAGGGCCGGCCCTGAGACAACCCTAATAAAAATTTCAATAATGTGCAAGTGAGAAGTGAATGTGGAACGCTGAGATGATATAGGTGTCATATATAGTAGTAGCCATACAAGCTTAATGGACTATCTTTGACAAAAGTACAACTTGTTAGTAGCATAATTACTAACTACTACATGCAACCAATACCATTATTGTATTGTAATAGTATGAAATATTTTTATATGATTTCAGTTGGTAATTTCTTATTATGCATGATTAGATTTACACCATTATATAATTAATACTATGTTGTCTCAACCATATACTATACAACAATAGCTTATGTTGTTGCCGCTACTTGTGAAAAGAAAATATATGCCTATAACATGGGAGGTAAGATTGACACATTTGACAGGAAGGGTTGAATTCTAGTTTTCTCTATTGCTATTCCATGGGAGGTAAGATTGACACATTTGACAGGAAGGTACAAAAGGCAGCTAAGTAAATTTCATTACATTTTCAAGATTGGAAAAATCATTATTTCCCAATAATAGTTTCTTTATTATGACTCCCAAACTAAATATGTCACACTTGAATGATATCTCTCCTTTGCTCCAATATTCGGTGCAATGTACGTCCTGCATTACAAAATGTTAGTTTAAAGCGCTAAGGAATAAAGAAATTCAACATATCTAATGCAAGGAATGAAGGCTGAATCATCAAAATGTTCCTGTTACCTTGACCCACGGATATTTTTAGTGATTATTCGTGATCTTTCAGCACTGAAGAGTCTTGATATACCAAAGTCTGCAATCTTCGAACCATGTCACCATCCAGCAAAATATTTTCTGGTTTGAGATCCAAATGGATTATGCGCTCTTTGTTGTGAAGGTAACACAAACCCTGGCAGATCCCATCGATCAACTGAAAACGTATATCCCATTCATGTTCATGAGGTTCATCTGTCAATGTAAGGGTGTAAGAACACTAAAGAAACAAGAAGACATTGAATGTTCTAGGCTTGCTTTCTCAAAACCAGAAAACTCAAGACTAGAATTGACATGGTGGATACCATATAAATGGAATATAAACCTAATTAACACATGAAAGTGTTGCAATGTGCCAAGTTTCATATTTTACCTTCGAGATATTCATGAAGGCTTTTATTGGGTACATACTCAAAGCAGAGGAACCTTTGCCACTCTTCTGCGACAACAAACTTCCCGTTGTACTCTACCGGCTTTTCTATTGTGTCATAGCAGTAGCCTAAAAATCTCACAATATTTTTGAGTTTGACCCTTCTCAAACATTTAAGTTCTTCCTCAAATTTCGTATCAGAAAGGTCTTTTGGCACCCGAGCTTCTTTACAGCTACATTCCTATGTTCATGAAATCCCTGTAATCATAAATAATATAATAGCATTAACGTAACCATTTGGTTACACAAGGTTAAATATCTGAATGGCTAATTTTTCAAGGATATATATTCAGTAGCTCATACCATATAAACCACTCCAAACCCACCCCTACCGATCTCCTGAGAGAAATCATTTGTAATATTTCGCAGAAAAGCGTCACGATAGCCCAATTGGCTCCTCATTTGTATTACTTAATATACGATCAAGGGCTTCATGCTGACTCAGTTTGTCATCCAATTCTGCAAAACATAAGTACCAAAACGGGCTAGTTTATTTTTTTTCATATAGATAGTATATAATACAATGATTGCAAATCTGAACTTGAGCAAAATGTTATTCATTCCCTCACAAAAGAAGAAAAATCCCTACAGTAGTTTGTTTGAACTAATTTACCATTAGAATTAACAAAAAGGAACAAAATATAGGAGAACTATACTCCTCTTTATCAGTCCTATATATTGGTTCTAGACCTCATGACATGTAAAATCAAATAAAGATGTGCCTCTCTCAATCCTTAAATTGGTTTGACACTTCGTGCACATTTAGGAAAATTTTGTCTAATTCACAACTGAAGTGTGTTATTCTTATATCCATATGGGGCTATCCTGGGAGATGACAAATGGAGTTTTCTAAAATGTTTGCAGCAGTTGATGACAGCCTTTTAAGATCAATATATATCGTCTATAGGATGTTGAAAACATGCTAGTTGGTAAAAGGGAGAAAAAGATAACAGGTGTGCTAGGTTAGTTTGCAGTTTTAAAGTGCATACTGCATACTCCACGAAGGTTGAGAAGAGAAGAAACAGATGCATAAGAACAAGAAAAAAATGCAAGAAGGAAATCACGACTGGATCGACACAAGTAAACAGTTAGCTATTAAAAACTTATTGAGGCCCTATTTGCATCGCCAGGTAACAATTAGTTACGTGGATCCAGATATAGCCTGAATGAACAAGAGTAATGAAAAGGGTGGATAAGCATGCTTGCCATGTGATCTGAATATGACTTCATGACCAGGAACCTGCGTGCATGGACTTTCGCTGCACCGATTTAGAGGGACCACAGGCTTCCTGCCATCAACATTCAACTTGCATTTGACTAAACAAATTGCTTCACAATGCACCAAATTAAATTTGCGTATAATTGAACAAATCGAATTCGAAATTAAAATGATTCCAACACATTTACGCTCACTAAGGGCCCATTCGATCCTTGGAACTGAATTCATTCCAATAATTAAGCTAATATGGTTCTATATGGAGTATATTTGTATATTATTATTAGTCATACAAGGGACAAACTTATATGTTGCATATTTCCATGTTGTACGTTCCCATAGTTTAGTCGCTCTTGCTGAAAATGAAAAATACATGTTACTAATTACTGTGCATCCAAGAATAGAAATCAATAACCGTATGAAATGAATCAACAATGTGCGTGGGTTTACATCATCAGAGTCAAAATGGACAGTCTAAAGACCAGACTGCAGACCTTCGCCCACATAAAACTAATGTACGAGACATCAATAATAAATGCAGGCGCAGGGGCTCGTACCTGATTAAGGTTTACATAGTGTGGATTTGCAGCGTATATAAAACGTAGGCAGAAGAACTTAAGGAAATAAAAAAAAAAATTGAACAGTATACCTTTCATCTGGGTTGCTTGAAAGAGCGTGTGATATTTCTTTGTATGCAAGACTGTCAAGCACATTTTTGTTAAACTGCTTCATGTCCATAGCTGGACAGTATCTGATCTCAAGTCGCTGAAGAGCCAAGTAACTCCCAGGACCACCGCTAGATCCTAAGGATGCAAGGCATGACGCATCTCCCAAGGAATCGACTGACTGTAACTTATTGCACCCGATAATTTCTAGTTTCTCGAGTTGACCCAGCTGCCCTGACACGGAACAGAGCTCCCCGCACCCCCGGATTATCAAACTCTTGAGGGGACGGTGGTAGATGTTCAAGTGTTACCAGGTTATCACAATATCTTATCTCTAGAGTTACTAGGCATGGACAAGGATTCACTGGATACGGAGATTGCTCTGGAGTACCGGTAGGTGCGGTGTCTTGGCAGTATTCCTGTGACGTACAGGCTTCAGGACGTTTATCCTTTTCCAATATGAATTCAAGTCTAGGACAATCCATAATACCAATACTTCTCAGCATGTCGCACCAACTGATTTTAATCATTTTAAGAGCCTGTGGCAACGCCGGAAGATGTTCCATCTTTTTGCAGAACAAAATTTCCAATGTCTGAAGCGACACCAGGCGCTCCATATTTTCGGGCAAGCTGTCCCAGTTACAACCATGAATCGAAGCTCACGCAGACCAATGAAGAGTTCACTACCTTCAGGAATATATGCCAGCTGGCTGCAAAAATCGAGTTTAAGTGTGTGCAGTTGCTTTGGGGCGTCTGGATGGTGGTGGCTCAACATCCAGCTAGGATACCTTGAACCCTCGTATAAATGGATATGGAGCTCTTGAATATCCGTTGGGGGGCAAAGCCCCTCAAGCACCTCTGCTTCCACATCTGGATCCTTAGTCTTGGCTGAATCGAAGTCCAGGTGTAGTATCCTGAGTCCCTTCTTGTGGGTTAGGTGGGCTTCAGCAGCTTCATCTTTGCTTCTGACAAACTCAAGCCCTGTTATAAACAGAGTGTCTCGAAGACAGTTTAGGGGCATGAGCTGCTTCAACTCATGCCCTGGTTCCTCCCTCACTTCAAATTTTGTCAGTGTTTGCAGTGCCGTCAGCCTTCCAATGTTGGGGAAAGACAGCGGAGCAGAGAAGTGCCTTCCAATATTAGGCATATCTTCAGGACATGATGCTACATTTCTAGGAAAAGCTATGGTCCGGATGTGGTAAAGCTTGCTAAATGTGCTTGGCAAAATCAGATTGAGAGAGCCAAAACGAATATGGATACCAAGATAACGTAGATGCTTCACCTGATCAATAGATGCTGGAACTGACAACTCTTCTGTCCCATTATTTAGTTTTATGATCAGCACGCGCAGTTTCGTCAACCTCATGAACAAACGCTCTAAGAGTTTTTCTAAGTCATGATTTCTTTTCATGGTTTTCGTGTTCCATGCATAAGGCTCCTTAATGATCAGGGTGCGCAAGTTTCCCAAATCCAGAATCTTCTCTGCGATCTCTGAAACATTCTTGTTCTGAATGTTGGTCTCAATGGAGAGATGGTGAACCCCTCGTGGGATATCTTTTGGTATGCCAGTCAAACCAATTCTATAGAACTCGCTTCCAGAAACCCTCTCTGCCAACTCGTGTAGCAGGTCATGAATTATCAATACCATAGTCTCCTTGCCAAAACTTGTTTTTCGTTGTTCTTGCAGAAATGAGAATGTCAGTAACTGATCAAAGTAGCTCTGGCCTATATCTTCCAGTTTCTCTGTTGCATTATTCCTGGTGTTTACAAACCCTTGTGCTATCCAGATGCGAACTAACTTATCCCGTTTTAATCGATATCCTTTAGGGAAAATGCTGCAGTATGTAAAGCATCGCCCGATGTCAACACCAAGCTGCTGATAGCTCCACAACAGAGCTCCCATTGTTTCATTCAACACGTCAAGGTTTGCAGTTCTTTCCCAGAAGTGAATACTGTTATTACTCTTAAGCCGTGCTGCCACTGTTATTGCTGCAATGGGTGATCTACGAAGCTTTTTTGCAATTTTTCTCCCTATTTCCTTATACCTTTCATTATCAGTACTGGTGACATGACTGCCTTCTAGAGCATAGTGCATGAACATTGCGAGGTACTGCTCCTCCTCTAAATCAGGTATTGGAACTTGCTCCTGAGCACCTAAAGCTGCAGCTGCATATTTCTTTTGAGCTGTCACCAGGATTCGGCTTCCACTCTGCCCAACACAAAGCACATCAAGTAGAATCCCACGTTCCTTCGTATTGTCACCGTTGAACCAGAGATCATCCAGTACTAACAAGAAACATTTGCCTTTCAGTTCTTTCTCCAACTCTGCTTTTAGACTTTCAAGATCCTTTAACTCTGTTTTTAGGCTTTTGTCAGCACTGGTATCAGAGGGTCGTTGTTGTGTGATCTGCTCCAGCATATCACGAAATATATCACCCACGCTGAATGTCTTCCCCACTTGAATGAACATGACAGGATCGAAATGTCCTGCCTCCTTCTCATAGTCACAAACATATTGTGCCAGGGTAGTCTTTCCAGAACCTGTAATGCCATATATGCCAATCACAGAATAAGGTTTACTGGTGCTCGAGCATGCTGCATTGGTACCTGGTCCCTCACGAAGCATATCACTTATATGCTTACGGTGCTTGTCTCGACCGAACACTTTCTGTTCAATGCTTCTGTACAACTTGTCAATTTCTTTCTGCTTGGCAGTGCTATCTTTGTTGCCTGCTTTCTTACTGCTATCTTTGTCACTGTTCTTGGCAGTGCTGTTACTGCTACTTTCCTTGTCATCATCCTTGGCGGTGCTGCTGCTATTCTGATTCAACAGATTTGACTTCTTCGAGGAAGTGAGAATATCTTCTATGCTCTTTATTTGTTTCCTTAATCTGATTCTTTCAGTAATAGGCACGTTGCCATCCTTCTGCAGGAAGGAAGCTTCAAATAATTATCTTGGCCACATATTATTGCAATTTAGATTTACTTTCAAAACACAAGTAATTCTATAAATGCGAAATAAAACTTTAAAAGTGGAGCTGAATTAATATTTAAATAAAAAAGTATTCAGATTCATCTTATTAAAATGGACAATTTTTATTTAATTGCACTATGCCATCAACCATGCATCATCTTTGGTTGCAAGGAACTGTCGAGTATATTGACTACTTTTGCATGCAACTATCACGATACATTAGTTGTGCTTGTCCCATGTGTATGTATATTTAAGCATGCAGTTCACACTATAGCACCGCTATAGCACGCTATTTGTTTCAATTAATAGGAAATCAGGACAACTATAAAATTATAATTTGATAAGTGATAATGATAACTATATAATAAAGTTCTCATCCTCGAAACAAACAAATCAAGTCAAGTACATGTGCAAAAAATCATAAACTTACCAAAATCACTCAATCACTAACAATTAGGCTAGGCCGATCAATTTGTCAATAGCACCATAATAGCGCTTATGACGCTATTTGAGCTTAGCGCCGCTATAGCGCCAATAGCGCGAATAACGCCAAGTGCAATTGCGAAGCACGAGCTGCTCTATTGGCACTATAACGCCGCTATAGCGCTATTTAAATCGTGGGTCACGATTTTATATGAACTCAAGTTTGGAAAGTTGATCGTTTTCGATTGATTTTCGGACTTGTGCTCTTATAATTTTGCGGTCACACCTGTTCCACCCTCCCCACGGCGACGGGCAGCAGCCCACCGCTCCCTCGCAGTTGAGCCCCCTCCCAACACCCTACCCTCTCCTTCCCTCCTAGATCCCGCTCCCTAGGCCCGATCAACCCATCCTTGGTGCTTGTGGAGAAGTTCCGGCGTTCCTCGGTGAGCACGCCTCTCCTCAAGCCCCCCTCCCGGCTTGCCCGCCGGAGGTCGGTTAGGACGTGGTGGCCATCTCCGAGCCCCTCCGGGAGGTGCCGCCCTTGCCCCCGTGGCCCGCTTCCTTAGGACCTCGGGAAGGCTTGACACCGCCGTCCCTCAGCGGTCGCCACCACCGCAGCTGCCTCGCCATGGGGGGCCCCACGGTCACGACAGAGGTTTGCCCCGCCGGGACCGATGTCCGGCCCACCTCTCCGGCCGCCGCCGCCGCCAAAGGCCCTCGCTCCAACGCCCACCTTTCACGCGAGCCAATGTTGTACGCGACTTCCTTGCCCGCGGACCCGGTGCCAATCTCAGAGGCGCGGCCTGGCGGCGGTCATCTCTCGCGCCACGCCCCCGCCGCCGGCCAAGCTTCCACCCCTTCGATGGTCGTCTCGAGTCGGTTGTCGCGAAGGTGTTGCTAGGCTCGCCATCGCCGGCGCCGCCACCGCCGCCTCGAGCTCGCCACCGAGTCCGAGTTGGGCGCCTCCGACACCGGGTATCCTCTCTACCAGGCGTTGCTGTTGCCGAGGCTACCTTGTACACGTCCTCCGTCGCCATCATGCCTGAGGATGCCAGAGTTCGAGGTTGGAGGATGAGTTCCGAGCGGTCGTTGAGGACGTCCTGAAGGTTGAAGCTAAGGAGGGCGAGGTTGTAGCATGCTCGACGAACTCCTTGCCGGGCTCCCCTCCGCACTTGCCCCTCCTTTCTTCCCCCTCCCACCATTAGCGGCCAAGCAAGTTCCGGGCGCTAGGTGGACGACGCGCGCCGCCACCCGACGACGACCTCACATCTCCCGCACGTTGCCGGTGGTCGCTCCA
The DNA here is from genome assembly GCA_015847255.1 of Hyparrhenia diplandra. Lineage (NCBI taxonomy): Eukaryota > Viridiplantae > Streptophyta > Magnoliopsida > Poales > Poaceae > Hyparrhenia > Hyparrhenia diplandra. Next base: position 201,721 of record JADLZK010006888.1, read on the forward strand.
ACAACCGGAGGGAGGTCTCTCCTCCGACTACGCATTTAGACACAGCTCGTAGGGCGCCCTGGCCCACAAATGCGGATTCTCCGATAGCTCCGCATGTGACCAATTTGGGCTATCGGTAGCGGCAAAGGGAGGCGGCACCATCGACGCAAAGGTCACCCGCGAAACCCATCGTTGGGGGCTGTGCGGATTCGACGACAACGCTTTGGCCCATGATCGCAACAAGACTCCCGATACATCGCCGACTTGGGCCTTGGTCGACCCCTCGGTCGATGCCAATGGTCTCCGGATGGTTCAACGTCGCCGCCACCGCCGCCATCCGGGAGTCACGGTGGCTAAACGCCACCGCCCTTTCCGCTGGAGCTAAGGCGACTCGCTTCAACGCCGCCGGACACGGTCATGTTGCGGCGCGGTGTCACTCCCTTCCCGCTTACCTCCATTTGGGTGGTCGGTCATCGGGCAAGGGCATGCAGGCAAGGTCGTCCACCGTTTCCTCGCTCCTCGGAGGTTCACACCCGGCCACACCACCCGGAGCACCTTGCGCCACGTCGGGCGGCCAAAGACAAAGACGGCGAGCGGCGCGGCCGTGGTGGCCGTCCGCGACCCACGCCTAGCTATCGACCCACGCAGCTTGGTTGACCCTCGTGGGGTGCGGGGCTGTGGTGGGCGCCACCGTCGACGTCGCCACACGCCGCCGACACCGCACCCGTCGGGGCATGCGACCTCACAACACCATCGTGTCCCATGGCTTCTCCACCCGCCGACCCGGTGTTAGAGCCGAGTGATGGTGTGGGGCCTCAAGATTGGTTTGACCCCGATGTTTTGACGAGCTCGTCGTCTCCCTCGACGTGTGTCCTGTCTACCCCGCGGGGCACTCCAAGTCAAAGTACCGAATCGCCCCACCGCCACAGATGACACGGCTCTACTTCGCGGATGATGAAGTGTCCGGGAGGTCGAGTATGTCATGGCAACTTGCTCCCAAAAGTCAGCCATCCCCGTTAGTGTGGTGCTAGAGGCCAATGGTGGAGACGCTGGCGGCACCCGTGGCCGGCTATAGTCACCGAAGACCGCGCCGTTGTCGATGCGCCCGCAGCCGGGCCACAACGCTCGTCGGCGCCTTCGCGGATGTTGTGGCACCGGGGCGGATGATCTCGTTTTTGAGGCGTCGCCCAGTCGCCGCCTAGGCGACAAGCGCGGCAGAGGGCTGGGCGTCGAGACGCCACGACGACCGCACTCGTATGGCGTCCGCCTAATCGAGTTAGGCGTCGCCTAGGAGTGGTTTGGCGTCGGGCGACGCCCACGCCCCCGCCCGCGACGCCGGATGCCCGTCGCGGGGAAGAGCGCCAAAGGCCGCGGCCTCGCGGGAAAAAGAAGCCCCGCGGAAATTGAAATCGCCCGCTTCCATGGGAAATCGAGGGCGAGAACCGTCGGCGCTGGAAATCGAGGGAAACGGAAGTAAATAGGCCCTTCGCGCTGCAAATCGACAAATATGAGGCCTTTATGATGCCGCGGTGAGGGCGGGGAGAGGAAAGGAGAAGGCGGGGGACGAGAAGCGGCAGCACGTCCCGCCGTCCCGCATGGCCGCTTCTCTCTCGTTCGTCCACCGGATCGGATGGCCCCCGCATCTTCGCTGGCCTCAGCACCTTCCGTAGAGCCACCGCAGCCATCGATCGTCCGCTTTGCGCCCGCCTGCTCCTCCGCCCAGACTCGCTCCTTCGCTTGAGTCTCTCCGCTCCGCTCCGCCCGCCGTCCGCTAGTCTGTTGTCCTTTGGTATGCCCCCGCCTCCTCTCTCGGTCTCCCTCTGCAGCCAAGTCGTGCTCCCCTCCTCTTCCTCTGTTTCTTTCCCTCTTCCCTCTGTTCCCCTCCTCTTTTTTCTCGCTTCCGTCCTTTCCTCTGTTTCTTTCCCTCTCCCGTGTTTCTTTCCCTAGCAGCACTAGTCATTAAGTTATTATATTCTCGTTATTAGAGACTAATTTGTTGCTATTGGATGATGAGATTTTAGATTTGCTACTTTATGTTGTGCACTAGCACTCCGGTAGTGCATGCTAACTTTGCAATATTAAGGTAGGATTTGCTTCGAATTTTAGTAGCATTATATATATTTGAGGATTAAGATGATCATATAGCGCCTTACAATGTGTGTATGGCGTCGCCTAGGCGTCGCCACAAACGCCTAGGCGTTGTGAAGGGGTCGGGGGCCGCGCCCAGCGCGGCGCGCCTCAAAAACATGGCGGATGATCCTATGCCCGCCCGCAATGTTGCCGACGGAGACGCCGAGGGATGCCGCTCGTTTCGGAAGAAATTGAGGTTGAGGTTTGCCTACCCCTCCAAACCCCGCTTCTTCGAGATGGATCGAGGTTGCGGTGCCGATGTACACCGTCGCCATTCGCACATTGAGGAGCGGGTGCATTGCGGCCGCGAGCGCCCAATGCAACGCGGCAAGCACAAAATATGCTACTCAAGAAGCTAGGAATGCAAGTGCATGAGGACGCTCCCGATAAAGAGGTCGAGGCCCGGTTCGTGCAAAGGCGTTACGTGGGGACATGTCCTTTAGGAAGCAAAATGTTCTCGTGTCCGCTAAATGGGGAGTTTAACCCGACGGCCCTAAACCAAAAACACGGCTAGGTGGGTGATGGGATGTCATGAGCAAGCCTGCTAGCTCATTTCTTGTTGCACATTGGTTTCATGTAATCACAACCTTTTTCTTTTCCTAGGTTTCCGATGTTCGGTAATCTTGTGACTACCGTCTCTCGTCATGCTTGTACCAAAACTCTATTCTCGCTTTAATGAAAAAAATGTGCCTACGCTCATCATGAAAAATCAGTATGCATTCAATTAAAACCTTAATTTAAATTATGGTCGATCTAGTCGCAAGCTTATAATGATGTTGGCTTTTCAATTTTGTTCTTTTTTAGTTGCTACATCAAGCAAATTGAGACTCTTGTGTGATTATAACTTGTATTCGAATCTCTTATCTTTTATAAAATTAATGGACCTCTGGTGGATTTTTTAGGCTATATAGACTGCACCCGTAATTACTAAAGTTAGTTTTTAAGTATTTATTAAAAACCCACATAAATACGCACACATATGCAATTTATGGTTATTTAAACATTTTCCATATTAGTAAGAATTGGTAATTTAGTTGTATTTTTATTAGGTCTTTTTTAGTTAATAATGTGGCAAAATTGTTAATTTAGATGCAAATTGACAAGATTACTTAGAATATGTATCATAGTGTGGCATGGTGGGTAATTTAGATGGTATAGTTATTTTATAGTCATTTAGGTGTGTATGTATGATAATCCGGGCTACATAACCTTTTCTAAGCCTGTGTTTGGTACTTCGGTCATGATCAATGTAATGTATGTAATAACTACACCCACTAATATTGTTAATATAGTGTATTATTGTAAGATGGACATGGAGCACACCCAAATAACAGTGACATATTTCACAGAACAAAAATGAAGAATATAAACAAGATAAATATCAAGAAACATCATACAGTGGTTGCTCTAGTGCTATAGAAATAAGAAATGGGTGTTTGTTTGGTCCAAGTGCTTTGATTTTTTAGTTTTCAGGCTACTCGCAAGTGACAATGAACAAGTTTTTCCTAAAGCCAAATAATGACAAAATTGTATGTTCAGGAGAGGTCAAAGAAAATAGAATGCAGATGGAATCATCGAATTTGACACAAGATTCTGATCAGATGGTACCTGCTCATTAATTTTGAAGCCAACTTGTTCATATGACCAGTCCCTGTAATACCGGGCATCAGGAATCCGATCAGTACACCAGCTGAGTAGGGACCGAAAGCAGCTGGTGATGCTTGCGGACGATCTTGCTGCACCAACCGCACAGCCTCTGGACCCCGACAGTGGATGTTGCTTGGGAAACTGGTAGAAGCGCGTGAACTCCATAGGCTGATGACACCTCCGAATAACTGCCCCAGCTTCTGTTTCATGCTGTGGACGAACTGCAGAAGCGGAGCTGGGGTGATGTCTATGCATCGCTGGATTAAGATCCCCACCAGTAGAGGAGTCCCAGCAGCGTGACCGAGCTCCATCTGCAGCATCGGGCAATGCACGCAACAGCAGCGGTGATGAGCCGCTGCACCCAGTTGATGCCTTTCCCGGTGATCTTCTTGTCGATCCGGTAGTATTGGACAAGGTCCAGGATGTCTTCCGCTTGGTACAAGGCAGATTTGAGACGCATGTCCATCTTGTCCACTATCTCCAGATCAGATCGAGACCCCTTACCGTCTCTCGCTGCCCTCAGCATCCGCTGCTCCTCCACCTCTCTCAGTGTCAGCTTAAGAGCTGGGATAGTGACCAACTCCAGCTCAGGGAGCTCTTTGGACGCGTCAAAAATGAGGTAGGCGAAGAGATTCTGCAGGAGCAGGCTAATGATGGGTGTCAGCAGCCAACCCACAACGACAACTGCCCAGCCCGTCGCTGCGATGCTCCAAGGATTTGCCATGGATTGTGGTGCTCTGCTCTCTCTTGGATGGATCTAGGACAGGAGAAAGGCACAAACAAGGGAGAGGATGGATGAATGGATGTGGTGGGGGTAGTGCAGAGGACGAGTGCTTATTATTCACAGCTGATATGTTCTCAGTCTCCTCCTGCATGCAACCAGCAGATGAAGTAGACAATTTAGTCTCCCAACAAGGCACACACAACTCCTGAGAAAAAAAACTGAGCAACTGAATGAAGCGGGTGGACAAACCAGTGAGTACTATGTGTTTGTATGAATTGGTTCAAGAAAACTAGCAGTTGCACCAGCTGGGTTCCATCGATTCTGATGGAGACATCATCATATCACTGATGAGCCCATGAATCACCTACATCTATTCAACTCGATCGATCTGCTGTCTTTTGATTGCACAAATCCAGTGGATGCAGGATGAGCAGCAGCAGTTTAACTGAAAAGTGGTTGCTTTTGGGAGCGATCCAAGGGGTTTCACCAAGGGAAACACACGATATGATATACACCCGTTTCAAAGTTGCTTGTGTTGCTGGCTCCAGCAAGGCCTTGCTGGCTCCAGCAAGGCCGCAACTGACTAATCCTGGTTAGGTGATTCGATTCGGGTCTTGGAGGAAAGGACATGCCAGATTCCTTAAAATGCATTAGGTGGAGACTTGCGTTTTGCGACCATGAGGTGCTTCTCGGGGAAAAGTAATAAGGTTTCTAAAATACAGCAACTGGGCATTAAGTTATACGTCCTATATTTTCTGAAGAAAATTTACATCAAAATCATGACAAAGCTATTGGGGTTTTTTTGTGCTATATATTCATTATTCTAAGTAAAGTTTGCATCATCATAGTAATGAAAAAGCTAGTGGGGCTGTCGACACTGCTGGCCCACACAAGTCTTTTGCTTCCATTTGTTATGAATAAAGTTGTATGTGAAGCACTATGAGTTGATGGATCTACCTCCACCAATGGTCACAGGACCCAACAGCTGAATATTCATATGTAGGCACGCACGTCATGGCTTAGTGGAACCAATGCATATATAAGATTTATTTTTGTAATAATATGTTATCCTCCCAAGGCACCTAATCACCCAAAACAAGAGTCCATCCACCCTCCCATGATGCCATGATTTGTAAAATGGAGCAGGTCTGTCTACTTCTTAGAGAGATGTTTACACGAGAACAAAGGTAACTGTGATAAGCCTGATAAGAAAAAATGAAAGCGACAGAAGAAAATATCTGAAAATTTCCAGAACAAAGGTAACTGGGATGGCTAGCCAGCTGCCTGCTGGAACGCATATCGACACTGCCAGACTAGGCGTTGATAACGGGATTACTTGCTGCACAGTCCCAGTCCCAGTCCCAGTCCCACGAGGTTACGCTCCACCCGTTCGGTGGAATGCCACACCGGCGTTCTCGACACACAGTTAGTCGTCCACGGTGATAAGATGGAGACTTGCAGTGTGTGTGTGACCACAAACTAATTCCAATTTCCTGAGCACTGCTACCCCACGCATATATATGACTAAATTTCCCCATAAAAACTGGAAATTGTTTTTGTAAATTCAAGCAACAACAGCGGACGAAATACGTGACAATTAAATTGAAGGACACAGATCGATGCGGTCATGCCGTTCACGCGTGACCCCATGTATTTTGTGAGGGCTGCTGACCTGATCCGAAGCGCCGCTGCCTCCGGAGACCGACGAGATCTCAGTGGGACCCGGCGGCGACCCTCTCGGCTTCCACCCTTGGACACCATCGCATCGGGCATGCGCGCGGCTCAGCCCCTCGCTCGCCCACAAAGCCGCAGTTTCCCCGCGCGGCCGCCTCCGTCTGACGCACCGCCGACCGCCGCGGCCTCGACCGCCGCTCCGTGCTGGCCGACCGCCAGCGGGGTGACTGGTGGGAGCGCTGCTGGGCTAATGAGCTCATATGGAGGAAGCCCACGGCCCAAAATACTAATGGGCTAAGAACACCGGATTGCGAATATCAGAGGCCCGTTGCTCAAAAAAAAAAAAAAAAAAACGAATATCAGAGGCCCGCACTCGGATCGGCCTACACAGAATGCACGATCAAGTACTCTAGGCAGTCCAAACTCTGCCTTGTAAATGGCCACTCTGCTCCTGAAAAATGGATGATGCTACAGAGTTTCATTTCTGAAACAGGAGCACGAGGGATGCTAAGACAATGATTTCATCCTTGCATGCAGACACTGCAAGTTAGACAACGAACTGAACAAACAGTTCAGTTCATATACAGCAACGATGTTTAAATTCTAGTCTGGAATAAAGGATACTTGCTTGTTTCAATCCATTTATTTATTCATATACAATACACAGAAGGATGTCCAGTGCAATATATCATCATCATATATATGCTTTGCACAGGAAAAAAATGTAATAAACACCAAGGATAGCAGTACATCTTCATGTACGGAGAGGCCCCAAACCTTCAGACGGGACTCAATTAACGTTGGGGACGTCTGACGATCCAAACTTATGAGAAGAACAAAGCACATATGTTGTAGACAAAACATAGTGCGGCTTCGTCAAAGTTTGGCCCTGCAAACAGAAGATGGGACAACCCAGCTCCATGAGTGCCTCATGTCTTGAAACTACTCCTCTCTCCGGTGACAAATAGCATATTTCAGGGTTGTTTATATGCATGTGCTGGATATTAGCTGACCGCCGAGAAGAGAGGTCGGGAGGGCGGTTAGGCGGACGGGCAACAACCGAAGCTCGGCGATCACCGCCGGCGATCCAAGGCTCCTCCCCATCTCAAAGTAGGGATTCGACGCGGATCGCTGCGCGCTATCGTTTGACCGAGGTATTTTTCCCCTCTCCCCTCTCCGCGTCGTTTTCCAAGCAGGTTGCGTTCGTGAGCTCCTTAGGTTTTTCAGCAGTTTTTGTCGAGCTTTCCTTAGTTTGTTTGGTTTCTCGGATCTCCAGTAGCTTCGTGTGGTTTAGATTTACTTCTTAGAGTGTTGTTCCTAGCGGATTTGTTCTCTTGACTTTTGTTTGGCTAGATTTTGCTGGTTGGTGTGGGTGTCTTTCTTTGTTTTTCAGCGGGCTGCGATGGGCAATCGCAGAGCTCACAATAGCAAAGCCCCCGCTCATAGTTGTGGATTGTGATGAGAACTCGCCAACAATGACGAACAGGAGATCTGCGGTGACAATGTGACCATTAGTTCTAGAGTTGGGAACGAGAGATATGAATATGAAGAACAATGGGGCACAATTGAGAGATACGAATTCCAATAGAAGGCAGAGAGCACATTCCGAACCAAACAATAGAATCTCAATGGAGGATTGGATGAATATGGAGTTCCCACCAATCAAACCCTCTAAGAGTTACTCAATTGCGGTTGGTTTGCCCAAACATTCACAACCGGATGAGGCTACCTCGCGGGGAAAGACTAAGACACGCTCAAAAGCCCCCAATTGCGATCTTGAACCTCGAATCATCAAGTTCGGATTCGTTGGTAATAGCAAAATGCCAATTCAGTTATCATGGTCAACCAAGGGCTTCGGTCGGGGAGATACAAGAGGAAGAAGAAGATTCACAGAGTCGAGGGAATCATCGTGCGGGTAAAACAAATTCAAAATCAGCAAATCCATGGAAGGTTTCAATAATTCTAGAGAACACGTAAACGAGAGAGCCCGGAGGTAATGGTTCGAAGAAGGAAGGAGAGCAAGCGGGGCGGTCCACAAGATATCTTCAATTGAGGACCTCTTACAACACTCATACTACCCACCAAGGCCCATAAAGCCCAAACAAATAAAACAAGTCTCCTCGTCCTCAAGATGGTATTGGATTCCAGCGGCTAGGATTCTTGACCCGAGGCGCCGCGATACCCAAAGAACACATAGTGAGATCCAGAAATTTGGGTTCAAAGCTAAGAGCATACGACGAGTCCGCCCCCGCAGGCGACGACGAGAGATCATTTCTTTGAAGTAACAATGGAGATGGAGAGGAAACAAGGTCAAGGCAAGAGCTATCGAGATGAGGAAAGGGATCTTGACAAGATGGGCGGGGCAAGGAAGTCATCAAAGTGAGACAAGATCGGGGAGAGATATCGGGAAGGGCCCGGATAAGAGGTGGAAATCAAGATCGAGTCAAGAGTGGGGGATATGATCGAGATCCGCCGAGATACAACTACAACTATGATGAGCGCAGGCCAAGGTAGAACTACCCGGGGAAGAGGCTATGAGGAACAACAAGGTAGGAAGAGGGGAGGAGATAGTCAAGATGAAAGAGAAGTGCGCCGGATGACGGAGAGGAAGACCTAAGGCACAAGCTAGAGGATCGAAAGAAGGGCTCATTCCAATATGATTATCGAGCCACCCAAATATTACCAAGGTCGGTATCCCGGTGGCCCTACGAAGTGCTACAATTGCAACCTAGAGGGACATCATTACTCGATTGCACAAATGAGCCATATTGCTATAGCCGTAAAGGAACAGGACACAAATCTAACAGGTTGCCCGAGAATGAGAATAGAGGAAGAAATGAGGTTAAAGTTCCAAAGGTAGAAGTGGTGAAGAAACCCCGAGATTGTGAAGGATAATAGAGGTCCGACTATATGTGCTATGGGTCTACGGCGGATGTTCTATGCTCGAATATTCTGAGAGACAAAGAATGACATTAAGATTGGGGAGAAAGAGAAGATAAAAGCCGTGGTATACGTTTCGGAAGGTAGAGGTACAAGAGCCGGGATTCTCACCGAAATGCAATACGTGGTGACTCTGTTTGGGACTGGGATGTCAAGAGAATTTCTCGGAAGTGAGTTTTTGGTAACTATGCCTTCTAAGATGGTGCTGAATTTGATGACCAAGATGGGCAAAATCAAATTCATTACATCGTAAATGGTTCTTTGTGGTGGAAGAGTCGGCAGAGATAGTGATTCCTTCCTTACTCTCGGGCGGTATGGATTAAAGCCATGGGAATCCCGGATAATGCTAGAACTGAATATGCAGTCTTAGAACAAGCTAAATTGGTGGGATATCTAGAAAAGGTTCACATACCCTCTCTCAAGTGGAAGGCGGTTTGGATACAAGTGTCTTGTAAAAACCCATATGAAATCAAGGGAGCTTCGAGGTGTTCATCAATAAGAAGGGCGCGAAAAAATACACTTGGTTTTATTTCGATAAGCTACCTCAAGTACCCCCTTCACACCCGGATGATGATGACTTTGATTTTGAAGAAGATGAAGCTACCGATAAGGAGGAGCCGATTCACGGGAGTTCAAATGGATAGCTTCTAGTAAATCTCCTCCAAAAATGAAGAAGCCCAAGGCTCGCACCGCAAACAATGGCAAGAAAGTGGTCAGTAACTTTCATGGAAATGTTAGAGCAAGAGCTTGAAATTTGGACAAGGACGAGGATCCAACAGAGATCATAGCTATCACTCAAGAGCTAAAGGGGATGTATCCAAGAGGGACAGAGGCGGAAGAGGCTCAGGAAACCCGGCAATTTTCTAGCAAAGTTGGGGTTTCTTGAAACTGTGGAAAAAGCTACAAGGTTAAGTGAGTTGAAGGCGAGCCGAGGGAGGAAATATCCGAAAACATCAATCCTAATGACAACACGGACAATACTATCAACAATGAAGAGAAGATAGAGGAAAGGGAGATATCTAAGACAAGTACAACAAGCTATTTCCACAAGGCACAGCACAAGAGTTAAAGATGTTGGAGTTCGGTAGAAGAAAAAGCAAAATCAAAGAAGAATTCAAACATGCTCCAAGGTACTACCTCTTTACCAAGAGTCAATAACAAGTTGTCCTTTCTTGATGATATTGCAAAATCTCGTGGTATAGATGTAGATAAAAGTGACTTAACCGCTCTTGCCACTATTTCTCTTTCTCAAGCCGATAAAAATGCTCAAGATGCTATCATTAAAGCTAAAAATAAAATAGAGCTGTTAAATAAGACGAGATAATGCCCAAGATACTAGAGATATGACACATGATGAGAAATCAAGAGTTACAAATCAATCCACGGGAGGATCATCGGTCTTTATCTAGAGATATGCCCGGCAAACAAAATAGAGGTACCACAGAGATAAGTGAAAATAAGAGTTATGAGATAGAGGTACAGAGATCTTTAGAGGAGAAAACCAAATCTCAAGCAATAATTAAATGAGGATATTATTCGGAATATAAGGGGTTGGGTAACGCCTGCTAGAAGAAGACAATTCTTAGAGTTAATTGCCTTGCATGACTTTGACTGTTTATGCATTCAAGAGACAATTAAAACAAGCTTTAAACAGAGAGAGTTGGATAGATTTGCAGGTCATAGAGATATGAAATGGAGCTGGGTCTCATGTGAGGGACACTGGAGGAATGCTGATGGGTGTAGATAAAAAAATCTAGCGAGAGGTTATAGAGGAGGATCAAGGTTCTTTCTTCCAAAGTATGACGGTCGAATGATTGAAGACAATTCGAGTGGATGTTGGTCAACATTTATGGTCCGACTCATGATCCCCTGTTTTAAAGGCGGTAAGGCGAGGCGAGGCGAAGCGACCCCCTTCCAGGACGCCTAGGCTTAATAAGGCGACGCCTAGGCGACGCCATATAACACATACTAATATATAATTTAACTAAAAATTCAGAAGCAAATCAGACATTAATATTGACATCTCTTAGCATGTAATTAATACAATACTAAGTGGTGCTACTAGACTACTACACGCCATCAAGTAGTAAGACGGCCACTCGAGATCTCTCATCTCTTAGTTACGCACTCTTTGCTAGTTCATTCTCTCTCTCTCATCTCCTTTCTAATTGTAGTAGTCATTGTGCATACTTTTGTATCTCCAAAACCGAGAGCAATAGGGGCAAGAATAGAGAGCCGAGCGGGGATAAAAAGAGTAGGCAAGCTTTGACCTTCAAGAGAGGAGAGAGGACATGAAGAGGGAAAGAAATAGACATACGACAAGCAAGCACGAATTTGGGCAATGTGAGGAACAGAGGACCGACGAGTCTCCCCAATCCCTATTGCACCGCTACTGAATTGACAAGCCCTACGGGATGCCCGAGCCTTGAGAGGAAGCGGAAGCCGGCAAGGTGCGGTGGGTTTCTTCTCTCGGTCTCTCCTCTCCTCCTTATCCCTTTCTCTCCCAATCTCCCGCCGCGCTCTTTCCTTCCCGCGCTCGATTTCTTTTCCGATTTCCTTCCCTCCCCTCGATATCTTTCCCGTGCGGAAAGCACGGAAGGCGACTGGCTTTCGCCGGACGATGGTAGCCTGCTGGATTTCTTTCGCATTTGCTTCCCTTTCTTTCCCGCATCGCTTGCACGCACGCAAGGCGACCGCAAGCGCGTCCTCCTTGGCGGCCTCTCGGACGCCTAACGCGTAAGTCGGACGCCTTAGACGCCGAGGCGGACGCCATACGCGGCCTCACAAGGCGAGCCCCGACGCCAAAGCACTTTCTCTCGCTCGGGCGCCTAGTCGTCGCCCTAGGCGACGCCTAGGCGACGCCTTTAAAACAGGGCTCATGATGAAAGGAAAATTGAATTTCTAGAGGAGATACAAAATAAGATAATGAGTGTTGAAGTACCCATTATAGTGGGGAGATTTTTTAATCTAGTAAGAAATGTCTCGAGAAAAAATCCACGGGGAATGTGGACATCCACCGATGGAAGCTTTTAATGAGATGATCGATTCCACAAAGACTAAAGAGAGCTACACGAGATCCGGAAATCGGGTCTGAAGATAATCCTTCATGGTTTCAGCGATAGTGACTTTGCCGGTGACATAGAAGACGGGAAGAGCACGACCCGGTGTTGTGTATTTTCTTGGAGATAATGCTGTCACGTGGGCGTCTCGGAAGCAAAGGATTGTTGCTTTATCATCAATTGAGGCCTAATATGTAGCAGCAGCAGCAGCATGTCAAGGGATTTGGGAGTCAAGGAGGAGCCAGTGAGACTACTCATGGATAATATGTCCGCAATAGCACTCAGCAAGAATCCGGTTCATCACGATCGAAGCAAGCATATAGACACGAAGTATCACTTCCTTCGTGAGTGCATCGAGGAGGGTAAAGTGAAGGTGGATCATGTTGGCACTGCTGAACAAGTGGCTGACATCTTTACAAAAGCTCTCGGGCGAGTGAAGTTTGTGGAACATCGGAGTGCACTAGGCGTCGTCAAGGTGCAGTAGAGTTTAGGGGAGAATTGTTAGCTAAATCTATTGCACTAGAGTCCTAATGTAATAAGGTCATTAGATTGTCGATTAGCAAAGTGTGGATAGCTTGGTTAGAGGCGTGCTTGCCCAAGACTAATCCTAGAGAGTCTAGGTTGTTCACGCCGTGTCGCGCTTGCTCATGTAACGGAGTCCGATCAGGTTTCCGTTCGGGCTCGGCACGGCGAGGGACGTGTATCGGTCCTATATAAACAACCATCAATAAAACTCAAAAAGCTGCTAGGTTGGGCAGCGCCATAATTTGTTGTTTTCTATTGTTGACTCAATCTCGGCGAGTTCACCATCAAGTGACCTCGGCACGACGTGGCGCCACGACGCAGACACCGTCGCGTTCCAGCTCGTCAGGGTGTTCGTGTTCCAACACAGATAAAGGCCCTGTTTGTACTCAATCTCACTAACAATTAAAAAAAAAACTGAACAAACGGGAAAAGCTGATGGGCGGACCAATATTCCTATGAATTGCTTCACTAATTAGCTGCTGCACCAGTTGGGTACCAGTACTCGTGATGGAAAAACCATCACCCAGTCGCTTCAACTCCCTTCTTCTGATGGTACCAACTAGTACAGAAATTGGGCACCGCAGGAGATGAGTTCAGGCAAGATAGGATTAGCTACCGGAGAAGCACAGCAGAGTTAGGTGGAAGTGGAATGATACTAGATTTCACAAAGGAAGCAACATGTTGGTTTTGGTGGGTTGCTTGTGCTGACAACTAACAAAGCACCCTTCAGACAGCTTTATTCAAATAATCGTTCTTTGCTCTAATCTTATTCTATACATCCCTAAATAAATAACTTAAGGGAAGAACTGGATTCAGCTTTAGGAAAGAAGCAAAGCACCTTCTTTTTCTTCTTCCTCTTCCCTTCACCATTGCCCCCTGCATGGCCTCTGTTTTGCTTTTTGAGCTCCAGAGAGCAGCACTCTTGGACATAGTGATCCATAATGCTTTCATTTGAATATAGATGACCACTAAAGTTTTATTGCCTGAACACCAGATTTAACCTTGCTTCCATCTCTGTGCTAGTCTCACAGGGACAGAGGATGTTGCATTTGCATGACTTGAATAGTGGGAAACAAGTTGAATACCAAATGTAGATTATACAGCTCAGTCTAGTAATCAAAGCAGCCGAGGAGGTTTTTTAAGCACAATCACAATAAGAAAACAAATGAACTAACTATAGTCTGAAGATATCAAGATAGGAGATATAATACTGGGATAGTCAAAAGCCTGGCTTGCTGAACTAAATTGTGATAATTCTTGATATGGATGGGGTAGGTAAGCTGTCGCGCAACACTTTTCATCTTAGTAAAAGAGCATATACAGGCTCAGACCCTGCTAAGTATGTATTTATGAAAAAAAGACTGGGTTGGAGAACAGCTAATCTTAGTTAAATAAGAGAGCAGCAAATTATAAAGCCTCCAACACAGCTAATCTTAGTTAACTAAGGCCCACATATATAATTATTTGCTCAAGGATTACAGTCTTGCGAACACATGGTTGATTTAGGTGACATGCGTTTAGTTTTGTGATTGAGTGATTGTCCAGCAAATCAACATTTTAATTCTATTTTCTTTTATCTTTTCGTCGGCTATGTTTCACCCAAGCATACGTGGAGTGTGTCGAAGACGTATCTCTTGGTTCGTGTTGTGCGGGTGTGGAGCTCGGAGATGGTAGCGACGGCGAGGTGAAGGGGCCAAGGAGGACGTGCGGGCCGACGGACCGCGGAGGTGAAGGACGGGACGTGAGGCTTGGACCGAGGGACCGGATCGCCGGGCGGCTAGCCATGGTGGGCGACATCCGGGACATCGACGGATGCAAGAGGGCGGGCGGGACCGTGTCGATCGGGTCAAGACGGCGAAGCGTGCGGGGCGAGCGCGGAGCTCGGATGACTTGGCGACTTCGGGCGATCAAGACGGCGATGACACGTGTCGAGGAGGTTTGGTGGTTTGCCCTCAAAACCATCGGGCGCGGGTTTGGTGGTTTGGGCCTCAAAACCATCGGGCGGCGGGTTTCTGGGGTTTGGGCCTCAAAGCCGGGGCGGACGTTCCGGTGGACGGAAGGGCGGCGCGTGGCGGCATCGGGGAGGTTGCGTGGATGCAAGGCTACCGATGAGGGAGGCGCGGTGGCCGTCGGATCGAAAAATATCCGTAGTCGACCAAAATAGCCCTAGGGTTAGTGGTTTGGCTCATATGTATCGGAGGCGAAAATAGGGATGAGAAATAAGGACCATATATAGAGGATGGCGGCCATCCTCCCCTTTCTTTTCTCTTATTTTTCGTTTTTATTTCCCATTTTTTTAGAGTTCTTGTTTAGGGCCCAAGAAGAAGCAAATTTGTGTATGTTTTGTCTTTGTGATTTTCGTTCGTAGGAAGAGTGGCCTTGGTCAAAACAAATGCCTCCAGGATTTCGTCACTTTTTACCTGTGATTTTTCGTGCTTGTTCTTCCTATTTTTCGCTCTAGCCACGATCTGTTTTTGCCGGTGATTGGGTGCGTTGCAGGCGACGATTTTTGGGGAATAGTTTTTCTTGCCAAGGTCAATTTGATCTGGTAATTTTTTGGGAGCAAATCGTGCTGATTTGAGTCAGTCTTTGTCGATTTTTGACCGCTCGTTTTTCTGTTCGTAGCTCTGCTCTGTTCTTCGTTCGTCGTTTTGGATTCCAGAGCACCAGGCAGCAGCGCTACAAGCCGGTGTCCAGATGCCGTGCTCGCTCATCTGAGCAGCGCTAGTACTGGCTGTGCAGCCCTCGTCGCTCATCGGGAGCAGTTTGCTGTTCGTCTTTTTATTCGTCTTTGTGTCGATCCCAGCGCAGAGGTGAGCAGACCCCCTCAAGCGTTTTTGCTTGTCTGTCAGGTAGTTTCTCGTCAGAGTTCAGAACCGAGTGCTTCAGCCCAGGCGTGCGGTTCGTCGGTCGCCGATTTTCTGTTCTTGAGTTCGTGTCCAGGCGTAGGGAAAACAAGCAGCTGTGCTGCAGCGCAGAGCGTGTCCCAATCCAAGCCGGTGCTAGTCAGTAAAATACGATTTCAAGTTGCAGGCTTTGCTCCAACGTGATTTGCTTGTCTCCAAATCTTGAGTTGTCCTTTCGAGCTACAGGATTATCTTAATTGGTTTCGTATTTTCTCTTTGCTAATCTTGCTGTCCTCGAGATCTAGGCAGGGGAACAGCAGCATGCTGCAGCGCCATGCGCTTCCTGTCCTAAGCAAAAATTCGATTGGTCAGAAGATTGCTTCTTGTCTCCTGTACATGATTCTGGTGAGCCATGAACTGCTAGTTCTTTGAGTCAATTTTCTTGGTTTTTGTTTCCTGAGAGCAGCGCCTAGTGCCCTGTGCAACAGACCAATTTGGTCTCGTGCTCCAGACAGGAGAGGCCGACCGCCCAACAGCAGGACTGCTGCTTGCCGGTGCCGAGCGTCTCAGGCAGCCTGCTGCAGCTGTGCGTTAGTTTGCTTGAGCCGTTCGTTCTTCTGTTCGTCTCCTTGATCAGGCAGCAGCTTTTAGCATTGGTCTTTGTGTTCTTCAGCATCGAAGTGCGGCACGGCAGTGAATTTCTCTTGCTCTGTTCTTGCTTGTGAATTCAGGTTGACTCTTCGGTATCTATTGCAGGTGTGACTCAAGCTGTTGCTGATTGGTAGGCCGTGCACCTTCGAAAGTGCCGTGCAAATCCATCATTCTCGGTGATCCGAATTGCAATCCGATTTTTGCGATGACTTTCTATCGATCCAGGGAAATTTATCTAGGTACTTTCTCGTCACGAGTTGGCGTTAGTATTTTTAGATTTGAGAACTCACTTCTTCTCTATAGAAGTTGGGTGGCTCATTTTCTCTCATCCCGGTTCGATCTTTGCGCTCCTCGGTCGTGTGTGTGATCTTTTGAGGTGTCCCGCTGTGTTCCAGGGAGCATCCACCCAATCATTTCGGCCGTGGACATCTCGGTGCTCTCTTTGCTTGTAACACCTTGCTACCGTTAGCACGCGTGTTATCCGGACCTTGTGTGAGTCGCTTTTGAGGTTGGGGTTGAGCCGATGACCCAAATTGAAAAAAAAAAAATCGAGGCTCCCCATTCACCCCCCTCCTGGCCGCCGTTTCGGTCCTTCAATTGGTATCGAGCAAAGTTAAGGATCATATCCACCTTAATCGGTCCCGATCCGGAAGGCGACATGGAGAGGTTTGGTCACTATGGTGGCAAGCCTCCCGGGAGTTCGATGGCACCAACTATCCCTATTGGAAGATTAAGATGCAAGCACATCTTATGGGGATGGATTGGAGAGTGTGGGAGATTGTCGAGGATGAGAACTACCAAGTGCTAGCCGCCGAGTGGGTGAGGAACAAATAGCCCAACACAATGCCAACAACCGAAGCGAGGAGCGTCTTGTTCTCTAGCCTCAAAGACACCGAAGTTTGAGAGAGTTGCCACTTGTGAGACCGCTCGTGAGGTGTGGAAGACACTAGAGAGCTACCACGAGGGAACCCCACAAGTCAAGGCCCCCTATATGAGACCTACAAGAGAGAGTATAACAACCTAATCCAACTTGATGGCGAGTCCATCGATTCTCTCTTTGCTAGGTTTCGGACGACCCGCAACAAGCTTTCTCGGGAACAAGCCGGTCGGAGAGGCTTGACGAGAGCACGAAAGGCGATGCTCTTGTACGCTCCGGATCGGAAGGTGTGGGATGTGAAGGTGTCGCGATCATGGAGTCCGCGCCAACTACGACACCCTCACACCCGACGAGCTCTACAAAGAAGCTCAAGTCTTCCGAGATCGAGGCCCAGATCCAGGCGGCTCAAGAACCTTCGCGCCGAACGTTGCACTCATCTCTCGGTAAGGGCGGTTCCGGTTCTTACGCTAACCCATCACGCATTTCTTTCGCCTTTGTCTTCCTTGGTGTTCGTGACGGGAGGAGGAGCGGATGGAGAGCCTTGGGGATGATGAGCTTGCGCTAGTCATCGGCCGATTCTCGCGGTTCCACAACAACCGCTGAACCGTCGGCGTGGCGGCCCATCCAAGGGCGGATGCTTCGAGCGGAGATCCAGGACCACCGTCGCCGCATGTCCCAAGAAGAACAAGGACAAGTACCCGGAGAAGTACTACTCCAACAAGTAACACGACTCCGACAAGCGCAAGCGACAGCGCGAGCACACCTCCAAGCAAGTACAAGTCCAAGAAGGGATTCGACAAGGAGGCGATCAAGAAGAAGTACCTCAAGCGTGCCAAGGAGCACAAGCACGCCTTCCTTGCCTCCCTCGACTCGACGACCCGACAACGACTCTTCGGACGGGCAATCTTCCTCAAGCGATGAGGAGTCCGGCGCAAGGTTGAGGACAAGTCGAATGGACTTTGCTTCTTCACCGACTCTCAAGCCAGGGGCTTTTGCACCATGGCCCCTCGATGGAGCGGTGACCGACAGCGCCAAGCCACACGGCAACGACTCTTCCTCCTCCGAGGTACCTCCTACAATCGAATCTCTCTCCGATGAGGTTGAATCTTTGGGCGATGCGCTTGTGTGTCAAGAGAAGTTGCTTAAGCGTGCCGCTAGGGAGAGAAAGGAGTACAAGGAGAAGTGGGAGATGGCTGTGACGGAGATAGAGCTGCTTAGGAAGCCTGTCGATGTCTCTGATGAGACGGAGTGTGATGCTTGCGCTGTGCATATGTCTAGCATCATGTCTTTGCGCCCAAGTATTCGCCTTGCTAGATGAGCACGTTGATTTGAAGTCTAGGCCGACGCCGTTGAGTGCATGCAAGTCTTGTCCCGACTTGCGATCCGAAGTTGGGGCGAGAAGGCCGCCAAGCTTGTCTGACTTGAGGAGGCCAACCGAGGTAGCACCGTGCCGGGATGTGCTAAGTGTGAAGCTTTGGAGTTGGAGCTCATGTCTTGTAGGCATGACAAGGGGAGAGTCGAAGAGGAGATCAAGTATCTTCGCTCTGTCTTGAGTTGGGTGTCTTGTGGAGAGCCGCAGCTAGGCATGATGATGAGTCAGTTCAAGAGGGGGACTGACACATCGGGTTTAGGCTTTGCTATAGGTGGGAAGGGAGAAGTCATTTATGGCAAGGTTGGTCAAGGTAGTGGTTTGAGCTCGAGTGAGAAACCAACGAACACTCCCAAACCCGACCAAGATCACTCCACCCGAGCCTACCAAGCCTATTGTGCAAGATGGCATTCTCCAAGAGCCAACTAAGACTCCACCTCCCAAACAAGTGTGGCTTCCCAAACCGAACCACCTCAAGAACCCACTTGACACTTTGCCCAGATCCCCGAGGAAACCCTTCCTAAGGCTAAGACCACAACAAGAGTGAACCATCCACTCAAGAGAGTGAACCAACCACCACCTAAGAGAGAGGTGAGGTATCACTGTGAGTATTGCCAGAGAGATGGTCACTTGGTTGAGTTTTGTTTTAGGAGGAAGAGGGATGCTAGGCGTCAAGTGGAGTTTGAGAACCGTGACATGTATCACCCACCACTTGGCATGTATGAGAGGGGTGTGCAATCGGTTGAGAGGCGCTTTGCTAGGCTCGAAGGTAGGAGGCCCCTCGAGGTTTAGGCCACGCGTTTTGTGAGACCCTTTGGTGGTCGTGCTCGCGAGTGGATGTAGATCCTCGCTTTGGGAGTTTTGAGGTTGATAGGAGGAGTGCACCACGCTTTGTTGTGCGTGGTGAGCACTTTGGGAAGAAGGGTCATGGGATGTTTTTCGTGCCTAACATCTATCTTGGGCAAGATGGTCAACACCGGTATTCTTCTAAGTTTACTAACCCCAGTGTTGTCTCATTTGCTCATCCCATGTTTTTCCAATGATGTAGGTGACTAAGTCTTGGGTTCCCAAGTTTATGCTTGTTAACCCTTTGGGATCCAAGACTTGGGTTTCTTTGTCCTCTAATGTGTAGGTATGAGGACAAGGGGTGGAGAACACGTGCTTGGTGGAACTTGATTCTTTGTCGTGGTGTGATCAAGACTTGATGGTTGTCTACACCACTTTGATGGCCTCCAAGAGGCATGTGCCTTATTGTGACACCTACACACGGTCGGTGAGCTATCATATACACTCATGCCCGGTACATTCATGATTTTCCTACTTGTGGTATGCGATAGTTGTTCATTTGCTCACTTGTATATTGCTTGCATGTATTTTACTTATACCATGGTAGGCTAGCCATCTTATTTATGATAGCTCGTGTTATCTTGTGTACTATATGTCATGCTAGCCTTTGTGCCCTTTTATTTCCTAGTTTTATTTTTGCTAGGTATCTTTGGTTGAGGGGAGTTGTGAGTTTGCTATCCTTTTTTGAGGGGTAGTTTTGTAGTCGATGTACGTTGTAGCTTTAGGCTTGCTTTTGCTTTGTGCATCATCTTGTATCATATTGCATTCATCATGTACTCTATTGCATTTTGAGCTTCTTGTTTATATTGATCACAATGAGACTATGCTCGTTTAGTGTAACAATTACATGTTGGTGCTTACAAATTGTGCTCTTTTCTCGCTTAATTGATATATGTTATGAGCAAAGCTGTTTTTTTATGTGAACTTGCTTTAACAACGATGAATCTTGCAAAATGTTCACCATTGAGATAGTTCCTAGCATGTTTAAGTTGTTGAGATCCTTTGTGCTTATCATGTCCGCTAGGTGACGTGTCTCATTCATCGAGTTATACACTTGCTTAGATGACCACATGCTTTTATCCGCTAAAATCTGGAAATCTAAGCTAAGTGTATGGAAAAGATCGAGATGGGTCCATACCGCCCCACATCCAAGTCTTGGGACCATTTGCTCATTGCACTTGAGTTGAACCCGAGCTTGGTAGTGTTTGACCCGCACCATTGTCTTAAGCTTCGATTGCTCACACGCATAGGCTTGACATGGTTGATTAGTAAGGCCGACGGTTGTGGATAACCACTCGCAACATGCTTTGTCCAATGCTTGTAACCGCCGCAACTCCGATAACTTGAAAATTTGATAAGTGTTGGCTCTGTCTTTTGCATGATGTATAAACCTTGCTTGGGGTAGTTCACTTGATATACATGTGTAGCACTTGGTAGATTTCCGACTTACTTGTGCTATATGCTATTCTTTTGTGGTGAACACCTTTTTCTCGATATGCTTAAAATCGAATCAAAATGCTTTCAAGTCATATTTCATATCTCTTGATCAGTTTGAGCACCGTGTTAAGCACTTGATCTTGTTGCCATGACACTACCTAGAGCATCTTCTCATTTGGATTGCTATAAACTTGAGCTCCCTCATTGCATTTTCATGCATTTTATAGCTTGATTAGTGCATCCGCCAACAAGGGGGGAGAAAGATACAAAAGACAGTGGATCGCATTTGTCCAGGGGGAGTAGCACTTTGAGCTAGATGTGTTGAGCCTTTTGCCTCTGTCTTGAGGGTCTAGCTGTCTATGTGTGAAAGTAATTAGTTTGGAGCTATGCTAGTGGTGTTGAGCCCGTTTCTACCTCTTCTTGAGGACTAGCCGTTTGTTTAGCTTGGTTGTGTCGAGCCTTTTGCCCATGTCTTTGGGAACTAAGCTCGCTCCATGTTTGCTATCCGGTGATTTTGTCTTAGCTTTTGTCTAGCTTGTGTCACTTGGATGTGCTATCTTCTACCTTCTTCGTCTTTTGTGTTGAATGTTGACAATGCACTCATCAAGGGGGAGATTGCGAACACATGGTTGATTTAGGTGACATGCGTTTAGTTTTGTGATTGAGTGATTGTCAACAAATCAACATTTTAATTCTATTTTCTTTTATCTTTTTCGCTTCGGCTATGTTTCACCGGCATACGTGGAGTGTGTCGAAGACGTATCTCTTGGTTCAGTGTTGTGCGGGTGTGGAGCTCTGAGATGGTAGCCGACGGCGAGGTGAAGGGGCCAAGGAGGGGGCGTCCGGCCGACGGACCGCGGAGGTGAAGGACGGACGTGAGGCTTGGGCCGAGGGGACCGGATCGCCGGGCGGCTAGCCATGGTGGTCGACATCCGGGACATCGACGGATGCAAGAGGACGGGCGAGACCGTGTCGATCGGGTCAAGACGGCGAAGGCGGCTGGGGTAGCGCGGAGCTCGGATGACTTAGCGACTTCGAGGCGATCAAGACGGCGATGACACGTGTCGAGGAGGTTTGGTGGTTTGCCCTCAAAACCATCGGGCTGGTTTGGTGGTTTGGGCCTCAAAACCATCGGCGGCGGGTTTCGCGGGTTTGGGCCTCAAAACGGGGCCGGGACGTTCCGGTGGACGGAAGGGCGGCACGCATAAGATCGGGGAGGTTGCGTGGATGCAAGGCTACCGATGAGGAGGCGCGGTGGCCGGTCGGATCGAAAAATATCCAGTCGACCAAAATAAATTTAGGGTTAGTGGTTTGGCTCCGTATGTATCGGAGGGGCAAAAATAGGGATGAGAAATAAGGACCATATATAGAGGATGGCGGCCATCCTCCCCTCTTTTCTCTCTCTTATTTTTCGTTTTTATTTCCATTTTTAGAGTTCTTTTTTAGAGGTCCAAAGAACAAATTTGTGTATGTTTTGTCTTTGTGATTTTCGTTCGTAGGAAGAAGTGGCCCTTACCCACAAACGCCTCTCGGGATTCGTCACTTTTGCCTGTGATTTTCGTGCTTGTTCTTCCTATTTTTCGCTCTAGCCACGATCTGTTTTTGCCGGTGATTGGGTGCGTTGCAGGCGACGATTTTTGGGGAATAGTTTCTTGCCAAGGTCAATTTGATCTGGTAATTTTTTGGGAGCAAATCGTGCTGATTTGAGTCAGTCTTTGTCGATTTTTTGACCGCTCGTTTTTCTGTTCGTAGCTCTGCTCTGTTCTTCGTTCGTCGTTTTGGATTCCAGAGCACCAGGCAGCAGCGCTACCAAGCCGGTGTCCAGATGCCGTGCTCGCTCATCTGAGCAGCGCTAGTACTGGCTGTGCAGCCCTCGTCGCTCATCGGGAGCAGTTTGCTGTTCGTCTTTTTATTCGTCTTTGTGTCGATCCCAGCGCAGAGGTGAGCAGACCCCTCAAGCGTTTTTGCTTGTCTGTCAGGTAGTTTCTCGTCAGAGTTCAGAACCGAGTGCTTCAGCCCAGGCGTGCGGTTCGTCGGTCGCCGATTTTCTGTTCTTGAGTTCGTGTCCAGGCGTAGGGAAAACAAGCAGCTGTGCTGCAGCGCAGAGCGTGTCCCAATCCAAGCCGATGCTAGTCAGTAAAATACGATTTCAAGTTGCAGGCTTTGCTCCAACGTGATTTGCTTGTCTCCAAATCTTGAGTTGTCCTTTCGAGCTACAGGATTATCTTAATTGGTTTCGTATTTTCTCTTTGCTAATCTTGCTGTCCTCGAGATCTAGGCAGGGGAACAGCAGCATGCTGCAGCGCCATGCGCTTCCTGTCCTAAGCAAAAATTCGATTGGTCAGAAGATTGCTTCTTGTCTCCTGTACATGATTCTGGTGAGCCATGAACTGCTAGTTCTTTTGAGTCAATTTTCTTGGTTTTTGTTTCCTGAGAGCAGCGCCTAGTGCCCTGTGCAACAGACCAATTTGGTCTCGTGCTCCAGACAGGAGAGGCCGACCGCCCAACAGCAGGACTGCTGCTTGCCGGTGCCGAGCGTCTCAGGCAGCCTGCTGCAGCTGTGCGTTAGTTTGCTTGAGCCGTTCGTTCTTCTGTTCGTCTCCTTGATCAGGCAGCAGCTTTTAGCATTGGTCTTTGTGTTCTTCAGCATCGAAGTGCGGCACGGCAGTGAATTTCTCTTGCTCTGTTCTTGCTTGTGAATTCAGGTTGACTCTTCGGTATCTATTGCAGGTGTGACTCAAGCTGTTGCTGATTGGTAGGCCGTGCACCTTCGAGTGCCGTGCAAATCCATCATTCTCGTGATCCAATTGCAATCCGATTTTTGCGATGACTTTCTATCGATCCAGAAATTTATCTGCGCTACTCGTCACGAGTTGGCGTTAGTATTATTTTAGATTTGAGAACTCACTTCTTCTCTATAGAAGTTGGGTGGCTCATTTTCTCTCATCCGGCTCGATCTTTTGCGCTCCTCTGTCGTGTGTGATCTTTTGAGGTCCCGTGTTCCTAGGGAAAGATCCACCCAATCATTTGGGTCGTGGACATCTCGGTGCTTCTCTTTGCTTGTAACACCTTGCTACCGCCAAGACGCGTGTTATCCGGACCTTGTGTGAGTCCGCTTTTGAGGTTGGGGGTTGAGCCGATGACCGAAATTGAAAAGAAAAAATCGAGGCTCCCATTCACCCCCTCTCGTCGCCGTTTTGGTCCTTCAAGTCCGCCATCGCATAGAGGATAGAGCCATTGAATCTACGAACTAGTGATGTTTTGGATCACCTACGACAACAAGGTCGTTCTAATTACTGAACATCACCATCCCACACATCAAGGGACTCAGTGCACGGAAATATTGAAAAATTCGGTCAAAGGGCGCAAGCTCGCACAAAACAAGCAAAACGGACAGAGCAAGATATACCTGACAAGTTTCAGAGGGCGAAGCATTGAGCAGCAAATCAGACTTCGCAGGAACCTTGGTCAGGAAGGGTAGCCGGCTTGAACGCAGCGTCGACGGCGCCGGAGCCGGGCGGTGCGTTGTGGAATTGATTACGGTGGGACCCGGGGGCGAACCTCGCTCGAGGGAAAGGGTCGCCCAGCCCCGACGAGGCGCCATTGCCACCTGGGTACTGCTGCTCAGTCAGAGCGGCGCCCCCTGGCATCGCACTCCCATCGCCGGGTGGAGTGCCCCAGCTGTGGCTGGCTGGATCCCCTCCACGGCACCTGCCCCGCCGTCCACTGCGCCCTGCTGCTGCCGGCCAGGGTTCGTTCGTTTTTTTTTTTTTTGAGAGAGGGGCCGGCCAGGGTTCGTGTTCGGCAGCTGCTGAGCTCATTTCCTTGCAAACACACGTGTACCAACTTCTGTAAGGGCCGAGCCGAAAGCTGCATCATGAA
Source organism: Hyparrhenia diplandra (assembly GCA_015847255.1). Lineage (NCBI taxonomy): Eukaryota > Viridiplantae > Streptophyta > Magnoliopsida > Poales > Poaceae > Hyparrhenia > Hyparrhenia diplandra. The sequence continues at coordinate 226,307 of JADLZK010006888.1, forward strand.
TTTCCGAGGCCGGCACTTCGATGGGCCTACACGGAACGACATCATTCTCGGCAGTCCAGACTCCCTTCCGCCATCTATTCTGAATGTCGCCCACTCTGCTTCTGAAAATGGGTGCTGCAGATCGAGTTGCATTAGCATGGATCACAATGATTTCATTCTAATATACGTTACAGACTGATAACAGCAGGCCAGACAATGAACTCAACAAACCATACGTTTCACAAACAAAGGTCACTTTTTTTTTTTTCCGTTCATTTATTCATCACAATACACAGCAGCACGTCTGAATAAACACGCACAGGCGCTCCCAAACCAAACGGCTCTGAATTAACACAGAAGCTATAATAACTAACAAGGCAAGTTTTCCCAAATCAAACTTCGGAAGGGGGGCCAACACAGGACCATGTGGAACCAAGGCCCACACTCCGATGGGCCTACACGGAACGCAATCACTCTGGGGAGTCTAAAACTTCCGGCACCCATACAAACGTAACTTCTGTCTGTGTTTAGTTGATGAAATATATTGGGGCCGCCATCAGAAGACTTTTCTTTTTCAGTATTTGGTAATTATTGTCCAACCATGGATTAACTAAGCTTAAAAGATTCGTCTCGCACTTTTCAGCTAAACTGTGCAATCGGTTTTTTTATTTACCTACATTTAATGCTTCAAAAATACGTTAAAAGATTTGATGTGATGATTTTAATCAGAAGACTTTTGGGTTCCTGTAGCCCCAACTAAACACCCCTGACTCTGCTTCTGAAAAATGGGTGCTGCAGAGTTCCATTTCTGAAACCCGAACACAAGGGCTGCAATAGCATGGATCACAATAATTTCATCATTGTATAAATTACAGACTGATAAAAGCATGCCAGACAACCAACTCAACAAAGGGTTTCAAACCATTCAAACAGCGCCCACCTTAGTATGTGGGTTGAAGAACAAGATGAGACTTATGTATGCAAACCGGATGCCCAGCCAAGTCTGCATATATAGTCCACATACAAATTAAAGGTTCACTTGCTTGTTTCCTTTCATTTATTCATAACAATACATAGCAGCCCAACTAACACACGAAGAAGCTATAATAAGGCAAGTTTTTCACGATCCAAACTTGTGCAAAGAACCATATGCGCCGTTGACAATACACAGTCCGGCTTCGTCATCACAGCCTGATCTGCAAATAGACAATAATGGCACAATAATACTCCATGAGTGCCTCCAGTCCTGGAAGTTGGAACTGATTCCCTCCAGAACAACAACAGTTTCAGGATCTCATTAGCCATTTCAGTACTAATTCGATGATGCCGGACCACCCCATCTCAGCAACAAGGGATAGCTAGCATATTTTTCAATATTTTGGTTCCCATAGTCTAGACCCTGTAGACCCTGCAAATGGAAAATACACGTAACTAATTACTGTGCATCCAAGAATAGAAATCGTTAACCACATGAAACAGCAACGTGCATGGGTTTACATCATTAGAGACAAAAAGGACAGTCTAAAAACAAGACTGCAGACCATAACCCACGTAAAAATAATCTACCACGCATCAATAATAAATGCAGCCGCAGGGTCTCGTACTACCTGATTAAGTCTACATAGTGTGGATTTGCAGCGTATATGAAATGTAGGCAGAGGAATTTGAGGAAATAAAGGAAAAAATTGAACAGTATACCTTTCATATGGGTAGCCTGAAAGAGCGTGTGATATGTCTTTCTTAACAAGGCCGTCAAACACATTTTTGTTAAACTGGTTCATATCCATAGCTGGGGCAGTATTTAATACGAAGTTCCCGAAGAGTAGAGAAAGTGCCAGGACCACCACTGGATCCTAAGGATGCAAGGCATTGACAGCTGTAAACAGATAGTGTTTCTAATGATGAGGCATCTCCCAAGGAATCGACTGACTGTAACTTATCACACTTGTAAATATCTAGTTTCTCGAGTTGATCCAGCTGCCCTGACACGGAACAGAGCTCATGGCACTTGTGGATTGACAAATTCTTGAGGGATGGTGGTAGGTTTGCAAGTGTTACCAAGTTAGCACAGCGTCTTATCTCTAGACTTACTAGGCATGGACAAGGAATCATTGGATACGGAGATTGCTCTGAGTACCGGTAGGTGCGGTGTCTTGGCGTATTCCATTGGCGTCAGCGTGCTTCAGGGCGTTTCTCCTTTTCCAATATGAATTCAAGTCTAGGGCACTCCATAATACCAATACTTCTCAGCATGTGGCAAGAATCGATTTTAATCGCGTTTTAAGAGCCTGTGGCAGCGCCGGAAGATGTTCCACCTTTGTGCAGAACTCAATTTTCAATGTTTGAAGCCATATCGACGCTCCATATTTTCGGGCAAGCTGTCCCAGTCACAATCGTAAATGTGAAGCTTACGTGAGACCAATGAAGAGTTCACTACCTTTAGGAATAGATGCCAGCTGGTTGCATTCATAGAGTTTAAGTGTGTGGAGTTTCTTAGGGGTGTATGCGGATGGTGGCGACTCAACATCCATCTAGGATACCTTGAACCCGTGTAGAAGCAGATTTCCCAAGTCCACAATCTTCTCTGCGATCTCGCTGCATTGTTGGTCTCAATGTAGAGATAGTGAACTCCTCGTGGGATATCTTTTTGGTAAGCCCCTCAAATCAATTCTATAGAACTCGCTTCGTAAAGCCCCTCCGCTGCCAACTCGTGTAGCGAGGTCATGAATTGTGAATGCCCCCGTCTCTCCGCCAAAAATTGTCCCCTGTACTTGCAGAAATGAGAATGTCAAGAATCGATCAAAGTAGCTCGGCATATATCTTCCGATTCCTTTGTAATCCCGGTGTTCACAAACCCTTGTGCTATCCGGAGGGGAACCAACTCATCTCGTTTTATTTCATATCCTTTGGGGAAAAATCGACTGATAAGTGAAGCATCGCCGATGTCATCACCAAGGCTGGCGATAGCTCCACCACAGAGCTCCCATTGTTTCATTCAACACGTCAAGGTTTCTTTGTTGTTTCGAAATAAATCTGCATTGTTATTACTCTTAAGCCGCGGCTGCTTTGTTCTTCTTTGCAATGGGTGATCCGCCAAGCTTGTTCACAATTTTTCTCGCTATTTCTTTATATCTTTCATAATCGATCTGGTGACATGACTATCTTCTAGGGCATAGTGCATGAACAGGAGAGGTACGCGCCCTCTTCTAAATCGGGTATTGGGATTGCTCCTCGAGCACCTAAAGCCGCAGCTGCACCTTTTCTTTGAGCTGTCACCGGGATTCTACTTCCACTCCGCCCAACACGAAGCACATCATGTAGAATCCCATGTTCCTTCATATTGTCGGCGATTGAACCGGACATCATCCAAGTACCAACAAGAAGCATTTGTCTTGCAATTCTTTTCGCCAACTCGCTTTAAGACTTCAGTAGATCTTTTATCTCTGCTTTTTAGACTTTTTAGGATCATTGGTACCAGGTTGCTTGATCTGGTCCAGCATTTCACCTAAATATATCACGGATTTGAATGTCCGCCCCACAAGAATGAACATGAAAAGGTTGAAATGTCCCGCACCCATCTCATAATCACAAACATATTGTGCTAGGGTACTCTTTCGAGAACCTGTAATGCCATATATTCCAATCACGAGAATAAGGTTTCCGGTGCTCGAGCTTGATGCATCGGTATCGGTGCCTCACGAAGCATCCTACATATATGCTCACGGTCCTTGTCTCGACCAAACACTTCCTTTTCAATCCTTACGTACACGTCATCAATTTCTTTTTACGTGTGCCGGTACTTTCCTCTCAACCTTTGTTCTTCACGGTGAAACATTTCTGCCGCTTTCCTTGTCATCATCTTTGGGGGTGCTCTTTGCTACTATTTGAATCATTCAACAGATCTGATTTCTTGAGGCAATGAGAATATCTTCTATGCGCTTTATTTGATTCTTCAGCCGATTCTTTCAATTATTGGAACTAAAGAATGTACTGACCGGGCATCCTTCGCAAAACCATGTTTCAAATAATTATTATGATGCATTCGGTGACACATAAGCCCTTTAAAAACACACTTCATTCTATAACGTGCAAAATGAAACGTTAATCCGGCTCCTAACTATTATATAAAAAATAGTTAGGCACTTTCGCAACCATCCGATGAGCAGATGCCACTCAAGTGGATGTGATGGGCGCGCGACGACACGAGCTGTTCGAAGCTCCTTTAGGTTTTACGTCCTACTTGCTTTCAAGAGACTCCGCTTCACGCGCGCGCAATGTTGAGGTCACACAGCGATCCTAGGCCGTGGTACAAGGTCCAGGGGGTGGAGCTATAGCTCGGTACCTGCACCGCTTGAACCGGAAGTGGACCGTGAGCGGTTAATACACCTCGGCGCAAAGGAGCTATGGAAGACTGCGGCGCCGCCAAAGGTCAAATTCTTCTTTTGGCTTGGCCTTCATGGGCTGCTGTGGATGGCGGAGCGCTGCATGCGACATGGGCTTCAGAATTGTGCGGACTGTGCGCTTTGCGTTCAGTTGGACGAGACCGCAGACCACCTCCTGATAGCGTGCGTCTTCACGAGAGAGGTATGGCACCGCATCCTTCAGACAGCAACCTTGAGAGACTATGCCCTACTGCATCGGACACCTTGGTGCTTTGGTGGCCCACGTCGGGCGGGCAAGTTGCAAAGGTCTTCAGGAAGGGGTTTGATTCACTGCTGCTTCTTGCCACTTGGGAGATCTGGAAGGAAAGGAACCGGAGAACCTTCGACAACTGCGCGCGAACTCCGGTTGGTCTTGTAGCTGCCACCAAAGCCGAGGCCGAGGAGTGGATTGCCGTGGGCTACAACAGCCTGGCACGGGTGGTCACGGCGGTGCAGGGCAACTAGTCACAGCGACCCCCGCGGCCCTTTCCTGAGAGCACAACTGTGTAACCACTTAGTACAACCGGGTAGCAGCGCCGCTAGAGCCGGTGAGTTGTGTATGTGTGTTTTACGTATGCAGCGGTCAATTCGTTTTGGCCAAAGCGGGCAGCGTGTAAAAACTCTATTTTCCTCTTAATGCAATACGCATACAATGCACGGTTTTGAAAAAAAAAAAGGAATATATAATTATACTTAAGGAAAGGCAACTCAATACCTTGAGTACTGCAGAAAAATAGAGTTTTAAATTTATTTGAGTGAATAGTAAGGGTTAAGATTAAACATCAAATCCAATTTGAGGTTGCAAATGTTATTTCATTCTATCTCACTTTTAAGCCATTTATGCTACCATAGTAATTGAGAATGCAACATTAGAGCTGCACTTAACATATGATAGGAAAAAACATTATAGTAATGAATAAAATCTAATTCTGAAAATCAAAATATAGAACGTACCTTGTTAAGGTTTTAACTAAATGCATATTAAAGATACATGGGCTCCTATGCATAAGTAGAAAAACTATGGATATAATATGGACACAATTCCGTATAGAATAATTGATAACTTAATCTGAATCAGATATAGATTGCAAAAGTATCTCTAAGTGCATTGTGCTAGAAAATAGATAAAAGTGAAACAAAGCATGAAGATAATTAGTTGTGATTAATTGTATATACTAAACAAGAACTTTTCATACTTTTGTTTACTGTAGGATTCGTTCCGACCTATGGCAAGCCATGGATCCAGGGACTACTGTTGTATTGATTGGTGCCTGCTTAATGGGGTTCGACCAGCTAGGGGACTACTAGCTGTGATTTCCTATTATAGTCATATAAATGAGTTTGTGTTCTGCTGCTCCATATGTTTGGTAGTCCATGTTCATGAGTCACCATTTGATATGCATAACACTACTAGTCCTTCAAAAAAGGCCGGTTGTAGAAATTGAGCAAACAAACATTTCAAAAAGTGGTATACCTAATGTGAAAAAATAAGTATGCAAATTTATTGTAAGTGTGAGAAATTACTCTAAGGTTTGCAGTAGCAGTCTATACCAGACTACCAGTAACCAATCCCGGCATAAATAAAAGAAACTCTTTAAAAGTACTCACTTAATTTAATATCATAAAAGAGACATCTTTCTTATCAAAGCTATTTTTAGATTTCTTAAACTAGAGTCACTCACTGAACTCATTTTAGATTTCTTTTTTTTTTTTCATTTTGGATCATTTTGAAGGAATTCTACATCAACAAGACACTGTGTTCAATTCAATTGCTATGAGCCTTTTTACTACTATATCTTTGAGCAGGTACACTAATTTTAACATGGGAGGTGCTAAAACTTGTTATCAACGTACCGAATTTCAAATAAAAAATTTACGTTCTAATGCAGTAGAAATTGATATAGACTCTTTGTTTTGGCATACTATTATTTTGCATTGCTAGAAATAACAAGACAATTATTTCACAAAGATGAAAAAGGCAAATATATAAATATAATGATATTTGAGTATCTGAATCTAAAATTAATGATAGTAAGATGGTACCTTGTTACTTCTGATGCCAAGAATTCCATAAGACCAATCTCGATAAAAACAGGCCTTTGCAAACCATGTGAGGATAGATCGAGCACAGTACCACAGTAATGACAAAGAAGTTGACTCGTCCTCTTTTTCCTTCCTCATCATCTTCTTCTGATGTCTCTTCCTCATCATATTCTTCTGATGTTTCTTCCTCTGATGTCTCTGCCTCTTTTCCTCCTTCACAACTTTCTTCTTCTATCTCTTCCTCTGATGTCTGTCCCACTTCTCCACAACCTTCTTCTGTCTCCTCTGGCATCTCTCCCTCTTCTCCATCTTCTATCTCCTCCATCTCTTCTATCTCTGCTTCTTGTTCCAACACTTGTGTCTCTTTCTCATCCACCATCTCCTCCGCTGGAACAGACTCAGAGCCTCTGGACTCAAGACATGTGGGCTGCGGCGATGATTTGACAGAAACTGGAAGAAGAACACCTGATCTGCGTAGTGTGACACTCCTGAATACTTGCCCCAGCTGTTGGTACCAACTCTGTGCAAACTGCAGTACTCCAGCACCGGCATTGTTTATGGATCTACGGATGGAAAACTGGTCAAAGCTCTGCCCAGAGTGCTGCCATCCTTGAATAACCAACTGCCCCTGCCGGACCATGCTTTGTGCCCTCTTCATTACCGCTGTGAGGCTGACATGTATCCATTGCCCAAAGGAACTCCCTTGCAGCGGGCAATCCAGGCGCAAGCAGCAGCAAGTTGGTTCTCCACCCAGCTGCTGTCATCATCATCCCCACGATGGAGATCCTTCTCGATCCGGCGATAATCGAGAAGATCTAGGATGTCTTCGGCTTCATACAAAGCAGACTTGAGATCCATCTTCATCCGGTCCAGTATCTTCAGATTGCTTTGAGACTCTTTGCCTTTGGCTGCTCTGAGAACCGTCTGCTCCTCCACTACACCAAGCGTCTGCTTCAGCTTTGGGATAGTTTCATTCTCTAGCTCCTTGAGCTTTTTTGATGCGTCGAACACAAAGAAGACAAAGATCTTGTTAACGAGCAAGCTGAGGATGGGCCTCAGAAACCATCCGATTACAGTTAACCACCATCCTATCACCAAGTTTCCCATGGAATCCCTGCTTTGATTTCCCAGCGGCCTAAGATGAAGGAAGGAAGATGGATGCACAAATAGTTAAGTCAGATTCTCTGGTACATACCACGCATCATATGTTAAAGCAAACGTACGCCACGACAGGTGATGCATTAGAGAAAACCATTACCTGAAGGTGATCAACTTTTTGCAGTTAAACACTAGGCCATCGCTCCAAACCTCTGATCTTCCAAAAGCTAGCCATAGCCCATAATGCTACAACTACACTCTTAGGGAGAAGACAGAGTGGGTGAAGAAGACGACGGATGGATGGGTACTAATGGTGGTGAGAACACAGTGCTTGCTTCGCTCTTGCCTCCTCTTGGACTCTTTGAGGCAGGATCAATAATTTGCTCTCGCCTTCGGGCCTCGGCTGTGTGCAACAGTAGTAGCCGCTAGCCGGCCAATAACAGTAGCAGCATCTGTTGCCGTGTCCATCTTTTCGGCGAAAAAGGACACAGAAACGTTGGAGAGAGTTAAAGTAGTGAGCAGGGCAGGAATCTTGAATAATACTCGCGCGCCCACCTTTTATCCTTGGCCTGCTGTTTTTACCATGCCATTGCAATTTTGCAAATACCTGATATTCTTTGTTTCTTGCGTAAGTATGGCACTCTAATGTTTCATCAAAAAAAAAAAAAAGTATGGCACTCTAATCAGTGATCTGTAGCAAAATCTTAGGCGCCATTTGGTGGCAATTAATTCAAGGGTGCTCCAGCTCTGAGAGTACTGCTGCCTACTGTTAAATGTATTTCTCATTTGTATTTCTATGTTTGTAAATATAAGTTGCAAAAATAGAGTACTTGCTAGTTTTTTTCGCGATCGGGGCTATTCATTGTATTTTCATTAAGAGGAGGAAAAACCAAATCCAAATACTGATAAAACCGCGATGTCGAGACAAGGCATACCGAAAGAAAACACCAACTAAGACTTAAAAAAAAAACGAAAAAAGCAAGAAAAGCGGGCGGGGGGGGACCTCCACCTAACAACCCATGCAAGCTGCGCCTAAACAAATGATAACTCAACACATATGTAGCTTAATAGTGATCGGAGCCATAGAAAGAAGCACCTCGGCAAAGAAAGCATCCGGAAGAAAGAGGCGACGAACTCGGTGGCTAGTAGATGAATATACATATCTCTTTCCGGATACATGTATTATTTGCCTTCATACCAAACAATCGTTGTGGTTGTATTTTGGACGTCCATATCCACAGGTGAAAATCACTCGAATATATACGTATTTGCACCGGCTGCTGCCTCGTTCAACTTTCCCGCAACAGGGCGCGCGGCAGGGCGTCCGCCATACGGCCGGCAGACGGAGGCAGAGGCCATGTGTAAATGTAGCCCACACCTGCACTCGTCGTACGCCTCGAACAGACGCGTTCGACGACTCACGACTCATGACTCATGACCACACCTGCACCTGTCACCACTGCCAAACATTGAAACTGGATGCTGGAGTAGCAGTGCAATGCTACCACCACTTGCTGGCTCACGACCATGGTAGCCTAGCCGTTCGTCGTCGTTCTTCACTGCTGTGAGAGTGAGACCGTGACTAATTCCAACGGCCTTCTCCTTGACCGACTACGCCCTCGTCACCTACGCTGTCAAACCCAAACCACCACGTACAGTGCAACCCGTGACCGACTCCATGGAAAGTTTCTGGCTGCTTGCTGCGTGCTGTTAGTGGAGGGACCCGGCCCGTCCTCTCATAGCTGTGGCCCGTCCTCCGTGGTTGACTGAGGGTTCTTTTCGCAACATTTCAATGTACAAACGCGGTGAATGAATGTACGAACGCGGCAGACTAAATAATTCATCTTTGCCAAGTACTAAAAAAATCTGCATTTCTCAACCGAACCCATATATGTATATACTACTTTATATATATACTTGGGTGCGTTTGGTGTGAGGACCAAATTGGATAGAATACGATGATATATGGATAATGGGATAAGGATATCCATGATGCATGTTTCGTTGGGTGGGTGGGACGAGCCATTTGTTTTCTTGGTTTGGTTGGGTGGATTAAAGTGGATGAGATTAGGATGGTTGGCAAAAGTATATTTATGACTTAAAAATAATTACAACTAATTAGACACTAACAAATATGCATTAATACTAACTATGTCATGATACTCACTAATTTAAAATAAATATGTCATTAGCACCATTAATAACCTAATTAGCACACAAAACATGCACTAATCAACATATTAGCACTTATCAAAACTAATCCTACCGTCACACACTAATAATCCTTAATTCATATACAAATGACAAAGATTAGATGACATGGATGAGTTGGTTCTAGAGATTTTTATGAACCAGAAAATTCAGCATATGAGGGTATATTCCATGGATTTGCTGGTCCCAGTGATCCATCCTACCAAACACTAGTGATCTAGGGATAATCCAATCCAACCACATCCAACCAACTAAACAACCCCCCAAGGGGATATGCCAAGGGACCAAGAAGAGAGGCATGATATTTGTATATGAATATTAAATTTATATCGTTAGTCATTAATCATTTGTCGTAGAGATAACATTTGAATTGCTTCCATGGGTACATCCTTAACGTAAAGGAAATATATCATCATGAAAATAACTTTTACTAGCTTCCTTGTTCTCATAGATATGGGAAACAGTTGGATATTTCCATGATTTTTTTTTCAGATTATTTATCTAGATCGGATAGAGAAAAGTTACTAGCTAAAAGAAAATTACAAGCGAGATATCCATTGTAGCACACATACCAGAAATAGATGCAAAATGAATATTAATATTCAAGATTTTTTTCATATGCATGCATGTAAATTACCAGAATGGATATCTATTTCCACCACGTCTCGGGCAGGGGGCCACTAACTATAGCTCCTACGGTCGCAGCCCGTGTCACGTTGGGCTCATCATCTTTTATAGTCTTCTTATCTTATATTCAATTGTTCTTCGAGTAGACTTGTATTTTTGCTTTCTCTGATCTTCATACTCCTACACATACAGTATACTAGTGATACTACAAGGAAAACCGTGATCCATTCTAATGTGACTGTGTGTGGGTAGGGCCTGCTTGTCCGGCAAGGGCAGGCTCAATAATTCGTCTCGACTGGCCGAACGACGGAGCATGTGCTCGTTCACCTTTCCGGCTACAAGGCTGCTGGCCGGCAGAACGCCGAGCCCACAAACCAGTATTGCAGTTTGGACGGTCCAATAATAATCAAACGTCGTACACATCGAACAGATGCATGTGGATCACGCGATCCAGCGTCTGAAAATGTTTCACGCAGCATCTTCTTATTCCCATTCCCATTAATTTTAATTGTTTTAATTGGTTTCTCTCTCAGTATCCAAACTAACCGAGCTGAGCCCTGCACCTACAAATGTTGAAACGTCTAAATCCCTACTAACACGTCCGCGCCCAATACGAATCATCTTTTACTTAGAGCTCACGCATCTATGTCCTAACCAGATTCCACACGAAAACAGGATCCATGTGTTAGAATTTATATATGAATAAGTTCCTAAAATTCATATGAAGAAATTCTGATAAATCACAAAGGCCCAATATTTGTGTTCCCTAATGGGCTTTATTGTTTTAGCCCATGAGCAAAAGGTGGGAGGTGCAATATCAATTAAGTACCATATTACTAGTTGATATGGAGGTAGGGAGTTTTTCCTCCCTATATATTTGTACCAAGCCTCCCAGGAATAGACACAACATAACAACTACAATTAGGAGTTTCAATTAGAAAATCCTAAAGTAGTAAAATAGTATTTTCCTCTTCTCCTTCTTTGCCTTGCCGTCGCCAATGTCCGGCCCGATCGTTCGCGTGCACCGGCGGCCGGGCGGTGGTCTCGGAACCGTCGTCTTTGCGATCACGCAGGGAGGCGAATAAGGTTTTGGGAAGCGCTCTTGCGCGGCGCTCCCAAAACTCAGCACGTCGTCTCGTCTTATCGTCGTAAGGCTTGCGCACGGGATCATCAACAAGGACGTGCGATCGTCGTCTGCTTCTTCACCACCATGTACTTCTACATTGGCAGGTATTACATCCGTGATCTATTCTTATTGTCCAATATGTTCAATCTATTCAATCTATTTGGTGTATGTGTTGTGCTAGTTGTGCCTACACCGGTTGCTATGATCATGTCATGTTATCTATCCAATCTATCTCGGTGTGCTAGTTGTGCTTACACATGTTGCTATGATCATGCTATGTTATTTGATCTATGATATGCGTTTATGCTATGCTATGATCGGTGTTATGCGTTTATGCTATGCTAGTATGCTTGACATGCTTTATCTAGTACATCTATTTATCATGATTTATATTATGGAATTAATCACGAAATTGCCTAATATTCCAACAATCCAAAAACCTTATTGTAGGCTTTTTCTTGATTTAACTATGGTGTTTTTTTTCAACGTCTTTGAGACTAGAAAAGTTTTCTAGTGCACATTTTAAGAGATGGCGAGTTAAGGCCATGCTCGGCTAGAGGCTAAAATGTTACGGATTCTTGTTGGATCACCTCGGGGAAATATCTCTAGAGATAAGAGAAGATTCGGGGAGACAACACTATCTTTAGAAGAACAATCCTAAAAAAATCTTGCTAGTCATCTAGAAGATGCAAAATTGCACTTCAAGATGAGAAGGCATTGTGGGATCAGCTGAATGCAACCATTAGTACATCATCGAGTTGTACATTATGGAGAGCTTTTATGACTACAAGATGGTTGCTAACCAGTCTATAGTTAAGCAAGCGCATGAGGTTCAACACATGGCAAGAGAACTTGAACTCCTTAAGTATGTCATACCCGATAAGTTTGTAGCCGGATGCAATAAGTTGCCTTCTTCATGGAAGAGCTTCGGCACAATTCTTAAACACAAGAGGCACAGAAAATATCGGTTGTAAACGATAGCATCTCTTGATGTTGAGAAAAATATTCGGGTGAAGAATACTATTGATAAGGGGAACAAGAGCCATTCTAGCACTAATTTTGTGCGAGAAAAACCCACATGGCAAGAACAAAGGGAATAAATCTTCCAATGCCAAATTAACATCTACCTTTGAGAAGAAGAAAAATAATGATGAGGTGCTTTGCTTCACTTGTGGACAGCTTAGTCACTTTTCCAATGGAAATAATAAGAATGTCAACCTCGTGACTATTAGCAATTGATGAGGAGTACTGATAATGTTCCCTCTTGTACTATCGGTATTTCAATCACCAAGTTGGTGGGTTGATACAGTGCTAATATTCATGTGTGTGCTGACATCTCTTTGTTTTCTTCTTATAAAGAGCTACAAGGTTCTTCTGTCCTAATGGGGAATGGGTCACATGCTTACGTTCGTGGTGTTGGCACGGTAGATCACGAAGTTTACCGAGGGGAAAATTGTGCGGTGAGAAGAAGCGTGCGGCAGATGTCCCTACTATTCGCAAGAACCTTGTTAGTGTTTCCCTTCTTTTAAGAGATGGGTTTAAGGTAGTGATGGAGTCCAATAAAGTAGTTATGTCTAAGCATGGATAGTTTATTGGTAAAGGTTATATTTGTGGTGGCTTGTTTCGCCTAAGTTTGTGATTTTTGTAATAAGTCGATTGAATCATATTTGTGGCACAATTGATGATAATTCAAGTGTTTGGCATTCTCGTTTATGTCATGTGAATTTTGGTTTGATGTCACATTTATCTAGCTTGCGGTTAATTCAGATTTCACCATTGCCAAAGGTTCTAAGTGCCATAGTTGTGTGCAATCTAAGCAACCTCGAAAAGCCTCACAAGGCGGCGGAGGAGAGACACTTGGCACCTCTAGAGCTCATACATTTCGATCTATGCGAGATGAATGGTGTGTTGACTAAAGGTGGAAAGAGATATTTCATGGCGTTAATTGATGATGCTTCTAGATATTGCTATATTTATTTCTTGAAAACTAAAGATGAGGCATTAGACTACTTTAAAATCTTTAAATTTGAAGTTAAAAATCAACTTGAAAGAAAGATTAAACGTCTAAGGTCGGATCGTGGTGGTGAATATTTTCCTATAACATTTGATGAGTTTTGTGCGGAACATGGTATTATTCATGAGAGGACACCTCCCTATTCGCCCGAATCCAACGGGGTTGCCGAGAGGAAAAATCGCCTTGTTGGCCCGACTTGGTTAACGCCATGTTAGACAACTTCTTTGGTTTATCTAAGGCATGGTGGGGGAAGCTATTTTATTTGTGAGTCATGTCCCGAATAGAATTCCAAACAAAAATAAAGAGACAACACCATACGAGGTATGGGTTGGAAGGAAACCATCACTTTCATACTTGCGCACGTGGGGATGTTTGGCAAAAGTAATGTTCCAATTAATAAGAAGCGTAAGCTTGGACCAAAACGGTAGATTGTATCTTTCTTGGATATGCTCACAACAAACATTGACTATCGATTTTTAGTAGTAAGATCCGAAGTTTCGATATGCTTGTTGATACTATCTTTGAATCTCGTGATGCTATATTTTTTTGAGAATATATTTCCTTTAAAAGATATGCGTAGCAATGTTAGATTTTCTCTCTTGAATTAGCTCCCGATGATACTATACCTATCGAATATCCTATTGAGTCATTTGAGCAACCACTTAAGAAGGATGACAATGAAGTTCTGTGAGGAACAAGAGACAAAGGATTGCAAAATCTTTTGGTGATGATTTCATTGTGTACCTTGTGGATGATACTCCCACCTCTATATCGAGGCATATGCATCTCTAGATGTAGATGATTGGAAAGAAAGTTGTTCGTAGTGAGATGGACTCGATTCTTTCTAATGGAACTTGGGAGCTATCGATCTACCATTCGGTTGTAAACCAATTGGATGTAAGTGGGTGTTCAAGAAGAAGCTTAGACCCGATGGTACTATTGACAAGTACAAGGCTCGGCTTGTGGCTAAAGGCTACACTCAAAAGAAGGAGAAGATTTTTTTGATACTTACTCACCTATTGCTAGAATGACCACTATTCGAACACTACTATCTTTGGGCTGCCTCATATGGTCGATCATTCATCTAATGGATGTAAAGACAGACTTTTTCTTAATGGAGAGTTGGATGAGGAGATTTACATGGATCGGCCCAGATGGATTTGTAGTAAAAGGTGAAGAGCAAAAGGTGTGCAAGTTATTAAAATCTTTGCATGGCTTGAAACAAGCACCTAAACAATGGCATGAGAAGTTTGACACTACGTTAACTAGTGCCGGTTATGTTGTCAATGAAGGCGATAGGTGTGTGTATTATCGACATGGTGGGGGAGAATGCATTTATATTATGCTTATATGTTGATGATATTCTAATCTTTGGAACAAACATGAATGTCATAAATGAGGTCAAGTCTTTCTTGTCAAAGAATTTTGATATGAAAGATCTTGGAGAGGCGATGTAATTCTAAACATTAAGCTTATTAAGGAAGAGAGTGGGATTACTTTATCACAATCTCACTATGTTGAAAGGTCTGAGCCGTTTTGGCTTTATGGATAGAAAAGCCTTCTCCAACACCTTATGATCCTAGTGTGACATTACGAAAGAATAAGAAGCGTACTAGAGATCAACTCAAGTACTCTCAGATTATTGGTTCACTCATGTATCTAGCAAATGCAACCGGACCGGATATCTCTTTTCTTTGTGAGCAAGTTGAGTAGGTATATGTCCAACCCGGGTGATGATCATTGGCATGTACTAGAAAGGGTCTTGTGCTATCTTAAAGGTACAATGAGCTATGGAATTCACTATTTCGGGCACCCGGCTATGCTAGAGGGATATAGTGATGCGAACCGGATTTCGATATTGCTCAAATCTACGCCACAAGTGGGTATGTATTTACTCTTGGAGGTGGCGCGGTGTCATGGAGGTCTTGTAAACGAGACTATTTTGACTAAGTCAACCATGGAAGCGAGAACTTCTTTGCTTTAGAAACGAAAGATTCGCAGAGGGCGAGTGGGCTGCGTGAGCTCTTGTCGACTTGCTTGGGTGGTTGAAAAACCCCGATGCAGGCTATCCTTATGAACTGTGATAATCAAGCAAATTGATCACTAAAGTGAATAGTGCAAAGGATAATTCAAAGTCAACAAGACACGTTAAAAGACGTTTGAAGACCTGTCGGGAAATTGAGAAACTCCGGAGTAATAACTGTATCCTATATACGAGACAGGATAAAAAACACGGGCGGATCCCTTTACTAAAGGGCTATCACATAATGTGATAGAAATTGCATCTAGGGAGATGGGTATGAGGCCCATATGAGTTTTTAGTAGTAGTAACCCAACCTTTTTGATCGGAGATCCCGTGACTAAGGACCTGGGAAGAACAAGCTATTGGTAAAGCGAGGGAGAGTAAACTAATAAGCCCTCTCTATGTGAAGATGCAATACTCTCAAGAGCAAAGAGGCTGTATGGTAGGTTGACGAGAATGCCTTAATATGTCCTATTGACTTTATAAGTAAAGATGTTGTCCTACGAGCAATCTTGAAATGGCATACCTATATGAGTTCATTTGTTAAACGTCGCAATCTATGAGATTTGGGTGATCTCTAGTAAGCTCATGAAGAGACTAAGGAGTATGACGTATATGCTCCACCCACGGAGAAAGGCTCTTGGCAGCCAAGTACTAGTTTGACTTTGAGCAAAACTTATTCACACAAAACTTGCAATTCAAGGCGTAGTCCATTGTTCAAGTTGTGAATGAGTAGAACTTGAAGCTCTAGGCGGATGTTCAACTTAACGATCTCTGCTGAAACACTAGTATATAAAAGCGTGAGTGAGATAAGGAAAATATCTATATTTAAAGTTGAGAGACGGTGGGGATTGTTAGAATTTATATATGAATAAGTTCCCCTAAAATTCATATGAAGAAATTACGATAAATCACAAAGGCCCAATATTTGTGTTCCCTAATGGGCTTTATTGTTTTAGCCCATGAGCAAAGGTGGGAGGTGCAATATCAATTAGTACCATATTACTAGTTGATATGGAGGTAGGGAGTTTTCCTCCCTATATATTTGTACCAAGCCTCCCGGGAATAGACACAACATAACAACTACAATTAGGAGTTTCAATTAGAAAATCCTAAAGTAGTAAAATAGTATTTTCCTCTTCTCCCTGCTACGCGTCGCCGCCAATGTCCCAATGTCGGCCGTCGGCGTGCACCGCCGATCGGGCGAAAGGGTCTCGGAACCGTCGTCTTTGCGATCTGCAGGGGAGAAGGCGAATAAGGTTTTTGGGAAGCGCTCTTCGCGGACCGCTCCCAAAACTCGGCCACGTCGTCTCGTCTTATCGCCGTAAGGCTTGCGCGACGGGATCATCAACAAGGGCGTCGCGATCGTCGTCTGCTTCTTCACCACCATGTACTTCTACATTGGCGGTATTACATCCGTGATCTATTCTTATTGTCCAACATGTTCAATCTATTCAATCTATTTGGTGTATGTGTTGTGCTAGTTGTGCCTACACCCGGTTGCTATGATCATGTCATGTTATCTATCCAATCTATCCGGTGTGCTAGTTGTGCTTACACATGTTGCTATGATCATGCTATGTTATTTGATCTATGATATGTGTTTATGCTATGCTATGATCGGTGTTATGCGTTTATGCTATGCTAGTATGCTTGACATGCTTTATCTAGTACATCTATTTATCATGATTTATATTATGGAATTAATCCGAAATTGCCTAATATTCCAACACCATGTGTTTTCCAGTTACTGAAATTTAATTCATGTTGATGAGTACACCACAAATGATAATAGTAAGAAACCAACCACCATAATAATACTTACATACTAGTTGGTAGTAGAGTTTGTTCAAGTCGAGTTGTAATAGTTGTAAACCCTGTTTTCTTTTATTTCACCGTCTAATAAAAATCCGGCAAATCTCTTTCCGCCTTTCTAAAAAAAATAATACTTACATTTTGGGTAACAGTCAAAAGTGAGAACACAATGCCTGCTTCACTCTTGGGCTATGCAGCATTCAACCCGTGAGCGTAAGGAAACGGCAGGCTGTGTGCTACAGTATACTAGACCACTAGCAGCTGCCGTGTTCATCTTGCCGTGTTCATCTTTTTTGTGAAAAAAGGTCCAGAGACGTACACAGCCCCTATCCTGTACTCCTGTACTATTTTTTTGACCGAACTTTGTCGATATGACATTTTGTTATTCCTTGACTATAAAAAATTACTAATTATGTTTTTTATACATTGTTCTTTTAATTATATTCTTTCTTTGCAGGTCTCATTGGTTTCCTTCTCGGTTTAACCTTATATATATGGACATTGTAGCCTAAGTCAACATACATGTGGACATTTCTAATAAGTCTTTGGTTGTCATTGGAATAAAAGTACCTATATATATGCTTTTCTCGGTCATTCAACATAGAAGTATTTATGGACAAAGTCATCCATTTGTATTGCAATGAAAGCTAGAGCGTGTTGTAAAGGTTTTTTTTTTTTTTTTTTTTGAATCGAAAGGTTTTCTATTCACATGCCAAGCCCTACAAGTAAATGTCTTCACTTCAAAGTTAACTGCACCCCAAAATCTGTTGATGGTCATTTCTACTTTTCTAGGTCCATAATTTAAGACATCATGGTGCTAAAAGGGCTTTGGATTTTGCAATTTGCATTATGCGCTTTGATGATATCCTTGATTTTTTAGTCATGTTACTAGCAATCTTTGATGTCATGACAGATTTCTCAATGATCATATGTCTTATCTTGTCATGTATTTCCACAACTTGATGTTCCACAACGAAGAATCTGATGAAACACATGTAACCATTCAGCTTGATAAGTCTTGCCTCCGTCTCATTGAAAGTGTCGTTTTACACTTTTTTAGACTTTTTGTTTAACTGTTTGTCGTATTGAAAAAAAAAAAATTATGTAATTATTATTTATTTTGTTGTGACTTATTTTATCACAAAACATACTTTATGATGATTTATTTACTTTATTGTTTGCTTAAAATTTATAAGATGTGCGGTTAAACACAAAGTCTGAAAAGTTTAAAACGTCGCTTTCAATGGAAGGAGTAGGCATCAAGTCATAAAATAATCCGACTTCCCATATATGATGCAATGCTATATATAGTCCCGTTTGAAGATAGTGCCACATAATTTTTGTTTCTGCTGAAAAACAGAAGTACCACATACTCCCTCCGTCCCTTATTAGATGTCGCTATGGGGTGCGTGCCGGTCAAACTTTCTCAACTTTGACTAGGTTTGTAGAAAATACGTGCAACATTTATATTTTTAAATAAATTTATTAAAAAACTATACTTAAAGATCTTTCTCGATGATACTAATTACTTAGCATAAATATTTATATATTTTAAAAAAATAATTGCCGACAGTTTGAAAATGTGGATTTCTGGAAGCGGAATGGCATCTATTTAGGGACAGAGGAGTACTACCGTGTGAAAGTGATACTTCCATTCTAACGTCGTTGTAGTTGGGCCTGCTTCTGCTTGTCCGGCAACGGCAGGCTCAATAATTCATCTCGACCAGATGCCGGACAGAGCATCCATGTGCTTGTGTGCGTGCGAGCAGCCTTTGAGGTCGTGAATGTACGGGAACCGCAGGCTCAATAGTCAATACAGTATTACTAGGCCGGCTATAGCTGCCATGTCCATCTTTTTAAAAGGTCGATGCATGAGTGAGCAGGCCTAACACTAGCCCAGCGTCAGGCGTCTTGAATAATCCTGGTCCACCTTTTTTTATCCTGAACTTGATTTTTTTTTTCATTGTTGAGCCGATATGGCATTTTGTTATTGTTTGACTAAAGAAAATTATAAATTATCTTTTGTATAAATTGTTAATTGTATACACTTTATTTGCAGGCCTCCTAGGTTTCCTCACTTGCCAAGCCCTATAAATACATGCCTTCACTTCCATGTTAACTGCATGCCTTAATCTGTTGACTACCACTTCTACTTTTCTAGGCCCACGAATTAAGACATTATGATGCTTAGCATTTAGCTCTTTGATGGTATCTAGGATTATTTTTTTAGTCATGTTACTAGCAATCTTTGATCTCAAGAAAAATTTCTCAATGATCATATGTCTTGTCATGCGTTTCCACAACTTGATGTTACACAACAAAGAATGATGAAACACATGTAACCAATCAGCTCTTAAGTCTCTAGTTTAGTGACAATATTATTCATTGATCTAGGAAGCTCAGCTTGATAAGTAGGCATCAAGTCATAACAATCATCCCAATTCCCATATATGATGTCCAATGCTATAGTCTCGTTTGAAGATAGTCCCAAATAATTTTTATTTCTGTTTCAAAACAAAAGTACCATGTACACCTGTGGACCCAGTTTATAAGACAAAGTTTATCATAGCATGATCTCGGCTAGTAACTAGTCACGCCAGTGCATGTGGTGTCACTATAGTGATGAGTCATGCATGTCTTTTGGCCCGACTATAAGGTCTAGTTCCTAAAAAATTAGTCTGGGACACCCTTTTTGAAATATTAGGTTTTTAGAGCAAAACTAAAAAAAGTTCCCTTCCACCCCTCCTATAAGAAGGCCTCCATCCTCATACAGATACCTGTAGGAAGAAAATCTACCCTTTTTAGCTCCCTTTGTTCAGGTAATATATATGCAAATTTCTTTTATGATGGTAGGAGAAGTACCATTGGTACTTTCAGGTACTTTTATGTTTTCATATTAGTACTGGCCATTTAATTAAGAAAGATTAGTATTTACAAAACCTAGCTAGATTGTATTCTTGAAGTTGCTCTCCCTACACCAGACTCGATTCCTATCCAAAATGGCCGACATATCAGAAATAGATACAAAATGGATATTCGTAAGACCTTTTAATATGCATGCATGCATGAAATTCAACATTACTACGGATAACTGGATATCTATTTCCACCACGCCGTGGGAAGGTGATCGACCACTAGTAGGTAACAACTCGTGTCAGTGTCACACGTTGAGCTTATCCGTCCTATCTTGTTAGCACGTGTTCTTCGAGGGAGCTTGTATTTTTGTTTGCTCTTATCTTCCATACTATACACCAGTGAAAGTGATATTCCGTTCCACAAACATGCAACTATGGATTCCATGCCCACAAAAATAGGGTATGCTTAACCAAATTTTTTTACTAAATACTATTCATATTTATAACTTTAAATTAATTTTTTTAAAAAATACATCTCGTAATGAATATAATAATATTTATTTAATAACATAAATATTTATAGTTTTTTTCTATAATTAATCAAACTTAATATACTAAACTACTGTATACTTGGGTAGAATTGCATGTTTTTTTAACAGGAGTAGTATAGCACGGCCTTTCAGGTCGTCACTGTAGCGTTTCAGCCCGTGAATGTATAATGTACAGAAGCTGCATTGCTGTGTGCTACAGTGTTACTAGGCAACTAGCGGCCATTGCTGCCGTGTCCACAGATGCATGGGCACGAGCCAAAAGCAGTGAGCAGGCCTAGCACTGGCCAGCGTCAGGCATCTTCGATAATCATGGTCCACCTTTTTATCCTGGGTGTGTTTAGATCCCAAAATTTGGTCTGCAAAATTTTGGAGAACGTCCACATCGAGCGACTTTTTAGCGTATTTCGTTTGTTAGTGGTAAATATTATCCTACCATGACGTAACTAGCGAAAAAGAATCGCCTCGTAATGTACATCTAAACAAGTGTAATTAGTTTATTTTTTACCTACATTTCGTGCTTTTCGTTGCGTGTCTTGCGGCATTTTGATGTGATGGGGAATCTTCTTTTGCATAGTGAAATTTGGGAGAAAGTTGGGGTGCTAAACACACCCCTGTACGTACTTGATTTTTTTTTTCCTTTGTTCAGCTGATATGGCATTTTGTTGTTGTTTGACTATAAAAACGTACTCTTTTGTATAAATTGTTAATTATGTACTACTCTCTATTTGCATGCAGGTCTCTCCTACGTTTCCTTCTCAGTTTAAACTTTTTCGATTTTGTAGCCTAACTCAACATATGGACATAAGTCTTTGGCTACTTATATTCATGGACAAAGTCATCCATTTGTACCTCTCTACTAAGCTTTGCAATGGAAGCTAGAGCATGCATAATCCGCAAGGTTTTCCGGTCACTTGCAAGCCCTATTTTGCATGTATTTGCAAGGTTTTCCGGTCACTTGCCAGTCACTCTACCGCACTTCCATGTTAACTGCATGCCTTGAATTAAGACATCATGGTACTTAAGGGCCTTCTGTTTTGCATTTAACTCTTTGATGATATCAAGGATTATTTATTTAGTCATGTTACTAGCAATCTTTGATCTCAAAATAAATTTCTCAACGATCATATGTCTTGTCATACATTTGCACAACTTGAGATGTTGCAGAACAAAGAATCTGATGAAACTCAAGTAACCATTGAGAGTTCTTCGGTATCTAGTTCAGTGACAAGACCAGTTTATAAGACAGAGTTTATCATAACATGATCTCCTTTTATTATTTGGCAAGTCATTAGCCTCATACCAATACCAAGTGGGTGTCACTATAGTGACGAGTCATGTATAACTTTTGGCCGGACTAAAAGATATAGTTCCTAAGACTATCTGCAGTGGGGAACGGTATGCTTTCCTCCAGTAGCTGATGCCGGAACCAACGCCTGCAGCGGGTACTGTATGAGGCTTCTGTAAACACCAGGAAGGCCGACCGGACGGTATGCCTGGCGCGCATAGAGGAGTCCCGCTACAGCCCCCTGGCCCCACTACGCGAGCGACCGAGCATGCGCGCAAGGCAGGAGAGGGAGAGAGCGCATGCAGCTCTGACATACGCAGGTGGGTCCACTAGTTCAAGTAGCTAAAAAATATTATAACTCACAAACCAAAACACCAAATTAAATTCCGATTGCACCATTAAATTCGTTTCAATAAATCTTCAAAACAAGATCACACATGAATATATTTAGATAAAATTATAAATGGACCCCACTGTTGGTAGTTGGTATAGAGTAGAGATATAAAGAAGGATGACTGCGGGAGATAGTACTGTAAAGGAGGAAATCTCGATGACTAGGATGTATAGAGGGAGTAAATAGAGAAACATGAGTGCGGATAACCTAAACATTTAGTTTCGGAGGACACCTTCTTGATGACTAGGATGCACACACTACTCAAAATTTTGACTCAACTACTTGCTGTTTTCGGTGGCCACAGGGTACAAGGAGGAAGCTGGAGCGGCCGTCGCCGCGGACGCTGCCGGTGCGAGCTCGTGGCCGTGCTGCGATGACTGCAGTTATTGCCTCAGGATGAACCCGCCGAAGTGCCGGTGCGATGACATTTCGCTGCACAGGTGCCACCCTGAGTGCAAGAAGTGTGTTAGGTACACGCTCACCGCCGAAGACGATGGCATCGAGATGCCGGCGGCCACCTCCACCGCAGGCCGTCCCGGCCCCGTCCGCACCTACCGCTGCGAGGACCTGCTCACAAACTTCTGCGAGCGCCGCTGCACGCCGGCGCCGGGGGCAGTGTTCCTGGGTGAGGCCTTGTGATCGGACCGGCCAGACGCCGGCCGTCTGCTGCATGCAAGGCAACTCGAGTTTGCTTCTCCTTGAGCTTTGTCAGGGAAGAAACAGATAATGTCGCGGATTGGCTTGATGCTTGCTCTTGCTTGTGGTTGGTGTTGTAGTAGTGTGTTTATGAATAAAGTGCCATGCATGCATGATGCATGGGGTGCTCAAGGCCCTGTCGTTGGCTGGTTTTCAGTAACCAGCAGGATCGAGTTCGTGAGGTGCTTTTTAATTTGTTCCCTTTTGCTTGCATGTGTGTGTAGCATGTGGTCGTGTGTTTGCAGTTATCGTCATGAGTCATCACTCATTACATTAGAGTGACCTGGTTTAACTTGTTTGGATGTCTTGCGATGCTGTTCTAGTACGTAATTTAACTACCAAATGCCAAAAAACTTTTTGTAGCACCCCAATCTTTCCGGCACCTCTGATGGACGGGAGGTTCCGCGTCGCCTGAACATGGTCCACACGCAGAGAACCCCCACAGGCCCATACGCAGTCGCTCGACACAATGGCCATGTCGGAACCAAAAAGTGCTACGATAGCACGTGACATCGAATCTCTTGATGGATGTATGAAGCGTTAAATGTAGATAAACAAAATAACTAATTGCGCGGTTTGGTGAAATTTGCAAAACGAATCTTTCGAGCCTACTTTAGTTCATTGTGGGGCAATAATTACCAAATACAAATGAAAATGCGACAATGAAATTAACCCCAAAATATTTCACCAACTAAACAAAGCGTAAGCAATTCAACTCCGTGTTGCTCCCTCAGTTTTTATAAATAACGATGGTTTACTGCTTCAAATAATTAGTATGTTTTGATGAAGATACATCAAGCTAAGACTCTTAGATGTTGGAAATGGTTCAAATAAGTTTGGGCCAATTGCAAAACTGCGCCGATTTTGAGGGCCAATTGCTCGCTTGCACCCCCCTTTTTTTTTTTTTTTAACTTTACACGTTTGCCCTCATTTTTCGAATCTGAACTCACCTTTTGCCCCTCTTTTCATAAACCGTGAGCTGGGGTTAGATGATAACCAAAAAAGAAAAAAATGGCAAAAGGAAAAATGGAAAAGGACTAAACTACCCCCTTATCCATCCCCTATCCTCCCACCCCCGTTCCTTCTCTAGTTCACCGACGCTGGCGCAAGGCGCCGCCGGCGCGGCGACGCTTAGCGGCATAGCGGCGGGCGCTTGGCGGAGCACCGACGCGCGCGCATGGTGGATGGGGGTGAGGCGGTCGGGCTTGCGCGGCGGGCGCTGGGCGTGGGGGCTTTGGCGGCGCGGCGAAGCTGGAACGCGTCGAGCAACATTCTGTGGCGGGCACGTCCAACGGACCACCGGTGCTATGCGTGGTGGACGAGGGCAAGGCGTCGGGCATGCACGGCGGGCGGGGCGGCGCGGCGTGGTGGAGGTTGGGGCAACTTTGGCGCGAAGCCTTGGTTGGGGCGGCGCGCGGGCGGCGAGGGCAGGACGCAGGGCGGCGTCTTGCCGACGGGCATGGCTTGGGGACGCGGTCGGCAAGCAAGGGGAAGTGGAGGAAGAAGAAGCGACATGTGCCCTTGTTAAGTCTCTTTCACGGAATACGGGCGGGGAGGAGCTTCGTGTTCGAAAAATAAGGATAAACGTGCAAAGTTACAAAAAAGAAGGGTAAAACGAGCAATTGGCCCTCAAAACAGGGGGCAGTTTTGCAATTGGCCCCATAGGTTTTGTTTGGAAAAACAACTTCATGAGCAGCTTTGTCAATGAAGCTGAACTGTATAGAAAAACTGTTTGGCAAAAAAAAGCTTCATCAACAACTTTATGCATGGCTGATAGAGGAAAATGAGAGAGCTGTAAATAAAAGCTATTTTTTTCAGTTTCACTTCTCTCCATTCTGTGAGAGAGCATAAAAAAATTAACCCATAATTTGTTTTGAAAAAAAATGATCTTTGATGAAAAAAACACCTGACAACAATTTTACCCCATATAATTGAAAAATGGTGTTTGGTAAAGAAACACTTCACAGCTCATGAAGCTGTGCCAAAACAAGCCCCCTACACGGTAGACACAGCGCCCCTGAGGATGACCATATTCTAGCGCGCCAGACGCCCACTACGGTGTCGATGCCACATCAAGTGAAACGGAGCAGAGATATTTGGCCATTTGGGCTAAAAAGAGTAGAGTGTAACGGACACATCAGGAGGCAAGGAACATATATGCTAACAATCGTGAAAATTAAAAAAAAAATACATGAAGCACTATGTGCAGCAAAGCCAGAAAGGCAGAAATTGTTGTGCCAGCAGTAGGCCCAATTATTGAATCCCCCAGACCCAGACATCATATACAATACAAACAAGAAATTCTCTTGCAGGAATCAATTCGGAGGCCAATTGTACAATGAGACTCATCATATACTAGCTGTTCCCATTCTCGGCAATCGGCATTACTCGGCAATCGGCATTACTCGCCCAATAGGTTTTTGACGACACATGACTACAGCATCAATTATCGGTCACACTGACAAATAGCAGTAAACAAACAAACTGTATATGCACGCCATTGTCTTGTTTCTAAGAAATTAAAGATGGTAGAAAAACACAAGCAAACTATTAGGCATGAGAACACACAGGACACCATGACTTGCAGTTTGGGTTACGATCTGAACGCCTTTCTTTGCCTTCAAATTCCTTTTGGCATGCACATACGTGTGTTCCCCAATGCCTGTTTCACAAATGTTAGCTCTGATTGACATGGGAAGAAGAAAAAGTTGCAGCCAGATATCCTTACTTCTGACAGAGGTCCTGTTTTCGTGTCATGCAGGGGTGGTTCTAGCATCTGTGATGAAGCCCAGCTACTATCTATCAAACCAAATGAGTTCTTATTAAGCCAATACATGCACTGGTCAATGGAGCACAAAGCAAAATAGATATAAAAAAGTACTATCATGAGGACTAGTGCTGGGCCTAAAGACTTGGGTCAACTATTCATCGATATCATCCTTTTCTAGAAGAGCAACAGTGACAATGCTAGGTCGCACATGGAGGAATCCCTGACCGATTCCTTCCATCACCTCCTTGGGGAGATATTGGGCTATCTCATTGCTGGTTGGGGGAATAGTTGCCACTAGGGGGTGGGTTCCTCAATGGTGGTAGGTGCAACTTTCTTCTTAGTCTTCATCTTCTTTGGCTTCGCTGGGGTCTTTCCCTTCTTTGGTGCCTTCCCCTGTGTTTCTTAGCGCTCTCGGGGTTCTTAAAGCCAGCCTTCTTTTCAGCCACCCTCCTATTGTGCCTCGGGAAGGCATCACCGATATGCTCCTTCAGCTTCACGCCCTCTTCTTATGTGGAGTGACAAGGGGCTTTCCAGCAGCTCAGTGTCAGAACCATCCTTTGCTTGTCACCTAGTTATCATGAAGTCCAGCTAGAGTGTGCGTTGGAAAAGGTTCCGATTAGCCGTGCGGCAGGTGTTGTAGTCGCACAATAGTCTTATTCCTTAGTACACCCCCATAAGCTCCACCGTTTAAGCCGGTGATTTATGTAAGTGTGTCTGCTTCGCGCGTTCTGTGGCATCTCGCCGTTTAACACGCAAAGCCGTGTATCGGACTCCATTTTCCCTTAAAGCAACACACTATTGGTGTGATTTCGAAAAAAAAATAAAGTCCATCTAGATAGTATTCATCCTCTTCTTGTGCTTCCGGGATCTTCGAATGTCATCCGTTAGGACTCGGTCTTCAAACTGCTTGTCACTCACATGTTGATGGAAGAACGACTACCTGACAGAGGGATAGGGTGATCTGATTCAGATAAGGTATTGTTAGACAAGAGAGCTACATGTGTATAAGTATCAGTACCTTTTCCAACCATGTTACTGTTAGCAGATCGATATGATGAGGAAGGACAGGAAGGGTAAAAGTAGACCTAATTGCGGGAAAGGGAAATCTACGATGAATCGTAATGAATTCAAATTCGGTTACAATTGGCATAAGCCTCTCCTCTCTCAACTCATCCCCTTTAAGTACTCGCTTTGCTCATGAATACTATCACCGGGCCCAGAGTGGACCAGATACAAAAGAGTTGGGCCGCTTCACTCGGCGGGGCTGGCTTCTTCTTCTTCTTCTTGGGGGTCCTTCATTGCCCCTTCATTGGCGGGCGGTGAGCGAGAGGGTGGCTTGTTCTTACCAGTTACTAGAGGGATTGGGGCATCCACCATAGGAAGCGTAAAGGGTTTTGTCCTCTCCACTATCAGCCTCCGGGTAATCCAGGTCCAAGCTTGATCAAAGCATTTTCATCCACCTATGCGGGGAGGATCAAAGCCAAAAAGAAGAGGATGTTAATATCTTTTATATAGATTGCACATGAGTTTTGGGGTTAATGTCCATGATATAAAGTAAGGAGAAAGTGCCAAAAGTAGGATAGGGATGGATTAGGGGATTAACTTCTTAAGTAGTGATGGGATGACCGTGATTAAGGGGTCAGAGGGATCCCTGGCAACTGAAGGTCCCATAATGATGGAGCTGAGCCTCGCTTGCGTAGTTGGATGACTTGGGGACAGCATCGAGGTTCCATGAAACACAAATGGGCTAGAGTTGGCTGTAGAAGCACGAGCATCCATTGCAACCGAGGTCGTGGGCCAAAAGCCATCTTTGGGTTGGGAGCATTGAACAAAAGTTGCCGGTTGCACTTCCCAGCGATCAGCAACATCAACTGTAACATTTTCTGGCACATCTTCATGCATCTGATCACCTATGCCAAAACTGGAGCCATTCAGGGTGTTGTGGGAGCTTGTTGGTCGATTGGTCCCAACTAGTGAGGTGCGAGGGGGTGGGGCAGGATGAAGAGGACCAAAACTACAAAACCATCCTCATCTCTATGCTGCGGGATGCCTAGCCTCTTCAGAATGTAGCATGGGAAAGTCCGTGATCTGCCCTTAGTTGGGATGCCTGCATTAACCTTGACCGAGGTTGGGATCTTGGCGTCATCATTCAGATAAACTTGCACAACCACCACGGCCAAGTTATCTTTCTCATGCCACGAAAGTAGCATACCAAATCCCCGACATAGCCTAGCAATCGAGCACTAGACTTTAGATCTTACGGGTAGGCAACCAAAAGAACCTAGGCCTCACGATCTAGATCAAGCGGCGAGCATTATCGGCCTCATCATGCTTCACCACTGACAAGTTGTAATTACCAAAGCGAAAAACCGGCCCAAGAACCTTTCTCTATCTAGCACATTGGTAAAACAAACATATGCATCACCTAAGACACAGGGTTGGATTTCTAATGTGCGAACCTGATGGATTTTGTGGAAGAAAGTCTCCAACCCCGCCTTGAGATGCTTGAAATCATCTCGGTTCTTGTTCACTAGTGGGTCCATCTAGCTTGACGATCGCCAAGTATTCATTGCACTTGATATAGTAGCCCGTCATGAAGACTTCATGGCGGCGTGGCAGGCGATTCATATGGTCCTCCACAATGTAGCATGCCAGAGCGAAGTAGCAGGGGTCGTAGGGCCAATTCGCCATGGAGGGAGAGGTAAGCTCGGTGGAAGAGGGTTTTTCTTTGTAGTTTGTGCGAGGCGGTGGAGACGACGCCCGAAACTTGAGTCCACATTTATATTGCAACCGTCACCGCAGCTACCCGACCCTTCCACTTACGGGAGTTTGACGGTCTGAAATTTTGCGGGCCTTTCCAAAGCGAGAGAAACATGCCGTGGCAATATGTCCGAGTTGAAGCACAATCTACATCGAACCGGGAGTTGCAAGATTTGGCCGCATGGCCCGAGCCCGCATGCATTTGTTTAGGGTTTAGGGCTAAGGGTTTATGTTTTGGGCTTGATTGAGAGAGGGCTGCAAATCTCTAGTCGATTCACGTTTGGATTTGAATTGGTCGAAGAGGGCCGGGCGCCCAAAAGCGTTGTCGAGATGGCTGATCCGGGCTACGACATTTCTTGATCCAAATAAGAACATGCCTTTTGCCGGGGGGCGTGATATGGCCATTGAAAGAGAATTTGGCACCGATGCTCTAGGAGCACGTTTTGCCTTTTGAGGGGGGTGGGGGAGATCGAGGGGTTGAGAAAGTTTTGGATGTGATGATCCAAACTTTCAAGCGAGCAAACCCGAAGTTCTTCTACGCATAGCTTTTCTTGTATGAATCATTTTTCCAATTAGCTGCCTCCTCGGAGTGCGGAGGTCATATTCTCTACGCCAATTTGCCCCCCCTCCACTCCAAGCGAGACAAGAAGATTTCAAAGGCTTTACATGAGTATGATTTCAATTTGAGTATCAGTAAAGCCGGTGTTCTTATAGAACACCGAAAAGCCAAACATCCATCCCGAGAGATGGGAAACATCAAAATCCTTGGCAACTCCGCCAATGGTGGCACGGAGGATGAGACTAACATAATCATGATTAAGACGAATGCGACAACGACCAAATCTAAGAACCATGCAAAATGGAGGTGGGGGGGGAGGGGGGGAGATTGGAAGGACGACCAGAACAGCCAAAAGCGTTTGGCTAGGGATGAGAAGGAGAAGCCATGGTCGAAGGAGATGTCGGAGAGAGATCCTTTGGGGCACCCGGCTCCGCCCGTGGTGGGCCATTCGTCGGCGATGTTCCGCGTGCGTGCAGGGGGGAGGTCACCGTCGCGATTGTGGTCCGAGAGAGGGGGGTCATTTCGCCAACTTCATTTAGTCGACTTCGGATTGACCTTTTGTAGATTGTTGATTCTTTGGCCTTTAGTTAATCTCAATTATCTTGATATAGGCTATTGCAATTTCTTGATCCAGTTAAGGGCAAGTTGATGCCAAAGGACTTGATCCAGTTGAGGGCAAGTTGATGCGAAGGACTTGATCCTCCGGGCTATTATGTCCTTGGTCGAGACTAACTGTGCTAGGAAGAAGATTGTGAAAACACGCTCACAGGTGAAATGAACATGCAGGTAGTGTGTGAATGATTATTCGAGCATGAAATTAAATAAGCTTGACGTGTGAAACCTGCTTTGGCCGAATGCATCTAATCAAATGGTCTATATAGTTTACATGGTACATTTGATCACAACACCATACAAATATTAAATGTTGCAAGTTGTTTATGAAACTGTGAAATGAAATTCCCCACGGAGAGTCAGTTTCATTTCTCATTCTATGTATGATGTGGCAGTCTTGGAAACAAATGAAATAAAACTCCCTGTCCTAGTACCAATAATTCTGAGCATGTCACACCTGTTGAATTCATTCTTCCAAAACTTTACGCCTATCACATCGAATGTTGTGACACATGAATGCAGTATTAAATATAGATGAAATATTAAAAAACTGATTGCACAGATTTTGGGTGTAAATTACGAGATGAATCTTTAACCCTAATTAGTTTGTGATTAAACAAGAAAGTGCTACAGTATCAAATGTGCTATGATGGAATTATTGAGCTTAATAAATTTGTCTCATAGTTTACAGGCAAGTTTTGTAATTAGTTTTTTTATTGGTATCCAAACACCCATTCGAACATCCCACAAAACAGCCCATTTGACACTAAAACTTTACTTAACACCAACACGATGTTTCATCTTTTTGCAGAACCAAATTTCCATTGTCTGAATCCACATGAGGTGCTCCATATTTTCTGGTAACCTGTCCCAGTCACAGCCAGAAATGCGAAGCTCACTCAGACCAATGAAGAATTCACTGCCTTCAGGAATAGACGCTAGCTGGCTCCAGAAATATAGTTCTAGTCTGTGCAGTTGTTTCAGGGCGTCTGGATACCATGAACCTTTGAACTCCCAGATACGTAGCTTCTCAAGATCTCTTGGGGTCCTTGGCCCCCAAGTACCTCTGCTTCCACTTTCCCATCTGGATCACTATTCCACCTGTAGAAATTCAGTTCCAGTTCTCTGAGTCCCTCATTGTGCCTTAGGTGGGCTTCAAGAGCTTCCTCTCAGCTTCCCACAAATTCAAGACCCACTATAATCAGAGTGCCTCGATGTTTGTTCAGATGCTTCAGGGCCTTGAGATCTAGTTTTGCTCGACGTTGCCAAAATATCAGGACTGGCACTGGGCACATCTTCTAGGTTTGATTGATGGTCTCGCTTGACCAACGCATTGTTGTCATCCTTGTCTTCGCTGAATGCATTCTGGATAAGATCTTGAAGGTCAAAAAACCTCCTCTTCTTATTTGTAGATGTGTCTCGTCCAAGGGAAGAAAGCTCCGTTTTCATCATCCATTATCTTG
Source organism: Hyparrhenia diplandra (assembly GCA_015847255.1). Taxonomy (NCBI): domain Eukaryota; kingdom Viridiplantae; phylum Streptophyta; class Magnoliopsida; order Poales; family Poaceae; genus Hyparrhenia; species Hyparrhenia diplandra. Next base: position 257,609 of record JADLZK010006888.1, read on the forward strand.
TCAAGTACTTTGGAACAGCGTGGGAAGAATCGCTTCTCAAGTTCCACTGTTACACGCATAATGGAGCTTGCAATTAGATAAAATATTTAAAAGCTACTCCCTTCGTTTCAAATTGTAAGCTATATTTTAACTTTGCTAGATATATGACTTTTTGCTACACACCTAAACATACATTTTATGTCATTATACATAGTAAAAGCTATGTATCTAAACAAACTAAAACGACTTAGATATATATGAAATGGAGGTAGTAGAAAATAATGACAACAAATCCAACTACGACAATGTTGCTCCACCCCATGTCCACCCATTGCAGAAGTACCCAACTAGAACTATTTCAGTTTTCCTATATCTCAAGTGCATGATTTTTTTGTTATTGTTAAGGCAACACACGACTTTCTCATTGTTTGGCTTAGAAAAAAATTGCGAATTATCTCATGTGAGCTGTGTCTTCAATTATACTACTAGTTGACTGTTATATTATCATGGTCATACAAAAAAGAGTGATGAAAAAAATTTCATTTTTCGATCGCTTATTGATTAACTCCTAAGAATATATATACTTTGACTGGTTATGTTGAATCCTTCAGATATTGCAGTGTAATAAATGTAATCGTGCTGAAGGAGGGATGGACTACAATTTCAACTTCCGTCACAAAAAGATATGTTAAGTAAAGAAACAGTGGTTGATTGAAGAACAAAAATCACATAGGTTTTATGCTACAATAACATTGAGCACGTGTCACCTGTTTTCGAAAGAGCAATCATCCGATCTAAATGTCCCTCCTTCAATTTGATTGGAACATCATTTAGATCAATACGTATCCCTCTAGAAGAACAGGTGAATTCTTCAGTTTTATCCACTTGTGCAATGTCCATCGCCACTCTTACCTCCATGGGAAACAAAATTCGAGCTAGAGCTACTGCATAAAAAGAAACAATGTTAATATATAACTTTCCACCAAACATAAATTCAGAAAATTAGTTTCTCTAGATTCTAGAATGAAACAGTGCTATGCATTGAACAGCACCCATCCATAATTTGTCTACAAAACTGTATTATACCAGTCGTAAACAGATACATGTTTTGGAGCCAATGTTTAGAGCATCTCCAAGAGTCTTTCTTAAACTCATCTCTAAAACACCATTTGGCAAGTTATTTGAATAAATCACTTTATCCTTCCACTCTTCAACAACTTTTCTATATCTTTTTTCAGGAGCTAGCACCGTTCTTCATCTTTGGCTAATGAGAAATCGAGAATAAAGGATGGAGATATTTGTACATCTACTTAAGGAAATTTTCGTTGGAATTTTTTTTTCACAAAAATCTATATTCCTTTCAGAGTGCCTTGGAGTTGTTCTATGGACCACTTAAAAAGCAAAAAATAGATAAATCCTAAAAAATCTAGAAAAACAAACATCCAACTATTTCCTTATGGCAAAATCTTGCAAGATTGCTATTTCATTCTTCTGTGTTATACAACATATCTATTCACTAGTAAAAGGTGGAAATTTTTTACTTCTAATGTTGAGTGGTTTAACATCAAACCCTTGTGTTAATGTCAAACCCTTGTCGGATACTCATTGGGAGAGTGGAATAAAGAGTAAGGAACATATCAAGTATCCAGCCCCTCAAATAAGATCAACTTTGCAGGAGGTGGAAAGAGCTCCTCCTGAAGGCCCAAAAGCAGTGAGTGATGATCAATTAATCATTGGGATACACACTTGAGAACTTGGAATTTTATTTGGTATGGTTGACTTGGAAGATATTTATCTACTATTGACATGGTGAACAAAATGGAATCCATGATTGTGAGCCTGGATGCAACTGCAACACTCAAACAAGTTGAAGGGTTCATCTCATATTTTCACAACAAGAGAGACATACACTTTATTATTAGTATCAAAATCCATTGAATCCAGTATGGATTTAGAGCCTAAGTTTCCTACAAAAAGTCTAGGTAGAAGACTGATTGATTTTGATGAACCAAATAAAAGAAACTAAAAAATTACAGTTTTCAGTTGTAGAATCCTTCAGAGTTAATTACTTCCTAATTATTGTTGATGCTGTAACTGCTTTATTAACTATTCGATTTGAACAACTAAATACATTTGAATAAGTCCTTGGATGATACTGATCCACTAAAGTGTTGCACTACTTTTGCAGAAACTTTTTCTCATGAAAACAAGTGTAATGTTGAGTTAGTTGATTTATTCTCTGAATTGAAAGTGTTGCAAGTAACTTTGATAGATAAATTGATTTCAACACCTGGGAATCTTCACTTTTTTCAAACCTGTAGATTGCTATCCGAATGTCTCAATTGCATATCAGATTCTCTTAACAAATCTTGTGAAGGGAGCACCAGCAGAAAGAAGCTTCCCAAATTGAAACTATTGCAAAATTGTTTGAGTTCAACTATGCTACATGAAAGATAGTGTTCTTGAAGATTTTGCATCAAGAAATGCGCGAAGACATTTTGTTTAAAAGAAACTGAAACATTGTTGTTTTACTTGAAGTAATCATAATAGATATTTTACTGTTCATTTCGTTTCTTTGTTGTACTATCATTATTTTTAATTAATGAATTAAGTAATGTTGTAAGTTAACTATTATTAGCAGCACTATATATACTTCAATCGTGATATTAAAAATTATATTGCCAGGCCCTTGCTGTCTTTCTTGATGCCCTTGAAATTGTTGAGACAGCCCCAAGGTGGAAGTGTTCCTATAGTTGGAACCTGCTACTAGGTTTATGGAATTTGTAACGATGGCAGATGTGCTGCTGGGAGAATATCTCTGTGGAGGTCTGAGCTGCAAAATCATTGTGGCATGCAGCTGCCAACCTCCATAAGACGACCGACAATGACGTAAGCATCATCGACCGCTCCTTCAATTTTGGTTTTTTTTTTTTTTTTTTTTTTTTTTTTTTTTGAGTAGGACCTTCAATTTGGGTTTAACTTGATATTGGACTATCTGAGCAAGCCATCGCCGGAACACATGTGGAGGTTGAGAGGCTGCAATCACCCCTTGTGCTTGACCCAAAAGCCAATCCTGCTCCCGGTCTCTCTGACCAGCACAACCACTCCACCCTTTGAGCAAGTAGTAAAGGGATGTAAGTGGGCTGTATGCTGAGGTGTATAAATCTGAATGACCTGCCACAAAGCCCTCACATACAGCAAGGTGAACTGAATGACCTGCCTGCTGTTGGGGCTGGATCGCACCTACGACCTAGGAACGCGAGCGCCGATGGGAACGTGGTGATCGCGGTGGCGCTGAGCGTGAACGAGATGCAACAGAAGGAAGAACAACGAGATTATGGCGCTGCCAACAACCGCAGCTTATTTGGCTATTCGTTCCTTGTATATATTGGTAACCTCTCGGTTTGTTACAACCAGACCCCCCACGCCACGCAGCACAAAGTGCGCAACGCCGTTGCACCGCGGCGTGCACTGTGTGCGCTCGACACGACGTGGCGTGAGGACACAAGACTCTCAACCGGGCTGGGACACAATCTAGCACACCATCGATTGTTCCCATCCCCTAACCTTGACTGCTACGACTCCAACTAACCAAAGATTACATTAGATGTGCATCTATTTAGCTAACAAATCACTCCCTAAACTCGATGCACGTCGACGACTCCCAAGGCGCTCCTCAGCTCCACGAACTTGACACGACCCAGCGCCTTCGTGAAGATGTCGGCCAGCTGACGATCTGTCCCGACATGTTCCACCTCCACTTTGCCCACCTCAATGCACTCACGTAGAAAATGATACCTCGTATCAATGTGCTTGCTGCGATCATGATGCACGGGATTTTTGCTGAGTGCAATCGCGGACTTGTTATCCATGAGCAGCTTCACCCTTGTCTCCTTTGTTCCCAGCATGTCTGCAATCAACCGGCTAAGCCAAATCCCCTGGCACGCTGCTGCTGCGGCGGCTACGTACTCAGCCTCACACGATGACAAAGTGACTATACTTTGCTTCTGTGATGCCCACGTCACCAGGCTCCCGCTGAGGAAGTAACCCACTCCCGTGGTGCTCCTTCTGTCCACAGCGTCACCTGCATAGTCACTATCACTGTACCCAAGCAACATGGGTTTCAGTTCAGCTCCCCGCTCATACCTGCAGCCATACCCTGAAGTGCCTTTTATCTATCTCAAGATATGTTTCACAGCGGCCCAGTGTTCCTTCCTACGAGCCTCCATGTACCGACTCACCACTCCGACTGAATAAGCTAAGTCTGGACGAGTATTAACCAGGTACCTTAGACTCACAATGATACTGCGATATGTCGTCGGATCCACAACTTCCCCATCTTTCAGCTTGCTAAGTTTGAGCCCACACTCCATTGGAGTGTCACATGAGTTACAGCTCCCCATACCTGCTGTCTCGAGAATCTTCACAGCATATGAGCTCTGTCCGAGAGTGATCCCCTCGCTTCCTTGCTGCACTTCTATCCCTAGATAGTAGCTAAGAAAACCCATATCGCTCATACTGAACTTCTTCTTCATCTCGGCTTTAAAACTCTTGATGTCAATGGTTTTAGGCCCCGAGATAATCAAGTCATCTACGTATACTCCCACAAGCAGAAAAGAATTCGAGCTACCCCTCCTATACACCGCTTGATCCAACTGACTTCTGACAAAACCCAGAGCCAACAGTTCTTTGTCAAGCTTTGTATTCCACGCCCTTGGCGCATGCTTCAACCCGTAAAGAGCCTTCTTCAACCTGAGCACTTTGTTGTCGTTGCCCACGATGAAACCTGGAGGCTATTGAACGTATACGGTTTCAGAGAGATCACCATTTAAAAATGCAGATTTTACGTCCATATGATGAACTTCCCATCCACCTCTAGCTGCCAGAGCCAACAGCACTCGTACAGTTTCTATCCTTGCAACCGGAGCAAAAACCTCATCGAAATCGACTCCAAATCGTTGAGCATATCCCTCCGCCACAAGACGTGCTTTGTTCTTGACAATTCTACCTTCTGGATCCTTTTTTACCTTGAAGACCCACTTCAAGCCAATCGCCTTTGCTTCGGTGGCAATTCACTGACATCCCAAGTTCTATTTGCCTCGATGGCCTGCATCTCCTGCTGCATTGCTTGTCGCCGACATTGTTCAGAGAGAGCCTCCTCAACAGACCGAGGTTCCTCAGCTGCAACCAAGCACATGCCACTATACTCGAACCCCTGCAATTCTTCTATAGTGTCCAACAAATTTGGGATCGTTCGGTACCTCAGAGGAGCGCCATCAGAGTCAACAGACTCATTCGTGGGTGGAGTTGCCCACTGAATCTGTGGTGTACCGTCAGGTGTATGTGGTGGAGTATATGATTCACTCCCCACCATTGAATTGATGCTACGGGCGAGCTTGGACTGGAATCACCGGGATCAGCAGAATCCTCCAGGCCACTGTCGCCTGAATTGTCTGAATCGCCAGCAGCTTCTGCTGTCGAACTGTGAACAGGATCGTCAAAATGCTCAACTCTGAATGTTTCAAAGCCTGCTGGTCCTGCTATCTCCACACCGATGCTAACACTTGCCCTGACAGCTTCTCCGCCCCCAATTCCACGGCTTCTTTTCATCGAAAACCACATCACGTGACAGCATCAACTTCTTATTCACCGGATCAAAAATCCCATATCCTTTCGATCCCTGTTCATAGCCAATGAAAACACCTAGGACTGTTCTGTCAGTTAACTTGCCAACGCCAGGGCCAACTCGCTTGGCATAAGCAACACACTCGAAGGTTCTTAAGTGTTTGGCCCCTGGCTTTTTCCCAAACCAAACCTCGAATGGAGTCTTGCCGCTCAAATTTTTTGTCGGGGACCGATTCAACAGATATACTGCAGTAGCCACAGCTTCTCCCCAAAAATGAGATGGCACATTCATACTCTTGAGTAGGCATCGAGCCATTTCGACAACAGTCTGGTTTCTCCTCTCCACAACTCCATTTTGCAGCGGAGAATACGGGGTGGTGGTGTTGTGTTTGATGCCATGATCACTGCAAAAAACTGCAAAAGCACCTGAAATAAATTCACCTCCCCTGTCTGTTCTTAGGGCCTTCAGACGACGCCCTGACTGCACTTCTGCCACCGTCTTGAACCTTTTAAACCACTCCAATGCCTGGTCCTTGGATGGCAAAAGCTCAAGCCACATATAGCGGCTAAAATCATCGACGACGAGAAGAAAATACTATTTACCAGCCGGCGTAGGTGGTGTTATTTGCCCGCAAAGATCAGTATGCACCAGCTCAAGGCCTGCTGCCGCTCGATATACAGATGCTCGTGGAAACGGGGTGCGGTGTTGTTTGCCCAACATACATCCATCACACACCTGCTCTGCTCGCCTAATGACCGGCAAGCCCTCCACCATCTTCTTTGCGCCAAGCTCCCACAGCGACCTAAAATTCAGATGGCCATACCTCACATGCCAACGCCATGCCTCTTCGTCCATCTTCATCATCAGACACACAAAGCAGGTCGAGTGACTTTCATCAGGTATAGTCAATTCTGCCTCTCCGCCCGTATGACAACAGCACGCTTCGCCACCGTCATGCCGTTCCGTTCGATCACCTTCATCACGCCTTTATCAATCTCTACGCAACACCCGGCCTCCTCAAGCTGTCCAAGGCTTACGATGTTGCACTTGAGCGACGAAATGAAGTAGACTTCAGTGAGTACCCGATGCTCCCTGATTCCTTCTAGCGATCGTCACGGCACCGATCCCTTGAATCTCAATAGTGGAGCCATCGCCAAACCTCATGGCACCACGAACTGACTCATCTAGGCTGGCCAAGGAGCTTTGGCAGCTTGTCATATGATTTGTAGCGCCCGTGTCCAGTACCCACGACCCCGGGTCATATTTGGCCGGGAAAACACGTTCCTGATTCAGGAACAAGGGAGATGGAGTAGATGCAACTCTCTCGACATGGCACACCTGAGCCACCAACAGAGCCGGCTACTGGTCTGCATCAGCATTAACATGATGCACTGCATCTCCATGATCCTCCTTCGCATGCTTCCTGTTCGGGCACTCCTTGCCCCAATGGCCAAACACTCCGCACTTCCTTCACTTGCCCTTCCGTAAAGGTGGACCTGCCTGCCCTTCTCCAGATCACGGGCATCCCATCCTTTGCCACCACCTCCACGAGGACCAGCACCGCCCTTCTTCACATAGCGGCTACCCTTCTTGCCGCCCGAGGAGGACGACTCATATCCACCATGCGACTCTTGTTCCTGGATGCCCACTCCTCCTCGGTCAGTGTAGAATAATAGAGGGAAACACCACACCCATAAGTGGGGGGTTGCTGGATAAATTTATAGGGCCACAATTAGTGGCTTTCCTAGCAATTTACAAGAGGAGACCTATTGTAGCAGATCAAGTCTCTATTTGGTTGTTTCCTAACAATTTCTGAGAGGACCGCTGGTTGTTTCCTAACAATTTATGAGAGAGAGGAGACCAGCGATCAAGTCTCCTCGCTGGTTGTGCTTTCCTAGTAATATCTATCACCTGCCCGCGATCGAAGCGTCGAGGATTCGGGTGCACGATTGGACCGAAAATCCTCAAACAAATTTTTACAGAAGTCCTTCGTCATGATATCCCGAACCGATATTGTGACGGCACATGGAGGACACGTACTTCGCCCAGAGCCACCTTCTCTCGGACAAAGTGGATGTCGATCTCAATGTGCTTGGTACGACGGTGATGGACCGGGTTGGCGATCATGAAGACGCATACGACGTTGTCATAGTAGACCACGGTGGCAACCTTCGGTGGAACATGTAGTTCTTGAAGAACTCCGACGGCCAAAGAACACTCGGCGGCGACATGAGCATGAGCTCGATACTCGCCTCCGCATTGACCGACACCGTGGTTTGTCGCTTAGATGACCAGGGACACCAAGGTTGTCTCGAGGAAGAGACGAAGCCTCGATGTAGAGCGGCGGGAATCAGGGCAGCCAGCCCGGTCGGCGTCGAGTAAGCCACCGGTTTGTCGACCGCCCTCTTTGATGTGGAGGCCGGCCGACAGTGACCCCTTGACGTAGCGAAGAATGCGCTTGATCAGCGCAAGGTGAGGTTCCAGGGATCGTGCATGAACAGGCACACCACGCCAGACCGCATAAGCTAGATCCGAGGCGAGTCGGCGTGAGGAGGTATTGAGGGCGTGTGATACTCCACGTATTTCGGACGGGTCGGCGGCGCAGCACCATCGGTAGCGAGAGCTTGGCACAGTGTCAACAGTGTCGATGTCGAGTGACACTCGGCCATGCCTGCCCGGCAGAGAAGATCCAGCCGCGATACCGCCGCCGGGACAGAAGAGGCCGGAGGAGCGTGCGGACGGAGATCCCGAGGAAGTGGTGGAGGTCCCCGAGATCCGTCATGGCGAACTCGGAGTGTAGACGGTTGATGCGCTGAAGAAGGGCCGGTGTCGAGGTCGTCGGGATGATGTCGCCGACGAGAGGAGCAGGTACGCCGTGTCACCCCCCGCTTGAGGACGAAGAGGGAGGTGTCGAGAACCGAGGCGACGGCCCAGCCCGCCGAAGGAAAGTGGCGAAACGCTGGTGCCAGCACCGCGGGGGCCCGCTTGTGGCCATAGAGGGAGCGCGTTGTAAGACACACATGATCGGGATGAGCGGGTCGACATTTAAGCCCGGGCGGTTGTTGGCGTGAAGAGGTCTCATCCAAGTGGCCATGAAGAAAGGCATTCTTCACGCCCGGTTGGTGTATAGGCCGGCGGGAGGCAGCGATGCCGGGACGACGCGAATCGCTGCCGACTTGACGACGGGCCGAAAAGTCTCATTGTAGTCGATGTCGTGTCATTGCCAGGTGAAGCCACGGACCACCCAACGCGCTTTGTGACGGGCTAGAGAGCCATCGAGTGGAATTTATGCTTATAAATCCACTTGCCTGGTCACAACATTCACGCCGGGTGGTCGAGGAACAAGCCGCCAGGTGTCGTTGTCGATGAGGGCCCGGTACTCATCCGCCATGGCTGCACGCCGCTGCGGATCAGCGAGAGCGCTTCGGTAGTTCCCGGGCAGCGGGGACACGATTGCAGGGGGGTGATAGCCACCGAGCCGTGGGCGGCGCCGCCGAAGCCGTATCGAACCACCGGCTTTAGGGGAGCCGGTCTCAAGCCTGGTGACAGGGCGGCCGGGAGCCCGCATGGAGGGAGAGGCTGGGTCGACAGGTGCCCGCCGGCTGTAGACACATCTGAACGCGGCTGGTGGTTTTTCCGGGAATGGCGGTGGTGTGACCGGGCCGCCAAAGGAGCGGGCGCAGCCACTACTGCAGGCGCCGTAGGAGTCGAGGGTGGTGCCACCGGGAGACCGCAGTACAGACGGGCCCGCGCATGAGAATGGCGGGGTCGCCGTTGAGCTCCTCCAGTGTGAGCGGGCTGTGTGCTAGGGAACACGGCCGTGGGAGAGGCCGCAGCAGCAGCAGCGCAATGCACCGGCGCGGCCGAGCTCGCAGTAAAAACTCCAAATCGCCGGAAGACGATCCGGGTGAGGTAAGACCAAACAGAAGCATGCCTCATCGAAAACCACATGGCGGGAGATGATGACGCGACGTGTGGAGAGGTCAAAAAAACAGCGATACCCGAGGAAGACGCAGGCCGTGGAACGGGGTGCCAACTTGTGGCGAGCCGTGGCGGTCATATTGGGATAGCAGAGGCACCCAAAGACACGGAGGTGAGAGTAGCCTGGTGGCGAGCCATACAACAATGTGTAAGGGATGTTATTCTGGACAGCGGAGCTTGGGCGCCTATTGAGTAGATAGGTCGCCGTGGCGAGGGCCTCAGCCCAAAAGGAGGGAGGCATGTGAGCATGGAGAAGCATAGTGCGAATGATATTATTTAGTGTCCGGAGAATACGTTCGGCCTTGCCATTTTGTGGGGAGGTGTAAGGGCGGAGAGGCATAAGTGAATGCCGCGGGAGGTGAAGAGGGTGGCGAGGGCATTGTTTACGAACTCTTTGCCATTATCAGCCTATAGGGATTTAATGGGAAGGTTGAACTGGTCCTGTACTAGGTTGCGAAGTTGGAGATGTGGGTGGCTACCTCGGACTTGTGGTCGAGCGGAAATGTCCAGCAGAAATGGGTAAAATCATCAAGTAAGACGAGGTAAAACCGAGCTCCAAAGAACACTAGTGACAGGAGATGTCCAAACATCACAAGTGAATGAGTTCGAATGGCATTGTAATGGATGAACGAGACACCGAAAAACGGAGACGCACATGTTTCCCAAGCTGACATGAATGACATAAGTTATTGGCTGCCTTATTACAATGGATCAACTTATTACGCCTAAGAGTGTCGACGGCAGAGGAGCTAGGATGGCCAAGGCGATGATGCCGAGAGGTCACTGGAGATGGCGAGGTGGGCGTGGGGTGCTCGCGGGGCTGCGGGCATGGTGTAGAGGTCGCCAAAGACTATTGCAAGCGAAGCATCACGACGGGTCCAGTATATCCTTCACGAAAAAAACCCAAAGTGTCAAATTCAATGGAACAATTGTTATCCCTAGTGAACCCGACGAACGTAAAGTAGGTTGCGCACAAGGGATGGAACAACGAGGACATTGCGAAGATGAAAGGTGGACGCTATTGTAGGTAGGATGGACTCGCCCACGACAAGTGATAGGAATATTTTGACCATTGCCAACAAGTAATGGAGGAAAGAGATGATGGGAGGCGGGAGAGTAGTATACCATCATTGGTGCTCATGTGGGAAGTAGCACCGAGTCCATGACCCAGGATGCCCGGTTCTCGACGGCCATCCGGTTGAGGGCAGCGATGAGCCCCCGCCGATCCCATGCCGGCCGCCGCTATTCCCATCGGTGGTGGCGGGAGACGTGCGGGGCAAACGCCGTATGTGCTCGAGGCACGGGCCTGGGCTGCGCCCGCAGACGCCACCGCCGGTGGGCTGCCCTTGCCGTGGCCCGCCCGGCTGCTGGCCCCCGTGGCGCCCAAGGATTATAGCAAATCCGGGGCCCATGGAGCGGTAGGAGGAGCCGCCGCCACCACCCCGCCGGGCCGCCCCGCGAGTGCGCCCACCATTGCCGCCGCCGCCGCCACCGCCCTTCTTCCGGTGACCACCGCCACCCTTCTTCTTGTGGCTGTACCCACGCCAGTGCGGAGGGGGGCTGCCGCCCACCGCCAAAGGCACCGCAGGAGGGACCAGAGGAGGTGGAGCGGCACCCGCTGGCCGGTGCAGCCCGGAGGCGGCGGGATGTGAGGAGGGCGGTGTTGATGACAGTCTTTGCGTCATGAGCAAGCCGCGATCTCCTTCAAGACGAGCATGTCGTGGGCGCGGGAGAACGGAGGCGGGATGCTGGCGTTGGTGATGTTGTCAACGTGTCGGGCGGCGGGGGCCGAGGCCGCGGAGCATGGCGAGGACGAGCGCGGGACCTTCGATGACGTGGCCGGCGGCACGGTTCAGAAATTTTGACTTGACACGCCGGCAAAGATTCGAGATGGTGGAGTCGCCTGGCGTCGTGGTGTGGAACTCCTCGAGGAGGAGAACCGCGCGAGGCCCCGGCTGGCATTGAAGAGCTCCTTCGATGGCCGCTGCAGTTGCCGGCAAGCCGGGTCGTCCGCCAAGGCGAGGTCGAGGACGGAGTCGCCGACAGAGCCATAGAGCCGTGACAGGATGCGTGAGTCGGCACAACCCACCTCGGGATCGCAGGTTGGGGAGGCGCCGTGCCATTGATGTGCGGGCGTATGCCGAACTTGCCGCACAACACCTTGAAGAAGGTCGCCCACTTCCGATAGTTGGATTTCGGGCCCAACGTGAAGGGGACTTGGGCCTTGATGTTGACGTTGGAGTAGGGATGCAAAGATCGGCGGGCCGCACCCCATGGAAGGAGACGCCGGATCCCGGAGAGCCGGTCATGGAGGACAGGGTGGAACTGGTCATCGAGGCCCTCTGTCATGGTGGGTGGTGGATGTGCACAGAGGAAGAAGAGGTGAGGTGCGCAGTGGGAGAAAGAGAAAAAAAGGCTAGCGTAGTGGAAGGATCTAATTAGGTCGATACCATGTAGAATAATAGAGGGAAACACCACACCCATAAGTGGGGGGTTCTTTGGATAAATTTATAGGGCCACAATTAGTGGCTTTCCTAGCAATTTACAAGAGGAGACCTGCTGTAGCGCAGTCAAGTCTCCTCTTTGGTTGTTTCCTAACAATTTCTGAGAGGACTGCTGGTTGTTTCCTAACAATTTACAGAGAGGAGACCAGCAGTCAAGTCTCCCCGCTAGTTGTGCTTTCCTAGTAATATCTATCGGGTCACGAGCAAGCGTCCAGCTTTGTCGGTGATTTGTTCCACCACGGGCTTGAACCGATCTTCAGCTACCCGTAGACAACCAACGAGTTCTTCAATTGTCGCCTTCTTGAGATCTTGAAACATCTCAATAGAGATCGCCACACTGATTATACTTCGGAGGCACCACCCTCGGGAACTTCTTCACCACGCGCATGTCACCAACACCGTCTTCGCCCGGACCCCTCGGATCTGCTTGCTAGCTTGCGATGCGCACCGCAAATTCGTTGATCGATTCCCCCATCTTAAACGAGATCGACTCAAATTCAGCGAGCAACTTACGTGTATTCACCTCTTTCACCCGATCTACTCCTAGACGCATTGATTTAATTGCTCCCCAAGCCTCCTTCGCCGTCTTCTTCTTCGCCGCGGCATGGAGTGCATCTCTTGGGGAACGCCGCGCAGCATGGCACCGAGAGCGAGCCGATCATGGTGCCGCTCCACCTTGTCGGTTTCAATGGCATCCCACAGATACATGGCCTCGAGATTGCACTGGACGTGCGATGACCACTCCTAGTAGATGGTCCGGCTTAGCATCGGCTAGGTGAGGTTCCCTGACGCCTGATTCCATGCCCTCTCCCTCGCCTCCTTGTCCTTGTTCCCCATATCGACAATTCTCGAGTACGCGCCTTGTTCTTCTTCAAACTTGTAGATTCAACTACACCGCTGGACCTCCGGCTCCTCTCCGCCACCAAACGCCTCCAACTCCGGTGAACCTCGGCTCCGATACCAGTTCTTGGGCCTAGATCGCACCTACGACCTAGGAACACGAGCGCCGATGGGAACGTGGTGATCGCGGTGAGCGCTGAGCGTGAACGAGCTTATTTGGCTATTCGTTCCTTGTATATATGGGTGACCTCTCGATTTGTTACAACCAGATCCCCCCACGCCACGCAGCACAAAGTGTGTAACGCCGTTGCACCGCGGCACGCGCTGTGTGCGCTCGGCACGACGTGGCGTGAGGACACAAGACTCTCAACCGGGCTGGCACAATCTAGCACACCATCGATTGTTCCCATCCCCTAACCTTGACTGCTACGACTCCAACTAACCAAAGATTACATTAGATGTGCATCTATTTAGCTAACACCTGCTAGTGCTGGACACTAGTGTGGGCCATCCCCTCACCCCGCTCGCCACCTTTTCTTTTCACAGCATAGATATGGAGACAGATATCGATCTCAGCAGGCTCCATTAACCACGGTGGATTGTGTGAATAACTGTCACGGTTAAGATTTCATAAACGCCCCCTAAAAGAAATTTTATAGTACTGAGAGAGAGGCAAGGAGGTCGTCTTGAGGATTGTGGTTGAGTGGACAAGTTCGAGGATAACATAGTCTGAACCTAAATCTGCCATGTGGCATTAATACGGACAGTATTTGATGAAATTTTGAGTGAATTTCCAATGGTAGATAAGGAATTCTATTTTGTTATTAAAAAAATAATCTAAAATACCCCATTTTTCTTACGTTACTCACCTAAATCTCTATTTTTACCCTCATTACTGCAAAAAACGACAAACAAAATAGTCCACTGGCACAACCTTGTACCCACGATGGATGCCCTACGGTATTCATGCACCTCTGTTTATCACTTGAGTGGTACTGAAGGCAAATGTCAAAGTTTGTTTTGTATAGTGAGCCCCAGGGCTCAATGGAAATTTTGTCTATAGCTCCCGTTCCACCTAAAATAAACAGTCGCGGCACTGTAATGTAAAGGAATTTAATCTAATGGCTGAGGAGGAACCACATGTTTTTCTGTGGCAGATATGGAAATAAGAACTTTTTCAGTGTTGTGCAGGTAGTTGCCTCATTAAACAATCAGCATGTCACAGTGCATAGTTTGATCCATACCCAAAAGGATCTGTAAACACCTACCATAGAAGAAAATACGTAGGCGAGAACGACATCAAGGCATGATGTTTTTTAATGAGGTTCAGCGATGTGCTTATATAATTAGGGGCCCGTGCACTCCCCATGAAACAACAGCTATGCTAGTATCCAGGCGCTGTCGTAGTCTTGTTGCAAACTAAACCAGGCGTCATGTCATCTCGCTTTTATAACAGAGGTTGCCTTGATGGCTGCCTAGGATACAGAGTTCATCTCCAACTATATGGTAGCTGCTAATACAATCGAAGCCTAACATAACCAAACTTACATATGTTCGACACATATCCAACAGAGCATACCTATTTTGTCATTAAACATGTTGGTAACCATAATGATTCAACTAGACATATCCACATGTGCAATTTAAAGGTGAAAACTATAAATATGGATTGAAATTATATAAATATTAGCGGAAAGTTTATTTAGTGATGGGTAACTGAACAAACTACTATAACTGATAATGGATTACAAATATCAACAATGGTACTATGTTACAATTTGAAGAATTTAAAGAAAACAAAGATTTCATTTTCAATTCGTTATGTGTCCCAAGTTTATCATCAAAATTATAAATTTAGCCAAATGTATGTGTATGGAATATAATATTCTAATATACTTTCAAAGGAATGACAATTATATACATTTGGAGGAAAGAAGTTTACCTCGATTTTCAAGGTACATCAACCTTCCACGCATACTATCTACTCCCATTGCAAGAGAAACTGATGCCTCTCCAAGCTGCGAATATTTTGATTCAGCTTGCTCCAGTATCTCAATGCACAACCTATCTTTATTTGCAACAGATTTCAATTCTGAAGGTACATAGTAATCCCCATGTTTTGTGAGTCTCCTTGAGATTTGTACCGCTTTTCTTTGATCAAACGTTAGATCTGATGGTCGAGCCCCCATATTTAAAAAGTGAGACAATGATTGTTGGTTCTCTTCTAACAGCAGCGACATGAAGGACAGTATAACCTCTTGGGTTCCTATGATTGACATCTGCTTGTGTGAGATTTAAAAGTTCTGTTGTAATTTTCTGGTCACAATGTTGGACGGCATAGTGTAATGCGCATGCCTCATCACGATTAGTGTGTCCTTCCTTAAGAAGCATTCTGACTAACTCCACGTCATCAGAATCGAGGGCTCTGTATATCCTTCTTACATATATGTTAGGAAGGCCATTGTCTTCAGCCGAAACTAATCCGAGATTTATCCGTGCATCAACTATTTGCTTAGTAACCACCGGAGGCAACCCCTTTTCAAGAGTGGTCATATCAAGATTTGATCGAGCCACCATATAAAGACATCTCTCAAGCAGTTTCATACATGTTTTATTGCATAAATTTGCAACAGACAAGATTAATGGGAGATTATCTACTTCAACAGTATCCAGGACATGAAGGAGCCGCCCCTGGATGAAAAGAAAACAAACTATGTGGTTAAGCAATTGCTTGTTATAATAGCAAAGTAATAGAAATAGTAACATACTTACAGATAGTGGGCTTGGATATATAGTAATAAGCGAGCATACATCTACTACGAGATCTTAGTTGTAATAACACTAGAGTCTAATCCTAGTAGAGAAACCCAATTTGTGACCCTACTCCTCATACTATATAATCTCTACTCTCTACTACATATAATGTATCGAAAAAACTTTCCTAAAGCACACACACAAAACTGTCCACCACAGTCATTATCTCTCCTAATATTTTCTAAGTGCACACAAAAATACACCTCAAAACTAAACAACTTTTTGAAATGAATTGCCTAGATCTATTCTAACATCTTTCTCTCACTCACCCACCACATCCAATGGCGAGAATTGCTGGGATCAAACCTCATCTACCATCCTAGGGCGTGCGCAATGGTAATAGCAAGACTAGCTACGTAGTCTACCGACGTGGAGGTGAGAGAGACAACAACAAAGACTATTTTACATTAGTGGACCCACATGCTCATCTCACATGTGTTCTTGGGCTACGTGAAATAGTCCTCAAGCTATTTGCATGTAGTAGTGACTATTCTCTCTCCTACTTTTTCCATATCACGTCACATCTCGATAGCAAATAGCTAACCCTTGGGACGGCCTAATCCCCTGCTCATCAGGCGCACGCGACCCTCCGTCTCCCCGTCCCGCACACTCCCCGACGCCAATCCACTCTTCCGCTCCTCGACGCCAGGAGGCAGGGAACCCACAACGCCACCCACCCGCCGCACACCGTCCGCAGCTGGGCCGCAAGCCGCACGCCGCCACACCATCCGCATCCGGGCCGCAAACGGTGAGGCCGTAGACACGCCGCAGGCCACACGCCGCTGGGCCGCCGCCACCCCCTCCCTGCCACTGGAGGAGCAAGCGCAGAGCCATCGAGGCCGCGCGGCAGCCTCTGGGCAACGCGAGGCCGCGGCAGAGTGTCACAACCGGGACGCGGCAAGGCCGGTCAGGCGCGCCGCTGCTAGGCGCAGCTGGGCGGGGTAGCCCCCACGCGAGGACGCGTCGAGGCTGGATGTTGCTGCGGCAAAGGCGACCAAGAGCGGCGAGATCCCCAAGTCAATCACTGCCATCTCCGAGAAGGATGTCGCGGCTACTACCAAGAGCGGCGAGTTGTTCAAGGCGGTAACTGGCGACGAGCTCTCCATGGCCGCCGT
The DNA here is from genome assembly GCA_015847255.1 of Hyparrhenia diplandra. NCBI lineage: Eukaryota > Viridiplantae > Streptophyta > Magnoliopsida > Poales > Poaceae > Hyparrhenia > Hyparrhenia diplandra. The sequence continues at coordinate 274,468 of JADLZK010006888.1, forward strand.
GCATCCACGATGGGGTACGGTCACCAGAAGATTGGCTGGTTGTTCATCCACACATGCTACTTCGTGCTCCTTCGGGTATGATTTCAGGGAGTTCAAGATTCCCAATCTGTTGGAATCCAATAGCAAAAAGAAAATGAATGACTGTAATTCTGCAGAATGAAGATGGTCAAATTCTTCTTGTTGCAAAAGAGCAGACATGTTGCATGGATCGATCTACTCAGGGTGCATGGATCGATCTACTCTCCCAAGCCCGCAGATCCGTGGATCAATGACCAGCAGATTCAGAGGATCCGACAGCAGCAACAGGCTAGGTACTGTGTGCACGCAACATGTTCGATCAATTGTCTCTTTACATTTTTTGTTCAGCGTTCAAGTCATCTGGTTTTCTCCAGTTTTAGTTTTCAAGGCTGTTGTAAGAAGATTGATCGGCTTGTGGCTTGCCTTGCCTCTATGCATGACAGGAGAATTTCTGAATGAATTTGGGAATTTTTTTCTTGGTGCAGTAAATGCAGATTCAGAAAGGTTCTTTATTGGATTGATTAAATTGTGCATTTGCAGGTATTCAATAGTCACTGCAATTGAAGGTTACTCTGATGTATATATTGACTAATACCATTGAGATCAGGTTTTCTATTTTTACTATGCCATTGAAGTCAAATCACGTTGTCATGTATAGATATTGACTTTTGCTCCTTCACAGATGCAATGAAAAACAGTTATCTCCAATTCGTTTTGCTTTTGGTGGGCACAACTCGGTGGCAGTGTCAGCACCGTTCAAGCCTAGATCCTGGTGAGTGGTCAAGATGCATGTTTATGCAGCAACACAACTATTAGCATTCATAATTATTTTTGGCGGTTTAATGTAATTCATAGAATATAAGGAGGTCCTGGAACCTATTTTGGGCTTTAACAACTTCTAATTTGGGTTTTCTATTCTGGAACACTGGGAACATAGTGCCATTAACAATTTTGGATATCATTAGATTCATTAATTACTTGGATCAGAAGCCAACTGAAATATTGCTGTTGAATCTGGTTCGTGTCAAATGTATGGAGTTCTGAATTTTGTCATTTCAAATTTTCAATTTTTCCGTTTCTGTTTCAACCCCGCAAGAAAAGCTTCTTCCCCTCAGTGTAGCACGATCTTCCCTTCGTTCGCTGCCTGCTGCATGCTTCTAACTCTTCTCCTCTGTCCCCATAGTTAGCTCTTGCATGCTCAGATTTCTTTTTCTGGTTACTCTTCTCACGAAAGATCGAGACTGGACACAAGGAGGCGACTTCGTGAAAGGATTTGTATTGTTCTCTTTCATGTGTTGGTTGATGTTTCTTGGTATTTCTTTTTGGCATGCACTAAGGATGGTTGATTTAATTTGGTTGCAGGTTTTGTTGGTGGAGCAGATGATCTGAAGCTGACCAATGATGGGAACACCCTCTTGAAGGAAACGGTATGGCTTTACCCTTTACAGAAACATTCTATTGACATCCTGATGATATACAGTATGTGCTTGGTGGTGTTTTCTTTGAGTCGATGTCTTGTGCCATTTATTTGTAGCAAATTTAGAACTCAACTACAATCATGATTGCGAGGGACGACTGTGGCACATGATGACATGAGAGGTGATGGCAAAACCTCGGCGGTGCTTTTTATTTGGGAGCTAATGAAGCAGTCTGAGTGCTGCACAGATGAAGGTATTTTGTTAATTTGTTCTAGGAACATGTCTAATCTTCTCCCAGGCTGCTGCCCCAAGGCTGCTAATGACTAAACCCTCTTCACATGATGCAATATAATTAATTCAAGTGCTCTCATGCCACGGTTTCTAGCTATTTGAAAATCTAGCTTGCATCAATTTTTGACATCCATGTTTTTTAGCGTCCACCATGCAATCTGAAAGGGCTCTTTCATTATCCACGTGCTTAGACAGGGGGGTTAGCTGTTAGACAAATGGCATGTCTTATTTTTTTGCCATATTGTTTTTCAGTATTACTGATTGGTCCATTTAATGCCTCATATCTTGAGATTAAGGTTAAGTTATTGAATTTTGATATCTTGCTGAAAAAATGAATTTGGAAGAATTTTAGAATAGGAAGTGGGTATTAGAAGAACCTACAAGAAACTGTATGTTTTCAGGAATTTTAAACTGTTGGTCATTGTCAGAATAGGCTAAAAAGCTCCTTTTAGTTTGTGATGCAAACTCCTTTTTTTAAAAAAATGTCTATCGTCTATCTTGTAGCTTTTTTTTTTTTTTTCTGAAGGGTTAAACTGTACGGGGGATGAATACATGTCTTTCATGTGAGAATTTAGAATTTTGTCCTTAAACCAAGCAGAGCTCTGTTATGATGTTATCGAGTAAAAGCAACAAATTATTTCTGAAAGTAAACTTGTCCGGCAGGCTAAGCGGAACCCTCGTTGATTTAACTGCTTATCTGAAATATTGGACTGCTAAATCTAATACCTGATGAATTGTCTGGTGCAGCCAAAATGGCATCCACTTCATAGCTAGCACCACAGATACCCCTGATGGACAAGCTTCTGGACAGTGGCGTACAACAACCCATCAGTTTGAGAAAACCTCTTGTGCAGAGCAGCTTTTTTTTATTTTTTTTTTTTAAATTTCCTGTATCATTCAAAGTTGTAGAGAAGTGAAAACCTGTAAGATGATACTCTGTATATTGTGTCAAGATTGTTTTCTAAGTCCTGACTCCTGAGTTCCTGGTTGTTTGGGCATTTTGGTTGCTGCATTTTTTAATGTCAGATTTGTTGCTTGCCCAACTTCAGGCCTTATTAGGCTGGTGATTGCTAAAGATGGTGTTGCTTTGTGTGAGTTTACGAGCAGGAAGGCTATCCTTTGCAGCTACGGTTCCTAAGGTCATTTGGAGCATACACATCTATACAGACTGAAATTGAAACTTGAGAAATTAGTTTCCTAAGGTTGTTTTATTTTTAAATGTATCTCTTAAAAGAAACCGTGGCAACGCACGGGCACTATACTAGTGTTAGCAGGGGTCCCCAAACTGGTTCATCTGAACATAGCATAACACATCTCATATTCCACAACAGCGCACAAGCAATACAGTCAACGAACACACGAGATAGGATATTACCTTCTCATTAGGGCAAAACTTTTTTGAATTTTTTGTCCCACTTGCTATCATCTAGTTCTGTCTACTGCCAATGCCTATTAAATTACTATCAGTGTTTGCATCAAAACAATAATTACTATGAGTGTCTAAAACACCATAGAAAGTTCTAATGATTCGTGTGGTTGTGGTAGTTGTTTACAACTGTTGTGCATATAAACCACCTTTTCATACCTTCTCTTGAAGATCATTGGTAATTACCTATACCATGCCATGGATTACAAGCTTAGAGTAGTATTTCAATGTTGCCTTTTTTTCTAACACAAAACGACCCCTAATAGTTCGTTCACATAAACCTATTGATGCTGCGACACTCTGGTGGCAAACAAACCCGTGTCATTTCAGATAGATAAGGAAATCTTTAGAGTAAAACGCAACCTAGGTCCTTCAATTTTTAAGGATTCTCATACTAAAAAAGTGACTATCTTTATCCTCAACCGACTGCTAATTCTCACTTGGCTCCTTAATCTCTTCTGGTTGTATATTTCCTAGTCTTTAGGTGTTCATCGGTTTGTCTGTAACACCGAGTGGACATCCGCTGTCTAGAGAGTGAGTCCCTTAGTATGTGCCTTCCTAGTTTCAGTGGGTGAAGGAAGGGTGGAGGCTAGACCTCGTAAAGGACTTCATATATTTTGCATGTATTCTCTGAACTCAATTGCGTGCTTTTAGTGTTTGTGAGCGCTTCTGGCTTTATTTGGGACAAAGACCAACACTATTCCACAGCCAATCTCCATGTCAGATAACGCCAATTCATTGGGCACTATATGATCCGATACCACTTACCGCAATTACATCAGTCAGTATAACATTATAGAAACAGATCATCAGTTGCTATAATGACTTATAGTGACTCTTTTGTAGTCGCTACAAGTTGGTTGTGGCATAGTTGCCATAGTACGTGCAATTTTTCGATAGAGAAATTTTATTTGGCTCCCATTCACACCCCTCTGGTCACCTGTTTAAACCATCAACCGCTCCCCCTTGCAATCTCCCTCACTTTTTAGTTCACCTTTCTTCCGTATGTCCAATGGCTGTTAAGCATGTTCCTTTAGAGCACAGGCATAGCTGCAAGGCTGTTGAGCGGTATAGGTGAGTCCTGCGGGCGCAACCACGATGCTAGTGCGGGACAAACTTGAGACAGAGGAGGGAGTGGACATGGAGGAGATTGGGGAGGGATGGAATTTTCTATAAGTTTTACGTGACATCATCCATGCTGGCACATCCACATAGTCTTACAGATGTGATGTGGTGGAATTTGGGCCTCTACTCAGGCACCTAAATGATCTCTTTTTTAGTTGGAAGACCTTAGGTCAGAATCTACAGTAGATTAAAGATCTAAATGGTCACATTTTAGTTCGCGGTCCCATGTGTGAATCTATGAAAAGTTTAAGTACCTACGATGCATTTTACTCAAATGTGTGCTTGGCACTTTCACTTATTGGTCAATAGGTCAACCACGACCAATGTGTAGCAAACGCGGCAATACACATAGCAAACACGGCAGTACATAGAAATGAAAGAAACAATATCTATTTATTGCAACCACCACTACTACACAAATGATTTTGCATGATAGTGGTCAATCTTTACTTGTGGCGGGCACCCAGTTCGCTGCCACAGTAATTGGTTGGCCGGCTTTGGTCACCCGGTCACTAAGCTGCCCGTCACGGTTAATAGATTTTTACGTGGCGGGCACCTTACCATGGTGGGCATCCTAACGCCCCCATCACGGAAAATCGATTTTCGGTGGCGGGCGTCCTATAAAAGCCCGCCATTGAAAATGCCTAGGCCCAATAGGCTAAGGGCGAGGCCCTATTGGCGTCTCCATATAAATATCGGCAGTTTGGGTTTCCCCTCCCCTCACTCTCCAACCAGGAGAGGCCGACGGCGCCCCTTCCTACTCTCCCACCGAGCCCCATAGCACGCCTCCCTTCCTTTCCTCCTCTCCCATCAGACCCCACGGCGTGCCTCCCATCCTCCTCTCCCACCGATGCAAGGAGGTGGCTCCGGCGGCTAGGCGCGGATCCAGCCGCCACCGGATCAAGGAGGCGGTGCGATGGAGGCGTGCGCAAGGCTAACGGAGGACGTCCTTCTTCCTTGACCTGCTCATCCCCCGAAACGCGGTGGTCTCCACCGGCGTCCATAGCGGCCGGATCGGCCCCGGCGGCCTTCCTCCCGGTGGTGCTCATGGATTTGTGACCATGGGACGGCGGTGGCGCGTCGATCTGGTTGTCCTTGAGGATACTGAGAATGGCGGTGCGTGGATCCGGCATCCGCGGCGTGGATCTAACGGCGGCGGGGCTCCGGCGGTGGGCGCGTGGACCCAAAGATCATCGATCCGCATGCGGCTTCCGGCGTATGGATTCGACGGTGGGTGGTGGCTAGGCGGCGGGGCTCATGGCGGGCGACACGTAGATCCGACGGTGGGGCTCCGGTGAGGTGTCCTGTGGATCGGTGGCATGTCGCGGCAGCCCTAGATGGGTTCGGCGGGCTCATGGTTGGGCTTGGCAAGCCCTGTCCGTGGTTTTTTCGTTTATTTACTTTTTCGGAACCATTTACCGTGGCGAGCATCTTGTGCACGCCGCGGTTAATCGATTTTCCGTGGTGGGCACAGTAGCCCGCCCACGGTGAGGCCACGATTTACCGTGACCATACCATCGTGGACGGACTACGATTGCCGCCATGGAAAATCGAAAAACGCCCGCCACGAATGCTGCAAACTAAATTCTCTATTATACAAGTAACTTTTATAGTAATCGTTTTTGCAAAAACTTTTTATAGTATTACTATACCAATATATTGTTGCAAAAATCTCAGCTTAAAGCAATCAATGCTACAAGAAACGTTTTAAAAAATGGGCAACTCATGATCAACTGCAAAGAGGTAACGGCTATCTACCACATAATCTTTAGTGAGTACATATATATAGATAACTATATTTTTTATCAATAGTACTTAATCTCACACTAAATAGTTGGACAACTAAATGATTTCAAATGAAAAGATTTCAACTACAAAGTATAAAATCCTGTCAAGAATTACAACTTTGGTATAGGATGTCTCCATCCAAGATAGTTTCAATTTTTTTAATCTTAAAATACGAGAGTTTTAAAAAAAAAAAAAAAAAATATTTGAGACACTAAAAACATCTGGTCATCTGGTATTAATTATGTGCTTTCAAGGTCATATCGAAATTCTAAATATTGAACATCAAAATCTATAAAAAAAAATAAACACACATTCAGGACTCTAAACATGTTAAAATCAAACTTTTCAACCGAAAAGTTTTAGATTTTATTCAGAACAGAAACTTTTGCGTAGACAGATTTTATTCAGAACAGAAACTTTTGCGTAGACTATGTCATGTCCAAGTTTGTTTCCAAATTTTATATTTAAAATTCGAAACTGGAGATTAATTGTGTCATTTTTGAAAAAAAAAAACTGCCGACGGTTAATAAAACCTAAACGCCATGCAAAAGATTTTTTTGTAGTAGTAGTGTGTTTTTTTTTTTGTGAAAACTGTAGTAGTGTTTCTTATTTAAACAATACCACTAGGATCATGCCCGTGCGCGTTGCTACGTGGTGTTATATAACTCACTTGACACTTCCGTTCAACAATATTACATGCTTTCAATAAAATTATAGACTTGTACTCATAATAGTTGTGTGAGAAAAGAAGAGAATAATATACCCTGCAGTTGTAGGCCTTAGATTTTGTATGAGAGAAATACTACGGTGCATATACCATAAAAATTATAGACATATCGAACTAATTGCATGTCAACTATATAATTCTTTCTTGAAGCAAGAAACCTGAATAAAATTTTATTTGTTCAACTATAATTCATAAATAATACTTTTTGATTTTAGAATGTGTGCATAGTATGGATACAAATTCTAGGGAGGTAGTGAATCAGTATCGAGGGATGCAGTTAACTACATTCATTAAAGCTCACGATTGCTAATACAACGCTTGAGGTGGAACGTATGCCCCAAAGCTTTTCAATTTTTCTTGGTAATGGCATTGAATTTTTAATAGAACCAAATCGAATTTATAGAGATTTGTTTAGTTTTTTTCCTTCTGTTTTTTTCGATGGTCTAATCTATTACTTATGCGTTCACTTGTGTCTATCCATTCTAATCTATCGTCGTATTAAATATTTGATCAGATCTTCTTCCTTTTAGATTCCAATCATATTCATTTTAGGTTTTTTCCATCTAAAATAGGATCTGAGTTCTTCATCATGCACACGTGTAGTCATGCAAATTTAGTGGGATGAAAATATTAGTTTTCTATTCTTAGCATGCAAACCGCGGGGGTTGTCCTAGCCACATGTGGTGGTGGGGGGCACCGAGCAGAGCGAAGTTTTCTATTCTTAGCATGCAAACTACGGGGGTTGTCCTAGCCACATGTGGAGGGAGCACGCCGGGCAGAGCGAGGTAGAGTCTATGTTTCGTTCTTTTTAGTAGTAGGATACTCCTGGACATAGGGCTCAGAAGCCCGAATCTGGATAAGCCGATGTGTGTCCATTTCCAAGTTCTGAGTGTCTGAGCCACAAAAGGCACACCGACATCCTAGGAACAACCCCGATGCTTGGTCACGGTTCCAAACCTGTAATAGCTAGTGCAGCAAGTAGGGGAGCGTGTCATGTGTAATCATCACTCTACACAGTGACACACACTTCACCGCCGGAACAGATAACATTGTCCCCGACGGCAGCATGCGCTTTCTCCGGCAAAATCATCATCTCTGGTGGTTCCTTCACCCCCGGCCAAGTTCTCAGATTTGGAAGCTTGGGCTATATAGCTGGCTGCAGCGGCAAACAACGAGGAGACGTTGGAGGAGGACAATGAGTCTCCGACGCTATACCCTCTGTTGGGTCTTCTGGAAGCTGACTTGGAGGTCCTAGCCCGAGAAATTAGACTCGGTCTGGGCCCGAACCCCACCGTGTTGCAGAGCCGCCAAATGTTCTACATTCTGGTGAACGTTCACCACTAGATCATCGCCAAAGAAGAGGTACCACTACCTCACTATTTTTGGTATGCCATTCTCCCTTCCGATCTCTCTCAATTTCTACTATAGTAACCTCCGATTGGGCATTCCTATCACGAAAAACATTATATTGTTGGACGTAGGGCTCACAAGCCTGAACCAGAATAACCTGACCAACGTCCCATTTGTGTTTTGTGTGTCCGAGCCACTGGAGACCCAGGCACAACATCCAATGGACAAGCCCGATACTTGATGTGGTTCCAAACTCGCAACAATAGGCAATCTATGATTTTGTGGCAATATAACAAATTTATTGCTAGGATATTTCCAGTTATGGCAATATGTCCTACCTATTGCCACAATTTATTAGATGTGCACTATACTCCCTCCGGGCTGGTACTAAAAGTCGTTTTGCACAAGGTTTGGGTCAAACATCGGGAATATAAATCATCAATAACTTTAAAGTTGTTGAGTTTATAAATGTAAAAATTATATGAGTAGATTTGTCTTAAAAAATATTTTGATAAAAGTATACATATATCACATCTCCATAAATATTTTTATAATAATAAGAGGTCAAAGTTGTGTTTTAGAGACCGTGTCACCTTTGTCCTAAACGACTTCTAATACCATCAGGGAGGGAGTACTTTGTTTCAAAAGGTTTTTGTGTTCTTTTAGTATTTTTCATCTACGGAATGACAATAATTTCAACAATATATCATTGATATAAGTAAAGTTTTGCGCTGTGGGTTCACCACCGACAAGAAGGCCCTGCCATAGCGGGTTCCACATGCATGGGAGTGATAAAGTCAGATATGCAGTGATTGTCAAAAAAAAAGTCAGATATGCAGTTAGTGTCACGGCCCCCACCTGGGAAGGCAACTGGAGGACAAGCCCAGGACCAGTTCCCGTCGTCGCAAGCCCAGGACCAGTTCCGTCGTCGCAAGCCCAACAAGCTGGTCCAAGGCCGGAATGGGCATGTAAGAGCTGCGAGGCCCAAAGGCCCATGACATCTAGCCAAGAGTAGAAATATGGCTGCTTGCTGCTTTACATTTTCATCTATGATTATTGTAAGAACCTGAGACTTGAGGAAGGGGAAAGAAGAGAGAAGCGGCCATCGTCGGCCGTCGGCCAAGTTACTGTCGAGAGAGAGAGAGAGAGAGAGTGAGGGCGTCCCCCGCCGCCGGGGACACCGACAAGTGGTATCAAAGCCATCGATCCTCGCACCCACGGAGCCGTGGAGCCCGCGGGAGCCGCCCCACGAACACTTCACCCGCCCGCAACGGCGACAAGGAGTCATGGATCCGTCGTCAAGCGAGTCGCTCGCCGATTTAAAATGCACAAAGTGGTTCAAAGATGATCGGATCGCCGCTCCGAAGCGCGGGGGCCTTGCGGATCCGCCGCTTGGGCCGAGACTGGGCCGAGCACGGTGCGGACGACCACCCTCGAAGCGCGCCTCTGCTGCGAGGAGCGAGCGCTCCGCCCGAGCACTTGGGCGCTGGACCGCCTCGTCAAGGAGAACACCGCCGAGATCGGCGGCATCACGGCGTCGGTGGAGACCGCCTCGGCTCGACCGCGGCCGTCGCCGCAGGTACGCGCGGCCGTGGTCGCCAGCAACTGGGGCGGCCGCCGACCGGCGCATCACCTTCCCGAAGGGCGCATGTTCAATCTGGAGTGCATCGCGTCGTGGAGCGGCGCGAAGTGTCTCACCGCCCTTGAAGCGTGGCGTCCGGTGATCGACGCGCGCATCGACGACTGCGCTTGACACGCAGGCGTCCTCGCACGGCAGCGAGGTAGCAGCTCTACTTCCGCCAGCGCCTACGATCGAGTTGGCCGCCCGCGCCCACCGCGGATCTCCGGCCGGCCCGGCCCATGGGGGCCTGGCGTCATACAAACTACACGGATGTCGGCCTACGGATCGGTGACGACCGTAGTGCCGACGACGCCAATGGTACGCTTCATCCGCATCACCATCCCCTTGATCCCAATTCCTCCCGTTTTCCCCCAATTCTACCATACATACCTCCAAATCCACCTCCCCAGCACCCACCAGCCATAGATCCCACCCAAACCCACCTCTTCCAATCATCCACTGATTCCCAATACAATCCAGCAGACCTCGGCATATCCCCAAAATGCCTTTCCCTAAATTTGATGGCGAAGATCCTCAGTGCTGGATGACCTGTGCCCAAAATTACTTCGATATGTACCAAGTCCGCCCAACTATGTGGGTAAAGTGTGTGACGATGCAGTTCCTGTGCCCCTTTCGTCGCTGGTTACAGTCCGTGGATCGTCAATTGGTAGGACAAGATTGGCCAACCCTTTGCCGCATGATCCGCGAGCGTTTCTGCCGCGATCAACACAAGCTGCTCCTCCACCAATACTTCCAAATTCGCCAAACGAGCTCGGTTCAGGACTATGTCGGCCGTTATATTGATCTCATCGAACAACTATCAGCCTACACCCCTAATCCAGACTACCTGTCCTATAAAACCCATTTCATCGATGGCCTCCGTGAGGACATCAGAGCTGTTCTCATTGTTCAACGCCCCAAGGACCTCGAATGCTTTGTCCCTCACCTTGTTGCGGGGAGGAAGCGCCACGACCCGGGGCGCCGTCGTGATGCACGGCGTACTGATGGCGCTTCGTACAACGAGCTGTACCATGGCGCACCCGGTGAGCATCCCACGCTCCTCGGCTGGGTGGCGACAAGCCGCAAGAGGACGCTCGATCCTCCACCAAGCCATACGAAGACAAGTTCAAGGCTCTGCGCAAGTACCACAACGCGAGCGGGCTTTGCGTTCGATGCGGTGAGCGTTGGCAGCCGGGGCACAAGTGTGCTCCTACTCTCGGTGCATGCTCGGGGGAGGTTTGGCATATCTGTCAGGATGCATTCGATCCTGTTGAGGAGTCATCTCTTTCGGCACTCCAATTCAGCATCTGAAGCTCCTTCAGTGCCCCTCTTCATGATGCTTTCCTCCGCCAGCTCCACAGCTGAAGCACCAGCGCATCATTCAGTCCGCACAATGCAGTTCTGCGGGCTAATCCAAGGTCATGAGGTACTCATACTACTCGACTCGGGCAGCAGCCACTCATTTGTCAACGCTGCTCTGGCAGAACGGCTTACCGGCGTTCAGGATATGATGGAGCCCGGCAATGTCATCGTAGCGGATGGCAGTTCCCTCTCTTGTACCAAGGAGCTCCCTGACACCGTCTGGTCAATTCAGGGCCACGAATTCCACTCCAGCCTCAAGGTGGTCCAGTTAGGCTCCTATGACATCATTGTTGGAATGGATTGGTTAACAACGTTCTCAACAATGAAGATCAACTGGGCTCGGGCTGGATATCAATTCGTATGGTTCCTCTCGGTTGTTGCTATAGGGTGTATTGCCAGAATCCGGTACAGTCAGTGCTGTTCAGTTATTTAGCATCTCTAGCGATGTATGCGAGTGCGAAGCTACGCCAGTCCATCCTTCGTTCAGCCCACTTTTGCGAGTTCCACCCGTCTTTGCACCCCATCGGCCTGCAGCGTGACATGCTTGTGATCACAAGATTCCTCTAGTGGAAGGCACACATACCCGATCTCTATTCGACCATACCTGGGTACACACCAAAGCTCAAGACCGAAATTGAAGACCGGGTGACTAAAATGCTCAATTCGGGCTTCATCGGGCCCGGCACGGTGCCTTTATTTCGCCCGATCTGCTTTCGCGTGTAAGAAGGATGGCAAATGGCATTTCTGTGTCGACCACCGACGGCTCAACGTCTTGACTATCAAGTCCAAATTCCCAGTACCGGTGATTGACGAGTTGCTTGACGAACTTTCTGAAGTCCGGTGGTTCTCTGTACTGGATCTGAGGTCGGGATTCAACTAGATTAGATTAGCTCCAGGGGAGGAACACAAAACTGCCTTCCAGACACACTGGGGGCAATTTGAATACACGTGATGTCCTTTTGGACTCGGCGCCCCCAACACATTTCAGGGGAGCCATGAGCGAGACACTTGTATTCCCTGCTATGCAAGTGTGTTATAGTGTTCTTCAACGATATTCTTGTCTTTAGTAAATCCTTGGATGAGCACCTCTCACACCTTCGGCAGGTTCTTGAGCTGTTAGGCGAGAGATCGTGGCAAGTTAAGCTGTCCAAGTGTCGATTTGCGCAGCAGAGTATGGCATACACGGGACATGTGATCAGCGGCTGGCGGTGTGTCTACCGATCGGCAAAATTCTGTCAATCTAGTCGCGGCGGTGCCTCAGGACATCAAGGAGCTGCGTAGCTTCCTCGGCCTCGTAAGATACTATCGAAAAATTCGTTTGCAATTATGCCGAGCCCTTTGTCTAATTTCTTTGAAGAAGAGCTCTGTTTTTCGATGCGGGCCTGACCACACCACTGCTTTCTCGGTGTTGAAGCAGGGCCTGATTTCCGCCCCTGTTCTCACATTGCCGGATTTCAGTAAACCATTCCGCATCTGATCGACGCCGGTGGAGTGGGCATGGGAGCGATTGTTTCAAGTTGGCCACCCCATCGCATACGTCAATAAGGCACGGGCGCCCGCACTCGTGGCCTATCAACCTACGAGAAAGAATACGGGCAGTCATCGTGGTGGTCGATCCGTGGGCGCTTACTTACAACATGGTGAATTCGTCATCTTTCTCGATCCACGAAGCCTGGTTCATATCCTCGATCAGCGACTTCACACACCACCGGCGATTCGACTCTATTCCAAGCTAGTTGGTCTGCAGTTCACGGTCGTGTACAAACACGGAAGCTCCAACGCGGCATGGTGGCGTCCTGTCTTGCCACCCGTCTCCTCCGGGGCGGTTGGCGGCAATCTCCGGCCCTACACCTAAGTGGCTCCTCGATGTGGTTGCCGGGTATGATTCAGATCCTTGCTCCTCCAAGCTGGTGCAGGAACTTTTGCTCTGCACGACGGCGTCCAGCATGTTAACAACCGCATCTGGATCGGTGACAATCCCCAATTGCAGACAAGGCTCATGGTAGCTATGCACAACAGCCCAATTGGCGGACACTCTGGGTTCCTGTCACATTCAGTAAACTTAAGAAGCTCTTTGCACGGAGAGGAATGAAGCGTGCGATCAAAGGAATTCGTTTCTTCATGTGCCACTTGCATTCAAGCTAAGCCCGACAGAGCTCGATATCCAGGCCTACTTGTTCCCCTTCCAGTACCATCAGAGTCTTGGGAGGTCATCACTATGGATTTCATCGAGGGCCTCCCCCGCTCAGGAAACTTCAATTGTATCCTTGTGGTGGTCGACAAGTTCAGCAAATTTGCCCATTTCATACCTCTCCTGCATTCGTTCAATGCTCAACATGTCGCTCAGGTATTTCTCGACACCATCTACCATCTTCATGGCATGCCAGCCTTGATTGTCAGTGATCGGGACAGAATTTTCACTTCCAACTTCTGGCAAGAGTTGTTCAACACTACACATACTACACTCGCCATGAGCTCGCCTATCATCCGTGTAGTCCGACGGGCAAATTGAACGCGTCAACCAATGCTTGGAGACATTCTGCGCTGTTTTGTTCACTCTGCGCCTCGCCCGCTGGCTCAAATGGTTGACACTTGCCGAGTTTTGGTACACAACCAGTCATCAGTTCATCACACCTCGCGCTCAACAGTTCTCCGTTCGTGGTACTCTACGACCACCCACCTCGTCATTTTGGTCTCTCACCTTACGTGGTTTCTTCTTCGACGGACGCCGAGACTATCTTGTCTCGAGCGCCGCACCATGGTGGAAGCCATCCGCCGGCATCTACTCCCCGCTCAGCAGTGCATGAAGGCCCAGGCGGACAAGCGTCGCTCCGAGCTCCTTCCACATCGGCGGCAGTGTCTACCTCAAGCTGCAACCCTACGTCCGGTCATCGCTGGCGCCGCATGCTCACCGAAACTCCGCTTCCGCTACCGGGCCGTTCAAAGTGCTGGAGTGCATCGGCGACGTCGCCTACAAGCTCGAACTACCGCCGTCTTCCTCCTTCCACCCCGTCTTCCACGTGTCCCTGCTCAAGCCAGCTCCGTCGAACAAGTCGTCATCTCGCCCGACCACGCCGGACATCGACGACGAGCTCCTGCAGGTTCGAGAGGCCATCCTCAAGCACCGCCTACACTAGCGCCAAGAAGGTATCGTGCCCCGGTGCTCGTCAAGTGGTCCGGCCTCGACTCCACGCTGGCCACATGGGAGGATGAGGAGGCCCTACGCCGGCATTTCCGGCGGCGCCGGCGTGGAGACACGCGGGCCTCAAGGGGGGGGGGGATGTTGGACCAGTTCCGCCGCCGCAAAGCCCAACAAGCTGGTCCAAGGCCCGGAATGGGCATGTAAGAGCTGCGAGGTCCAAAGGCCCATGACATCTAGCCAAGAGTAGAAATAGGGCTGCTTGCTGCTTTACATTTTCATCTATGATTATTGTGTGAATTGGCTTGTAGTCCAATGGTAGGGACGGTCCGGTGGGACGCTACCCACCAGGGTTCAAATCCTGGTGCTCACACCTTTTCCGGGATTTTCTCGGGATTTTCCGGTGTTGTGCATTAAGTGGTAAGCGACGTTCCGTCGGCGACGAGGTGCCAATGGTGACTTCGAGAATCTCCGGATGTGCCGGGTGCTCAGTCCTTCGGTGGTGCTCATAGGGGTAGGGTTTGCACGACGTGTGTTCATAGGGGTGAGTGTGCGTGCGTGTTGTGAGCGTCTGCGTTGTACTGTGTCATTCTCAAAAAAAAAAAAAATCTGTGATTATTGTAAGAACCTGAGACTTGAGGAAGGGGAAAGAAGAGAGAAGCGGCCATCGTCGGCCGTCGTCCGAGTTACCGTGTCGAGAGAGAGAGAGTGAGAGCGTCCTCGCCGCCGGCGGGATGCTGACAGTTAGGTCAGGGGATAGCTCTGCTTAGCAGCCACCTTCCCACGAGCAAACCACAACATGGAGCGAACAAAAGTTGGCCTAATAATTTATAACACATGAACCTAAATGTTCTCAAACCAGGGAATGCTAACGTTCGTAGAAGGATATATTTCTAGAATGAAGAGGAATGTGGCCACGGTCCACATTTCCGGCCGCTAAAATTCTAGCAAGTAGCAACATACAAACAAATAAAAGAAGAAAAGAACAATTTTAGAACGATGCATGGATTGATTTCTAACAATTTAATATTTAATAGGTGCATATCCTAGCTAGCAAGCCAGTAAATGGGAATGATGCATTAGGGCGCAGCAAGAGGCATCTTGACTGCGCATAAGATATGAGAGAGTGTGGAACCTGGAAGAGGTTGGTGAGCTCGCCAATCTGGAAGGTGGATGCGATGAACATGACCTGCGTCATGAACGCGACGGCGGGGCGGCACCCGACGTGAGTGCACCCATCGTCATCGACGCATGTGCACGCTGCCTTTGGCAGGTAACCGACACGGCCGCAGTACATGTACTTGAGCACCAGCTGCAGCGCCTCGCGCCAGACCTCCACCTCCTCGCCGAGCAGCTCCTGGAGATCCACCTCGGATCTGCTGTCGCTCGCACGGCTTACAAAGAAGGCGTGCAGGAAGGGGCTACGCATGCAGAGCACACATTGGTGCGCCCATAGCTCGCGTGCGCCAGGGATAGTGATGCGTACGTCCGCTAGGAAGTCGTTTGGGGACTCGAAGGCCTTGTCGAAGCTGTCAGAGAGGCGATACAAGGCCTCCATGTCCGTATTTGCAACATCATCTGTACCAAAACACAAAGTCATTGGAGTTCGAAATAAGTTGAGGCATTAGTCGAAACAAACAGTTATATTATATATGACAAAACAGAAAATATATTTCGTGTGTAACACAATGACGAGACTTATTTGGTACCACAATTATTGTTGCTTTTTCATTAATAACCTGAGATAAAATTTGTGATGGTGACTTCATAGAAAACTGTAACAACGTTTAAATAAATACATATAGTTGTTTCCACCAAAATCAGTATCGATATTGACCATTATTAGGCCGCCATTTGTGCGCTGTTTTTTTTTTTGAGAACTCATTGGGGGATTAAATCATCCCCACCTGCTTATATTCCACAGATGCCGACAAGCCGGTGGGCAGAATAGGTGGCCCGTGATACAACAATATAGTTTAGCATGGGGAGGGGTTTAGATTTCATGAAACTCAATTGCCTCCAATGTCTAGCTAGTGTTTCCTTCTTCCTCAGTATGCGGCAGCTCCAGTCATGTGCAGCTCCTCTGCAAGCTGCTTTCAAGCGACCTCCTTCGCCGCTGCCACTGCCTGTAGCTTCTACGCCCGCCAACCGCATCGTGCGTGAATACACAGGTTGTGCATGTCATCCTCATCCTATTTTGGGTGTTTTTTCTCGTTAGATCTGCTAGTCTTCAGTATTCACACTATTTATGGCTGAGGTTTTTGTACATGGCATCGATCTTGGGCATGGTGTTCCACTTTTGTATAAGGAATAGGGTGGTGGTTCTTTAATTCAATAGATCTTGTAGTAGTTAAGCTGATTTGCTTCCTACACATATGTTAGCTGCAACGACCGGTTGTTAAAGTGAGCTGATGTTTTCTTTTTTAGCTAAACAGTAGGTTGGCTTTGGATTTTAAAAGACAAAAATCTATATAAAAAGTACAAACATGTGGGTGGTTTATAGGTCTTTATAACTTACTCTTGTTCAATTCAGAATGGTCTGCTAGATAGCTTATAGGCTAGAGATTTCTACACTCCAGTTTTTGTTGCAGATTGTAGCTTTATTTGGCTGTAGAAGCATAATAAAAGCTGTTATGAAAAGCTGATGTTCACAATATGTTAGAGCCAAATATATAGGAACATGTTTGATAGAGCCAAATGTGCATGCCACATTTTGTTGTTGTATCTACATCTATTTACAATGTAGGATTGAGGCAGAGCTTGTAGTTGTTCAATGATTCCCCTGCCAGACGAGGACGGAGTATGGACTAAGCTCAACTAGATGTTGTGTTAGTCTTTCTGAAGTTTAGTTCCAGTTTTAGTACTAGCGATTACTTCACTGGTCGCTGAAGCATATCTGCCCAAGGATATCTTATACATTTGGTAAACTCTAGCTATGCCCAAGGAGAAAGTTCAGAGAAATTGTAAGAACCAATTTTAGTTCAAGTTTTAGTTCTCAGCTTGAGGAAAGTGATTGAATTCCAATGGGAAGGAAAAATTGTATCTGCCTTCATCGGGTGACAGATATCATGTATGACTACTTGACGAATGTTTATTTGGGGTACTGATTTTTCAAATAATTACAATGTTTTTGAAATCCTTGTTTTTTTTCTGGTTTTTCTAAAGTATATTTTTGTTAGCCGGTATTGTAATTCTTATGACTTCCAAACGGCCCAGGGGAATCCTCCCCCCTGCGGGGAGAGGGTGTCATGGGCAGGTGGGAAATTCACCTTGTGATTGAAAACCACGTGCATTTGACCACCCCCGCCATCCAAACGAACCCTAGGAGGGCTCCCTACCATTGATCCGGATGTCGAGGACATCTAGCTAGTGAGGGTATGGCAGCGGGTGGGACAGAGGATGGCGGCAGGCTAAGCATCGATGGCTAGTTCAAAGGAGGGCGGAAGGCGGTCTAGCGGAGGTGTGTCCTAGGTGTGGTGATGGCCTAGAGCCCCTCTCGATGATGATGGCATGCCTAAGGGGAGCGGTGCTCTCAGTGCTGGTGAAGATCTCGGCAAGGAGAAAGCGGATCAAGTGGAGCAGATCCCGCCGGAGGCAGTGGCCCTAGGGGCGGCTATGGCCTGTCGGGCGAAAGAGGATATGTTTGGTGTCAGGGACAGAGACGACTGTGATCCTATGGGCAGCAGAGGCTGTGGAATCTGGCGAAATCGAAGCAAATCCTATCGACTCGTGTCTGATCGGCTAGTGTGACTGGACAACAGTAGATGAAGGTGGGCTAATCGGCCACACTTGAAGCGGATGAAGATGGCACTAGCAGAGGTTCGTAGCTGTGGCGCACTAGCAGTAGCGGCGATTCAACGACTTGCACTCACCGAATCTGGCAGTTTCAAGGAGAGGACGCCTGGAAGCAGGGATGTATCACGATCATATTTTTTTCCTCTTTTGATTGTGTGTTCTCTTCTACGTTGAGGTGTGAGTCCAATAGCTCTTGTATCCTTTTGGCTGTGTATATCTTTTGTAGATATACACGCTGGATTAATGAATACATTATCTAAAAAGATTATGCCTTATAGGCTTATAATTAAATTGAATGTGCATCACGGCATCCAGTTCTCTGTGGAGACACTTTCCAAATAACATTCCTGGTCCTGTCTAGCTCCTTCACAGCTATCTTAATTGCATGGCTTTTTATTTCCCATGTAATAACTAGTGTTCCAGAATTGTTACTTATGTACTTATGTAATGTTACAGTAAAATAATATCTTGATGATTTTCAGATAGCTTCATTAACATATTATGCTGACTCAAATAATTTTAAATATCAAAGCGCGTGCGCCTCACGGTGATGAAAAATATCAATATGGGGTGAAAAGAAAACCATTACCTCTGTCCAGCACATGGGAAGAAGGTACAGTAGAACTCCTGATGATGCAGCATTTACCATTTGTGAGAAAATAACAATTGAACGAAAATCAATATATTGGACTGTGTATTCATATATTCATACCTGGTAAGATTTTCTGACCTTTTATTCTCACCGAATTCATGTACTTGACTACCGTGTGGTTCGTCGATGTCCTGTTCCAAGATCCTTGTTTTCCATTGTGCTAGATTATCGTAGTTTTCTTCTTGTATCCCTGTTTTCCTTGATCCTAGGATCTCGTAGTTTTCTTCTGGTATCACTGTTTTCTTATCTTCCACTTGATTTAGGATATTAACGAAACAAAACAAGAACGTCAATGAATGCACCCAGGTAGGAACAAAGAGAAATGATTAAAATAGAAGACGAATATACTGTGTAATAGAATTGCAAAAATGATCTTGAGAAGAGATTAGAGCATTTGCACATGATTATTGAAACTAGTTATTAGCAATTTCAGTATGTAAGCATCTCCAGGATCAAGTACCCAATAAATAATTCCCAAAAGCATAATGTTTTCCAACTCCCAACAAAATATTAGAAGCAAAAAATAAGATCATATCCAACTGTTCCAATAATTCACTTCTAAATTATAGAAGTCAATTTTATATCACAAACTATTTTGAAATTATGCTAACCATTTTTATAATTTTTCTCTCTTGTACAATTGCATCGGCAACCTTTTCCTACTATTTATTCTTTTCCACACCCTTCCACCTCTAGATTGGCCAATGGATACATGCCACGGCCAGCGCCAGCGTATTCTTATACACAAGCTAGTACCAATGTTTTTCCAAGTGCCAAAAGATTGGAAAGGCTTTTAGAAACAGTTGGAGACAAGTTTTTCTTCTTTATTCCAAAAAAAAAAAAAAACTGATTGGGAAGGGTTTTTGGGAACTGTTGGAGTTGTTGTTAATCCTTTGAGCTATTGGCATTCATCTGTTATGACTTTATCTGTAACCTTACTCTCGAACAATATATGGACAGTAACCCTTAACTGGGAACCCATAGACACATCGTGTGTCAATATCCCCAACTCACAGAAGAAAACATCCCGACAAGTGTGGAATTAGGTTTTCCCATGGTATTTTGACTGTCAGTTTAATTAAAACAAGGTGTAATCTATCACTCCTTCGAAATACAACAGGCCAATTTAGTTTTATAATTTGGCTTTAGTTAAACCAGGCTTTAATTAAACCAATTTGGTTTTAATTAATTTCAAGCCACAAACTGGTTGTAAAACTGGACCTGGGTACATAAGTGGAAACCCAACCTCCCTAATTCTCACTCACATCCCGAGCACCACCACCCCCTTTTTCTCCCTACCTCACCCGCTTCCTCTTCAAACCTTGGCCCACCATTCCTTAATTTATCCTCAGCGTGGTAGTGGTTCGAAGCGTAGCGGTTGTGGGAGCTATGCACGGAGGTCCACAGACTGTGTGTTTGGTTGGGAGTTGGAGCGAGATATATATTCTATCAACCAACTTTGATCGACGTGTAGCCGTACCATGCGTACGACCTTTTTCCACACAATGAAACCAATTTTCTCCCAAACAATAATATTTTAGGCTACTTTCTACAGAAAAATAGATCAAATGGATGGTTGAGTCTTTCGATTTTATAGTTGGATGTTTCTAATTAATATCGAATTTCTAGCTTTTTATCTTTTTTCCTAACGATCTGGTGAGGAATAACGTAAGCTTCCGTTTAAAGCCTCTAATTAGTAATAGTAAGATTATGAGCTGAAATATTGTCAAAATTTAGTAAAAAAATATGTATAGAAAATGTCAAAGTGCTGAATTAAAACAAGGGTAGAAACACAAACCTCGTAATAAAAACAAGGTAAAATAGATGACAATGTATGCTATGAAAACCAGTTTTGTTTGCAAACTATAGAAACTCTCAGTCAAGACCACGTGGGATCGGATCTAACGCCTAAGGAGACAAGTGGGTTTTTACACTTAGATCCCCCCCCCACCCAACCCGTTGTAATCTGATTAACAAAGGTAATGGTGGGGGATTTAAGTGCAAATATCCCTAGACGTTGGCTCCAGCTCACGTGGTCTTGATTGAGTTTCCATAGTTCCACATGAAGATAGTTTCCATAACATACATTGCCAAAATAGATAGACAAAGTTGTCCTTTTAATACTGTTAGTGGTACTTAAATGACTATCCTTTCGTTTCAAAAAGTGAGGATAAAAACATAAAGTTAAAAACGAGGGTAAAATCACTATTGCGACTAAATCCGAGGGTAGAAACGTCAAAGCCCCTAATTGATAATATTGCAAGTTAACTGTTGTGCATCAAAAAGAGCCAAACAAATATAGGAATATAATGTATTACCTCGTTTCCGTATAAGTGGAGATGATAATTCCGGATCCTTGTGTAAAGACATCGATGGTTCCGGAGGAAGAACAATCCTGATGGCACCAACCATTTGTACTAGTTAATAACTGACATGGACTCAAAAAAGCACAGCACAAAGAAGTCGCCTCTGATCGGCAGTGATTGCTGCAAATGCATGCATAGCTATAGTTGCTGGGAAGAAGAAAACAGCCGGCCATAGCCGTAGCTAATGTAGGAAAAAAGTAGCCGAGCAGAGCCACAGAGTTTTAGGTGTAAAGGCAGTATGAGAAGGAGCCCTGATTATTTTTCTTTACAAAGTATGTACCTGCTGTCATCTTCCTGCACCGTGTCCGTGCCAAAAATCAAGCCCACCCACTGGATGTTGATCACAGGACGGCTTGAATGCTGAGTAAAAGTGTCCTGTAACATAAATTGTATGGCGCGTCTTTGGGACTCCTCAGCTCCAGAATCACCAATTTCTACAGTGAATACTTTGAGGCTTGTCAAGTGGTTGAAGCCAGCATCTACGGGGCTGAAATATTTCATTGTGTTAGCATTGAAACTTAACTTGAGTCTTTGAACAGTACGCATAGAACCTGCTGCAAATACAACGCATAGTGCAGGACAGATCAACTTGAAGTATTTGAGAACTTTGAACTCGTCGTTGAAAACGATCCTTTGTGCAGGAACCTTCCGGACATACATCGACAGAGAAGCAAGGGAAGGCAGTCCGTTGAGGATATTAACAGTATCACTTGACAGCTCTTGTAGTGCAATCTTTAAAATGCGGAGCTTACATAGTTCTTGAATCCACCTTGGTAGGCTGGATACTGTACAAACCCACTGCGACAGCTCAAGTTTCTCAAGAAGGGCAGGAGCAGGGGACATGAAGCTCAATCCATCAGTGGAAATGCTGTTGATTGAATGAACTCCAGAATCCAGAACTAGAGATCTGAGGTTGCTGATTTTTCCCAGGACTGAGGCAAGGTTGCTAACCAGACAATTGGAAAATGCTGTCGAACAGAGTATGTGAAGATCCTGCAAATTGGTCAGCTTGACAAGCTCCAACAAATTGTCACCCGAACCTGTATTAAGATTGAAATACCTTAGAGTCCGAAGCGATTTGAGGCTTCCAATCCCATGGGGCATCTCTGTACTTCCTGGAAGGTGGAGATGAGATAAACACGGAAGACTAATAATGTCCATTGGTAAAACATCAATACTCGCTTCAATTTCTAACGTTTCCAAGCATTTTAGCCCCTTCATTTGTTCTGGAAGTTTGATAGGGATATTACATTCAATCTTCAAATACCTCAGAAGAAACAGCTCGCAAATTCTAGTGAGGTCGAAACTCTTCTTGTCATCATCAGCCCAAACATGCAGAATCAGAACCCGAAGAAGCATATACTTCTGAATGGATGGCATACACCTGAAAAATCCGGAAAATAGAAGAGACCGAACTTGCGACATTTTGAAATTTTCTGGTATCTGTGCACCTTCAGCGCCTCCAAACTTTAGAGTCAGTCGACGGACATTATCTGCAAATCCTGTAACAGCGTCAAAATATTCAACGACAGTGATGAAGTTCTCCTCTCTGGATTTGCAAGCAAGGAGGTCCAGGACTATATGATGCACTGTACATGACAACACCTCATTGTCATAATTGGTCTCTACGGGCTGGATCATTCCTCTGTTCAAAAGCTCACCAAAATAACATTCCGCAAGCTCCTCTTTCTCTTGCCCTTCTACTTCACTGACAAAACCTTCAGCAATCCATTGCTTGACCAGATCCTCCTTCTGGACCACATAGTCCTCCGGATACATATTAAAATAAAGCAAGCATGTCTTTAAATGATCTGGAAGATCATTGTAGAGAAGGCTTAAAACTTCTTTCATTCCTTCGGTGGTACTGAAGAACAATTGTTGTGGCTGATTACAGTTGAATGATCTCATCTCGTACATACTACTTGAGTAAAAACTGCAGCATGCCAATGCAACATTCTCGATTTGTGTTGTTGTTACTATTCTGCTGTAACAATTATCATTTGGAAAAGCTCGAGCAATAATATCCCAAGCTGATGTAGCCCATAATTCATCAACTACAATCAAATAACTGAAAACATTTTTGGATGAGAAATGTGTTATCAATTAAAAAAAATATTACATAATGAAAATCAATAGGGACAGAACTTAAACTACAAAAAGTACCATATAATGTTGAATAATATATACACTGTATACAACTATTAGCCAGCCTATACTATTATAATCTTTTCTATTGTCTTAGATTTGGTTACAATCAGAATACTAGATATTTCTATAGCAGGAGCTGGCGTCTTTGGGGCAGTGCAAGAGGTGCGTCCGCCTAGGGGCCCACAGCAATGAGGGGCCTTGTACACATGGAAGTAGGCTAAGAATTTGAATCAGGTTTCCTAAGTTTATCTGTTTGGATGACTATCAAATTCAATTTCAAATTACAACCTCAATAATATTGCCTCACCCCTCTAAGTTTTTTTTTTTTAAAAAAAGACATGAGGGGCCGAAGAGCCCCTACTGAAAAAATATATTAGAAGCAACCGAGAAGATTACAAAGCAAGTTTCAGAAAAGCAACTAAGAAACAAATCTAAGAAACATACAAGGAAATGAAAAAAAAAAATAGCCTAATTATACAAGGTGTTGTAGCCATAATTCAATTGCTGGAAAATACTTCTTTGCTCTCCAGATTTTGAAAGGTGCTTCTGAAAATATCCAGACCACCTGCAAACTGGGGTGCCTCTGAAAATAGCATCGTTTCTTAAAGTCCAGATGCTCCAACTCATGATAATTACAATTTCCATGAAGAACATTTCCTTGATCTGATGCCTGAAGCTTTGAAACCTGTAGTAAGGATCCTGAACACTGATGACAGTTAAGCCAATAAGACTCCAACAATCTCTGGGCAGTCAAGAAACAGGTCATCAACAGTTTCTTCCATGTTCAAATGACAAAGCACACAGGAGTAAGAGGGAAGGTGCATGTTCTTCCTTCTATGGATATTTCTTGTGCTAAGCCGATCATGAATAAGGAGCCAAAAGAACATTTTGTGATTAGCCTGACAAGAGGATTTCCAAATCCATTTGAAAATTGGATGAGCAGAAAAATGACCAAAAAGGTGCTCATAGGTCCTTTTTGAGGAGAAGGTGCAGTTTCCCCAAATATAAGACCAAGAATCCAGGGAAATAATAGGAGGAAGTGTCTGAATGATGCTTTGGACTTGCACAAGCTGGCCAAAAGCTTCCACAGAGAGAGGAAGATGAAAAAAGGTCAGCAGCATCATTGGTCTTGACCACCTTATTGATAGAGACAGTTTTGTTCTTGGCAAAAGAATGAAGCTCAAGAAATTGAAGAAAGAGGGGCTGACCATTCCAGCAGTCATTCCGAACAGGGGCTGACCATGCCATCTCCCACAGTGACAGCAGCCATGCCTTTAAATTTGTCAAGGAGTTTTCAAATGTCTCTCCACCAAAAGGAGCTTTTTTAAAATTGCCAGGCAACTTGCCATTACTGTAATGCCTCTCCCGCACAAGATGAACCCATGGAATATTTGCCCTATCAAGAATTTATGAAGATGTTTCAACAACAGGGCTTCATTATGAGTCCTAACATCGGTAATTCCAAGAACACTTTTTTTTTTTTTTTTTAGATTTGCGGCCGCCGCCTCTAGGGTTGGCTCTCGCGAAAAGAAAAAAGGCCGGGCGACACCGCAGCCGCCCGCCGCGACACGCCTCGCCTCGCCCTCGCCCGCCGCCGGTGGTGATGAGGAGCGGGGTCCGGCCCCTTCAACGCCCCCGTCTTCATAGGGTTTTAGTCAAGTCCTAGGTCTAGGGTTTGCTCGCCGTCGATGTTCGGCGGTGGAGTTAGGTTTTACGGGAGGAGCGTGGCTTCCGCGTTTTGTTTTTTCCCGGGCGACGCCGGCGATGCGAAGCACGGACGACGCCAGCCGGAATAAATCTCGCCCAGCCTTCTTCCGTTCTCCGATGGCGATCTTCTCCGACGTCAATGGAGAGGCTCGGAAGACTTGGTCCAGAGTCGAGGGCCGACACATTGTCGCCTTCTTCAGTGATTTCGTCTTCTTGTGTGATGATGTTGTTGACCCACGTTAATCTCAAGGAAGATGTTCTTTGGTGAAAATCGAGCTTTGCTCGGGTTGCCGGCGGTGGAATCGGCGATGCGCCATGGGTGCGGAGTTGGCCGATGCGCTGGGAGGCGATTTATTCTACCGATTCGCCTAGAAGTAAGTCCTCCTCTCGCGGCCTCCACCTTGTGGAGTTTGGCTCGTGCCCCACGACGATTGGGAAGCGGCCGGCCGGCGGTGACGAACGGATCTCTCGAAGGCTTCGAGGAAGATGAATAGAAGTTTTGTACTTCTTTATAATTTTTATTTTCTTAGGATTTCTGTTTGTAAAAGGGTCGGTGTAATGCACCAAGATTAACACATGTTCCTTCCTAAAAAAAACATCGGTAATTCCAAGACCCCCATCCATTGTGGATTTGGCCACCATGTGCCAAGCAACCTTAGCATTAATTCTACTATTCTCATCTGAACCCCTCCAAAGACAGTGTTTTCTATATTTATCAACTTGCTCTCTAACGAGAGGAGTGAAAGGGAAAGGTGCACATAAAAAAGGTTGGAAGAGAGGAGAACACGGTGTTAACCATCCGAAGCTTTCCGGCTGAAAGTGAGCAATAAGGAGGTAATCGACCACCTTTTTCTCACACCTTCTAATCGAGAGGAAGGAAATCAATCACCTTTGGTTTGGTAAGACCAAGGGGAAGGCCAATGTAGCTAAAAGGAAGGTTGCCAATGAAAGCAGCCAAAAGTGACGACCAAGTGTTGAATTCTATCCTGACTCATCATATTAATAGGAACCATCATGGACTTAGCAAAATTAACTCTGAGGCCAGTGGAAGTGGCAAAGGAGTTGAGAAGAGCTTTGAGGGCAAAAAGCTACCTAGAGCATCCCTCCATTATAATCAGTGTGTCGTCAGCATATTAAAGGACGGGAAAATCATTAGAGTACTGAATTGGAATGGGCAGATTAAAAAGGCCAATATCCTTCCTTTTGTTTAAAATTGACTGCATCATGTCAGCAGCCAGGACAAAAAAGAAGTGTGGAGTGGGGATCTCCCTATCTAACCCCTCTCCTACAGTGGAAAACCTTCCCATGGTTTCCATTAAGGAGGACAGAGGTGGTTCTTGAACCGAAGATCATATCCATCCACTTAAGCCATCCGCTACCAAAGCCCTTCTTCTTCATAATCTCAATCATTGCAAGTTTGCTCAATCTTGCCAAAGGCTTTTTTCAAAATCTAGTTTGATTATAACAATCTCCTTTTTTGAAGCATGGCAAAGAGGAAGATACTCAAAGGACCATGCAATGCAATCTTGGATAGTCCTAGACTTGATGAACCCATACCGATTGTCATGGAGAAGCTTAGTGGTGTAGGGCTACGTCTATTAGCTAGAATCTTGGTGATGACCTTGATAGAGGTGTTGAGGAGAGAGATAGGCCTAAAGTCATTGATTCTCAGAGGGACTTCCACTTTAGGAATGAGAGTAATGAAAGACCCATTAATGCTCAAGGCAAATCTCACCAAAAAATTAAGAACCCATCACACAACTTGTAGAAGTCGATTTGATGATGTGCCATCACTTCTTGAAAAATTCATTATTGAAGCCATTAGGGCCAGGAGATTTGTCAAAAGGTAATTGCTTAATGACATTATCAATCTCCTCATGACTGAAGGGGCTTCCAAAAGAGAGAGGTCGAGGCGGTAGAAATGAGAGAGTCAAGATTGAAAAGCATCCGGGACAGGTAAGAGGTACCCAGCCTATTCTTGAAGTCCTCCCAAATAAGTTGCTCTTTGGAGGTGTGATCAAACAAAATCTGCCCATCTGTTCTGACAAGGGAGGCAATAGCACTCTTTCTATGACTAATAGTAGCAGTGGCATGAAGTTTGGTGTTCTCATCTCCAATCTTAACCCACTTAATTTTCCCTCGCTGCTTTCAAGTATGCATGCTGCCGCTTAAGAGAAGAGACCTTCTGATTGAGCAGGCTTCTAAAATTCTATTCCTAAAGAGAGAGATCTCTGAATTCCCCAATGGTTTCAAGAAACGAAATTACTAGCTTGACATTGAGATGGTTTCTTTTAGGTTAGAGAGCTTGGACTGCCACAATCTCAAATCATGCCTCAGAGTTTTGAACTTAGTAGAAATAAGCTTAGCAGGATCAGAATGGGGAGAGGGCTTGTTCCAGGAAGCAACCACCAGGGGTAAAAAACTGTCATGATGCAGCCAAAAATTCTCAAACCTGAAAATGTTGCTTCTTGGAATAGAGGTGGAAATTTTAATGACATAGGGTAGTGATCAGAGATCTCCATAACAAGGGAGTGAGTAGAGGTGTTTGGGAAAGAAAGTGTCAACTTTGTGAAGAGAAAAACCAATCTAACATTTCAAGAAGAGGGGGTTGTTGCTTATTTGTCCGGTAAACTTTACGCCATGAAAAGGGATCTCCGCAATTCCAAGAGGGCTAATGGCATTATTGAAAGTAAATATATCATTGTAGTTTGCACCTATTCTATTCCTATCCTCAGGCCTTCTATAAGATTGAAGTCACCAGTGATTAGTCACTCCACCTCATCTGGCATCCGTATATTCTCAAACCAGTTGATGCACTCTTGTTTCCCATCAGCATCACAAGGGGCATAGATGGAGGTAAGGACCCAATAATCATTATTATGTTCAGAAGTGAACTCAAGGGAGATAGCATAATCATTCTGAAAAATTTCAATTCCCCTAAACATGGAGCTCTTCCAAACAACCAGAATACCACCTGAGGCTCCAATAGATGGGAGGAAGCAGAAGGAAACAAAATTGGGAGGGCAGAAATTTCTGATGTAGGTACTATCAAAGGATGACCTTTTGGTTTCTTGAATGCTAACAATATCACATTTACTTTCTAAAAATTTTGTTCCTAAGAGAGTCCCATTTATCTTGGGAATTAATTCCCCTAATATTCCAGCAGAGGATGTTCCAGATTCTAGACTTAGATCTACTATCCATAAAAGTCAAGAGGGAGGGAGCACCTAATACTAGAGTGTATAACACCAGTATAAAGAAAAGAAAAATAATAAAGAATAAAAACTAGGAACTAGAACTTGAGCTGCTTACAAAGCGGGAAGCCATACAAATAGCATCGAACTCTTGACCAAAAGTTGAACCCCACATCCAACATAAAGGCACATTAGAAGTCTTAAAATATAAAGAAGAACAATAAATAAATCACGCTGCCAAGGTTCAAAAGCCAAATATAAGAGTGGAGCAAAAAACCACCACTAGAAAATATAGAAGAGCTAATCATCATTATCAGGCTTGCTGTCATTCACCTTCTTTAGGCCTTCATCTTTAGCAGATGACGCCTTCTTGGAGCTTGGGGCCTCGGCTTCATTATTTCCATTCTTCTTCTTCACATATGAAACATCTAATCCAATGTCATCTTCAGCGGTGGCATTACCTTGTGGCTTGGAACAACGGCTTTCGGGTAAACTATCTTCTTCTTAGCGGGGGGCACCGACCACCATTTTTTGTCGAGTTCTTGAGATGAAAGAATCATCAATGCCACAGAGATCTGAGCCAAGTTTTTTCATATTTTTCGTGCACGAGAGGGAGGGGGGCTAGCACAACCCAAGCAAGCCTTAGAGGTGCAGGTGGGATCCTTGAAGCCTTGCTTGTAGGACTTGACCTCGAGCTCCTCCTCGACTTCAGATTCCACCGAATAGTTTTTTGATAGTTTTTGGTTTTGACTTGGTAGCTTTCACAGGAGAGAAGGACCAATTTCCTGAGAGGGAGCTTTTAGAGGCATCCACAAAGAATCTCCACTTGATCGGCCGTAGCTCGGTTATCTTATAGGTCCCGAGCATAGTCGGGGTTTCTTGATCGAAGTTTTGGCGTAACAAATTGACCATCAAAGAATGCTTTGAAGAAATTGCTTGGACTGGATGAAAGACTTGGCCATTTCAAAATGATCATCGAGTGAAGCAAGCCCTCATAAATAGAATTCTTTGGGTCAAAGAAATTAGCCCATGGGCCATAAGGAGCTGATTCAGGACAAAGAGGCCTAATGAAAGGGGGGATAGCGAGAATCCGTCGAACAAAGCCCACTGAAGGTTCGAGGTGGAGGGAGATTGTCTTGTGCAGCTTCTTCAGCAATCTATTGTTGATCTCTTCATCATTCATGAGGTCCAACTCATCAATTTCCAGGGGAATGGCATCAACAGTCGGCCCATTCAAAGAAGGAATGATCACTTCAACATTCTGTGGCACAGGGGGGATAGGAACAGCATCAACATTCTCATCACCATCCGGATATCTTCTTCATCAAGATTAACTTGAAGGAGGAGATCATTCAGCTCAAGGAACATCTCATTATGAACTGGCTTGGGCATAACAGGGTCAATCACCATTTCTCCCATATCAACTGGAACATTCAGATCAACCATGATAGGATTAGGAGGTGGCTGATTGAGGTTAACGACCTCACCCCACTAAGTTAGATGAAATTTGGGAAGGACCTCCACGCTCGTATCGCTCTCCTCGAAAGCTCAACCTCCAACCCTTGCTGGTAGGTGTCTTTGGTTGGCAGATATAGGATAATAAGCCGGTGGGGTGATGGGGACATCCTAGGGCATGATTTGGCCGGGCACACAACAAGTGTAGGCGGCGGCCGGTGTATGCAGTTTGGTCGGGCGCACAACAGTGTAGGCGGCACCGTCGTGGCCCGATGGGAGCATGGTTTGACCAGGCACACAACAGTGTAGGCGGCAGCCGCGTATGCGGTTTGGCCAAGTGCACAACAGTGTAGGCGGCAGCCGTGCATGTCCAAATTAATCCCACCTTGCTTAACTTGGGAGGAGGAAGCCACCTTAAAAGGGAGAGCCACCCTTCCCATATCGGACTAGTTTTTTAGGATGATTGGGCCTTTCCTGGTGGGCCGGACTCATCAAGGGGACTTGTAGATCTGAGACATGTGCTACCACAGCCTGAAATTTCGCTCCCTCAAGGAGTTCACCTTAAGACCCAAGGAGTGCTACTCATATCACCTATCCAACTCGATCATCTGGAGGCCCTTTCGCATGAAGAAGCGATAGAGTTTGCCACCTCTATTCATTTGTTAAGTGGACAAGTGGCTGTTGATGGGGTTTAATCTGCATTTTCAATATAATCGCATTACGTTGGTTATTGTTGCTTGTCTTCCTTTCATAAAACTGAAAGTGCTCATCAGTCACTACTTAAACATAGGCCTGCTAATGGGGCGGGGTTGAACGGGTATTTTTGGGGCGGGTTTTAATACGGGTACTATTGGGGCGAGTGGAAACGGGTGACACCGCGGAAACGGGTTGGGGCGGGTTGGGTTGACGACACAAACGGGTTGGGACGGGTTGGGGCTCTATGGTCATAGATCGGGCGATAAGTCATATATCATCTTTCGTCGTGAAAACGGGTTGGGGGCGGGTTGGGTTGGCGACACAAACGATTTGGGGGGCGGGTGGTGGTAGTTAGGGTTTTTAAAATATGGGTTGGGGCGGGTTTGGGGTGGGTATCCACCCATTAGCAGGCCTACTTAAACATCTCTCGGGCCCTCAAAAAAAAGTAGATCTAGCTTTAATCTAGAGGAGAATCTAAATCATGGTATTCCCTCAACTTACAATTTAGAACGAACACAGACAGTATATAACTTATATATATCATACATACTGCATGGGCATAACCGAGAAACGTCCCATGTGTATTAAAGACCAAATGAAAACTTAGAACAATATGATGTACTTACGTTTTGCCTTTCAGATGTTTGTTGACGTTGATGGTAAGTTCCTGCAAGTCACAACAGCCATGGGGCTGTGGCGCCTTAATTTGTGAGAGCAAGCTCGTGAGAAGCCTCCTCGTATCTGGATTTCGTGAAACTCGTAGAAAAGCACGGCTGTGGAACCTCTCTTCATAACGATGATACAATCTTCTCGCAAGCGTTGTCTTCCCAGCGCCGGCATCTCCAAGGATTACTGTAACCCTTAGCTGTTTCTCACTGTCGAAAGCCAGCAGATCCACGAGCGAGTTCAGGCACTCGTCAATGACTGCAGGTGGAATTCGGAGCACTGAATTGACGGCAGTTTCCAAATCGAACTCAGTGCCCGTTGGACCCGGCTGCAATCTATCTTTCAATCCAAGAAACACCCTTCTCTCTCGTCTGTTTCTCTCCCCATGTAAACTGGCCCTCAAATCTGAGATGTCTTCTGCAATCAGGCGTCGCTGCTTCATCTTGCGGACACCGGCACTGTTGTGGAGCACCGTGTTCAAGTAGTCATCTATGTCATAGCAAATCTCTCTCACCTCCTTCAACCAGCACTTGTCCGTGAAGGAAGGGTCTTCCTCCTTGAAAAGATCCATGGCAGAAGTGCTGATTTGTTTGAGATCCTCTATGAGACCCTCAAGATCACTTTCACTAATCCCCCTCGGCAAATTCCTCCCAGATTTACTCAGTTTATCAAGTTGTCCAAAGACAGTGCCCATGGCGCCCAGGGAACAAGAAATCGCTGGGTTCATGTTCATCCCGTCTCTAGCCATCTGAAGAAGAAACAGAGTAATATATTAATTGCTTGCCAAGATATGATGCTCTAGCACAGATCAAGGGAGGAACTTACACAAGAATCACTTGTTGGTAAAATCCATGAAGCGTCGGAGCATAATAACCTTCCCCGTTAGCTGCGCCAAACGAGACAAGTGCGTATTTATTGGATGTTGGTCAAGGATGGAAGCCTACACTAATTTTGAGAACGGCCCGAGGATACATGTAGCAGAGCTAGCCAATTGCGTTAATAAAAGATTCTGGTCCTGTTTCCACCGCTGCCTGGGCCTGGTTGTGCTGGAGGATGTCACCATCAGCTACAAGGAATGGAGGGTGCAATGGTCAACGGTGAAATCGGCAAGTATATTGTTCGACGGAGGCATAAATCAACGATCGGTTGTCATTTTAGGGCACTCACAATGCAGACTCTACAATAGAGTCTAAGCGTATTTATTACACTCATATTTATTGTAATTTGCTAATGTGGCGCAGATGTGGCAGTATATTTATGGAAGAAAGAGGTAGAAAAACCAAGACTCCAAGTCTTATTTAGACTCCAAGTCCACGATATTCGAGGTAATAAATAGTCTTAGACTCTATCGTAGAGTCCGCATTGTGAGTGCCCCTTACAGCTTGTGTCTAGGTCTATCCTTGAGTCTGTTAAGTATTGTTGTTGGTAGTGTTGTAACCCCTCTCTCTCTCTCTCCCCCCCTCGTTTCCCTCTGTTCCATAATACTTGCAACTATGGGTTCCGTGCTATCAAAAGTGACCTATGTTTGACCAAATTTCTACCAAATACTATTCATATTTATGACTTCAAATTAATTTACTAAAGAACTAAATTTTGTAATGAATCTAATGAGATTTATTTGATAGCATAAATATTGATAGTTTTTATCTATAATTAATCAAACTTGGGATACTAAACCCGTGACATCGTGCTAGAATTACAAAGGACTCAATGGCAATATCACAACCACGATCTACCACACATCTCGAATATATGGTGTAAGTCGCAGCAAACGTTGTATAAACACCACGTTTACATATTGTCGACCACGCACAAAGTGCGCAACTAAGGGGGCGCTATACCGACTCCATGCTTCAGTATAAAGACAAACTTACTAAACTAGATATATAATCATAATAAGCATGGAAACATATAACTAAGAATATAATCATTAAGTAGAGCAATGTCATAGCAAATATATAATCATACTTACAAATTAGATACAAGAGAGAAGTCACGAGAAGCTCAGCTCCCGCTACTTTCCTGTAGAACTAGCCTAGATAGCTAATGCTCTAATTATGGTGGAACTAGGGCTTGAGATCTTGACTTGGGGTCTTGATGATGGGACTTGGTATGGAAGTAGAATGAATTATTGTTTCACCAGGGGTCAGCGGGTCTTGTTATATAGCCCTCGAGTATGCACCGTGGCCCTTGGATCAAACCGACCTTGAACAACGGCGTAGATTGCACCTCAATGGCGGTAGTGAACCGACATAAGAAGGGAGGCTGTCAGATGGGCCCTGCCTTTACGATCATGTCCTCTGGTGTCTTCTAGAATATTCTTGTGTGGGTTTCAAGTCGAGTTGCCTCACGGACAAGTCTTTGTGTCGTAGGGCTTGCAAACTCTGGTGTTTTTCTGTTTAATCCCTAAAAATATATAAATCACCAAAACTCTAACAGAGATGAGCTTCGCTTGTTTTAGAGTTGTAAACACCGAAAGATCAACGACTGTTGCACTGCACCTTTGTGCTCAACATGCTTTTGTGACAAAGTAAAATTTTAGTTGGCTTATTCCTCCAGGATTCCCACGAGACAATGTTGAGAGAGAGAGAGAGAGAGAGAGAGCTGAGGAATCGCCTTCCATTATTTCTGATCACCACCGGCCTCATCGTCCATTGGTCGGGGAGAGACAAACATGACATAGAATAACAATGTGGGCCTTATGCATTTTCTGACAGCTGTTATCACTGTTTATTATATTCCCGACCTCGATCTGTCAATGCGAGCCCAGCCTTATCACTTCACAGCAACCAAGCAAAGTACCCCTCCAACCAAATGATTCATTCTTGCTAATAATCAAGCGTTGTGCCCACTCGGTCCAAGGAAAGAGACATGGAGGGTCCAATACTTGCCTCAGTTCTGAACAGCACCCTTCCCAGGCTCTACACTGCGATACAAGGAAGGATGAAAAAGGGGGATCTTGAGCGGGATGTGGATTCCATCAAAGTTGAACTCAAGTATATCAAAGCTGCCATCGGGGACTATCGCAAGATAAGTCCTGATGATATGAGCGACCTGTGGAGGGCCAGGATCGAAGATCTGAGGCAACTGGCGTATGACATCGAAGACTGCGTTGACAGCTTCAATGCTGGGATTACTGATGTTGATGAGCTTCCGGCGAAGATTAGTGGACTCAAGAAATCAACAGAGGAGACATACCAGCGATTAGAGCGCTATATCGGTGAAGAGTCCAAGCAGAAAAGGCAACAAGACGCATCCACCTTGTGCACGCAAGGCCGGGAGCCAGAAGACATTAGTACTGCTGACCAAGCTGACCACGCGGTTGTGGGCATGGAGGAGCTGTCCGATGATATTAAGGCTTTGTTGGCGGAATCTCAGGTCTCATCGGAGAGGAAGCTCAGGGTGATCTATATCGTTGGCTTTGGTGGTATAGGTAAGACTTTTCTGGCAGACAAGGTGTACTCAGACGAGAGCAGCCAGTTCCCTCGGCATGCTTTCGTCTGCGCTGGCAACAAGGACAGGAAGCAGGTGCTAGAAGAGATACTCCAGAAATTGCAGCAGCAAGAGGTCCAGCCCATGAGCGAGGGCGAGCATGAGAGGACCATTCCCATGGATATCGCAACTGTCGGGAATGGCAACCACGGTTGTACGAGTAGCTCATACAATGAGCACTCACAACGCCCGAATGATTTGTGCGCTCGTCTCAGGTCATGCCTGGGAACCCACAGGTGATCGCTTGTGCAAATTGACTGAAATTCCGCATTGCCAATTAAATTCTTCCATGCGTTAGATTGGTATATCACTAGGTATCTACTATAATGACAATTTCCTTTTTGTGTGTGGTAGAATTGTTTTCAGTAGGGTATAAATGAAAATTTTGGTTTGATCACATGTTAATTGATTTATTAGAGAACGAGTTGATGTCTGTACTAACTTGTATTTGAATAGAAATTTGCAGTACCATTACAAAGGCAATCATGTAATGAGCTAGCTAGGCTAAAATCCAGTGTTTAATTACTTGCTTGAGAATTAGACGTGATTATTGACGATGTGAATTGGAACTGATATCTTGTAACTTTCTTTGTTTGAATAACTTTTTATAGGTACTTCATTGTCATCGATGACATTCAAGCCGAAGAGTTTGCCAGTTATGTGCTTTCCGCTTTCCCCGGGTAAACCAAGTGGACAGCAGAATTATCGTGACTACTACGGTAGAGTCTGTAGCGGAGAGCTGCCGCTCTGGTCAGCGCCATGTGTACAGGATGAGGCCACTCAGTGATGAGAATTCTGAACTGCTGTTCTTGAATGTAGCTTGCGAAATGGAGCTACCATCCGACGCAAAAGTGGAGCAGTCAACGGTAGTCCAGAAGAATTGTGACGGTGTACCACTTGCTCTGGTCAGCATAGCACGATTTTGCAATGGACATCTGAGCCGATGTGAAGATGCCTGGAACAAACTCTGTATGTTCACACCTGAATCGAAGAAGGACTACAGGCTAGCAAGAATGCAGCGGGTTCTTGATCATACCTATAACAGCCTCTATCTGCCCTCGGTATGGAGGCCTCCTTGCTTTACTTTAGCATGTTCCCGCGTGGCCATGGCATCAGGAGGGGATCTCTGATGAGGCAATGGCTGGCTGAAGGACCAGAAGTCGGATGCAGTACAAGTATTGACGCAGCCAACAACTTTCAGACCTTCATCGACCGGAATATCATTTGGCCCATCCAAGTCAGCAACAACGAGAAGGTGAAGACATGCAAGCCTCCTGCTATGATGATGGAATACATTTCCCGTATGTCTGAGAAGCAGAAATTCGTCATGCAGTCTGCTGGTCGCAACGCCTGCGATCCCCAATGCATCCGCCGGCTGTCTGTACAGCATACGGCCGGTAGTACTGGTGCAGAGGATGATGGGCAGACATTGCTGAATGATTTGTTGCGCCTCAGGACTTTGGCGGTATTCAATGAAGGTGGTGACAGGGAGGATCCTTTGGACTTTGCAAAGTCCGTGCTGCTGCGGGTGCTCAATCTGGAGGCATGCCATGGTCTTGAATTGATTACAGCCACCTGGAAAAAATATGCAAACTGTTGAAGCTCCTGAAATATCTGAGCATTCGGGCAAATATCACCGAGGTCCCAAGGAGAATAGCGAATTTGCATTGGTTAGAGACACTCGACCTTGGAAAGAAGGCGGTTATCATGGTGCCCGCAGAGGTTCTTGAGTTGCCCAACTTGAAACACCTCCTTGGAATGTTGGAGATTTTTCCAAGAGACAGCGAAGACAGGAGACTAAAGAAGTTCCTCTCCGGGAAAAGTGCGCTGGAGACGCTGTCTGGATTTGTCACCAGCAATAACCGAGGATTTCCACAGCTGATGCGTCATATGCGCCGCTTGAGGAAGGTGAAGATATGGTGTAATTCCAGTGCGAGTTCCAGAAACGCAAAGGATCTTGCCCGCTCCATCAAGGAATTCCTGCGTAAAGCTGAGCGAATACCGCGCATCCCTCATTCACTCTCAGTTGACTTCTATGAGTACAAAGATAAATTGCTGGACTATGTACTTGATACAGATGAAACACATTCTGGTGGTCTATTCTCCCTGAAGCTGCGGGGAATGCTGAGCCCTGTCCCCACGTTTGTCTCCAAGCTTAGCGGTATTACAGAGCTGTGCCTTTCATCGAATAGTCTGAGTTGGGCTGACATTATAGTTGGCGTGAGCAAGTTGAAAGTACTGGAATATCTGAAGCTTGTTGCCGATATCAATATCGAAGGTGATGTGGTCGTACAATGTGAGCAGTTCATTAGCCTGAAGCGGATGTGCATGGTGGCAAGTTCAACCGTGACCCAGATAACGGTTCATGCTGGAGCCCTCAAGCATCTTGTGTCACTTCATCTTATCTGTCCAGGTCTTGATGGTGATTCCGCCAACCAAATCCAACACCTCGTGAGCCTCAAGGAAGTCGCACTTCACACTATTGTCGACCAAGGAATCTGGAAACAAGCAGCGAGGGAGCATCCTAATCGTCCAAATGTAGTCTTCCGTGATACACACTGAGGTCCTGATTGGCATAGTTCAGCTTCACTAATATATTTTATTTCTTTTTGCATGAACTCTATGAGTAGCTGTATCAATGACATAAAGATGCATACCAAAATCCTTTTTGCAGGTTCTTTTCAGTGGAACGCATCGGCCCCAGCAATGAAGAAAATTGCAGTGGCATGAAGATCTATAAGACCGGCTGACCCTAGTTGGACGGCACCTACAGACGACAGCTCAGCAGTTATTTTTGGCTGCAATGGTTGGGGGTCATCTAGATATATTAGTCATGCTTAGTCAAAACTTTATCTTTGTTGTGTTTTTCCTTAAACTCGGTAGTAAGCTGGCGTGTCTAAAGTTTTTTGTGTGCCTTTGAGCGGATTATATTGTAATAATTGGTCTGATTCTATCAGTAGATATATAGATGAAACCAGGTATAAACTATCCATTTTCTAAAATAAAATCTGATACAGACATAAAAAATTATAACATGGGTTTGTATTGGATATTTAGATGTGTACCCTCAATTGTTTTCAAATATTGTAGTCTTGTCTGATGTAAATTTTGAGGTTAATTTTATAGTCCATAAAATTGATGTTTGGCTTGTCATTTGTTGGTTTCTAATCTTTTGCTTCATCGATGGATTTCGCCAAAAAAATTCCTTACACATTGCCTTTGCATCTCTGAAAATATTTGATATCAACGGTGACCAAATAAATCAACGTTGTTATCGTAATATCAACTTTTATTTTATTTGTTAAACAGTGTAAAATGTAGGCAATGCAAAAGGGTCATTACAGCATGGAACTACAACAATCAAGATGTTAAATTTATCTTATGATGGTATTATTTTTTCATACTATTGTTTTACAAAAACATAGCAAGATTAAAATTAGATTGTTAGTATTGACATTGAATAATTTTTGATTCAATGCATAGTAAACTTATTTAAACAGTAGTGGTTGTTGATTTATTTATCGTAATAGCTTAACAATATTAGTATTTACGTGTAAATGTAGACATATATTTTATTTTATAAAATACATTTCAATTATTGATATGCTAACATATTTTACTTGACATATAATAAACTTTTAGAGATAATGTTAGAGACCGCAGGGATTCCGGCGATCCGAGACACGTCGGCGGGCGATCTTGACGGGGCGGCGGCAATCGGGATTGCCGGAGGGGTCAGCGCAGCAAAGAATCGGGGTTGCTTGGGGGCGGGCGCGGGCAATCGGGGTTGCCAAGACGGGGGACGGCAATCGGGGCTGCCGGGCGCGGGCGGCAATCGTGGCTGCCAAAGACGGGGCGGCAATCAAGGTTGACGGGGACGGTTGGAGGAGAGGAAGAAGAGGACGGTGGCGGCCGCCGGGCGGGTGGGTGGTGGCGACCCAGTGGCGGCGCATGTCGGTGAGAGGGAGGGGCGCGTGGGGCGCCGGGAAGAGGGAGAGAGAGAGCTATGGATTTTGGGTGTTATCCCTTTAATTTTCTTCTTGATTCCAAACAATTACATGCCCCTTGTATTTATAGTCCGAGAGAGACTTGCCCCTCGAGAAAGGTCTAGAGGTTTCCTTATAGATTGGAATACCTCTTTTACAAGTAACCTTATTTCTTTCCTATTTTATTCTTATCCTTTATTCCCTAAATATTCTTTACTTAACGGAGAAGTTGATGACAATGGCGTGCTCACGGCGGGCGGCGGCGCCGGCCCTCAAGCCCTCATCGGCGTCGGGGCCTTGGGCCCCTGGGCGGCGCTTGCGCTCCCCCTTGTTGGGCCCTATTCCGGCGATCCCTTTTTGGTTCATGACATCTCTCCCCTTTCTTTGTGGCGCATCCTCGCGTTGTGGTTCTGCATTGGTGACATATCGATCTGCCGGGCAAAGATGGAGATCTTTGATGTTGTAGCTGAATGGATGCCGCACGAATGGCCTGGTCGTCGGGGGCTTATCAATCTCCTCGAGTGGTGCCCAAGCTGGTGCTGTCATCTGGAACTTTATGATTCCAGCGAGGCCATCGAGCTTGTGGTCCGTTGCAGTAGCAAGTTGAGGTGGAATGGGAGCCTTCGGGGGTGTGACGAGGTTAACGATGTAGGGGGTTGATGTGGGTGGTATGTACCTCTTGTCGTCATCAGTAAAGGCCTCAAGTCGAGACTTGCTGAAGATGGAAGTGTCGATCTCTTGAGCGAGTTGGGTTGCCCTGCTCCATATGTAGGGCGCCTCCTGATGCATTGCATCCCACGGCTTTTTGGCATAGTCGCATGCGGACATAGATGTCGTTGAGGAATATCGGAGTCCATAGGTATGGCTCTGGAGTCGTCCCTGCTGCCAAGGCCGCGTAGTCGACATCGCAATGGTTGATGGTGTCACTATTGAAGGACGTCCCAAAACCGAGAGTGGGGCACCATGGTATGTTGTCTCCGTTCTCCCGTGGCGCCTTGGTGATGCAGAGGAGCCAAAGAAAGAGGAGTGTCGTTTTTGTCAGGTTGGCACTTTTTTGTGATGATGTTAAAACTGCGTGGTGCCGATGGTGTTGACTTTGCGGGAGCCGCACCGATTGATGGTGTTCTCCACAATTATCGCCTGTCTACCGAATGTCCAGCAGTGTAGTAGATCGTCGTCGAAGGTCGGCGAGTGAACGACAGATCTCCTTGGTGGGCTTTTGGGGGCATCGGTGTTCTCATCGGCCGTGGGCGCCCATGTGGGGGACATCGTGGTCGCCAGTATCGAGGTTGGCCGCGAGGGTGTCGCCGTGGTTCATGCCCTTGTAGTTGTTGTCGATGGTAGGCATGGTGAAGACGTAGTCGACGTCAGGGGGGTCGTCATCGGCGTTGGCGTCCTTGAGGTCGTCGTTATCCTTCATAGTGCCCGTGATAGCGTTATCGTCGTTGTCGATGCCGAGGACGTTGTAGCTAGCGACGTCAATGGTGATGTCGAGGATGTCGTTGACGCCTTTGGAGGTGTGGATGTTCCCTCCTTTGGGGCGTTGTTGTTGTTGTCGATGGTGCCGGTGTCAAAGACGTCATGGTTGGCGACATCGAGCGACATCGTTGTAGCATGGGTGGTAGAGGTAGAAGCTCCTTGTTGATTGGGATGGACTTGCCTGGTGACTGTGGAGCGTGTGATGTCCTGGTCGGCGAAGGTGTTGTCGTCGTTGTTGTTCATGGCGCTAGTGTTGTCCAGGATGTCAAGGTCAGCGACGTCGATGTCGACATCGGTTGACGTCGTCTGGTCGCCCGTACTGACGTAGGTGATCTAGATGTTCCTGGTGTTAGGGAAATTATCTGGACCATTGTTGGAGTGTCACGACGTTGGCCTAGTTGGATAGGCTTTTCGTCGGCCGGTACCGGTGGACGTCGGGCGACCTCCGGTTGATCTAATCCCGGATAGCACGCGGGGGCGCCCATGGGGTAGACGTGCATGGTGCTCGCCGTGGGGAGAACGACTTCGGCGGCGCCGAGGCACCGTTGTTGTCGGTGGCGTCCATGGTAGGAGCGTCGTCGAGGAAGTTGTCGGCCCGGCATGACCGTGAGTGTGTGACGTTGCCGCGCGGCGTGTTGGCGAGGTCGACGTCGAGGAGGTTGTTCGAAGATAGCGAGCTCGCTGTTGTACTTCATGTGGTAGAAGTGGCCGTTGAGGATGGCAAGGTGCTCGGACGGGAGGATGGAGTTGTACTTAAGCGTGATGTAGTTGGACATTGCGCCCGGATCGATGGCGTCCTCGTGTCCAAGCGGCGTAGATGGCCTCCATGATCATCTCCGGGTAAGGCGGGCGAAGCGACCATCGAATCTTGACGGTGGCGGCGTGGTTGGATCGTCCGGTCTCGGGATACCACCGTTAGAGACCGCGGGGATTCCGGCGACCCGAGACATGTCGGCGCGATCTTGAGGGCGGCGGCGGCAATCGGGATTGCGGAGGGGGTCAGCGCAGCGGTAATCGGGGTGTCGGGCGCAGTGGCAATCGGGGTTGCTGGGCGCGGGGGGCGGCAATCGGGGTTGCCGGCGGGGGCGTAATCGGTTGCCGGAAGATCGCGGCAATCAGGGTTGCGGGACTGTTGGAGGAGAGGAAGAAGGGGAGGACGGCGGCGCGCGGGGTGGCGGGGTGGTGGCGACCGGTGGCGCGCACGTGGGTGAGAGGGAGGGGCGCGCGGGCACCGAAGAGAGGGAGAGAGAGAGCTAGGGTTTTTGGATGTTACCCCTTTAATTTTCTTCTTGATTCCAAACGATTACATGCCCCTTGTATTTATAGTCCGAGGGAGACTTGCCTACTAAGAAAGGTTTAGAGCTTTCCTTATAGATTGAATTGTTAACACCAAAATTTGGTAGAGCCCTGAATGACAGATAGGCCGGCACCACGATGGTTCGGTAGGAGTCATTCGGCTGCTTGACCGGGTGCCAATGGTCTTTGTGGCATTCGGGAAAGCCGCTGTTATTCGGCTAAGGAGCCCGAGTCCGAGAAGGGCTGAACAAAAGATGGTTCGGCAAGCGTGGGGCATCAAGGAGAATATTCGAGGACAAGGGCCCACGTCACGTGCAATTTCACGACTCCGAGAAGACTTGGAGAACAATGTATCTTAGCTAGATATATTTTCGTAATTAGTTAGGACTCATCAAGCCCGGGGTATAAATATAAGACCCCCGACAACTGTATAAAGACAACAAAATCAAATACAACCAACCCGGCTCCGTGCCTTGGCTCCGCGGCCACCCCACCGAGTCGATCGTGTCGCCGATCTACCGTGAGAGGATTCATCGACCCGTCGACCTCCGTAAATACCGGCAACCTTGCACCATGTCTAGTATCGTCAGGCGGATTTAGATTATTGCAAGAAGTCTTGTTCACGCTTAGTATTGTCAGGCGGATTTAAGCTATCAGGGGCAAGAGGGTTCTTTTGTCGATCATGAGCCATCAGGTGGGCTAAGATCTGGCTGAGAGCTAGTTATCGGCTTCATTAGGCTTGGCAACCTAATGAATTCATTAAGTTACCGAGTGGTACATGATTCTTATTTATTTATCTATTTATTTAGTTATGTTTGCACACACTCTTTGCCCAATTTAGATTGATGTGGCTCGGCTTTATCTTTTGTTAGATCTAATTGTCATGAATACTTTCAATGTTTATCATTAGCTTGCCATTAGATCTATTTGTGCTTTCATAGCGAGCTTAGATCAATCTAGGTTGCTACGTGTTCTTGAGGGTTCTTGCGCGTTTAGTCATGAGTCATGCGGCGGGCTAAGGTTTTACGTGTGAGTTTCTTCTTCATGGACCACGGATTCGGCAAGCTTGCCGAATACGTTATGTGTTTACTTGTATCTTGCATGTGTGAGTCTACCTATCGTTAGAGTCTAGTCCGGCAAGCCGTATCATGCGGTGGATTAGCTTGTTGCGGTGTATCATGCGGTGGATTGCTGTTAGGACGAAGAGGGTTTACAACGGTTAAGTCCGGCAAGCCGTATCATGCGGTGGATTAGCTTGTTGCGGTGTATCATGCGATTGGATTCTTTGTTAGGACTAATCGGGACGAATCTCTGGCTTTGCTTTAGATTAGGTTTGCATGTGTGCTTTACTTGTCTATGCATACGCGCCTCAACGAGTAATGAGTGTTTATAGATCTATTTAGATGTATGCGTGCTTTTAGCTTATCATGGTTAGATTGTATCATGCGGTGGATTGATCTAGTTGTGGTAAGTGGTTTAGATCTGTAGCAAGTGG
This sequence comes from Hyparrhenia diplandra, assembly GCA_015847255.1. NCBI lineage: Eukaryota > Viridiplantae > Streptophyta > Magnoliopsida > Poales > Poaceae > Hyparrhenia > Hyparrhenia diplandra. The sequence goes on from JADLZK010006888.1 coordinate 317,160, forward strand.
TATCATGCGGTGGATTAGCTTGCAAGGGTTTAACCTTGACGGGTTTAGAAAGGCTAGACGTACGGTGAGACTAGTTGGATGAAACCTATGCATGTGTCATTTAGATTAGGTTTATATTTATGAGTTACCGCTTTTGTTCCATATTGTCAATTAATTCGATCTATGCAATAGAGTTTGTATGATGTCATATCATGATGATCGACTTTACTTGTTCAAACATGTCTTCTATGATCATTCGACAAACTGTTATTGCTTGCATCTTTATACATGCTTACCGAATGCATTCATTATCTATTGACAGATAGCTCTCATAGCTATGTGTCATCACAATCGGTCTTAGGGCCATACATGGGGAACTGTCTTGGTCACACCGGGCATGTTTCGGATCTCACGTTTACCTCCTTGTCAAGTAACGAGGTCAAATTGATGGCACGCCTCAAGACTTATTTGGGGCAAAGGTAAAAAGCCCGGCTATTCCGGCTTGTCGGTGTGTGCGGCGCAGGGAGTAGGATTTTGTGCCTACACACTTTTTTGCTAACGCAGGTGGGACAACTCAAGATCAAAACAAGATGCCCTGAAGAAGTCAACAAGAACAATGTCATTCGGCTTCAGATGGGTGACCTTCCACCTAACATGGAGGCCACAGTGAGAGATATGTGTGCAGCCTTCTCGGAAAAGTGCATGTCGTGCTTCTCCAAGAACAAGAGCGGTACAATCATCTAGAAGACGGATCTTCCAAAGATAGTGATGCCCGGTGACAAGGAATATGCTCAACAAGTTTCTGACATAGAGCGGGCGAGAAAAGGAAGATGAAGAACCAAGTCCTAAAGAAATCCGTCGGATGGAGGAGATTGTTGCAACTGTTGTTGGGAGAGCAATGACTAATCATAACACGGTGTTCTTCAACACTTTCCGTGATATCATGAAGGCTAGCTTTGGACCTGAGTTTGATTAGCACTTTTAAGCTCGGCTTGGTGAGCTTTCAGGGTCAAGATATATACATGCGCCTAAGCCACCACCAAAGAAAGGAGCTACAAGTCAAGAGTCTGGGGGAGAGAACAAGACACCAGAGAAACCAGAGGGATCCGGAGCCAAGACACATGGAGAAGCGGCGTTCGGTGCACCTGGGAATCCTCCGGCATACAACACTTACTCAATAGCTCCAATGGGCGGTGGGTTCGAGAGAAATCCCTTTGGCCACTGGTTACACGAGTTCGTTGACTACTCCACAATTCATGCTATGCCAAATCTGGGTATAGGCCATTTGGCCGATCGGGGCAGTATCATGGACCACAAAATTCAAATGTGGATATACTCCTAGCGAGGATGGCCAATATGATGCAACACCAATTTGAGATTAAGCCCAAAAATCGGCCCTATGTGTATCGGTCACCTTATCTTGATTGGTACAACAGAGTGGCGCTTCCTTCAGATTGAAGCCTCAACCGACTTGACCAAGTTCTCTGGACAAGATGACACCTCTACTACCGAACACATCAGTCGGTGTCGATTCGATTGGGAGAGCTTGCCAATGATGAGGCATGGAGGATTCGTTTCTTTCCATCATCCCTTACGGGGCGGGTTTCACATGGTTTGCTACATTGCCGGCCAATTCTATTGGAACATGGGCTAAGTTAGAAGACAAATTCCATTCATACTTCTGGCGGTTCCAACGAAAAAGAGCTCGTCGACTTGATGGGGTTGACACGAAATATAATGAGACACCACAAAGAGTTCTTGCGCGAGGTTCGAGGAGACAAAGAATTTCGCTACTCTTTGAGCTTACGGACCATCGGTTGCATTTGTGGCCATTCGGGGTATGCATCCAGCCATCGGGAAAAGCTGGCGGCATGGAGTTTGATGACCTAGGACAACTCTCAAAGGCGCTTGTCGCTCATGGCCAATCAGTTCGAGCATCAAGAAGGACACCCGTTTTTGAAGGGGGGCAACGTGTCTTATCAGGCATACCACCACTTATCGGGCATATTATTTTTGGTTCATGACAGATAAAAACTTGCACTTTACTTGTTAATAATTTATTTATCGTAATAACTTGCATACAAGATTTAAATAAACAATGGTCTTAAATAATATGTTTACACGGACATATAGAGATATATGTATTAATCTATTATAGTAGAAGAAGGTCGATAATTTAGATAATAATGTTTGTTAATTTATATTATTTACTATGTAGGTAACTTGGATACAAACTTAAGAGAACTTTGCATTATCGTTCATGATGATAAATGTAGCTAATTTCGATATAAGCAAGCAGTCCTGCAGCACGCAGTGCATATATCTTGTTTGTTAGATTGTGCATGCTTCTGTTTTTTGTATTACTTTATCTTAATCTTGTATCACATTCTTTATTAAAAAGATTAACTAACGCGACATGATTGGTACTACAGACTAACTTCATATTAGAAAATTATCAAGTGAATGTTATCAGTAAACTCATCTGATATTTTATTAACTACACTAGCCATCCCACAAATAAAAATCCGTTTTTTGACTTCTATGATTCTTGTTTGATCATTCGTCTTATTCAAATTTTTATACAAATAATAAAATAAATAAATCATTATTTTTTTAAGAACACGCTAAGCGCGTTTTTCATTAAGCGACGAGTGTTACAAACTATTGTCGATCCGGTAACACCACGATTACCGGGATCACCACCCCTACTTCTCTTTGGATCTTACACAAGCGATTACATTGAAGAATACTTGCGACAAGAGAGAGATAAGAAGAACAAGCCCTAACTAGCAGGCCTTCTCTTATTCAATCCCGGCCATGTTGAGATCCAGGGCGGAAAGATCGAGGCCACCAGATAGCAGGGCCTAGAAACATGCTCTTCTTTTTCGGTCATCTTGCCCCCCAAACGCAACCATGAACTTCTACTCAATATTTGCATCCACGACATCATCGTCGACCTTCTTGCCAAGCTTACAAAGAAGCACCTTTTGTGCTAGAATTGTTGCATTGGGGGCATGCGGATTAGCTGCAATCGTCCACTACTCGAGGAGAATGGACCCGACATTAGCGTGCGGGAGCGGCACGGCTTGGGCCCAACCTTGATCGAGAAGAGTGTTGAGAGGATGCACAGCCCTTTCTCTGGCTCCTCCTGGACCGACAGTGGCAAGTGCTCAACATCATTGTTGGAGGAGGATGGGAAGCTCGGCGCAGTGTCGATGTCAACGTCAGACGTCGGAGGAGCGGTTTGTCGCCGTAAACGGTCAGCATCGATGTAGACTAGTCGGGCGAGCACGGCGTCCAGTGGGCGAGCAACCACCACATCCATGCCCGGGCACACAAACTCGGCATGATCGACAATGGTGGACCACCGGTTGACCATAGCGACATATCCGTCCGGGTCTCCGCGATGTCCCGATTACATAGCTTCGCCATTGACACACACGACGCAATCCACAAGCTGGGCGACTGGTCCAAGCGGCTAACTCCTCCGGCATTAGGTCGATCCCGTGTGCGGTGACATGCTGCGCCGCGAGGGCTCCCACCCGGCAGCGTCGGGCTCGGGGAAGCAGCCGTGTGAACAACATAAACAATGTCATGGACCACGAGAGAGGTGGCGATGTTGTCATGTGCCGAGGCTTCGGCTCTAGCGGCGGCATTTGCGGCGCGGATAGGCGGTTGATGGGCCACGCTTGGCCACGACCTCCGGCATGCGCCACGAGCATTGGCGCCCAATGCCCCCTTGCGCCGAGAGGTGCGGCAACGTGACCACGAACTCATTTGCCTGCCTTGATGTGTCCTTCCCAAAAGCGAGTTGAAGCATAGGCGAAGGTTCATGGGCACAGGCCGCGGCGAATCGACGCCGGGAAAGCCGACGGTGGCAGCTGCAGACCTCCTAAAACCCATCCGTCGGGCTTGGAAGAGAGGCTCCGGCGGGTGCACAAAAGTGGAAGCAGCGGGGCGGCGGGGCCTAGCCACACCGTAGGGGCTCCGTGGTGACGGCGGCGTGGTGGGCGTGGGGGCGCCGGCCGAGCCCAGCGCCCGGAGAGCGGGGGACTCGCGCGGCCGCGTGGCCCGGCAGCCATGAATGGGCACCCGCCGGCGGCCACCCGTGGCCGCCACGGCGGCGACGCGTGCGCTGCCGCTTGCGCGCCCGGGGCACGACCGGGATGAAGAGCACGGTCTTCGTCGGTGAAGCGACCAACTCCCGGGAGTGTGGTGGAGGGGGGAGGGAGCTAGTACCCACCCTGGCTGCACCGGGCCCCAAGACGAGGCGACGTGGGGTAGGGACGTCGCCGTCTTAGGAGAGGGAATGGACTCGCCGCACAAGTCGTCGTAAGACTTTGTCCAACACATGGACTTGCGGCGGGCCGGGGGTCCCACCGGGTAGAAGGCCCGGGTGTCCGACGATAGCGCAGACCTATCCTTCTTGCCGAGGGCCCGGTCGGCCGGGAGGCCGTTGGTCTTGGGCTTGGTGGCGCGCACGACCGGAGTTAGAGGCAACGCCCGCCCCCCGCCTCCGCCGTCCTCGCCGTCCTCTCGTCATCAACGACATCAACGCCCTCCCGGGTAGAGGTGGTGAGGGAGAGGGACGACGCGGCCGGCGACGGGGCGGCCGCCCCGACCCGCCAGGGACACCGCACCCTCCCCACCGACATAGGGGCAACTGCGAAGCGGACTCGCGGCCATGGCCGGCGGCCCGCAAGAGGGGAGCCGCCCCATCATTGCACGCCCCAAGCCGGAGGAAAGGAACCAACCAATCGATGGGCGGCATGAGGAGGGAGCAGATCTGGAGGAAGGGGATGGATTTGGGGGGATTAAGGGTGGATTTTGGGGATTTTGGGGTGGGGGCGGAAGAGCTCCCGAGGGGAGAGGGTGAAGCTCTAACAGCTCCATCCTGCCCCTTTCCTAAATAAATCATTATGAAAGTATCTCTAACGATAAAAAAATTATAAAAAATAACTTAAATTTTCTTATTTCTTTTTGAATAAGGCGAATAGCCAAACAAGGATTGCCAAAGTCAAAAGCGGACACTTATTTGTGGGATGTAGGGTGTACTTATGAACATCAAAATAACATATTTTAATACGAGATACTTTGTTCTATTTTTTAAGTATTTTTATTCTATTAGTGTTGACACCTGTTATAGCATAATATTACTAGTCAACTAAATATGAAATAAGGGCATAAAATGAATATCAACATAGACTAGGGGTATTACTAACATAATTTCCACGAGCTTTGGTGATTTATATCTTTTTAGGGACTTAACGGATAAATCGAGAGAAGAATGGAGAAAGTTCGGAATAAACATCCCATCACGATGACAAGACTTGACCGTGAAGTAACTTGAACCGGAAAAGTGAACTAAAACATTCTAGAGGACACAAGAGGACACAGAAGGAAGGTGACATGGTTGGGCCACACCGGCTTTGGCGGCCGCCTATTTTGCCATTTCGGCCGTCGGACTCACGAGCCAATCAGGGCCCATCTTCTTAGGTAGGTTTGTAACCGACTTTGAGGTTGTATCTACACCGTTGCCAAGGTCGGTTTGATCCAATGGTCATCGTTCATCGCCAAGGCCTATATAAGAAGACCCCCTGACCCCAGGGTGAAAGCCTAATTCATTCTATTCTCATTCTATTCATTAACTCTCAGTTGTAGAGGTGTCCCAATGTATGGATAACCTCTCTCTGGGATTAGTGAATTAGATGTAGATTAGAAAGAAGATTAGCAATGTAATTAGAAGTAGATTAGACATATAATTAGAAGTAGATTAGATCTAACTTAGATCTAATCAAGAGTAAGGAGAGTGGAGCTATGCTCTGTTGCGAGATGTCTTGAGTATGGTATGTCTTTATATCTTCTCTACAAGACTTATGATTCGTATATTTATCTTCTCTATTTACTTCCATGTATTTCATATATGGTTAGTATAGTTGTTAAGCTTTTGCATGGGATCTCTGCTCATATTGAGGGCTTTAGTTATGCTAGGTAGCTAGAGTAGTAATCGATAGTGTAGACATGGTGTCTAGGCTATAGGTTACCTGAGGTTGCGCCCATTCCTACGGATAGTTGTGGTAGCCCGGGGGTGGTGACCTGTCGGTCTTTGTAGTCCACCACGTATGGGTTGGTGTTTCGTAGAGCTTTTGGCAGCCTTCCCCTGGTTACTTCTTCCCAGTCTATTCGAGAACCGGAAAGGTACTGCTGCTCCAAAGTGCATTAGTATAATTGCTATCATAGAACCTAAGTAATAGAAAAGTACTCAGGAACATTGATCTCTCCCTTTGACCTATTGATTAGTTTAATTATTCTTTGACATCTTAGGTAGCTTATTATTTTATGCTTTGATATTAGTTATCCTTTAACAATTACCCCCTCACTATAGTCTAGTGGTTTGCTAAGTTAGTAGATACATGATTGTGACTTATTAGAATTCTTTAGCCAAAGCTTCCCTGTGGATACGATACTCTAGAATACTCATCCTAGGGAAAAGCTACAATGGTAGGTGTTACGTAAACTGCAAGTATCCTTCATATTCTTTTAGCACTTAACAAATGCCAACAATTAGTACCGATGTTTTGTTAAGAGTAAAATGCACCGTAGGTCCCTAAACTATTGGCTCATTCTAATCTACATCTCCAAACTTTCATTTCGACTATCCGGGTCCCTCAACTTATCTGCGGGGCATCGACGTCCAAAAAGCCACGCCCGCCATCAGTCCGACGTGGTTGTCCCACCATGGCAGATTTAACCAATGTCATCTGCAATTTTATAAAAAAATCCCGTGAACCTCACTCCCACTATCCCAAATCCACTCCATCCGCAATTCGATTTGGTTTATGCGCGGGAATCGGATTTGAGAGTGGCGATGACAATGGTTGGCCAAGACGGATGCCCGAGAGGCTCTAGCGGGCGTCGCGCATATGGCACAACCGGTGTGCGAGTGCGGCGGCATGGCCGCACCGGTGCTCGTGGCGATGTGCTTGGCTGCGGCGGCGGCCATCTCCGCGGGTGTGACCACGCCCAGCGGCGTTGTGTTTCGTGTCACGGACCAACGGTGTATGCTTGGCGCCATGCGTGGAAGAACGCGAGCGCCATGGCCATCCCGGCGCCCGGCGTTGCGGCCCGGGTGTGTGCGCTGCAAGACGCCGCGCCCGCGAGCCCGCCCCCCCCCCGACGTCGAGCAAGGAGGGGGGAGGCATGGAGGTGGAGTAGCGCTAGCGGGCGGTGGACATGGGGTGACGTGGAGGCAGAGTCCGGCGCAGGCGGGAGGGAGACGGTGAGGGCTGGCGGCATAGAGCGCGAGAGACCCTTGAGCACGACCAAGCATGGCGGGGGGATTTCACCGTGGGGGGAGAGTGCGGCGGAGTCGAAAGTGAGGAAGAAATTGAGGGGCTTTTCTGCTAAATTGGCATGACCGAGCACTCTCTCTGCCACCGTGGCGCGGCCACGTCGGATTACATTGCAGCGTGGCTTCTTTTGGGCGTGGGTGCACTACGAGAATAGATTAGGGACCTAGATAGTTGGTTGAATAGTTTGGGTGCGTAGTTGAGAATGAGCCAATAGTTTGGGGGCCTACGTAGCATTTTACTCTTTTGTTAACTAGTGCCCAACATCCTACACCAGATAGATATTTCAATAATAAGGTTCCTTTATGACGTGATTAATTTGATTCATCTCATATTGTATTGAGTAGTTGTAGTCAATTCTCTTGTACTCCCTCCTTTTCAATTGTAAGTTGCTTTTGACTTTTTTTGGTTCATCCAGTTTTCTATGTATCTAGACATGTTATTATATCTAGATACATAGTAAAATAGATGTACCAAAAAGGTCAAAATAACTTACAATTTGAAACGGAGGGAGTACAACCCAATCAAGATTCTCTCCAAAGGTGAAAGTTTTTCTTTTCCAAAATATTTTTCATCAATATGGTAGGTAGGTAATTTTGTAGAAAATATAAAAGAAATCCAATGATTATAGATGGCCTGGCGTGTTCGATTTGATAGCCTGAGGTTTATGATTAACCTGAAAATTTATAGTATTTAATTTTTTTTCTTGTGCATTGGTGATGATTAAGGTGGATCTTTTGTTCGAGCTTCCAATTAGTAATAACAGTAAGATAAGATATAACAATAGATCAAATGGCTATTATCAAAAATGATGATTAGAGTCTATAAAGTTTTGGTGTAGATGTTTCTGATTATTGTGAGAATTTGTAGGATTAATCCTTTTTCCTAGCTTATTTAACGTGATGCTTTTATTGGAGCTTCTAATTAGTAATAGTAAGATAAGATAAGATAAGATAAGATAAGATTCATTGCCATTACATAAAAGCACATATTACACATAACTCTGGCTCGTAGTAAAATCAGAAGTGAAACAAAAATACATTATAGGGAATCGGCCAGTCAATGTAGATCCAATAAAAACAAAAACATATATTAATCAAAAGTAGGTGTTGTCCAGTTTTACTGGAACACAGCTGACCCCATGGAACTCGATAATCTCTGGCCCTGGCGGCGCAAGCTGGAGCTCCAGCGGGCAGGTCATGCTTAGTTTAGGCCTCTTTGATATTACAATCCCCTGATACTTGATCTCAGAAGAGAGGCGCATCTCCACCATGAATAAACCTGTCGCATTCTGCTGCTTGTAGTCCTCCGCTGCCCCGGCGCCAACAAGGGAGCGACAGGACCTCCCCGGCGGCGTGGAGAAGGTGTACCTCTGTCTTGCCTGGCCGATGCCGGTGCCCCTCTTCCACGACGGTGAGGCGGTGCAGGCGTCGATCGTGAAAAGAGGATGGTGGACACGAGGGGCCTGGTGTACCTGATACTCATGGCTCGGTTGGAATTGCGGATGCTTAGGGCGACGGAGATGTTGTACCGGAACAAGGACGACGTCGCGCTGCCGCTCTGCGTAGTGGCGAACTCGAAGGTGTCTGGGCGGGCGTCCTCAACGTTCATCTTCACGCGAGGGATGACGGCGAAGTGTATGATGACGACGACAGCTATAGATAGGAGGCCCAAGACGATGCTCAAGCGGATGAACCACCACTTGGTCTTTTGCTGAGTCCCGTAGAAACAGAGGTAATCGTAGTAGTTTGCCATATGCTTTGCCTCTCAACCCGAATGCAGGGACCATGGTCACGCCATGTCTATTGTAATGGTCTAATGGCCCCTCCTAAAACAACATATTCACCTACGACCAATTAAGTGAAGAGAATCAAACAAAGCAGCATGCGGCCGAGCTTGAATGCCTCTCTTCTGCGAGAGGAAAACGATAAGCACGGCTATACAAAACTTACTATGTATTTCGAATCAGCATTTATTCGGTGACAAGACAAAAGTACAGCAATAGACTGTCACAATAATACCAAAAAAAAAGTACGTTTGGATGACTGTAAGTTTAATAATAAAACCTTCTCTAGTTAAAAAGCAATAATGAAAAAAGAAAAGAAAAAATTGGCTAAGCGGCAAGAAAGTAACCGGTTCATACCTAACCGGCCGAGACCAATCTAAGCGGCTAAGCCTTTAGTTTGCCCAGATAATCACCTAAGCGGCCTCGTCGGTACCATATCAACACCTGTCCCATCCGAATAATTCATCAACTCAGCTCACGGAATGGGTGAATAATAATTTGGCACTATCCATGTGTCTTTGTGCATGAGGTTGTGTGTAGTTCATTTGACATTTGGTAATGTAGCTGAAATTTGGTACTCCAACTAACTAGATTCAAAAGATTCGTCTATCCAAGTACATCCAAACTGTGCCCTTAGTTATTTCATTATCTATATTTGATGTTCTATACATTAGGTAAAAGATTTGATGTGACAGGAAATCTTAAATGGATCTATACACAACCAACTGCTAGCCGACGACGGAGATATTATAGTACTTTTATTTTACTGACATCATCTTGAAGAAATAAATACCTGCGTCCGCCCTTATACTCCCTCCGTTCCTAAAAAAACATGCAATTGTGGGAAGCGTGCAGTCAAATTTCATCAACTTTGACCAAGTTTATCACAAAAAGTATTAAAATTTATGTTTCGAAATAAATTTATTATGAAAATATAATACATCACTAATCTAACAGTGCTTAATTTGTCTCATAAACCTTAGTTTTTTAATATAATTGTAGTCAAAGTTTGTAATGTTTTACTTCTCGGGATGTGAAAATTGCATATTTTCTGGTATGGAGGGAGTACTAACTTTATTGAATAATTTAGTTTGGTGGTCGATTTCTGTCGGCCACTATGAAGGGAATCATAATAAATCGGCCTGGTTAGGTATCAATAGGCATCGATCCACGACTTGCGAGGTCAAAGTTCCGAGTGAAAGCACCATAATGTTTTTGCAAGTTAGTGGAAATGACGAGGAAGCAACACCTTGTCCTGAGTCTCCTGACAACAGTATAAAATGGGTGAGACTATTCTACCGTTCGTGGATTTTCGTTGGGTCCTTTGAGATATACACAGGTCTTGTCACGACTTGATTGTCCATCACCTGTTCGATATCTTGTAGATGAACCAAGCTCAATATTCCCTCCGTCCTACCTATACTATATAAGGTGTAACCACTTTCTTATTTACGTCACGTAATATAAAGCGTACTCTTTCTCGACACGCGTATATTGATGCAGCACTAGCGCTGAGAGATAAAAGTAAATATGTTCATGGATATTTGAATGAGAGGTGGTTACGCCTATATTCCAAGAGCTAGGAGAGGGAGTAATATATAGTTGCTTTGCTTTCCGATACCTAATGACATGTCGTTGACATAAAAGTATTACATTCATCATCAATAAGTACACGAGCTTGATACCTACATTGATTAGTTCCATTGTACTCTTTTTTTTTTACATGTCACACATTACCTTTGTTCTATGTCACATTACCTTTGTTCTATGTCAATTATTGCTAACTTGGAGCATCCCATTTCACATTTTTTTTATAATTTCACAAAACAAGAATAACCTGTAATATGAATATACTTTTCACCGCGAATCTAGAAAACTTAAACCTTATGTTATATGAATCAATATATTTTTTAACATAGGTGGTCAAAGACATGACCTTTTATCTTAGTCTTACGACAAAGTTGAAACCACATGTACATAAAAAAACTCGACCCATGGGGTTAAACAACCCCCCGGCTCCCCCCCAGCGTGCTTAAGAAGAGAAAACCTTTGCCCCATCCATATTATGAAACTAGGTTGGCCTTACACCTGTGCTATGACGTAGGACAGATGAGTTTTTTTTTAACGCGCAAATAAACTACGCCTCCTCGAGCCAACAAATCCGTCCCTCGAGACCAATTGGTCTAGTGTTTGCTTGCGAGTTGCGACATGTATATAAAAATAGATAAAGTATACATGAATAGTTCAATGATGGATGTTTTAAATTTGATTTGCTGATCAAGTTTATAATAACCAGCTAAAGAATGGTGCCAAGTGAGTAAGTGGCAAATCCCATCTGGCATTACGTGCTTAGCACTAGGTGTTGTCTTGTACTGTAAGATTTGGGTCTTCGAGGACAGCACATGCAAAGATGCCTTGCGACAACGAGATGCCTCTCGACTCTCGAGGAAAGCAACATAAGGTTTCTAGGTGTGTTTAGTTGGTGAAATGTTTTGGGTTGGGCTACTATAGCACTTTTTGTTTTGTATTTGGTAATTGTTGTCCAACCATGGACTAACTAGGCTCAAAAGATTCATCTCGCAATTTTCAGCCAAACTATGCAATTTACTTTTTTTTATTTATCTACATTTAGTGCTCCATGCATGCGTCGAAAGATTTGATGTGACAGGTACCGTAGCACTTTTTGGGTTTGCTTTTCGGGAACTAAACACCCCAATACAGCAATTGCACATAAAGCTACATTAACCCGTTTTTCTTAAGTGCAAAGTCTGACATCAACGATGGATGGGGGTCATTGTGGGTTTCGCGGGGCGTGTTAGCTGCCGACCTGGTTAGCGCGAATGCGGGCGCCGACCAGGCGCGGCCCAATCCACCTTGCTAGGCTGATTCTTCTGTTGGCCCGCTGACTGTTTCTTTGTTCCTGGGCTTCCTTTTTTACTGTTTTTTTTGTTTCTTCCTCTTCTTTGCTGGGCTTCTTTGTTTCTTCTTCTCACGTAAATGCAAGAACAACATTTGGTTCTTTTCCAGAAGAAAAAAAAAGGCATTCGGTTCTTTTTCTTCTTCTTTGTTGGGTTGTGCCGATTTTTTATGGGATGAGTTGACTGTTTCTTCTCTCTAGTAACTATTTTATCTGTGCCGGCCTTTTATAAAAAAATTCAAAATTCGTAAAATATGTGAGTTTTCACAAAAAAAATACCTTATTTATAGAGAAATCTTATGACAAAAGAATTATATGTGTGTGTGTGTCTTGGGCAGCGTAGCATGGCGTGCGTGTGTTCAAAGAGTTTTCACGTGTACATTAAAAACGTTACATAAAATTTCATACAAAACCTAAAAATTCTAAATAAAAAACCACATGTTACTAACTATATTTTTTTAAAAAAAACTACACCTAGAACAATTTGTACAATTTTAGTATTAAAATGAAATTCAAGTCTTTCACTTGCAAGCCTGCCATAGGAGCCGAAAAAATTACATTGCGTCGGTGCTGCATGAGGGCACAACCATCTCTGATGAGCACGCCAAACAGGATGTGGTCTATGATTATTATAACAACATACTCGGCAAGCCTTTCACTAGAGCACATTCCATTGCTCTCGTTGACCTCCTGCCGCAGTTGAACCTGCATGGCATCGACTGTTGCTTCTCCGAACAAGAGATTTGGGACACCATCAAGGAACCGCCCTTCGGATCGGCGCCCGGACCCGATGGTTTCACTGCACTTTTCTACAAGGTCGCCTGGCAAGTTATCCGGCATGATGTAGTGAGTGCCTTCCATTCCCTTTGGTCGCTGGACGCTCGGAGTTTCAATCATTTGAATGATGCAATTATGGTCCTGCTCAAGAAGTGCCCCAACCCAACTACTCTGAAAGACTATAGGCCAATAAGCTTGATGCACAGTTTCAGTAAACTCTTTGCCAAATGCCTTGCCAGGAGACTTGCTCCCCACATGGGTGATATTGTCGCTGCGAACCAAAATGCGTTCATCAAGGGTCGGTGCATCCACGACAACTTTCGGGCCGTGCAGCTTGCTTGTAGATGGTTGCATGCCAACGGCCACCATGCGGTGCTCCTTAAAATAGACATCTCCAAAGCTTTCGATTCGGTCGCTTGGCCATTCCTCCTGGAGGTTCTTTCCTTCATCGGCTTCCCTAGGAGATGGACCGATTGGATGGCCATACTTTCTCCACGGCAAGCACCAGAGTCTTGGTGAACGGTACTACCGGACGGAGGATCGCTCATGCACGGGGCCTTCGCTAGGGGGATCCTATCTCCCCGTTGCTGTTTGTCATCTGCATGGAGGTGCTAAACGCCTTGTTCAGGGCAGCTGACACCCTACAGGTACTCTCCCCGCTCCCCGGCAATGTCATTCGCCACAGAACATCCTTGTACGCCGACGACCTGGTCTTGCTGGTCCGGCCAAATGCGGATGACATGCGCTGTGTCGCTGCAATCCTCAACTTGTTCAAAGGTGCCTCAGGCTTGGTAACCAACTTCGACAAGTGTGCGTTGTCGCCCATTCGGTGCTCCGACGAGGACATGGCCACGGTGCTGCAGGCGTTCCCCTGCGCCGTCACGCCATTCCCATGTCGTTATCTTGGGGTGCCGCTAGCCATCAAACGGCTGCGACGGGTGGAGGAACAAGCTTTGGTCGACGCGGTCGCTGTGAGAATACCAACTTGGAAGGCTGGCCTGCTACCTCCCTCCGGTAGGGTGCTTCTCACAAAGGTCACCCTCTCGTCCATTGCTACGCACATGGCCATTGCTTGCTGCCTTTCTAGGTGGGCGGTCGGCCAAATCAACAAGCACCGCCGTGCCTTCCTTTGGTCGGGGTCTCTAACAACTTCGGGTGGCAAATGCAAAGCGGCATGGCCGGTCGTGTGCCGTCCAACCGACTATGGCGGTCTAGGTGTTCCTGACCTCCACATCTTCGGGTTGGCGCTGCGGTTACGGTGGTCGTGGTTGGGCAGGACCAACCCGGACGCGCCCTAGGCGGCCTTGCCACACAAGCCGGAGAAGGTGGTTGATGCCATGGCTCAGGCGAGCATGTCGGTCAGGATTGGTGACGGGGCTTCAGCACGGATGTGGACAGACTCGTGGCTGCCCGTCGGTCGGTTGTGCATCTACGCACCGCGACTCTACGACGCCATCTCACGAGCGGGGAAGAAGAGGTCGGTCCAGCAGGCCCTCCCAGCCAAAACACGTGGGTGCCACGACATCGTCGGCGCTCCGACGACGACAGGTACTTAGGCCAATACCTACGGGTCCGGCATCTTATTCGCGACGCCCAGCTAGACCCCTTGCAGGCGGACAGGTTCGTGTGGAAGTGGTCGGCCGGTGGCGTGTACCGCTTCGGCTTACGTGCGTTCTTTAGCGGCTCCGTCTCTTTGCCCGGTGCAAAGGAGCTTTGGCGCACCAAGGCTCCGCGGGGGTGCGCTTCTTCTTCCGGTTAGTGCTTCACCAACGCATATGGATCGGGGACGGGGAGGCACAGGCATGGCCTCCAAGACGACGACGCTTTGCGCGCTATGCGGCCAGAAGCGAGACCTGTGTGCACCTCTTCCTTGGGTGCGTGGTGGCCCGGCAGCTTTGGCACCTCCTTTTGTCACCCGCCGGGCTTCGGGCGCTGATGCCGCACCGGTCGTGGACATCGCAGATTGGTGGCTTAGAGCAGAGACGACGTCTGAACAAGGATGCCCGCCCTATGTTCGATGCTCATCGCTACTCACTTCATGGATCTTATGGAAGGAACGCAACACCCGGGTCTTCAGAAATGAATCGGCAACGGTGCTTTCCATGGCAACAACGTTGGTTCAAGAGGCAGAAATCTGGATCCAGGCAGGGTTCAGGACGCTAGTGCCTGCTATCTCCTTGTGGTCGCAACAAACTTTCTCTTTGTAGCCCGTGCTTTCTCCAGTAGTTCTCCTGCTGCTCTTTGGCCTTGCGCCGTTTAGTTTCTGCCTCTGTTTCCTTGTTCTCTAGTCTTTAGCTTTCAGTTTTTTATTTGGGTTTCAACGATGTCCGCTCGGCATCGAGTTTGTATTTGCAGTTGGTTTTCCCCCTCTTAATGAAATACGGGTGAATGGTCGTCGAGAAAAACATTCCTTCAATAAAAATATGACAAAAGAGGAAGTGAAAAAAAATGCTGAATCAAATCTAAAGTTGTTGGAGAATGAAACTTGTTACATAACAATGACATTTCATTCCTTCACTAATTTGTTCCTTATAGGTATTTGAACTGTTTCTTGACTTTTCTCAGTTTCCTACATTGCATCCACCCTTACATGTTGCTGCTGGCCAGGCTAGGGGCATGCAACCAGCTTGTGTTTGGTTGCCAAGAGTTGCTGGCGGCATACAACCGGTGTTAACAATAGAAGCGGACGTGAGATACAAGTTCACGTGTTTGGATAACTGCATGAGAGTCTAGTTACCACTTGCATACAATGGTAAGGTTACCACCAACATTCGTACAGAGTCCATGGTCTATTACAACACATTAGCAATGGTTACATGAGCTTCCAATTAAAAACACAATAACAAACATATTTCTTCTTTACAGCAGCAACCGATGGGTTTTCTTGAACTTCTTCCTTTGTCTTGTACTCCGGCAAAGCATAAGCAAATAAGTTAGTAATGAAAAACACATAGTTACGGCCACGAAAAACATAAATAGTCCAATGCCCACAAAAATGGAATGAAATGCAATATCATTGGGAATAGGCATGTGCTCATATTAATAACAAGTGTAGCTCTGAAATCATAAGCTGTGGCCACAAGCATAAGGAACTGCAAAATATTTTTAACACATCACGGGCAATGGTCTGAACTTGCCCAAGCATAAGCAAATAAGGAAGTAATCACATAATAGAATAACAATGCACATAACATGAAATGGTGGAACTTCGGTAGGAAAAGAGTGGGGGCCAACATAACATGAAATGGAAGTAGAGGGGGACAGATTAGTATCTTGTTAGTGCTTAAAGGAATAGAAATAAATACTCCATTAAGAATTTGTCTAGCTTAGGGGTAGCCATGGCCCTCTGGTCCTAACTAAGCTCTGACATGTCATCATAATTTTAGAAAATAATAATTGTGACTCTCTTTGAGTCAATGTCATAGGCCCTGGACACTGGTGGAGCATAGATATGTGGGGAAGTGCTGAAGTTACTTCTTACTTTCAGTCCTACTCCTACTTGAGATTTAGTTCAATAGATGGATGCACTGAAACTAAACTTCAAAAATTATCTTGAAGCATGTTAGTATTGAAGAAACTAAAAGTTTGCTGAGAAGGACACAAAGGGTCGCAGAAGATGTCATGGAGGCCACTAAAAATTGACAAGTTATTGCAAGTAGAATTGCAAACTTCTAAGCTCCAACTTGTCAAAATATGAGACCACATCATGAAGAAATTACACGCCCCCTTGAAAGGGATGGAAGCAGCTATTAACACTACACCACAACCCTTAATCAGCGACTTTCCGTCCGTTGCTGTATGGGGTGTACAACAACTTTCAGTCTGTGGCTAAAAGTTACAGCGACGGACCCCTACAGATGCTAATGAAGCCGTGGTTAAATGTATCCAGCGACGGACCCTTCTTTAGCCACGGACAGCACGATGCTAAAGCTTTAGCCACGGACAACCAGTTAGGTCTTTCAAAGAACGGATGATCCATGGCAATATTGAACTTATAGCAACCGACAAGTCCATCGAGCTTGTTGGAAATAGATAAAAAAAGCTGACCTCAAATTATAGCTAATGATCAAACATTAGCCACCCCGATACAAAAAAGTGATGATATTCAACTGATCACATTACATTGATTCATGTATCAAGCAAGTACATACATTATACATGATAATGTCACTTAACATCAAACTTGTCCTTGTTTGAAGTATCTAATGATCAAAAGAAAGGCTAATCCTAGTTGTTGATCTAAAGTTTAGCATAGCTCATGTCCATGAAAACCAACAACATTGGGCAAAAAAGCACAAAATCCACAGCAATACAGCCATTAGGTCATGACCAATCAGTTGGTACAGGCATCCGAAGTCCCTCGAAAAAAAAAATCACATTTAGTTTACCTCCAAAACAAAACATAATAGGTGAACTGAATATAGAATAGAATCTAAATAAAATCCCTGCAATAACAGCACAAATTACAGAGACTAAACTAAGATAGAATGTGAATATGGTTCCTGAACATTGTATCTCCATGTTTGTTAATTTAGAGACTAAATGAGACTAAAATCTAGTCTCTAATCCTTAGTCCTAAAGGAACCAAACAGGGTCTTAATGCGGTTCAATTCTTAGCAAATCCATAAGTCATTCAGTTTGTATCTCAGGTCTTTATTTGTAGTGTTGCACAAAAAAAAAAAGGTGAAATTAGAAAGAAGCATACTCCTAGCTATTTTGCCGCGGGACCTCCCCTACAGCATTGTATCTCAGGTCTTTATTTGTAGTGTTGCACAAAGTAAAAAAAGGTGCAATTAGAAAGAAGCATAGCATACTCCTAAGACACTAAAGCCTTGCTACTTCATACACTGCCTAACCTATGTGTAGGGAATATAAGAGCTTCAGAAAAATATAAAAGGCAACCCAAAGTTATTATCCTAGCAATAGTGTAAATTATAGAAACATAGAAAATATGAGTTCATCTTGCTCATGACAAAAAAAACTTAGAAGAACCAAAATTACAGAATAGCTGACTGAAGCTGGCCATGGCAACTAAGTTTCGATGAAAACTCGCTTATTTACAGCCAGGCATAGCATGTTAATAAGACTAATGACAGTAAGAAAATTTACGTATATATATATATATATATGAGTGTGAAGGTTAATAAACCACAAAGTTTACCAAAAATTTCAGAAATAAATTTATAGGTGTTATTTCTATGCATGATAAATTCCCCTCCAACCCCAGTTGATCAAACAGGAGAGGGTTAATTTGGAGGATCCTTACAAGTACAGCCACGCACTTCAGGTCAATAGATCACAAACTATCCACAGAACTCAAGTATGAAAGAAAGACAAACAGTCAGAAATTACTTGTACTGAGCTGATTTCTCCAATATTAGTAATTTTCTTATAGAGCTCTTTTACAAGCAATTGTCTTATAACACTAATGCCAGGTCTGAACATTACTACTAATACTACTATAATACAAATCACAGTTTAAAAGAATAAGCACCCATCTGCCACTGCCGGAGTAAGAAGCAACATAAATCCTGTAGAATGAGCAACAGAGCACAATTAGGCTTCTTACTGAGTGTGGGCAATGACCCGGACAACAGAGGCATATTTCTTCACAAGCTGCAGCTGAATTTCCTTCTTGCCAACATCACTGCCATACTTGAGAGCATACTTGGTGAAAGCCTTCTTGTTCTTGCACCAGACAGTGTTGAGCCCAAACAACATGGTCCTGTTAAGAAACAGTTGTGTGGTTTATCTATAAAGTTAAATGCTTTGAAATACCTAAAAAAACTAAAACTGCTGGTTGGAAATCGTGCATATGTTACAATTAATTTTTCAGTTATAAAAAAACTAGACAAAGTGATCGAACAAGAGAAGGGGGTGGGCATACTGGATCCAGGCTTCTCAACCTCACACACAATGTGTGTCATGCCAGCCTTATAGCCAAGGAAATCAGTGAGGTGGCAAGCCTTCTTGGGGTCATCCCTGGGAATGACTTCACTGCAAAAACAGGGAAACTAGTATCAGATTCTCTGGACATGAAGTAAACTTGCCAAAAGAATGTGTATTAACATACTAAACAGGTAAAAAGCATTTAGTGCAGCATGACCAAATCAAACCATACTTTAGTATTCACAGCAACATAATTCAACTCATTTCGAAAACATTTCACACTGCACGGGAATTACATGTTCACATGATCTGAACAAAGATTCAACTTATGGCTATCTGTTGAAATATAACTTATCGCTATATAGACATCGCTCTAGTCAGAATATTCTCTACTGAAGTATGGCAAATTCAGATACTGATTGAACACACTACTATATAAGCTGCTTCTAGGACAGGATCAAAGCAGCTTCACGGTAGGAGCATGCACACAACTTGACACCATCAGTAGCAGTACCAGTACCTTCTCTTGCTTCCCAGATAATCAAAGCACTTACCAAAATAATATCACTAGTATCGATAAACAAAGCCATCTACTACTACGTTTAAACAAAATAATATCACAGCTACTGCTAGTTCCTCAAGCACATAGAAATCACTAGTATTGATAAGGAATGGAACTTAAGTGAAACAGAACATCATACAGTCATGAGAAAAGAAGGCAGAAAAAAATTGCAGGTAATGCATTCCAGAGGTAGAGACCTTTCAGTTTGCAAGCTCCCAAGACAAACTTGTGAGCTCTCAATTCAGAGCATGAAAGACAAAATTTACACCACACAGGCAGTGACTAGTCTACCAATACTGTAAATACATCAAGATAATACTGCAGCAGTAGTAAAGACATCAAGATAGTCGTGCTCTCAGTTCAGGTAACAGGGGTAGCCCAATAGGTGATAGCTGATAAGTACCAAAATCATCAGTACCACAATCGATCCAATCTTGCTGTAACAATAACAGGAATAAACTGAAAGCTTGGAATAGAGCACAACATTAAAATTCAGTCAGATGTGACCTGCCTCACCATGTTGGATCCGTACCATGGGGATGGACGGAATGGAAATCTAGGTGTTGGTGAAGCTGGACTTCGGTTGAAGGCACCACCGCCATGTCAATTGAAGCTGCCAGTAGGGGATTACTCTCCAGGACCAGATCAGCCATGGAGGAGGAGGATGCCGATCATACGGGCAGGACGCCGGTCGCTAGGGCGAATCCGCGCCAACAGGGAGGACGCCGCCGCCGCCGGGCTGGATCCATGGCCAACGGAAGGGCGCCGGCCGCCGGGCCGGATCCGTGGCCAACGGGAAGAGGCTCACCACCGAGCTCGATCCACGCCCAATGGAGGAAGAGGTCCGCCCGCTGCCGACCTTGCCCTTCCGTCCGCCGCCGCCGCCATGCCCGAACTCCTTCCCCGAATCCATCTCGTTCTTCACGAATGGTGGCAAAGCATGGAGGCAGCGTGGAGCAGTGCGGGCGAGGCGGGCAGGCAGCGTGGGAGCGTGGGGCGGGCGGACGGCGGCGTTGGGGATTGATGGCTGGCGGCGGGGGGGCAAAGCAGCGCCCGGCAGTGGTGGAGGCGTGGCGCGCGCGGCGCGTCGCTGCGTGGAGCGTGGAGGTGGAGGCGTTGTGTGGACGGGGGGTCGGGGATTGGATGGAGGCAGCTGTGGGTGCGGGGTGTGTGTGTGTGGGTGACTTAGGGTTTTGGTTTTTTTTGGGCCAAAACTACCGCCGGATGGGCCCAAATGTAGTGCCATAATGTAAAAATTGTTTAGCGGCGGACATTCCAACTCGTTATTCATGTATAGCGACCGACCATTCAACGTAAAAAGTAAAATAGCTATAGCAACGGACCATTCATCGCCGTGATATCGATATTAGCAACGGATAGTCGAGAAAAACTTTTAGCAACCCACCGCCCAACGCTAATTAAAAGTTTTAGCAAATGAAGTCGATTCTTTGTTTAAGTGTTGTGGTGTAGTGTAATGTCTAATAATATATATGTTCCTATCATTTTGCAGGCCACTTTCAAAGAGCCAGTGCAACCATGGAATTGGACAGTTGATGATAGTAGATAGCATATGATTGTTACTTCTTTTACTTTGGAGTTTCATGAGAATGTTTTGTCTTAAAAATTCCAAGAACTAACACTTGAGGAACATGTCAAAGACAAAATTTCATAGGCCTGGTGGAGCCTAGGAATCATGAGTGTTAGATTATTACGATCGACTAGGCATGGATCCAAAGGGGTGGATTACTTCGCTAGTTGGGATAAATGGTGTTCTACATCTAGAACACGATCTTGGAAGAGGGAGAACGGAGGAAGAGAATGGATGAGAGTTGTATGCACATACCGGAGGTGCTCGCCATGGACGTGGTCGGTGTAGGAGTATCGGGAGTGATATGCAAAGGCGGATGGGGTGGCGATGGGTCCATCCCGTCGCTAGCAGCCCTTCCCTCGTGATCGGACAGGGTCTAGAGGTGGGAGTGCGGCGGCTACAGTAGAACCTCATACTATGTGTCATGGCCCCCACCTCCTATTTATGGCAGGCGCATGTGGCCCCACTAGCCGCCTATTGGGCTGGGCCCCCGATCAGGGACGTGAGTCAAGGGCCCGGGGTTTTTTGTTGGGCCAACCGATGGAGATCATTCTAACAATGAGGACTGGGGAAGTGCTCAAGTTTTGACTGTACTTCTTATTTTCAGCTCTAACTGTGTCCATGGAAAACAAATCAGTGTTGAGTTGAATTGATGGAAACTTATTTTTAAAAAATTGTAAATTCTCAAAGCGTGTCAAAATTCAGTAAATAAACTGAAGTTTACAGAACAGGAAAAAAACCCAGTGGTAGAAGTTATGGAGACCACAAAAAAATGACAAGTTAGAGCGAGCAGAAATGCAAAATCCATCAGCCCAGTCTTGGTGTTCTAAGCTCCAAGTCATCAAAATATGAGACCATACATGAAGAAACACATATCTCTTTGACAGGGATGGAAGCGGCTTGTAATGCTTTTAGTCATCTCTGTATTCCTGACATTTTGCAGGACACTTCAAAGATCAAGCGCAGCCATGCACACTTGCAGTGAGCATATGATGGTTACTTATTTTACTTTAGAGTTTCATTGAACATTTTACCATGAGGAAATTCCATGAACTTGGAACGCTTGAGGAACATGTCAAAGAGACAAAGACGAAGGCAATTTCATATGATGTAGCCCGTTAACATGACGGTTATAGATTTGAAAACACAGTCTAAACACCAAAGCAAATGTGCAGCCAAATGCAGATATGAGTATACAGTATGCATTAATGGCCTTCCCCATAATTGACAATCACAACAATATGTGGTAAAAAAAAGGTAAACTTGACAGTCACACGCACATAACCTAAACATGCGTTCTCTGAATTCTGAAAAGAAGGAAAAGGGCCCTAAACTACATGGCTTCTAAAATAAGCTCACCGATTTGAGATTGTTGTTGAGGTTTAGCAAGTCGTCCGAAACAACCTCGAGCGGAGAAGAAACAGAAATGCGTTCAGGGGCGCTTGTTGTTGTCACGGTAGGAACCCTCCGTGCGGGCACATCAACGCCCGCAGTTCCTACACAGACACAAACCGGTCGGTAAGCACATCAGTCCAGCACTGCCACTGAAACCACTCGGATTTTACACTGCAAGGCAATCAAAGCTTAAGCAGCAGAAAATGACAAGAGAGGAAAGGAACGGACCAGGCTGGGCAGTGGCCAGTGAGGCAACGAAGCAAACACATGGCGTGCGCCGCCGTCTGGCGCAGCCCGCGCGCCGGATAGCGGCTGCGGCAAGGGGGGCACTGAGTGCCCCGAATCGAACGCCGTCTTGCTCATGGCCGACACCCCTGGGCTGTCAAGTTAACATATATATAGATGCAACCTCTTGTTCTGTAAAGGAAGGAGGTTGATGACAACCGATGACATATAAAAAAAATAGATCAAAACACAAGTACAAGAACAGTCACATAGATTAGGTGAATCCATATATGAACCTTTGGTGCAGCAAATGAAAGCAGACTTGTCGATTAGACCCCAAGAACGAATGTTCGATAGAGCGCAAGAAACACACGCTGTAAGGGCTTAAGGGCAGTTCATTGAAATGAGAAAATGTTCCTAGAATATGGAATAATGACAGAGAACATAGAGACGTAAATTGGGAACATTCACCAGAAACAACATTCACTGAGAACATCGATTTATTTTTAATATACAACGAAGCACAAATGATAGAACATGAGAATAATGACTGAGAACATCAACTTGGTACTGCCAGAAGACCAACTTAGTACTAACAGAACATCAACTACTTACTAGCAGTACAACTGCTTGTTACCAACAAACATAATTGAATTTGTTCCAAGCAATCACTTTCCTTTTTTTTTTTGGAGACCACGCCGTTGCGTGTGTTTTTCATTAAGCAGATGAAAGTTCAAACAAATACAAAGATCAACGGTAAGTCGAGGTTACCGTAGTTACCTACTTCTACTGGATAATGGCAAAGAGGCTACATGGCAACAGGTTTGCACAAGAGAGAGCGAACAACCGGAAGAGCTACTATTTGGGAGCCTAAACCTGCGCCCACGCCATGAGCTCGGCCAAATGCCGGTTGCCCGCTGAGCACCATGCGTCCGCCTCGGCCTTCATGATCGCTGCCGGTCGACGTGGGCGGCTGATTGCCTGTCAAAAGTTCTCGCGATTCCTCTCCTTCCACAGGCACCATCCCACAAGGAAGAACAAGGAATCGAAACCTTTTGAGCGCCTTGGGGATGCCTTTGCGGATCCGAAGCCACCACGTGATAAAACCCTCTTCGGCCACAGAAACGGCGGGAAGAAGGTGCAACCTCGACAGGATGATGTGCCAAACCTCCCTGGAGAACGCGCACCCCAAAAGGATGTGGTCAATAGTCTCGGGCATCCGGGTCACAGAAGATGCACAGATTTGAGTCCCGCAACCCATGACGGTGGCGGCGATCGGCCGCCCAACATCTTCCGTGCATAGCCAGCCCCGTAAGAAGAAACGCGACTCTCGGTGGCGATGCAACCTTCCACAACCGACGTGCTCCCTTAACCGGCGAGGATCCCAAGAACATGGCACCGTAAGCGGATGCCGCTGAGCACGTTTTGTTGGGTAAAAACATCCATTCGAAGGTGTCCGGTTGATTAGACAGCTGCACCAACTCAAGCTGATCGCATAGCATCCCGAACTCCTCAATCAAAGCGGTGGACAGCAGCCCGCCTGAAATCTGTCGCGCCCACAAATCATCTGTCAAAGCTTGAGCAATTGTAGTGCCCCAGTGCCTGTGTCTAACAGCCGCAAAAACTGTCGGGCGAGGGACCGAATATCGTTCCCATCCAGCCAACGATCAGTCCAGAAGAAGGTAGACTCGCCATTGCCCACAGTGAATAAAGTTGCAGCTTGAAAGAGTGCCAAGGCCTCCGGCTCCGCACATTTGGACTGACGACCAGCCAGTCTGTCTTTCCACACCCAACGAGTACGGAGTGCAATGCCAGCTCGTCGAAGGTCAGAAATACCAAGGCCACCCAAGTCCCGAGGCCTGCACGCGGTTGGCCAATTCCCATACATTCTTAGCATCCTGAAATATATGTTAACTTGCGCTCCAGGATTTTGCGCTGCCGCTCCATGCCTTCCATCACCTTGTACTGGTTCAGCAGGTGGCTGGACACCTTCTCCATCACCATGGAGACCAGCGGCCCGGTCACTAAATCGGCCATTTTTGTTCTTACAATGCACAGGAACACAAGCAGACACAAATTTGCTTGCTTTGCACGTGAAAAGGACTAGCAGAGGGATTAATCCAAGTAGCTTCCTCATCCAGCCTGCATACAACAAGCAGATAAAGGCCATGTTTAGTCAATCTCAGTAACAAAAAAAAAGCGCGAACGTGAGAAGCAGATGGACGGACCAATATACGTATGAATTGCTTCACTAATTAGTGGCAGCACCAGCAGGGTACCAATACTTTGTGGCGGAAAAACCATCACAGTTGCTTCAACTCCTTTCTTCTGATGGTACCAACTATTACAGAAATTGGGTACCGCAGGAGATGAGTTCAGGCAAGAAAGGATTAGCCACTGGAGGAGCACAACAGAGTTAAGGACACTAGATTTCACAAATGAAGCAACATGTTGGGTTTGGTGGGTTGCTTGTGGTGACAACTAACAAAGCACCCTTCAGACAGCTTTATTCAAATAATCATTCTTTGCTCTAATCTTGAACATGTTTGTTTTGGTGGATTGCTTGTGGTGACAACTAACAAATCACCCTTCAGACAGCTTTATTCAAATAATCATTCTTTGCTCCGATCTTATTCTATACATCCCTAAATAAATAACTAAAGGGAAGAGCTGGATTCAGCTTTAGGAAAAAAGCAGAGCATATCCTTTTCTTCTTCCCCTTGCCTTCACCTTTGCCCCACATGGCCTCTGTTTTGCTTTTGAGCTTCAGAGAGCAGCGCTCTAGGACATAGTGATCCATAGTGCTTTGATTTGAATATAGACTGACCATTCAAGTTTGATTGCCTGAACACCAGATTGAACCTCCCTTTCGAAAAAAAAAACACCAGATTGAACCTTGCTTCTATCTCTGTGCTAGTCTCACAGGGACAGATGATGTTGCATTTGCATGACTTGAATAGTGGGAAACAAGTTGAATACGAAATGTAGATTATACAGCTCAGTCGTGTGAACTAACTATAGTCTGGAGATGATGTTGCATGTTGCATTTGCAGCCGAGGAGTTTTTTTAAGCACAATCACAATTAGGACACAAACAGATGAACTAACTATAGTCTGGAGATATCTAGATAGGAGATATAATACTGGGATGGACAAAATCCCGGCTTGCTGAACTACTTTGGATCACCTGCGACAACAAGGTCGTTCTAATTACTGAGTCGGTCGTGTGGAGAGAAATTTTCAGAAATTCAGTGAAAGTGCGCAGCTGTGCAGGAGATAAGCAAAACGGACAGAGCAAAATACCTGACAAGTTTCAGAGGGCAAGCATTGGATGGCCGATGGCGCCGAAGCCGGAGCCGGAGCATTGTGGAAGTGATTATGGTGGGACCCACAGGAGAACCTCGCTCGAGGGGAAGGGCCGCCCAGCCCCGACGAGGCGTCTTCCCGCCGCCGTCCAGTGCGCCCTGCTGCTGCCGGCCAGGGTTCGTGTTCGGCAGCTGCTGGGCAACATCCCCTGAAAAGCCCAAACTTATGTAATGGGCCGAGCCGAAAGCCGAATCATGAGTTTCCGATGGGTCTACACGGAACGACATCATTCTCGGCAGTCCAAACTCCCTTCCGCCATCTATTCTGAATGTCGCCCACTCTGCTTCTGAAAATGGATGCTGCAGATCAAGTTGCATTTCTGAAACCGGAACACAAAGGGTCACCGGTCAGACACGATCACAATGATTTCATTCTTATATACGTTACAGACTGATAACAGCATGTCAGACAACGAACTCAACAAAGCATATGTTCCACAAACAAAGGGCACTTGCTTGTTTCCGTTGATTTATTCATCACAATGCACAGCAGCAGGTGTGAATAAACAAACACGCACACGCCCTCCCAAACCAAACGGGTCTGAATTAACACAGAAGCTATAATAAGCCAAGTTTTCCACCGATCCAAACTTATGCAAGGAACCATATGTGTAGCGGCTGGAGCCGCGAACGACGATATTGCCGGACAAGCTACAGGGTTGAAGCGTACCAAGACTGTTATCGTATTGAGTTTGCGTTTACGTATTTGAGTGTTTACGTTTTCATATGACTAGTGGGACCAATCGGTCAGTGTCGAACTCGAGTCTGTACTTAACCCGTTCGTCGGGGAGGAGTCTGTATCGAACAATTCATTTCTGAATTTTAAATCGTGAAGCCAAGGCAAGGGGGTCATCCCTGCCCGCTTCATCGCCGTTCATCCACCTACTCGTGCATGCTCACATCGACGGTGATTGCCGGCGGCCACGGGGTGTTACAAGTGGTATCGGATTCGGCGCTCCTCGGCGGCGCTCGCAGAGTTCTCCGGCTCGGCGGCGTCGTTTGTATCTGGCAGAATCGCTCCGACCGCTTTCAACGAGTTCAGGTGACCTCACCCCATCGTTCCCCACCTCGCCTGCGTTTCGTCCGCGCGCACGTCTGCGTCACCACGTTCGTCGTTCTCTTCGTTCGATTCCTCGGTGCGGCAAACGGCTCGGTTATCGATCGCGGGATTGATCCACGGTTGAGTCCTAAGCGCAATAAATCCATCCAACGCTGACCGAGTGGGGTTGTACTTCCTTCGTCGATCGATCAATTGCTCTTCGTCCTCACCGGTGGTTCGGCAAAGACGGTGTGCTCGCTCGTTGCTCGACGTTTTGCCTCTGTTGATTCGGGGCTTTGATTCACACACGATTTCGGTGATTCCACACGGCCCGGTAGGGTTCACCTATGCGGGAAGGGACGGTCCGAGTAATCCGCATCCGTCTAGCTCAGATACCGTAAATCCGACCAACGGAACCCGAACTACTAGCACGCCGTTTCTCGGTCAAATCGATCTACGTGGTTGAGACACTAGTGGATCTCGGGCAAAGGTTGTGGGACAAGTACCCACGTAAAAATTCGCAGTCACGACGGTGGTCCTAGGTCTCAATTGCATTCCAGTTGCTCTCGTGGGTGTTGATCTCGCGGCAAGTAGCAAAGGGGTGGTCCTGCTTTTACGGTGATTCGCTGTCGTAGTGTGATCCCCACCGGCCCAGTAGTGTCACCGCTGGTGTTTGCGTTAGTCGCTCTGGCTCCTCCAACCCAACCCACCAAGCAGACTGAATATATTCTCGAAGCCATGTCTCGTAGTGCAAACAATCGAGCATGAGTTCATGGATAAGGTGATGGAACAGTTTGATCTGCTCTTCACAAGAGTGAATGATATTGGTACTACTCAGCAACAGATGAAATCCCAAATTGATACCACTTCTGCAGCTTTAGATGGGTTCACTGATGAGCAACACAGGATTGCTAGACAGGTACAGGCAAATGGAGCTGCAGTGGCAAATCTGACACTCAATCAGTTTGACTTGGAGGTCGGTTTCGGGAATGCAGAGTCTGACAACAATTCTTCTCAGTCAGAACTGGAAAATGTTTTTGCTCCTAGTGAGGGTCCAGCCGGGGAGCAAGAAACAGGAATCCTAGAGCTCCACCAAGGACTCAATTCAGGAGGGACACCAGGAATGAGGATTTACCATATCATACTCCGCCCAAGATGCAGTTTCCTAAGTTTGATGGCACCGATCCAACAGTTTGGAAGGACAACTGTGAAGGGTATTTTGATCTCTAGAATACCAGAAGGAATGAGGGTGACTGCTGCTCGAATTCATTTTGAAGGCAAAACAGCTCAATGGTATCAGGCATACAAGCAAAATCACAACATCAGAAATTGGCAACATCTTTGTTCTTTGATAGAAGAGGAATTTGGGGCTGATGAGTTCGAGACCGCTCTCAATGAATTCTTTGGAAGTCAAGCAAGATGGATTGGTGGAAGACTATTCTACTAAATTTATTGGTCTCAGTACAAGGTCACCATGTGTAACACCCGTGTTTTTGCATCATTTTAAAATTCACTAAAAATTTGAACTTTTTATAATTACAACTAAAACTTGATTTATTTTCCGCTAAACCAAAACCCCCTTCGAAAACCTCGCATTTCAAACCTTCACCATATAGAAATATAGGAACCCTTGTTTGTTGCTTGTGAGCTTTATGGTCACAAAGGATGCAAGGCTAGGTTTTAGTTATGGAAGTATTGCATGAGAATGATTTACAAACTTTCTCCGGGAATAAAATCACCAAAAACAAGTGTGTACCAAAAACATATACGAATATTTTTATAAGCACAATAAATAAATATTCTCTACAATAATAGTCATGGGAATATGAAAGTGCTTATAAAAATATTCAAAATATATGTTACACATGAAATGATAGAATTGGGGGATAAAGTGTGTGCACTAATATATGTGGATGTTTATATGAGTACAATTGGATAAATATTTTCATGAATATAAAGCATGGAAATATACATGTACTTGTATAAATATTTATAATATACATATATATATGAGACACACATGATAGGGAGAAGAAATAGGAGGAAGAATAAAAGAAAGAAAGAAAAAGAAAAGAGAAAGGAATTGGAA
Organism: Hyparrhenia diplandra; assembly: GCA_015847255.1. Lineage (NCBI taxonomy): Eukaryota > Viridiplantae > Streptophyta > Magnoliopsida > Poales > Poaceae > Hyparrhenia > Hyparrhenia diplandra. The sequence continues at coordinate 346,119 of JADLZK010006888.1, forward strand.
ATGAGCTCTCGGGCTCAATCTCTCATCCTCTCCCTCACCTTCTTTCTCCCCGGCCCAGCCCAGCTGGCTCTCCCTTGCTGCAGTTCCGCGCACGCCCAAGCAGGCCGGCCCAGCAACGGAGGCCCAGCACCGAGCCCCGAGCCAGCGAACCGAGCCCAGCTCGCTTCCCCTTCTCTCCTTCCCACCGACAGCAGGGACCCACCGAGCCGCACGTCGTCTTCTTCCTTTCTCCTGGTGGCGACGACCACGCCACAGCGCTGCCTCGCTGCGCTGCCCCGCCGTACTGGCCACCCACGCAGAGGAGACCGACACACAGGAGGAGGCACGAAGCCCCTCACCGACGCGACGCATCGGGCAGAGCCAGCCACCTAGCTTTGACCCGTGCACAGCATCGACGATGGACGCGTGCGCGGAGTCCGGCCATGGCCGCACGACAGTCGAGCCGCGTCGGCGCTATTGGTGAAGACGAGGACACAGTGCCCTCCATAACTCCCTAGCCAGCCATCGGGACGACGACACGCACAGAGGCCCCCGTCAACTGGCACAGCAGCGTCGTCGACCTTGGGCAGAGCCCTGCCGCCATGACGGAAGTCAACACGCACTGTGACGACGGGACCGGACGACGGCGAGCCTGATCATCACGAGGCACACGCGCGGAAGCCAGCGCGACTCCAGCTGGAGGCCCGAGCCTTGCGGACGCGGTCGGAAAGATCGGCGCCCGCGAGAAAGATCTCGCCGGCCAGAGCCGCCGCGGCGTGGCTATAAATAGCCAGCCCGGTGCTTCCCTCGACCTCGCCCAGCACCCAGAGCTCCCCGGAGGGCTAGAATGTAAGGTGCTCGCGCCAGCTTCCCCTCCCCTTCTTCCGTCGCCACGAAATCGCGATTGCCCCTAACCCGGGAATCCGCCGTCGCCGGAGAGGAAGCCCGAGGTCCGCCGTCTCAGAGGTCGTCGTCGTTCGATTGGTCATGCGGTACGCCTAACCAACCCACCCTCTTTCATTTCCCCAGTGAATCCTGCCCTATTGCAGTACGTATCCCCGACTCCGAGCACCGCCGTCGCCGGGAACCCGCTGGAGCCGCCGCTGCCGAGGGAAGCGAGCCTCCCCGCCGACTTGACCGCCACCGTCGAGTCCGGAATGATGAGCGGGCCAGAACGAGCCCCTCGCGGCGAGCTTCCGAGCAAGGGAGCACCATCCCGGCGAAACTCCGGCGAAGCGCCGCCGTCGGGAAGAGGCGGACGGGAAACGCCAACGTCGCCGTCACGCATCTTAACGGCGTCCAGGAACGGACCAACCGCGAGTCGCCACGTTGCCCTCGCCGTTCCACGCCGTCGGCTGCTGTTGAGGCGACCCCGTCAGCCGCGTGGAGCCCACGTGGCACACAGGTGGCGTCCATGGGACCCACGTGTCATCCACACGCGACTGGGGCGTTTCTGTGTACGCGATGTAAACTGCTATGTACCCCCGATGAGTGTACACAGGATGTTATAAGTAGCATTTCCCATGTCAGAAAAATTCCTAGAAAATTTGTAAATTCATTATTTGATTTATAGAATTTTATCATGTAATTAGTTCCAATTTTATTACATGATAAAATATTATTATAATATTACCCTAATGAATTAATTAGGGATTAATATTATAAAATCCATATCTCATGCAATTTAACTCCGTTTCGTGAAACGACTTCCATAATTCATCTAAAATCTAGCCCTATGCATCTAACCCACATTGCCACCATAATGTTCTATGTTTGTTTTATATGTTATAGTTCAAGCTAGGGTTTATCTCCAGTCGCAAGTAGTTTCCGACGACCCGATTAGGAGTATCCGTCCGAAGATAGCTAGAGACGTTCGACGCCGTGCCGATTCGTAAGAACCTCCCAGGCAAGTCCTTACCCCCCTTAATCCTGACCTTAATATGATGATATAATGATGATGATAATGATAAATCAGATTAGTAAATAGTGGTGTGAGCCTGATAACGTAGCTATGGAGCTAAGCCAGATGACGTAATCATCCACGTTATCTACGCTCATACGTTGTGATCAAGAGAAACATGAGAATGCCTAATGAACCCTAACCAACAAAAGAGGTGAGTAGTGGTAGTCTGGTAGAGCCTAAATACCACGTCGGGAATCGCCGCGAGGGGTTCCTGCGGAGAGATACTCGCCTCCCCTAAGGACCGGTTCATAGACCTTCTACCTAGTATGATATTACGTACAGCCACACGCCGAGATGGGACGGCTTGATTCCACACCCCGTTGGGTTGAGGTATAATTGGAGCCAGGGTGGCCGGAGTAGGCAAACGATCTATCGGGAGCTGACTCGGATGCTGAGTGATCTTCCGAGGTCGGGTTGGCGTGGTTGCTTTGTGATCCTCCACGTAAAACAATTGGCGCAATGTTGATATCGTATACGGACTTATGAGTTGGCGGATGCTGAGTGATCTTCCGAAATGCTGAGTGCTAATGGGATGCTGAGTGACCTTCCCATTTCCAACCCCTGAGAAGTCGTGGTGAAGATTATACCAATATACCTAGGGTAGCACCCAAGCGGGTACGGAATCTTGTTGGGCCTGTTTGAGCCAAACCGAGGTGGTAAGGCAGTGCCTATCGTGTGGGGAAATTTGTACACCTCTGTAGAGTTAATTGAATCTATTCGAATAGCCACGTCCTTGGAATGGGCAAGTGCTAAGCCGAACATCTATGATTAGATACACCTTGATGATGACTAACCTGTGGTGTCATGATAGCAGTGATGACATGAGATAACCCGGGAACTAGCGAGAGCAGTTTTAGAGACTCTGCTAGGGCCCAAACCCTTAATAATTACAACCCCCTGGTTGGGACTTGCTGAGTACGTTTGTACTCACCCCTCTATTTTTACAGATATCGGCACATGTGAAGGTAAGATCGACGACAAGATAGAGGATAGCGTATCGTAGGAGTTCGAGAAGTGTTTGCTTAGGAGAAGGACATTGAAGCCCAGATTTCATCCATGCACAAGTCTGCCTGTGGAGTACGGGACAGTGTCGTAGTTAATCCACCGCTTCTCGGTTGGCCAACTCTGATATTGTAGCCCGGCTTGGTGACCCTCAGTCGCCACTGTAAGTCCCTTTCCATCCTATATTTTTATAGCTCGGTTTACTATTACTTCTGTTTACCATTATCTGTTACTAATAGACGTGTTTGTGGCGTGATCCTGGCGCAAACACGTGTGATTAACGACCCATTAAAAGTGGGGCGTGACACCATGCACAATTCACAATATGATGATCTTTTCTTTGTGACCCAAAGTACATGAGGGGATTAAAGGAGGAGTTGAGATCAGTGGTGGAACCACAAATGCCTGCCACAGTCCTTAAGGCTTCTCTTATAGCCAAAATTCAGCAAGGTGTGCATGAAAGAGCAAAGGCAAAAGCTTCTAAACAACCTTCCTTCAACAAAGGTCAATGGACAAATAGATCTGAGGGCAAGCAGCCTTATCAAGCTAATGTTTCATGGAAGGATAGGCAATTAAGAGATTATAGGAAGGCAAATGGCCTGTGTTTCAGTTGTGGTGAAAAGTATACACAGGGGCATATGGATGTCTGCCCTAAAAGAATTAAACCTCAACTTAATGCTTTAGCTATCAATGATATGGACAGAGAACTGTCAGATGAAGTTCTGAATGATTTAGCAGCTGAGGATGCTCTGCAGGAGGATTTTGGTCAATTATCTATTAATGCCATGATCGACTCGACAGATGCGGTGCATGAAATTGAAAGCAAGGGTTCAGGACAAAACTATGTTGCTCCTTCTTGATAGTGGCGTTCCCACAGTTTTATTAGTTCAGCTTTTTGTGCGGCTAGCAAATCTACCTCGTGGAGATTCCAAAGTGAAACATGTTCAATTAGCCAATGGAGATACTATAACTACAAATAAGGTGGTTCAAGACTTACAATGGTACTTTCGGGGCCATACTCTCGTACTACTCGATTGTCTTGGATATGTGTCCCTATGATGCCATCTTAGCATTTGATTGGCTCACTGCTCATCCCTCGATGACCTTTGATTGGGCTGCTAGAACTATGGAGTTTCAAGAGAATGGCAGACTTATCAAACTTCAGGGACTACATCAGTCCCCTGGACAAGTCTCATCCATATCCGCCAATAAAGTGTACAAGTCTGCTCAAGGTAATGATATTTGGGCCTATGCACTCGGTCACTTATCAACCCTTCACCACCCCAGTGACTCCCACAAACCCTGATCACAAGGAAAAGGTACAGTTACTATTAGCACAAGACAATGATGTGTTTTCTGATCCTCAGTAGTTACCCCCATCTAGGGTATATGATCACACAATTCCTCTACTACCACATGCTGTCCCTGTTAATTCCAAACCTTATCATTATTCACCACTCCATAAGGATGAGATTGAGAAACAGGTGAAGGAATTGCTACAGGCAGGGCTTATTGAGCATAGTCAAAGTCCTTTTGCCTCTCCCGTCCTGCTAGTTAAGAAGAAAGATGGAAATTGGAGATTTTGTGTGGATTACAGGAAACTTAATGATCTCACCATCAAAAATAGGTTTCCAATGCCTATTCTGGAGGAAATCTTGGATGAGCTCACTGGGTCCAAATATTTTACAAAGCTAGACTTGAGAGCTGGTTACCATCAAATAAGGATGCATGCTGATCATGAGTACAAAACAGCCTTTAAGACACACCAGGGCCACTATCATTTCAAAGTGATGCCATTTGGGCTCACAAATGCACCTGCAACCTTTCAGTGTGCCATGAACTATATTCTTCAGCCTTTTCTCAGGAAATTTGTGTTAGTCTTTCTAGATGATATTTTGATCTATAGTCCCACTCGGATGATCATATCGCCATCCGGAACAAGTGTTGATACGAGATGAGGAAACATAAGTTTTATCTCAAGGACAGCAAGTGTTCTTTTGCTCAGAAAGTCTGGAGTATTTGGGTCACATAATATCTTCTCGGGAGTGGCTACCGATGATTCCAAGATACAAGCAATGTTGCAATGGCCAGCACCCACTATCCGTCACGTAATTGAGGGGATTTCTTGGGCTGACTGGCTACTACAGGCGTTTTGTCAAGCATTATGGCATCATAGCTAAGCCATTGACAAACCTACTCAGGCAAAAGCAGTTTGCTTGGAGTACGTAAGCTCAAGCCGCTTTTGAAAACTCAAAATGGCCATGACCACTACAGCAGTTTTGGCATTACCCAATTTCCAAGCCACTTTTACTATGGAGACAGATGCTTGTCAGGATGGCATTGGCCAGTGGCCAGCCAGTGGCCTATCTCAGTAAGGCATTGGGGGAAAAGCATAAACATCTTTCAATTTATGAGAAAGAATTCCTGGCATTGATCATGGCTATGGAGAGGTGGAGGCATTATCTGCAAAGAGGAGAGTTTGTCATCCTAACAGATCATAAGTCATTAGCTTATCTTAATGAGCAGAATTTACATTCTGATATGCAGAGAAAGGCAATGACCAGATTGATGGGTCTCCAGTTCAAAATTCTGTACAGAAAAGGCAAAGAAAATCTTGTAGCAGATGCCTTGTCTAGGGTGGGTCATCTATTTGCCCTACAGTCGTATCATCAGTTCAACCAGTTTGGGTTCAAGAGGTTCTCGAATTCTTATGCTACTGTGTACTCTAGCCCAAGACATGCTTCGAGAGGTTGTCTCTGTCAAGCCCAGATGAAGAAGGGTATCATTTGGACAAAGGAATTATTTGGCATAACGGGGAAGGTCCGGGATCGGCCATAATCTGACTCTTCAAACAAAGTTGATTGCAGTTTGTCATGCTAGTGCTGTGGGTGGACATTCTGGCATTGCTGCCACTTATCACAGACTCAAGAGGCAGTTTATTTGGAAAGGAATGAAGCAGGATGTGGAATCCTTTGTCAAACAGTGTGAGATCTGTCAATGTACTAAACATTCCAATACCCACCCCTCTGGTTTGCTCCAACCTTTACCCATCCCTAATGGCATTTGGCAGGATCTGTCTATGGATTTTGTGAGTGGTTTACCAAGTCTGAGGGCTTTAGTGTTATCTTGGTGGTGGTAGACAGGTTTACCAAATCAGCCCACTTTATTCCTGTCAAACACCCATATACAGCTGAGTCTATTGCTTCTTTTTTCTTGGATAACATTGTCAAATTGCATGGGTTACCAAAGACTATAGTGACAGATAGAGATCCTGTGTTAGTCTGCAATTTTTGGACTGAACTCTTTCGCCTATACAAAGTGGATCTCCATTTTCAACAACAGTATCACCCACGATCCCGATGGGATGGACCGAACGTGTGAATCAATGTTTGGAGATGTATTTACGGTGTGCAGTGCATAACTCTCCATCTACATGGAAATCTTGGTTGTCCCTAGCTGAGTACTGGTACAATTCTTCATTTCATTCAGCTCTGGGTTGTTCTCCCTTCAAGGCATTATATGGTTATGATCCTGATATTGGCGGTGTTCGTCATTCCAGCAGCTACTCCACCTTCATTATCGACACTATTGCCGACCGTGCTATTCATCTGGAGTCATTGCAGCAGATTTGACTCGAGCTCAAAACCGAATGAAGCAATGTGCCGATCGTAAAAGGGTTGCTCTGGAGTTTCAGGTAGGCGATCTGGTGTTACTGAAGTTACAGCCCTATACACAATCTTCAGTGGCCAATCGTCCTTATCCAAAGCTTGCACACAAATTCTATGGTCCTTACAAAGTGCTGGCTCGTGTGGGGAACATTGCCTATCGGCTGGAGTTACCACCTGATGCTCTAATCCATCCGGTCTTCCATATTTCTCAGTTGAAACAGTACACTGCTGATCATACCCCTGTCTTTGATATTTTGCCTCAACTTACTGACCTAGCTGCCGTGGATACAGTTCCATCTACGATCGTCGATCGGCGGCTTGTCAGGAAAGGTAACGCTGCTGTACCTCGGGGTTCGGGTGACATGGACAATGTTTCCGGAGACGATCAAGACGTCCGAGGACTACAACGCAACGCTTCGCCGGAGGTTCCCTGAAGCGCCAGCTTGGGGGCAAGCCGCTTCGCGGGCGGGGAGTGGTGTAGCGGCTGGAGCCGCAACGAGGATATCGCCGGACAAGCTACAAGGTTGAAGCGTACCAAGACTGTTATCGTATTGAGTTTGCGTTTACGTATTTGAGTGTTTACGTTTTTCATATGACTAGTGGGACCAATCGGTCAGTGTCGAACTCGAAGTCGTACTTAACCCGCTCGTCGGGAGGAGTCTGTATCGAACAATTCATTTCTGAAATTTGAAATCGTGAAGCCAAGGCAAGGGGGTCATCCCTGCCCACTTCATCGCCGTTCATCCACCTACTCGTGCGTGCTCACGTCGATGGCGATTGCCGGCGGCCATGGGGTGTTACAATATGTGCCGTTGACAAACACACAGTCCGGCTTCGTCATTGTAGCCTGCTCTGTAGATAGAAAATGGGACAATAATGCTCCATGAGTGCCTCCAGTCCTGGAAGTTGGAACTGATTGCCTCCAGAACAACAAGGGTTTCAGGATCTCATTAGTCATTTCAGTACTGCTTCAATGATGTCGGACCACATCCCCTCTCAACACCATTGGATAGCATATTTCCATGTTCGTTGTTCCCATAGCTTAGTCACTCTCGCTGAAAATGAAAAATACACGTTACTAATTACTGTGCATCCAAGAATAGAAATCATTAACCACATGAACCAGCAATGTGCATGGGCTTACTGTTTACATCATCAGAGACATAAAGGCAGTCTAAAAACAAGACTGCAGACCTTCACCCACATAAAAATAAACTACCAGGCATCAATAATAAATAAAGCCGCAGGGTCTCATACTACCTGATTAAGTCTACATTGTGTGGATTTGCAGCACATATAAAATGTAGGCAGACGAATTTGAGGAAATAAAGAAAAAAATTGAACAGTATACCTTTCATCTGGGTTGCTTGAAAGAGCGTGTGATATGTCTTTGAATACAAGGCCGTCTAGCACATTTTTGTTAAACAGCTCCATATCCATAGCTGGGCAGTCTTCAATCCCAAGTCGCCGAAGAGCAGAGAATGTGCCAGGACCACCGCTGGATCCTAAGGATGCGAGGCATTGGCAGCTGTCAAGGGACAGTGTTTCTAATGATGATGCATCTCCCAAGGATTGTACTGACTGCAACTTATTGCACTCGTAAATATCTAGTTTCTCGAGTTGATCCAGCTGCCCTGACACGGAACAGAGCTTCCCGCTCCCCTCGATTGTCAAATTCTTGAGGGACGGTGGTAGATTTGGAAGTGTTACCAAGTTAGCACAGCCTATTATCTCTAGAGTTACTAGGCATGGACAACCAATCATTGGATACGTAGATTGCTCTGGAGTACCGGTAGGTGCCGTGTCTTGGTAGTATTCCTCTGACGTACAGGCTTCATGACATTTCTCCTTTTCCAGTATGAATTCAAGTCTAAGGCAATCCATAATACCAATACTTCTCAGCATTTTGCACCAACTGATTTTAATCGTTTTAAGAGCCCGTGGCAGCGGCGTCGAGAAGATGTTTTATCCTTTCGCAGTACTGAATTTCCAATGTCTGAAGCGACACCAGGTGCTCCATATTTTCGGGCAAGCCGTCCCAGCCACAATTGAAAATGGCAAGCTCACGCAGACCAATGAAGAGCTCACTACCTTCAGGTATAGGTGCCAGCTGGCTGCAAAAATTGAGTTTAAGTGTGTGCAGATGCTTTGGGACGTCTGGTCTGTTGCAACTCAACATCCAGCTAGGATACTTTAAACCCTTGTAGGACAAGATACCGAGCTCTTGAATATCCGTTGGGGGGCAAAGCCCCTCAAGCACCTCGCTTCCAAGTCCGGACCAACTCTCTTGGCCGAGCCGAACACCAGGTGTAGTTTCCTGAGTCGCTTCTTGTTGGTTAGGTGGGCTTCAGCAGCTTCATCTCTGCTTCCAACAAATTCAAGCCCCGTTATAAGCAGTGTGTCTCGAAGATTGTTTAGGTGCATGAGCCGCTTCAACTCATGCCCCTCGGTTCCTCCTTCACTTCAAACTTTTCCGGTGTTTGCAAAGTGCCGTCGACCTTCCAATGTTGGGGAAAGACGGGGCGGAGCGTAGAAGTGCCGCAAATAGATTAGATTAGCCATATCTTCGAGGACATGATGCTACATCTCTAGGAATATCTATGGTCCGGATGTGGTAAAGTTTGCTAAATGTGCTTGGCAAAATCAGATTGGGAAAGCCATGATGAAAATGGATACCAAGATAACGTAGATGCTTCATCCGATCAATAGATCTTGGGACCGACAACTCTATTGGTCCATTATTTAGTTTAATGATCAGCACGCCGGTTTTAGTCGACCTCATGAACAAACGCTCCAAGAGTTTTTCTAATTCAAGATTTCTTTTGATGGTTTCCTTGGGCCATGACCGTGAACGATGCTCCTTAATGATAAGGGTGTGCAAATTTTCTCTGTCCACAATTTTCTCGCAATCTCTCGCTACTTTGTCGGTCTCAATGAAGATATGGTGAACACCTCCGGGGATATCTTTAGGTGGGTCATTGGAACCAATTCTAAAGAAGTCACCTCTAGAAACCCTCTCTCGCCAACTCGTGCATCCGGTCATGTATTGTGAATGCCTCGGTCTCCACGCCTAAAAATATGTTCTTTTTACTTGCGAGAAATGAGAATGTCAAGAATCGATCAAAGTAGCTCCGGCCTATCTCTTCCAGTTCCTCTGTTACATTATTCCCGGTGTTTACAAATCCTTGTGCTATCCGAGGGGAACCAACTCATCTCGTTTTATTTCATATCCTTTGGGGAAAATCCTACAGTAAGTAAAGCATCGCCCTGATGTCATCACCAAGCTGCTGATAGCTCCACCACGAGCTCCCATTGTTTCATTCAACACGTCAAGGCTTGCCGTTGTTTCCCAGAAGTCAATACTGTTATTACTCTAAAGCCGTGCTGCCTTTGTTCTTCTTTGCAATGGGTGATCTACGAAGCTTTTTCATAATTGTTCTCCCTATTGCTTTATATCTTTCAAAATCAGTATCATTACTTTTTTTACGGAGTTTCGGGGCATAGTGCATGAACATTGAGAGGTACTGCTCCTGTTCTAAGTCAGGTATTGGGATTTGCATTTTCCCCTGAGCACCTAAAGCTGCACATGCATCTTTCTTTTGAGCTGTCACCAGGATTCGGCTTCCTGTCTTCCCAGAATTAAGCACATCAAGTAGAATCCCACGTTCCTTCATATTGTCAGCCTTGACCCAGAGATCATCCAGTACCAACAAAAAACATTTGTCATGCAATTCTTTCTCCAACTCTGCTTTTAGACTTCTTAGACCTTTTAACTTTGTTTTTTGGATTTCAGGACCATTGGTATTAGAGGGCCGCTGCTGCTTAATCTGGTCCAGCATTTCACAAAATATATCAGAGATGCTGAATGTCTTCCCCACAAGAACGAACATGATAAGGTTGAAATGTCCTGCATCCTTCTCATAATCACAAACATATTGTGCCAGGGTAGTCTTTCCAGAACCTGTAATGCCATATATGCCAATCACAGAATAAGGTTTATTAGTGCTCGAGCTCGCTGCATTGGTACCTGGTCCCTTACGAAGCATCGTACTTATATGCTCATGGTCCTTGTCTCGACCGAACACTTTCTTTTCAATGCTTCTGTACATGTCATCAATTTCTTTCTGTTTGCTTGTGCTTTCCACGGCACTGTTCTTGAGGGTGAAACTGCTGCTGTCCTTGTCAGCGTCCTTGGGTGTGCTGCTGCTACTCTTATTTAACAGATGTGATTTCTTTGATTCACTGACAATATGTTCAATGTTCTTCATCCTTTTCCTCAAGCTAATTATCTCATTAATATAAAGGACACAATCTATTGCAGTGCCATCATCACTCTGCAGGAAGGAAGCTCAGATGATTATGCTATCCACATATATAGTCTCTCTATAAAATAATAACTGTATGGTACTCCAGTTACCCAGCAGGAGGTAACAGCTCATACAGATTTGAGCAATATAATGATTGGTGTTTGATCTACTATAATATTACAGGTCATTTAGTGTCTTTTTGTCGATCTATTGTACTGGCCTTTGGTTTCCTTAAAGGTATATCAGATGTGAAACACTCTTTGAGTGTTTTTATCAAAACAATTATGAATTTATGAAATAAAATAAAAATAATCTAACAAAAGAAAAGGGTACCAAATCCCCGACTCTTGGGGGGGGGGGGTGGCATCCTTCTCTATTGGTGCATCTACGAAAGGAAAAAAAGATATATATCTCGAATGGCCAAATCCCTTAGTCTTAGGAGAAGAAAAACATATGAATAATTTCCCTTTAGTCTCGGGATTTACGTGCATATATCAAAAGTAGGCAGTTCTGGGCATACACAGACAAAATCAACAATTTATACTAACCAAATCAAATTACTTCATATCAAACTTGTAAAATAAAAGGATGTATCACATCCAATAGATCATGGATGCAGATCAAGGCAAAAAAATATATCTAAAACTTTGATAATGTATCCAATTTTGCTGATTTCTCTAAAATTAAATTGATTTCTATTTCCCCAATGACCTCATCGGAAATAATGGTTAATCCTAACCGTCTGATCTAAACAAATATAAGTCACAGAATCATTTGAATGTACCAAAACAAAGTTCCATTTGTTTCAAAATATATCCTGTAAAAATGTGTGCAGTCAAACTTCATAGAAAAAAGCTTACATTTAATGCATAATGGATTATTTCCCTTGAAGCTTCGGCCATCTCTAGATATTCCCTAGCTTGAGCAAATGTTTAGATTGATTTACGCCCCTCAGCTATTTTGATTGGTCCAATTTACGCCCTAACAAGAGTTGTCTTGTTTTTGTTTCTTCATGTACATTTGCGAGTTGACAGAGGATATCATCATTTATATTAAAAATTAATTAACACTTTTCATTATTTCCATAACATTTGATTTCTAATTTTTTGTCATGTGCCGTCAAGAGGGGCCCAAAAGGGCCTGTCAAAGCCCTAAAAGGCCGGCCCGGCAGCCCGGGAGGAGGGGAGGCCAGCCGCGAGCACGCCCGGCCGCCACCGCCACCCTGCTTTGTCATTGCGTTGTTTGCTTCCTCGTTAAGTAATCTTATTTAGGGACAAGGTAGAAATAGATTAGGAAATAAAAAGAGATCTACTTCTCATGCAAGTCTTCCGGGACTACAAATACACGGGAGATGTAATCAGTTGAATCTTAAGAAAAAAATAAAGGGTAACACCCAACAACTTCAGCTCACCGGCCCTAGGTTCTCTCCCTCTCCTCGCAAGCACATGCGCCGCCCGCCCTCACCGCCCGCACGCCATTGCCACGCCGGCATCGCCACCCAAGGCGGCGGCGGAGGCGGCCGCCGCCCACGCCGCCTTCCTCTTCTTCTTCCTCTTGTACAACAGTCCCGACAACCTTGATTGTCGCCGCGCGCTAGCAACCCCGATTGCTGCCTACGGCGGCAATCGATTGCCGCCCCAGCACGGCGCCTCGGCAACCCGATTGCCGCCGGCGCTGACCTCCTCCGGCAATCGATTTGCCGCCGCCCGTCAAGATCGTCGCCGACGTGTCACTTCCGCCCAAATCAATCCGGTTTGTGACAGCTAGTATCCGAAGACCGGGATGATTCCCACCACCGATGGCTTCCGGCGACTACCACCTCGGTGCATGGACAATCCCGTTCATGGAGGAGCTCGCAGAATCTTCGATGACTACGAGTAGGCTATGACAAAGACTATTTGGGAGAAACATCGCCGCATGCGGCAAGCGCCCGCATAACGACAACACCGTCCTCCACATCCACGACGAACGGGTGGCCACGCTAGTAGCAACACCGCTGCCGCGCGCGCCATGTTGTTCGACGTCGACGCGCCCGACGTCATCTCGGCCACCACCGACGACGTCCCTGCCATGGGTGCCACCGATAGTGACGACGTTCCCCCAGGCGTCGTCGACGTCACACCCTCCACGATCATCGATGTTGTAAGCAACAAGTACGCCTACCCCAATGAAGCAACCACCGTCGCAGTCCAGATCAAATCAGAACAGTAGGCTACCACCGATGTCCACCAGCTGCTCGACGAAAAGCCTGCTCAACTAGGCCAACGTCACTAGGCTCCATCAATGGCACAGATAAGTTTCCCCATTACTAGCAACGTCTTCCTTGACACTGGGAAAGCCAGGAGCATCCACACGGCTACCATCAGCAGCAACTCAACGGCGTCACCAACTCCAACCCTGACGTCCTCGACATCGACAACGCCTACAAGGGCACCCCAAGAACATCAACAACGACCACGACGTCGCCAACTATAATGTGCTCAGCATCAACGACATCGACAACGTCTTCATCAACATGGGCATCACAATGACGTCGCCCGACGTTTCCCCGACGTCGCCGACCTCAACCTCGACGCACTAGACATCACCAACGCCATGCACACCATGGACAACAACAACGTCACTCCGGCCTACATCACCATCACCAATGATTCTGCCAAGAGGAACGCCAGCAATGACGACATCAACTCCGACATCCTCGATGTCACCATCGACTTCGTCAACCACGACGTTCCTCCCATGGGTGCCGCTACAGATGAGAACAGCGATGCTCCCCCAGGCGCCACTGACGAGACGGTCATTCACTCGTTGAACTTCAACGACAAGATCAATCCGTCAAACGTGTTGGACATGTCGACATCCACAATGGCGGAGAACACAATCGTGCAAGCTACGTACTGTTTCCCTGCTTCAACACTTGTAAGTGCTTTGTGGGGACCCTCACTCCCAGCAATCGGACTCCTGATGACACCGGAGCTAGCTCCGGCGCAGAAGGCGCCCCCATCAGCGCCACGACAATGGAACATCAGCGCTCCACCAGAGACACGAGGTATGCCGCTATCCACCTGATCATAATGGTACTTCTCTGGTCCATCTGCATGCCAAACAAGGTGCCACTTGAGGACGGGAACGCCTACACACGATGTCTTCCTTGCCACCTCAAGTTGCCAAGCTGCGGCAACACTACCAGCAACCGCGGGCAACCTCGACAGGGTGATGACATGGTCAACTTTATCTACGCCCTCGACACGGGACAAGCCACTTTACGACTACATCAACACCTCACGAGTTCGCCAACGGGATTCATGCCACGTAACGGGATGCACTACGGGATTCATGCCACGTAACGGATGCACTACAATGGGAGGCGCCCCGCACAATGGACGACGTGATTCAACTCGCTCGTCTCTTCGACACTCCTGCCTACTATGTGGTCTTCGGCATGCCTTGACTTGCGAGCTTCACCGACGACAACATGAGGTACACACCACCCACATCAATCTCCTACCCGTCGGCCTTGTCACTACTCGCAGGCTTTCATCCTTCCTCAACCATCTACGCCGACCGACGACAAGCTTCATGGCATCGTCGACACCAACAAACTCTAGGCGCGAGCACCAGATTGGGCGCTGCACGATGTGATTGGCATCCATACCTCGACAACCAGGCCATCCGTGCGCCATCCATTTAGTTACAAGTTCAGCGTCTACTTCGGCAACCTGAGTTTCGACATCAGCTTCAACGATGATGCCAACTTCGTCAACAACTTCAACACAAAGATGGGCAAATTCCGAAGCGGCGTTATGGCCCAAATGACACGTCTTCCCAGCTTGGCATCGCCTTCGCCCCTAGCAGGTGGATTGGGCGACGCGTGGACGCGCCGCCTCGTGGAACGGTAGGAGGATGTCATGTGCCATCAAGTGGGGCCCAAAAAGGGCCCGTCAAAGCCCTAAAAGGTCGGCCCAACAGCCGGGAGGAGGGAGGGACGGCCGTGCGCGCACCCTGGCCGCTGTCGACCGCCGCCACCTGCCGTCATCGCGTCATTTGCTTCTTCGTTAAGTAATCTTATTTAGGGATAAGGTAGAAATAGATTAGGAAATAAAGAGAGATCTACTTCTCATGCAAGTCATCCCGGGACTATAAATACAAGGGAGATGTAATCGTTGAATCTTAAGAAGAAAATAAAGGGGTAACACCCAACAACTTCAGCTCTCCGGCCCTAGGCTCTCTCCCCTCTCCTCCCCACGACGTGCGCCGCCCTCGCTACCGCACGCCATTGCCACACCGCCCTTGCGCCGCCCAAGGAGGCCACCACCACCCTTGCCGCCTTCCTCTTCTTCTTCCTCTTCTCCAACATTCCCGGTAACCTTGATTGCCGCCCCCAAGACTTGGGAACCCCGATTGCCGCCCAAGACCGGCGCTCCGGCAACCCCGATTGCCACTGCACCCCGGCAACCCCGATTGCCGCCCGACCCCCTTCACCAATCTTGATTGCCGCCGCCATGAAGATCGCCGTCGACGTGTCACTTTCGACCCAAATCAATCCGGTTTTGACATGTTTGTTTTTATTTAATATAATAATATGTCGTGACTCATGAAAATTTATGACGTGTTTTTCTAATATAAATCGTGATGTTCACTATCACCACACAAAATTGAAATTAAAACTTAACTTGTAAATGGAGAAACAATCAAACAAATTATGGGGTAATAAATTGGACCTATTGATAGTTGGAGTAAATGAGCCAGACATGAGTTAAGGAGGTTATTTAGATATTGTCTGTACATATAATAGTGATTAGACATGTTTTTTTTGGCCAACGGATGCTAGCCCAGCTGGTGATACACTCATGAGGCACCCCTCCGGTCATGGTTTTGATCCCCGAGTGGGGCGAATTTAACAGCCCGAGGGTAAAGAAAAACCCGCCCTCATTCCTCAAAGCACTGGAGGTCCAGGCCCATTCTCACTGGGCAATGGTGCACCGTGGGTTTGTGGGTTTTCTGGCCGGGTGGTCTCCTTCTTAGTGCAGTGCTGCGGCGGCAGTGTTAACCGGCCCGGTCCAGTTTTTATGTTTTTTTTTTTCTGAGTACTCACATTGGCCATTATAAAATAACAAAAAGCAACCATAAATATGTACCAAAAATACCAATACTATCATATGCTAAACAGACTAAAGTAATCTCTATCAATCATTTCTAAACTACTCAAATTTGTCACTATGAAAAATAATAAAGTAACTATAAGTTTACATCTAAGTTACCAATCTACACCGTATCTGTTAAAATGAACAGATGAGAGTGAGAGAGCTTAAAATAAGTACTTTTTTTTTTTGTAAGATAAGCAAGAATTTTGCCGAATTATACTATAAGAATAAAAGACAAAGAGGATTATAGAGAAACCACCCTTTGACTCAACCATACTCCATGACCTTACATTTAATTACATAGGTAATATGAAAAATGGGTTTGGGATGTGTAATCATTTGAGATCAAGAAAGAAATAAAGAAAACCCTTCCCCTCTCCCTCTCCCACTCCCTCTCCCTCTCCCTCTCTTCCTCTCTCTCTACACGCCGCTGCCTCTTCTTCTCACATGCTCGCCATCTCCACCGCTGTCACCGCCCCTTCTCGTCTTCCCGCTCACACAAGACGATGTGGCACGGCGCCGCCACAGCCCGGGACCACGTCCGAACTGTGACAAACACCTATGCTATTCTTGATATTTTTTTTTGGAAAGATTATGCTATTTTTGATCACGAGAGGAATTTCTTTATTACACATTTTAGTAACTAATGCTAGCTATAGCAGCTGGAAAATGGTGTTGTGGAGCAGACAGTACCTTAATGCTAGTGGGGGTTGCAAACATAAGTTTTGTAGATAACTAAAAGTAAGTTCCAGTTTAGAATCGCCCCCACAAAGCATCAGAAACAAAATAGCTCTCCGGAATGCACAATAAATTTATCCATGAATTTTTTCACACATCGCTAAAATTTGTTAACCACGCAAGAGCATATATGGATAAACTGATGCAATAAATTTATTTACATTAGTTTGGAAAAATAGGATCATCTTTAAGAGTTTCCAAAACCACTCGCAATCTTGATTTGATGGCAAGATTGAAAAACGGTCTCCAACAACTCTTTTATCACAACTCATCATATTTTCGAACTTGCGAAAAATCGATCCAATGGCGCAGAAATATATAAATGTATAGATGGTACCATATATGTTAAAATGAACAGATGGCACTGCAGCATATATAGAAAGAAACACCTATGCTATTCTTGATTTTTTTTTTTTTGGAAAGATTATGCTATTCTTGATCACGAGAGGAATTTCTTTATTACACATTTTAATAGCTAATGCTAGCTAGCAGCTGGAAATGGTCTCCGCGTGGGCGTGGACCAACCTTGGTTGCTCCACTGGAGCACCACGCCATCCATACGAATCTTCTGGATCGATGGTTCGAACCACAATTATTACGCGATGTTCCAATGGAGCACCACGCCGCTCCAATGGGCCAACCTTGGATCGGAGGAACCGGGAGGCGTCGGCCCCGCCGTGTCCGTCGTAGACGCCGACGAGCGTGGCGGCCGGGGAGGCCAGCACCTGCACCTGGTCCTCCATGGCCAGGTTGGCCTGCGCCGCGGCCGTCGAGCTTCCCCACTGCGTGCGGCCGCAGCTCCGTCTGCCACAGCATCCCGTCCGCTGCCGCCACGCCCGGCGGCTAGTGGCCACAGCACCTCGCTACCGCCCTCAACATCTCTCCTCAGAAGCAGCCGAAGACGTAAAGCAGGGCCGCAGACGTTCTTGGGGTTGTTGTCCGCCCTCAACATCTCTCCTCAACACCGTCAGGTTCTTGGGGTTGTTGTCCGCCGTCTGCTTCTCCTGCTGCTGTTGCCCGGAGACGGCCGCCACCGCCGAGGAGAGGAGCAGGTCCGACACCGCGGAAGAGAGGAGCAGCGCGGTGGGGATTGAGGAGGAGATGGCGTTGGCGGCGAAGAGAAGGGTCGAACCCCTCGACCCTACGGTCCGATCCCGAGAACCGAGTGAGTTTCGTGGATCTTTATGGGAGCCCAATAGGATAGATTTCGTGGGCCGGTTCGGCGAACCTATGGGTCGAACCGACCCAGGCCCATCTTTAAAATGGTCATGTGGAGCAGAAAGTACCTTAATGGCAACCGGTCCATATGACAGGTCCATATGAAAGTACCTTAATTTCTTTTTAATGCGCAGCCAAATAAAAAGAACGGAGTGCTGAAAACCCATTGACCAAAAAGCCCCAGATCATCTTCACCAGGGAATTCGAGGTTCCATCAAACGTCGGTGCCTCAGCTGATCCGTATTGATTGTCACCCCTTATATCAGTGGCAGAGCCAGCAGAATTCCGGAGTGCATTAGGCGCCGATTGATTTGAGGTTGCATCACCAGGAGTCAGTGATGGCGTCGTTGTTGATCCTTGCTCAGTGCCATCTGTGGCAGTTCTTGCGGCGGGTGAGACTAGCATTGAGCACTACCGGAACCCAGCGATATCCCGTGAGCAAACCGTTTCCCGTGAGCTTAGAGGCAATAATCACGGAAAACACAGGATATCCCGTGAGCAGCGTGAACACATCACGGGAAAGAATTGACCCACGGGATAACCAATTTCCCGTGATGGAAACCTCACGGGATATCACTCGACCCTTTCCCGTGAGGAGGCCGCTCACGGGAAACAGCACGGCCGTCAGCCCAGCCCCGCTCCGTCACTCCGTCCACACTTTCCCGTGATAACTCCGTCAAGCTCACGGGATACCTCTTTCCCGTGAGCGGGCTTTCCCGTGAGCGAAAGGGTGGGCCTCTCGGCAAAGGGGACCCTTTCCCGTGAGCGCCACAACCTGCTCACGGGAAATATTTTTTGGATTTTGATCTCCAAACTTTTTCTGCACTTGTTGCACATCATATGACACTCAATATTAAAGTTTGGTGAATTATTGACTTTATTTAATATATTTAGGTAATTATTCTCTTTTATGGGAATTTATGAAATGAGGCCAAATTTGAACTACAAGTGCTTCAATTTTTTGAAAAAAAATTAGTAGAAAATTTATATTCCTCATACTCAACACAATGTAAGGCCTTGCATTTAAAAAAATAATGAAATCGGAACATCTTAGTACGAAATCATCAACTCTAATCCCTCGCTCGATTGGTCTAAAAATTCTAGAAAATAAACCGATGTGCAAAAAATCATGAAATTTGATAATCTATCATGATATCTTGTGCCGAGGCTATGATAAAAAATTTGGAACGTTTCAAGACAAGTTGGCACGCACGATGTTCACAGGCTCCAACATCTACGTAGAAGGTTCATGTTTGTTGAGAATGATCTCGTGTCATTTCATGTGGATGTGGCGGTCAAGTTGTAGTTCGACTACTTAAACTTTTTCTATATGCAACAGACCTCGGATATCGTGTCATGTCTACTTTCTAGAATTTTTTGAATTATTTTGGTAATTATTATAATTTCTTGTTGTAGTGAAGTAAATACAATTTTGAAAAAAGAAGATAGAACCACATGAAATAATGGCAATTTTTTCACGAAAGGATCAATTATGTATGGGGGAGTGTATGTGATAAGGTATTTTTTGAAGTAATGTTGATCAAAGTTTGAAAATATATATGTTAGAAATAGAAAGGGGAGAAATATAATTTATTGCGAAAAAACCCTTTCCCGTGAGCCGCTCACGGGAAAGGAATGAGATATCCCGTGAGCAGTTCACGGGGAAAGGATAGGTGGGACCGGCCTTGCAGGTTGTGTCGGTGGATATTTTTAAAAAAAACTCAGATTTCCCGTGATGGATCCGGGCGCTCACGGGAAAGGGAAAGAGATATCCCGTGAGAGCCTGGATCCATCACGGAAATCTGATTTTTTTTTAAAATAAATTAAGTCAACCCGACCACACACACCACACACGCAAACACACTCACACACACACTCGGCTGCCCGAAAGCCGACCCCGCCGCCAGTTCGTCGCCGCCGGCTGCAGCTTCGCCGCCCGCCCGGCTGCTCAGCGCCCGCCCAGCCGCACCGCGTGAGCTGCACCGTTACGCTCACGGGATACCTCTCGAAAACGCCGTTTCATGCCACAGGCCACGTAGGCCATAACGGGGTTTTACCCCTCCCCCGTTGACGATTGCCACACCCCCGTTAAGTATATCCCGTGTGCTAAATGGGATCACGGGAAAAAAGGATATCCCGTGGGTATGACCTGTGTTCACGGGGAAAGGGCAATTTCCGTCGATTTCGTTCCCGTCCACGGCTATCCCGTGATTTACCACCGGGATAGGCTTTCCGTGATGAAAACGGGCTTTCCGTGTGCGCGAAGGCCTCACGGGAAATCGGGCAGGTTCCGGTAGTGGAGGGTTGCCCAGCTGCTCCCTGATTGATATACTGGGGCAGGCTCGGGGCGCTCAGCATGAGCTTAGCTCGAACTCCAAGTTCCTTGAACATCTGATTGAGGTACTGGATGTACTGCTGTAGCTTAGCTAAAACTTCCCAGAACTTCAGATCCAGATCCATGGCACACTGCTGCACCTTAGTGCCAAGGTCGCTGAGCTTTCTGAATCTGGTTCTTGGCCCAATGCCCGAGCTTTTGCCAGAACCAGCTCCCTACGACCAATGACTTTCTTCTCGATTCGGTGATATTTGATAAGATCCATGAAGTCGCCTATGTTATACAACTCAAACTTGAGATACTTCTCCAGTTCGCTGAGGCTCTTCAGGTCGGATTGAGATCCCTTACCCTCGGCTCCTCTCAGAATTCTCTGCTCCATTACATCTCCTAGTATCTGCTCCATGCTTGGGATAATCTGAAGCTCCAGCTCACGGACCTTTCTTGACAGATTAAAATCGAGGTATGAAACGAGCTTGTTAAGGAGTAAGCTGATGATGGGTGACACCAGCCAGCCTATAACAGGCAACCACCATAACAAGCTGGCCATTGCTGTGGCTTTTTCGAGGAGGGGGAGAAGAAGATGTAGGATGGAGGAGGAGGATGGATGGAAGGAGTAGCTCTCACACAGGTATGGTAGCCTGCTGCCTTACAATGAAGCTAAGGCGCTACTGCTGGTTAGTACCAGTAGCTAGTACAGTTCCAATTGTTTTCCAAAACAAAAAAGGTTCCACAAGTAACTTACCATGCAACTTGATGAATTGATCAAAGTAGTCTTCATTGGAGTCTAATAAAATAAAGGACAAAAAACATGTTTTATAATATTATATGTTATTTCTAGAGTTTATATTTTTTTTTCTCGGCATGTCTCATGATGGTTATCGAAAGACTCATTTGAGGTCTCCAATTAGTAACACTAAGATTGCCACTATACTTTTTGACGAAAAATTGCTAACTTCTGTTCCAAATTGTAAGTCAATTTAACCTTTTTGTTACATCCATTTTACTATGTATTTGGGCACATATTATATCTACATCCATAGCAAATTGAATGTAAAAAAAACAGTCAAACGTACACACCCCCAACAATCTGCAACTGGATTCATTCAAAGAAAACAATCCGCAACTGGAGTACCGAGTCTTGCTTTTCTGGATGGATGCCAACTGCCATATATGAATACATGATTACAGTTTACATCATGGATATACACTATACAATACAAGTACACGTACACACCCCAACAATATATCACCTACTTTCATTTTTTGTTAGCCCTCGTAATATCATATGCCCTATGATCAACTTGGATATTGATGTATGTACGACAAGTTCTAATATCATATATTTCGTCGTGAACAAAGATAGGCTGCACGACAAGTTGACAACCACCCCATTTTTTAATAGAGGAAGAAGTCTCGGGCCCAAGGTTTACTGTGGCCGATTCAGAGTACCATTGACTGTGAACTCCAAGGGCTCAATGCATGCCTTCCTCAATTTATTTTTAAATATTTGGCCAAGCTCATTAGTTCGAACATATATTTTCCTCACAAACAAAGATAAGCGGCATGACAAGTGCTCCCATTTTTTTTATAGCGGGGAACAGGTCTCTGCCCAAGGTTTACGATGGCCGATTCAGTGTACCATTGACTGTGCAGGTCTCTGTTGTAAAATATTGGATGCGTATTGTTAAATCCAAAGGTGGCGTTTGTAAATCTGAATAGGAGGAGGACGGCAAGCATTTTTTTTTTTGAGAAGGACGGCAAGCAGTTGAGTTGGAACACCAACCACTCCAACCGACAGTACTAGCTTTTTAGATAAGCGGAAAGTAAGCAGAGTCTCCTTTAAATGAATAGGCAATGGCAAGGGAGGAGAAAAATACTTATTCTTGGCACCCATCACACGAAAAAAAATGCATCTTTGCCGAGTGCCTTTTTCCCGCACCACGACAATTTGCATCTTTGCTGAGTGCCTTTTTTTTGCACTCGACAAACATCATTTTGCCGAGTGTCATGTTTCGCACACGGCAAATTGTGTCTTTGCAGAGTCTCTTTTTGTTTGGCACTCAGCAAAGAGATATTTTACCCCATGCATTTTTGGCATACGCCAAAATGTGTACTTTTTTTGCCACTCGGGCATATCATTTTTTCCAAAGCATGCAATTTTTTAGGCCCTAAATAAATTCAAATGAAAACTACCACGATGTCGGATAAACAAATGACTAAAATAAATTTTGTAGATCTTGACAAGTTATGAAATTTTATAGGTTGCAAAGTTTTGATTTGAAATCATCTTATGATGCAAAAACTAGGTTTGAATCTCTAGTTTAAATTTCAATTTTTCAAACAACCCCGGCTGGAAAAACTTTCTAAATAAAAATTATAGATCTCAAAAAGTTATAAAAATTTGTAGTTGATAATTTTTTGATATGAAATCATCTTGTGATGCAAAAACAAGGTTTGGATCTCTCAGTTTTGAAATTCAAATTTTATAACCGACCTAGGATGGAGAAACTCCTATATGCAAATTGTAGACCTCAAAAAGTTATGAAACTTTGTATCGGACAACATTTTAATATGATTTCGTTTAGGGATTTAAATAAGTAATTTACACTTGGTTTAGTACAATATTTGAGGAACTGAAATGGAATCTATATACAACTGATCAAGTAGTGCAGTGGTAGAGGGGGGAGACACGCGAGGGGAAGGGAGCAGGGTTTGAATCATGACTGCCGCACATCCGTTAAAAATGCCAGAAAATTCTTACTTTGACGGAGACGGGCGGGCGTGGGCTTTCTCCCTAGACTAAAATGTTGCTACTTTTTTTCGGGTTATTTCTGATTTTTTTGCTTTGCCGAGCGCTTTGCCGAAAGCCCAGTAAGAGGCCTTTGCCGTTTTTTTTTTACCAAGAGTGTGACACTTGGCAAAGCCTATGCTGA
The DNA here is from genome assembly GCA_015847255.1 of Hyparrhenia diplandra. Classification (NCBI taxonomy): domain Eukaryota; kingdom Viridiplantae; phylum Streptophyta; class Magnoliopsida; order Poales; family Poaceae; genus Hyparrhenia; species Hyparrhenia diplandra. The sequence continues at coordinate 369,406 of JADLZK010006888.1, forward strand.
GTGCCACCAGATCACTGTTTGGATCCTTCATTGGCCAAGTCTTGTGTCCCCTCTCCCTAGAGGACGTCCTAAGCTTACCGATCACCCTGGGCAAAAAACTCGATAACCGAACCCGAACTATTGGGTACCGGAAATTTTAGGTAGTGTTTTTCGGGACTATTATCGGGTAGCAATTTTTATTACTCGAATTTTGAATTACCCGACCAAAAAAAAATAACGGGTAACCCGAACGCCCGGGGTGACTTACCGACCAGGCGGTCCTTCATCTAGCCCAAACTGGGATTATCTTTTAGAAGAAACTGATGACTAACTGCTGTAGCATGAGCCAGCAAATCTGTGCCTAGCCACGGCAATAATTCAAGTAGAGCTTGTTCCAAACGTTGAAGCGAAGCACGCAGCGTGGGGAGTACTCTGAACTACAAGAGCTCAATGTCTTGCTCGACTATTTTTAAAAATATTTGGTGAAGCTCATTAATCCTCAGAAACAAAGAAAAGCGGCATGACAACTGCTCCCATTTTTTCTTAATAGAGGAGGAACGGGTCTTAGCCCATGGTTTATGATGGCTGACTCGGTGTACCATTGACTGTGTGTGCAAGTTTCTGTCGTAAAATATTCGATGCGTATTTTGAAATCCAAAGGTGGCATTTGTAAATCTGAACACCCAACCGTCTCAGGCATCGGCGAATTAAAACCTGCCAAACCAGCCGAGAGTACTTTACAGAAGAACCTGTCAATCCAACCGACAGTACTTTAAACAGAAGCCAAACGTAAGCACAGTCGGCAACAAATGAACAGGCAAGAGTGCAAAGAAAAGTAACTTAAAATGACGCATTGCTATAACTAAATTTATTAGCAAGATTAAGAACTTCTTTGCATGAGGCAGGCATGGACACAGGATGCATGATGGCATTTTGAAAAATTAGGGGTGTTTGGGATTGCTCCAAAACTCTGCTCTGCAAACTTCACCGTGGAGCAGCTCCACAAAAGCCTAGAGTTTGTGAAGCACCTCCTTAGGTGCTCTCACAACTCCACATTTTTTTCTCGAACTGTATGCGTGTAGCTAAAACCATTTGGTGAAAAAAAACATGGAGCAGAGCTGAAAAATGTGGAGCGGAGCAGTCCTAAACACCCCCTAAATAAATAGGCTGCATGATGACAATTAGTTGCAACCACCACTGCCATTTTCTAATAGAGAAGGAAGAGGTCTCGGCCCCATGGTTTGCAATGGCTGATTCAGTGTACCATTGACTATGCAAATCTTATGAGAACGGAAATCATCAAACCAGTAGACTTGGAACACCCAAGAACCCAACCATCTCACGCTAGAATATTAAAACCTTTACTTGCTGGTGCGCCTCTTGGGGGCTGGGACAGGTAGCAACTGCGGTAGCTGAGCTAGCAAACGCACCTGTATGGCAAAGGCAGCAAGAAGGTAGATTTGTGACTTTGGTCATGATAACTCCATTTATTTGCCTTCGACGCAATTACAGTTTTGACGGCTGTTTCTATCACTAGTAGTAGCACCAAGTAGCTAGATTGTGACTCTGTGACCACAAACATGAACATATTTATGATCAGTATTAAGAACTTCTTTTCACGAGATAGGCAGACACAGGATATCTGATGGCATTTGTTACAAATAAATAGATTCCACATTCCAGAGAAGGACAGCATGATCAAGAAGCGCAAAGTTTGACATCAACACGATGGGAACCATGGACAGAAATGGGGCAGGAGGGAGCACACACCTGGGTGCAGTTCAAGAACCCCTGCTGGCTGCTGCTCCCCGGAGATGTTAGGCGCCGACCAATCTTAAGCATGTGACCTTTCATAATATTTGACCTTTATTTTAGTTCACTATTATAGAAAAAAAATATAAATCAGAATAAACTTACATATTTTGCATCATGTATACCTGTATGGATGAAAAGTAAATAGCATTTTCAATGCAGCGATGATCTTCTACAAGAAAATGAAGAGTAGCTATATGCCCGCCGGTCACTGCTGCAGCATGAGTAAGAAAATGTAAATTGCTTAGCTGTCACGGCAAAAAAAAAAAAAAAATCAACTAGAGCTGTGTTTCTGAACGCATGAAGAACAATAAATAGCAAACTCATTAATTCTAACATATTTCCTTAAAAAAACGGAATTACAACTGCTCCCATTTTCTAATAGAGGAGGAACAGGTCTCTGCCGGTTCGGTATATCATTGACTGTACAAGTCTTTGCTGTACAATGTTCGATGCGTATTGTTAAATCCAAAGGTAGCATTTGTAAATCTGAACATGAGGAAGACGGCAAGCTGTTGACTTGGAACACCCAAAAGAACCCAACCATCTCAAGCATCAGGGAACCGGTCAATCCAACCAAGAGAGTACTTTACAGAAGCCGAACGTAAGCAAAGTCTGCATTAAATGAACAGGCAAGTGCAAAGAAAAGTAACTTAATTAAAATGATGCGTTGGTATAACTTAATATCAGGAAACAAGAAATGGGGAAGGAGCTGGAAAGCTTGACTTGGTGGTTGGCCACTTGGGTCAGCAACTGCTGTAGCTGGGCCAGCTGCACACGCACCTGGCAAAAGGAGCAAGAAGGTACCGGGAATTTGATCATCATTAGTCGATTTATTTGCATTTGACGCAATTTCATCATAACTCGATTAATTTGCATTCTGTCACAGGTAGTTAGCGACTCAGTGACCAAAAACATGAACAAATTTATTAGCAAGATGGTATTTGTGAAAAATAAATAGATAGCTAGCCTGCATGATGACAAGTTCACAACCACTCCCATTTTTTTTTAAATAGAGGAGGAACAGGTCTAGGGCCCAATGTTTGCAATGGCCGATTCATTGTACCATTGAGCGTGCAACCACTCCGATTGGATTTGGTAGCCTGCGAGTGTAAGCAACCACAAACAGCTAGTTCCAATTTCCTGAGCACTGCTACTTTACATGCATAGGACCATATTTCCCATTAAAACTTTGAAGGGATTGTTCTAGTTTCCTGAGCACTGCTACTTTTTACATAGGACCAAATTTCTCATTAAAAATCTGAAGGGATCGTGTAAATCAAATGCAAGCAAAAGCACAGGGCCAAATACGTGATGAATTTCATTGGTTTTGTGACGGCTAACCTGAATGGAAGCACGCCGCGGCCGTGGGAGTTGACGGACGGCAGCCCTGTGGGGTTTGGGCTTCTGCCGTTGCACAGCGTCGGGCACGGGCTGCTCGCGCTCAGTCCCCTCCCCCCGCCGCCGCGCTCTCCCCGTACGGCCATTTCCCTGTGGTGCGCCGCCGTTTCGTGGCCGCCTCGACGGCTTCGCGGCTCCGCGCTGGGCCACGGGGCCGTCGACGTCGACGCGTGCGCCCGTGAAGCTGGGCCGAGCCCAGGACTCAAAGTTCTGAAGGGCCAACAAGGGATAACGAATAACTAAGGCCCACACTCTGATTGGCCTACATTTTACGCGATCACTCGTCCACAACCCCTCAAAAAAAAAAAAATCTATTATTATTCCATTCTGCTGTTCTGACTCTGCTTTTGAAAACTGGATGCTTCAGAGTTCCATTTCTGAAACCCGAACACAAGGGCTGCAATAGCATGGATCACTGATTTCATCATTGTATAAATTAACTAGTTAAATGCCCGTGCGTTGCAACGGAACATTATACCATAATAATAATGTATTAGCATTTGTTGTACTGTTAACTAAAAAGGTTTTGCAATAATAATGTTTGGAACATCAATGTTACGTAGTATCAAAATAATATCAGAATAATTCATATTTGAATGTGTTACACCGGAAGAAAGTATGCGTTACAACCAAATTAAGTAACCTATATGACATCCTATTTCCAAGTCTTGAGAGTGCTCCTACAATTGGTTCGCATAAAAAACAGAGTCCTCCTGCAATTGTTGCAATTGTTCAGCAATGGTCTTGATGATATGGTGCATTGTGTTGCCTTTGAGACATGGAGAGTCACAACCATGCTTAGCAAATTGAAATAAATCGTACAACCTTCAATTGAATAAATTGTGCCTCGTCTGCTTTCGCATTACATTGCATAGCCTCTTCAGCTAATAATCGATAATGATATGCTTACATGATATTGCCAAGCTTTCTAATGTAGCTCGATGAAGCCGTCTCGTCCAGTAGGCATGTTTCCGCATCATGCCCACCTCGACGAGTTGTCCATCGAAGCAAGGCTATCATCCCCTGTCGAGGTCTTGCTTTCGGCGGCGATAAAGGGAACAAAATAACTGCTGGTACTATAAAAAAGAAACTACGTAAAACGAGTAAGCCCTTATAAATTCATCACAGTTTTCAGCACTCTTTGGTCATCCAAAAAAAAAAAACGTAAGGAGACATTTTACAACAGAAAAATCAACAAACCGTCTCCATAAGAGCACCCAATAAATGTGCATGGATCCCCTGCATTTCAAATATCTATATCGATATATTTATTATGAAAATATATTTCACAACTAATCTAAATGTACTTATTTTGTCTCATAAATGTTTGTTCCTTTTCAAATAATTTTAGTCAAAGTTTGCCACGGTTGACTCCTCGGGATGTGACAATTGCATGTTTTGTGAGCGAAGGGAGTACATCTTTCATACAACACAATTTTTATTCCTACAATAGAATTTTTCTCATCCTTTCTTTTAGATTCCGATCATATTTATTTTAAGTTTTTTTTCCGGGATGTGACAATTGCATGTTTTGTGGGCGAAGGGAGTACATCTTTCATACAACACAATTTTTATTCCTACAATACAATTTTTCTCATCTTTTCTTTTAGATTCCGATCATATTTATTTTAAGTTTTTTTTTTCTTCTAAAATACGGTTGGAGTTCTTATCATGCACCGTATCTTTTTTTTTCATTGCATGCAGTCATGCAAATCTAGTGGGATAAAAATAGTAGTTTCCTTTTCTTATCATGCAACTGCGGGGTCCTAGCCAAGCATGTGGTGGAGCGCCCGGGCGGGAGCGGCGCAGGGCGACGCCGCGTCGCTCCGCCCGTAGAGCCTGTGTTTCATTCTTTTTAGTAGTATAGGATTACAGACTGGTAACAGCATGTCAGACAACAACGAACTCAACAAAGGGTTTCAAACCATTCAAATAGTGCCCACCCTATTTTGTGGGTTGAAGAACAAGATGAGACTTATATCACGCAAACCAGATGCCCAGCCAAGTCTGCATATATAGTCCACATTCAAATTAAAGGTTCACTTGCTTGTTTCCTTTCATTTATTCATAACAATACACAGCAGCCTAACTAACACAGAAGCTATAATAAGGCATGTTCTTCACGATCCAAACTTGTGCAAAGAACCATATGTGCCGTTGACAAAACACAGTCTGCTCTGCAGATAGAAAATGGGACAATAATGCTCCATGAGTGTCTCCAGTCCTGGAAGTTGGAACTGATTCCCTCGAGAACAGCTTGAGCACCTCAACAAGGGTATCAGGATCTCATTAGTCACGATTTCGAAATTTTTTTTGCGATTTCGAAAAAGGATCTCATTATTCATTTCAGTACTACTTCGATGATGCTGCACCACCCCATCTGTAGCATATTTCCAAGTCACTATCACTGAAAATGGAAAATACACGTTACTAATTACTGTGCATCCAAGAATAGGAATCAATAACCATATGAAATGAACTAACAATGTGCATGGGTTTACATCATCACAGACGAAAAGGACAGTCTAAACACCAGACTGCAGACCTTCACCCACATATATAAAACTACTGTACCAGACATCTATAACAAATGCAGTCGCAGGGTCTGGTACTTGATTAAGGTTTACATAGTGCGGATTTGTAGCGTATATAAAACGTAGGCAGAGGAATTTAAGGAAATAAAGGGGAAAAAAATGGAACAGTATACCTTTCATCCGAGAAGCTTGAAAGAGCGTGTGATATGTCTTCGTCTACAATGCCGTCAAGCACATTTTTTGTTAAACCGCTTCATGTCCATAGCTGGACAGTATCTGATCGAAGTCGCTGAAGAGCCAAGTAACTCCCGGGACCACCGCTTGATCCTAAGGATGCAAGGCTTCGGCTGTAGGAAAGAGATAGTGTTTCTAATGATGACGCATCTCCCAAGGAATCGACCGGACTGTAACTTATTGCACATGCAAATATCTAGTTTCTCGAGCTGACCCAGCTGCCACGACATGGAACGGAGAGCTCCCGCACCAGTGGATTATCAAACTCTTGAGGGACGGTGGTAGATTTGGAAGCATTACCAAGTTATCACAGCCTCTTATATCTAGAGTTACTAGGCATGGACAAGGAATCATTGGATAAGGAGATTGCTGTGGAGTACCGGTAGGTGCCGTGTCTTGGCAAGTATTCCAGTGGCGTGCAGGCTTCAAGGCGTTTGTCCTTTTCCAATATGAATTCAAGTCTAGGGCAATCCATAATACGAATACTTCTCAGCATTTCGCAGCAACTGATTTTAATCGTTTTAAGAGCCTGTGGCAGCGATGGAAGATGTTCTATCCTGCTGCAGGACTGAATTTCCAATGTTTGAAGTGACACCAGGCGCTCCATATTTTGGGGCAAGCTGTCCCAGTCACAACCGTCAATGTGAAGCTCTCACGCAGACCAATGAAGAGTTCACTACCTTCAGGAGGAATAGATGCCCGGTGGCTGCAATACCGAGTTCAAGTCCGTGCAGTTGCTTTTGGGGCGTGCGGTCGGTAGCGACTCAACATCCAGCTAGGATACCTTGAACCCCTATAGTGCTCGATGTGGAGCTCTTGTATATCCTTTGGGGGCAAAGCCCCTCAAGCACCCTGCTTCCACGTGCGGGTCCCTCTTGCCCGAGTCAAATAATAGCACTAGTATGTCCGAGCTGAAGTCCAGCTTTAGTATCCTGAGTCGCTTCTTGTGGGTTAGGTGGCCTTCAATAGCTTGGTCTTTGCTTCCGATAATCCAAAGCCCCAATATAATTAGAGAGCCTCGAAGATTGTTTAGGTGCATGAGCTGCTTCAACTCATGCCACGGTTCCTTCTTCACTTCAAACTGTTTCGGTGTTTTGCGGTGTCGTCGACCTTCCAATATTGGGGAAAGACAGCGGGGCGTAGATGTGCCGGAGATAGATTAGATTAGCCATATCTTCGGGACAGGCTGCCCCTGAAACAAGGAATGTCTATGGTGCGGATATGGTAAAGCTTGCTAAATGTGCTTGGCAAAATCAGATTGGTACAACCACGACGAAAATGGATACTAAGATAACGTAGATGCTTCATCTGATCTTTGGATCTTTGGGACCGACAACTCTCTTGGTCCATTATTTAGTTTAATGATCAGCACGCGCGCAGTTTCGTCAACCTCATGAACAAACACTCCAAGAGTTTTTCTAAGTCATGATTTCTTTTCATAGTTTCCTTGAGCCATAACCATGAATGATGCTCTTTAATGATCAGCGAGTGCAAATTTTCAAAGTCCACAATTTTTCTCTACAATCTCTGCTGCCTTGTTGGTCTCAATGAAGATATGGTGAACACCTCCAGGGATATCTTTAGGTGGGTCATCGGAACCAATTACGAAGAAGTCACCTCTAGAACCCTCTCTCGCCAACTCGTGTAGCAGGTCATGTATTGTGAATGCCTTGGCCTCCTCGCCAAAATTTGTTCCTCGTACTTGTATAAATGAGAATGTTAGTGGCGATCAAAGTAGCTCTGGCCTATATCTTCCAGTTCCTCTGTTGCATAATTTACGGTGTTTACAAACCCTTGTGCTATCCGAGGCGAACCATCTCATCGATTTTTATTGCATATCCTTTGGGAAAAAATCCTGAAGTATGTAAAGCATTGACTGATGTCACCACCAAGCTGCTGATAGCTCCACCACAGAGCTCCCATTGTTTTATTCAACACGTCAAGGTTTGCTGTTGTTTCCCGAAGTCAATACTGCTATTACTCGAAGCCGTCTTTGCCCTTTGTTCTTTGCCGCAATGGGTGACCCACGAAGCTTTTGGTAATTTTTCTACCCATTGCTTCATATCTTCCATAATCAGGACTGTTAACTTTGTGACATCTATGGCATAGTGCATGAACATTGAGAGGTAGTGATCCTCTTCCATATCGGTATTGGCATTTGCATTTTCTCCACGAGCACCTAAAGCTGCAGTTTGCATCTTTCTTTTGAGCTCGTCACCAGGATTCGGCTTCCACTCGCCCAACACAAAGCACATGAAGTAGAATCTCACGTTCTTTGCGTTCTTTTTCATTGTCAGCATTGACCCAAAGATCATCTAGTACCAGCAAGAGGCATACTCCTTTCGGTTGTTTCTCCATTCCCGCTTTTAGACTTTTAAGATCTTTTAACTCTGTTTTTAGGCTTTTAGGATCTTCGGTACCAGAGGCCAGCTGGGCCTCTTGTTGGTTGATCTGGTTCAGCATTTCGAGAAATATATCACGGACGCTGAATGTCTTCCCCACAAGAACAAACATGATAAGTTTGAAATATCCCGCCTTCTTCTCATAATCACAAACATATTGTGCCAGGGTAGTCTTTCGAACCTGTAATACCATATATGCCAATCACGAATAAGGTTTACTGGTGCTCGAGCTTGCTGCATCGGTATGTGGTCCCTCACGAAGCATCCTACATATAAGTGTTCGGTCCTTGTCTCGACCGAACACTTCTTTTCAATCCTTCTGTACTCGTCATCAATTTCTTTCTGTGTGCTGGTGCTTTCCTCGGCACTGTTCTTCACGGTGAAACTGCTGCTGGTTTCCTTGTCATCGTCTTTGGGGGTGATGCTGTTACTATTTGTACCATTCAACAGATCTGATTTCTTGGAGGCAATGAGAATGTCTTCTATGCGCTTTATTCGATTCTTCAGGCTGATTCTTTCAGTTATTGGAACTAAAGATTCTACTGCACTGGCATCCTTCTGCAAAACCATGGTTCAAATATTTATTACCATAACGATGTATTCTGGTCACTCATAAGCCCAATGAAAGGCTTGGAAATGGTTCAAATAGTGCCCAACAGTTTGGGTCAAATTTGAGTCAAATTCAAACTCTGTTTTGACTAGTTTGATTTGACCTTGCTGTTTTTAATTTTTAGTTTCAAATCTAGGCCGAATTAGAAAAAGTTAATATTGAGTGTTTTGTAGCTTATGAAATTCTCTACAAAGTTGGTGTTTTGATTTTTTCCAAATTCCGCACGGATCTCAAGGCACAGGTTAAAAACTGACGCTGACTCGAGAAAACGAGTGGGGGGTGGTTATCGGCCGGCCGTCGGCCGCGGCGCCGGGCGGCGTGGCGCAGCGTAGCCGCCGATGTCTGACGGCCTGGACAGCCGCGCCCACGCCTTAAAAGCAGCGTCGCGCCCGCGCCCTAACCTAACTCCACTCCCTCCGCCGCCCGCCACCCGCGAGCAGCCGCGCGAACGCCGCCGCCCAGCGCCATTGCCGTCGATCGAGCTCCGCCGCCGTGTTCGCCCGTCGTCACCGCACCAATCCACCCCAAATCGAATCCCTAGCGCCGCCATGAGCTACTCTACCTAAGGCCATCGTTGAATCGAGGTAAAGATCGAGGTACGGACCCCATTTCCGCATCCCGAGCGCCCGCCGGCGAGCCCGCCATGGCCGCCGTTGGGGCAAGCCGCCGTTTGAGCTCGTTAATCGCGTTTAGCTCGTTCTTTCTCACGTCCTAGAGTCGCCTAGGGTTGCTTGAGCTCTCGAGCTAGATGGATGAGTAGATCGAGCCGCCGTTTCGCCGGGACGCGTCGTCGCCGACGAGCTGCCCGTGAGCACCGCCGCCGTCGCGTTTGGTTTGTCGCCGTCGTTGCTCCGTTGGGCTCCAATCTTGCTTGCATGTCTTAGTTAGATGTCCTAGAGTCGAACGGCCTTTGGTTCGCCGTCAATCGCCGGAGAACGGCCGGTCCGCCGTCACCAGCGCCACCGCCGCGAGCGCCGCCGCCGTCGTCGCCGTTGTAGTCGGTTTTAAGCGCAACCGAGTGCACCAATCGTCCGCCTCGTCGGCGTAGATGCTTTTAGGCTAGCCGGTTGCGTGATTTGGTCACCACCGGCGAAGATCCGCCGCCGCGCCGCCGTGTGCCCGTTTCGTGTCGCTGACACGTGGGCCCAGCGCCTTTTCTTTTTCTTTTTCTTTTTGTGTTTCGCATTTGAATGAAATGCTTAGAAAATTCATAACTTGGTCATTTTGAGTCCATTTTGAGTGAAACAAATTTTGTCATGCTTGTTATAGGATAGGCTACAGTATAAAATTATGAAATCCTATTTTCTGATAACTTTTATATAGAGTTTTATTTATGGCCATAAATGCATGGAAATTGAGGAAAATCATATCTTTTAATTGGTGCAAGATAAAAATATGCTTCTGTACAAAAAGTGCTTGTTTTTGTGAGTAGAATCCATGAAAAATAGCATGCATAGTATGTTCTGTGGAAGAAATGTGATTCTCTATTTATGTCCTAATTGCCATGTGATCTTTAGAAATTCATAGAAAAATAAATATTAGGGTTGTGGATGTGAGACTTGATGTGCTTGTGTTTGATAGGTTTTAGAAGCTTATCATACTCAGAAATCTGTTGTCGACACTTTTCATAGTACAAAGTATTTTCATGCTTAGGTTTGGTGTCAACTTGTCATTTTTGTGTAGGACTGAATGAGCATGATCTTGCCCTGAGATTTTTATGGTAGCTGTTATATTCCAGTAGGATGCTCTGGTAATTTTTGTAGAATTTTCTGAAGTAGTTATGTATTTATCATATTTATGATGCATGGAAAATAGGCTAGAAATATGTGTTTATATGAAGATGGTGAGTATTAGTATTTTTATTATGTGTTTCTAGCATGAATAGGATCTGTTAGTGAGCTTGGTTTGGTCAGCTTAGTAGTTTTGACATTTTCTTGTTCCTAGCATTTATTTAATTATAGGGTGCAAGTGTAGTGTTTGCTAGGGCATGTTATTTTATGTGCTTTAGATTGACTTTTAATATGTCCAGTAGGTTTATTTGGTAGATAATTACTTGGTTTACTTGCTGGTTAAGTTTGAAATAAGTTGCATGAGTAATTTGCGAGTTATGAAGGTTGTGTGTGATGTTTGAGTTGAAAACAGAGTCTCTGTTTTCCTTAATTTCGAGGCTGTTAGGGTCAGATTCAGTTCTAAGTGATATGGAATGTTTTGTAGGAAATTTTGTTAGGTTTCCATAGAGTCCTAGTTCGCTGAATTTGGAGTTGTAGAACTCCTTGTGTGACTATTTTAGTGACAGCATGTCGGGCTGTCATTTTTGTTGATTTGTGAGTTGAGATGTTTTGATTTGGTGTAGGTTATTAGGGTTCTTGTGTAAAATTTATCGTGTTCTACCGAAGAGATATGCACTTACTAATGGCTTACATCATGAAGCATCCATCCATCATACATATTCTACTTATTGCAAGTTGATATTCATGTAATCGTAATTATATCTTTTCTCCATCATATGCATCATCACGGGATCGGGGGAAGGGTTCGAGGAGCTGATCGAGGTGCGGGGCGGAGAGCTTCACCATCCGGGAGTGCAGTCGGAGGAGCCATCGGAGAAGAAGAGTCGCATGGGCGACCTGCCTGAGTGCCGAGCACGTGCGTGCCCGACGTTCAGGCCGAGGCAAGCCCGGAGCATTACGCCCTTTCCTAATTCTTCCAATTAACTTGACTTGAGTCTTATATATGTTTTATGCATTAATTTTAAGAAATTGGTTGAAACCGTTGATGCATTATGATCCTTGCTGAAAGTTGCCCTATCCTATATAGAGGTCTAGGTTAATGCTCGGTATCATGATTGCAATGAGGCGGTGATTCCGGTCACTTGAGGAAATGTTGTGTACAATCACATGGGTGATTGTCAAGCTGCTGTTAAGAACACGCTTAAGTAAAACATGATAGATTGGATGGAACTTGTGGTCTTTCCATGTGATCGATTAAGGGCTCATACTTTGTCGGAATGTGGTAGGAAGTTGAGCGTGCACGGCATTTAGTAGGCTCCACCGTGTGTCGTGAGCCACGGCTTCGTGGGAATGTTAGGGGCCGGCCATGCTCGCTTTATCGGCTCCTCCTTTGGTGATGGTTGGTGTGGTTAATCGGGCACAAGAAGATGCGCCGCGGGGGTCGTACTCATTGCTTACGCTCACTTGGGTGCTCGAGAAGGAGGGGGTAGCCGGCAAGCCGAGACTATCGTCCCGTAACGTCACGGGAGTGATCGGGTCTGCCCCTTACAAAGTAGACCTGATTTGTGTCGGGGTATTCGCCATTTGGTTTGCAAATCGATTTGAATCGCCATCTCTCTGGTTAGTGAGAACCGGGGGGTGCGTCCACGGCAATGTAGTCTTAATTATTACAATATATGTTAATTATCATGTGCGACTGATATAATTACGATCAAGTTACTTATCTTTGTTATTTATTCTCTTGAGCAATGATTAATCTTGACTATACAGGATTTATGGTTATGTAGGTAAATAAATAACCCTTTTTAACTTGAAAAAAGAACAGTAGTATGTATAGGCTCACTAAACAACCTTATTTGTGAAATTAATGTGAGTCGGCTAAACTCAGATAAAGCCTAGCATGAATCTTGGAGTCTTTTATTTTTATTTTGGACGGGTAAGTCTAGGCGAGTATTTTGTACTTTCGGGGTTTTATTCCGTTGTTGCGGTGACCATGTGTACCATGGAGTGCTTTGTAAGACTTGTTTGTTTTCTGTTGATGAGTAAGGCCGGGGCAAGGCAACTCTATATCCCTGTCTCATGCTGCTACAGGGATGACTATCTGCTGGCACTACTTTATATTTGTTTTTCGCTAAAGACTATTTGGTTTTGAAACTCTTTGCTTCCGTACTTGAACTTGAGTTTGTAATAAATTATACTTCGTGACTCGATGTTTAATATATCGAACTTGGTTTGAAATACTGCGGATTTTACTACCGAGCTCAACGATCCTGTTGTGTTGTTGATGAGTTTGAAATCACTCACGAGATTTCCGAATACCGGGTTTATATGGACTCAAGTGTAGACTGCGATTGCCGGTGATTCGCGAATTATACTTGATTTCTTATAAATTAGTCGGCTCTGTCACCTTTGCCCGATCCACCACCGGAACCGCCGGATGTGCGGGCCCGAGGGCGGATCCATGGAGGAAGAGGGCGCTGACGGCGAATCCATGGAGGATGAGGGCCGCCCGCGGATCCACGAAGAAGGATGTCGTTGTCACCGATTCGTGGAGAAGCGAGGGCGCCACCGCCATGGTACACTGCGTCATTTGGATGATCGCGCCACACCGCCCTCCTCCTTCTTTGGATCCGCTGGCGCCGCCGTCGCCGTGGGGTCCCGGTCGGATCCGCATCGCCCGACCCGCCGTGCAGGCCCTCGCCATGGCCGCCACCGTGAGGAGCGCATGTGCCGTCTCCCAAGCATCTCCGCCACCACCCGGGCCCTCCATGGGAGAGATCGAGTGAAAGAGGCGGGGCTGCACAATGGGTTTAGACAGAACTAGGGTTTCAAGTGTCCACCTTATGTATATTAGGTGCGGCTATCGGGCCAAAACTGGGCCATTTGGGCTTCAGCCTTTTTTAGTGGCGGGCTTTTTATTGTGCCCGCCACAGTAAACTGATTTTGCGTGGCGGGCACCTTAGCGCGACCGCCCGCGGAAAAATGCTATTTTTTCCGTGGCGGGCGTGTTAAGGTACCCGCCACCCAAAATCAATTTACCGTGACGGGTAAAAACACGCCCGCCACGCAAAATAACACTAGATGTGGCGGGGCATTTTCCGTGGCGGGCAAAAAAAGTGCCCGCCACGGAAAAGATTTTGCAGTATCACGCAAAATCATTTCGTTACTAGTGACGTAGAAAAAAAAAATGGGTCAGTCAGCCAGGAGTTCTGAGAATGGGACTTGGATCAGATCGTTGTGGACGCGCATCACAACAACTGCATAAATCAGGTTCATTGATATGTGGATCAGATTACTAGATGTGCAGCTGCAAGAGGGTGTGCAAGACTCAATCACTTGGAAGTGGATGGCTGACGGTAATTACTCCACTCACTCGGCGTATCGGATACAATTTCAACATTCACATCAGAAATTTCAGCATTACCCCATTTGGACAGCACACGCTGAAATCGAATGCAAAGTCCACGCCTGGATCTGCATGCAAGATAAAATCCTAACCGCAGATAATCTTTAGAAAAGAGGATGGCCGCACCTGAAGCACTGTGTCTTGTGCAATGGGCCCCTAGTGACAGGTGTGCACCTCTCCTTGCTGTGCCCCTTCGCTAAAGCAGTTTGGAACCAAGTGTTGTCTTGGAAAATTTCAGTACGCCGCTACCACAGGATGACCATACATGCTTTGCTGATTGGTGGGAGGAGGTGGCAAGCAAGGTGCCAAAACAAGATCAAAGGCGGTTCAATGGAATTCTCATTTACATTATATGGAACTTGTGGAAGGAGAGGAATAGAAAGACCTTCAACAACACTCACGATGGGGATGGTTGGTCCATGGAGCGAACCATACTCCAACCATCGATCCATCTAATAAGTGTAGGAGCACCGGCTGTTCCATTTCAATTACCTGCTGATCCCTGGGGCCCCAATGGATATACGGGTTTGGAGCACACACACGCCGCGAGCTGAGCAGCATCTCATCGGACCACCGCGCTTATTTCGTCGCCCGCCCCCAGCGACCTCGACAGGTGCTCCACGTGCTGCTCCAGCTGCTCCTGCTGGTCCTCGAACAGGTTCAGCGCCCACGCCCAGCTGGATCTTCGCCTGTGCGGCCGCGCGGCTTTCGGCGCCCGCGCCTCCAGCGCCTCGCCGCCGCCCGAGGCCCCGGGTCGCGTCGCCATCACCGCCGTCGTCCGCAGCTTCGCTCCTGCCGCCCGAACATGTAGTAGGCGAACACGTGCGACGCGCGACAGCACCTGCTGCGACACTAGCAGGTGACGGTCTTGGCAGCGGACCAGCCTCGCCGTCGCGGATGGCGGCGGGCGTGCCAGGTCTGACTCCAGCAGACGCACACGCTCCTTGATGGTCACGCCCAGCTTCTCCTTCTCCACGCTGTGCGAAGTCGCCGTGGATCTCCTTCTCCATCGGCAACCATCCATCGAAATTTTCAGAGGATCCCCTTCACCTACGAGGACAGAGAAGGGGACTGGATGCTGCTCGTCGGAGATCGCCGAGCTCGAGCCGCCCGCCCGGCTCGGTGCTCGCCACCAAGACCAGCAGCACGAGCCTCCAGCTCGGTCCCCGCCTCTACCCGGCGCATCCTGCTTTCGATCTCCGTCTGCGCCGGGTGCGGCTGCCATTAGGGAGCCGGTCGAACCAATCGATCCATAGGATCAACGGTTCGATCCAAAGAACCTACGTGCGAAACGGATCGAAAAAGGGGGCCCATTTGGGTCGATTTTTGGGGGCGGTTCGGCGAACCTATGGGCGAACCGAACCACCCTCATCGTGAAACAACACCCATAAAGCGGTCCAACAAGTGGTGTATATATTGCAACGTCGTAGGGCTGTATCCTTTGATGGATAAATCCACTTGAGGGTGGGATGTGTTTGTTAGTTAAATTGATGTAGAGTCTTGTAATCTTTCAATCAGTTGATATCTAGGGGTGAGTCGGTTAGGATCGGCGTGGTTGGAGTCGTGCCTGACTACAACACGATCGGCATTGAGTTCTGTCATGGTCACGCCATGGCGTGCCGGGTGCATGGGGCAACCACTGTGGTGAAACAGTGTTTGTACTCGTTACGGCATGGCGTGGGATGAGGTTGTGATCCTCAGGTGTTCTATATAAACATGAATAAATGACTCATGGGTTGTCGCATTGGCAGTGCCCAAAAAAATATATTCTCTTGCAAGTTCTTTACATCTATCTTAGTTCTAGTTCTCGCCATGGTCACCACGGTCACCGCGACATCACCGGCGTTCAGGTTCCTAGTACTCAAGCATCGTTGAGGACCGTAGTGTTAGCACCATGGGTGCCCTTGTACATAAAACTTGTACCCCTTACTTAATTGAGCGGCAGAGCACCTGCCTTTTATGTCCAAAAAATAAGGAATTCTAAAACAACAAGACACAAAACAAACAGCGTTCAATTTATTTTCTATGAGCATTTTTACTACTATTTGAGCAGCTACCAATAATTCTAACTTGGGAGAGGTACTAAAATTTGGTATCCTACCAAATTTCAAATAATAATAATTTTAGCGTGCAGTAGCTTTCCTGAGGCAGTAATAATTGATATTCTCTTTGCTTTGGTATACTAGTTATTTTGCATAGCTAGAAATAACAAGACAATATATTTCACAAAGATCGAAAGGCAAATATTTTTGGTATAATGATATTTCAGTATCCCAATCTGAAATGAGAGTAAGATGGTACCTTGTCACTTTTGATTCCAACAATTCCATATGACCAATCTCGATAAAAACAGGCCTTTGCAAACCATGTGAGCATAGATCGAGCACAGTACTGCAGTAATGACAAAAAGTTGAATCCCCCTGTTTTCCTTCCTCGTTTTCTTCCTCTCTCTCTTGCTCTGACGTCTCTCCCACTTCTCCTGCACAACTTTCTTCTTTTATCTCTTCCTCTGACGTCTCTTCCACTTCTCTTTCACAACTATCTTCTTCTATCTCTTCTTCTTGTATCTCTTCCTCTGACATCTCTTGTCCTTTTATCTCCTCTAACATTGCTTTCATCTCCTCTAACATTGCTACCTCACCTCCTTCTGCTTCTATCATTGCGATTAACTTCTCTAACATTGCTACCTCATCTCCTTCACAACTTTCTTCTTCTGTCTCTTCCTCTGATGTCTCCCCCACTTCTCTTCCTTCACAACTTTCTTCTTCTATCTCCTCTAACATTGCTCCCACTTCTGCATGTTGTATCTCAACTCCCTCTCCTTCCTCCACTTGTGTCTCTTCCACTATTTCTTCCTTATCCACCATCTCCTCTGCTGTCCTACGTGCTGGGTCTTCTGGAACACATTCAGTGCCGCTGGACTCAAGACATGGGGGTTGCCAGGTTGGGTTTGAAACAGGAAGAAGCGGCAAACCTGATTTGGGTATTATGACACTCCTGATTAGTTGCCCGAGCTGTTGGTACCAGCTCTGTGCGCACTGCACTACAGCAGCACCTGTGATGCTTACGGCTCTACGGATGGAAAACAGGTCCAAGTGCTGCCACCCTTGAATCACAAACTGCCCCTGTAGGATCATGCTTTGTGCTCTCTTCATTACCGCTGTGAGGGTGACTTGTACCCATCGCCCAAAGGAACTCCCCTTGCAGCGGGCAATCCAGGAGCAAGCAGCACCGAGTTGGTTCTCCACCCAGCGGCTCTCATCATCCTCAACATGGAGATCCTTCTCGATCCGGCGATAATCGAGAATATCTAGGATGTCTTCGGCTTCATACAAGGCAGACTTGAGATCCTTCTGCATGCTGTCCAGTATCTTCAGATCGCTTTGGGGCGGATTGTCTTCAGCTGCTCTAAGCACCGTCTGCTCCTGCACTGCACCAAGTGTCTGCTTCAGCTTTCTGATAATCTCATTCTCTAGCTCCTTGATCTTTCTTGATGCGTCGAACACTAGGTAGTCAAAGATCTTGTTCATGAGCAAGCTGATAATGGGTGACAGAAACCAACCTATAACAGTTAAGCACCAGGCTATCCATCCAAGTTTCCTCATCAAGTCGGCCATGGAATCCATGCTTAGTTTTCCTGGAGGGGAGATCGCGAAAGGGCTGAGACGAGGGAAGAAGGATGGATGCGGAAATAGATATGTTCAATTCCTGGTACATACCACAGCTTAATCCATGACTAGTGATGCTTTAGAAAAAAAAAAAAAAAAAAAGGGGTGTGACATCACTAATGGTGATTTGGACCGACTTTTGCTCACCCGTAGTTCATACTCCATAGATACAAAAGTCAACGAAGACAGGTCTATGGCGGCTGCCAAAGATATTAAAAAGCCTTCGTATTAGCTGGCATGCATTCCACAATACTTGGAATTCTTTGACTCATAAAAACTGTGTTTGACCTCTTATTCAACTTTTTTTAATAAATATTACCACTTTTGTTATGACTTATTACATCACTAAAGATATTGTAATGACGTTTTGTTTGTTTTATAATTTTTATAAAAATTTGAATAAGACAGCAGATCAAACACAATTTATATAAGTCAAAGAATTGCAAGTATTGTGGAGCGGAGGGAGTATTCATTTCTCTTGTACTCAAATAAAATGGAACAAATGGAAGATGGCAAAACAAAAATTAAATATTTTCTCCATCCCAAATTGTAAGTCATTCCAAGAATCCTGCAGAGCACTATGATCAAGAAAAGTATATGGATCCAACTGAATTTGAGTGCATCAAAGATCACTAAAAGGCGAATCCAACCTGGCGAGATACCATGCTGCACCATATATATGGATCTTATTTAGGTATTTCATGGATTGTATTCTACTTCATTCTTATGGTTGACTAGGTAATAGGTTTCAATGAAAAGGGCTCAAATATTATGAAAGGCTAAGTTCACATTGAAAGTTCCCACCTCTATCATTATGAAAAAATAAGCCAATGTGACCTTTATATTACAATCTTAAGCATGTGTCTACACAAAAGGTAAGCGAAACTAATCCTAAATTTAAATAATCCCTTACACTTGCCATTGTTAAGAAAACTACCCCCACCCCCAAGCGCGCACACACATTTGCATCTAAATTACCTGCATCTAACATTACTAAAAAGTAATCCAATTGACGCCCTTCAATCTAGGTATACATATAAACTACACATACATGGTATTAGAGAAGAATTACCTTAAAGGAACCCAACATGGTTACTAGTACTAGACTACTATTATAGAAAAATATAAATCAAATTAAACTTATCCACCATGTATACCAAGAATAGATGAAAGGATGACCAATAAACAACATTTTCAAATTTATCCTGTTGTGTACCCTGTAGTGTGTAGGGCACCGTTGGTAACAGCTTGTTACCAGGCGGTTATTGTACTTGTTCGTCAAAACTCTTGTTGTTTGATGAAAAAAACACGCTTTAGCGTGGTCTCAAAAAAAAAAAAAAAATATTTCAAATGCATGGATGATTTTCTAGAACATGCAGACTGACTGTATGCCCACCGGTCACTGCTGCAGCATGAGACAGCAAATGTAATCAAATTGCTTAGCCACGGCAATTAAAAATAATCAACTAGAGCTTGTTCCAAACGCATCAATGTCACATTTCATTCTACTAGATCACGTTGATAAAGAGAAGCATGCAGTGTGGGGAGTACTCTGCACTCCAAGAGCTCAATGCCTTCCTCAAGTGACGCTCATTAACTCTAACATATATTCGTCACAAACAAAGATAACAGCATGACAAAGTTGACAACCACTCCCATTTTTTAATAGAGGAACAGGTCTATGCCCATGCATGGTTTACACGATGGCCGATTCGGTGTATCATTTTTTTAAAAAATATTTGGCGAAGCTCATGAATGAATTCTAACCTATATATATTTCCTCACAAACAAAGATAAGCGGCATGACAACTGCTCCCATTTTTTGACAGAGGAGGACCAAGTCTCTGCCCATGGTTTACAATGGCCGATTCGGTGTATCATTGACTGCGCAAGTCTCTGTTGTGAGAAATTCGATGCGTATTTTTAAATCCAAAGGTGGCATCTGTAAAAGTATGAACTGGAGGAGGAGGACGGCAAACAGTTGACTTGGAACACTCAACCATATATCTCAAGCATCAGCGAACCTGTCAATCCAACCGAGAGTACTTTATAGAAGCCCAACGTAAGCACAGTCTGCAACAAATGAACAGGCAAGAGTGCAAAGAAAAGTAAGTTAAGACGATGCGTTGCTATAACTAAATTTATTAGCAAGATTAAGAACTTCTTTGCATGAGACAGGCATGGACACAGGATAGGCTGCATGATTACAAGTTGACAACCACTGCCATTTTTTTTAATAGAGAAGGAACAGGTCTCGGCCCCATGGTTTGCAATGGCTGATTCAGTGTACCATTGACTGTGCAAGTCTCGGTAGTAAAAACATTGGATGCGTGTTGTTGAATCAAAGGTGGAATTTGTAAATCTTTAAGTGGACGGAAACCAGTAGACTTGGAATACCCGAGAACCCAACCATCTCACGCTAGAATATTAAAACCTTTATTACTTGCTGGTGGGCCTCTTTGGGGCCGGGCTGGGTCAGGCAGCAAATGCGGTAGCTGAGCTAGCACACGCACTCGATCTATTTGCCTTCGACGCAACCACAGTTTTAACGGATGTTTCTGTCACTAGTAGTGGCACCAATAACCAATTAGCTAGATTGTGACTCTGTGACCGCAAACATGAACATATTTATGATCAGGATTAAGAACTTCTTTGCACGAGAGATAGGCAGACACAGGATATCTGATTGGCATTTGTTACAAATAAATAGATTCCACATTCCAGAGAAGGACAGCATGATCAAGAAGTGCAAAGTTTGACATCAACGTTGGGAACCATTACCATAAATGGAGCCGCAGGGGAGCACGCACCTGCATGCAGTTCAAGAACCCCTGCTGTGCTGCCTGCTGCGCCGCCGCCACGGCCACTGCCGCCACTAGTAGAGGGTTCCCATTGTAGATGTCCGCCTGTTGAGAGAGGAATTCTCATGGGCCTATACGACTTTTCCTATTATCATCAGAATATAAATTCTCATGGGCCTAAACGAAACATAATGATCGGATTCTGTGGACGAGACTAGGCTGGAATGGCCCATGGGCACTTACCAATACACAGGACACAGATTATCCTCTGGGGCCTAATGGTGCGTCACTGGGCTTTCAGTAAACACGCTGGACAATTAAAACTGGTCCATCATGTCATGGGCCTAGGTGAGTAAGTTACACACACTGAGAAGACATCCAAGCATGCAGATAAAGCAAGGAGGTTCAGAAAAAAAAAAACGCAATGCAGAGTTGGACGAAACTCAATGGCAGGGTAAAAAGAGCAGAGCCTATCGAACCAAATCAAGAAAAGAATATACCAGATTTATGGTCTTAAGAATGAATCTCATATACAAACCAAACTTTCTCTTGCAAGAATAGACCAGAACGTATACATTATTTTGAATCATCCTCATATAGTTCAGAAACTCGGCAGTAAGCATTACACACTCAATAATTGGGAACAGATAAGTACAACATTATTGTCAGTCGTGGTCATGCATCGCAGTCACTTCTGCCTCTTATTTTACGCACTCTAGTTCACACCAACTCTGCTTCTGAAAACAATTTCAAAAAATAAAAAAAAAAACTCTGCTTCTGAAAACAGTATGGCGGAATGCCATGCAGATAGACTAATAACTTGATGTCAGAGTCAGACATGGATATGGTTGTGCCTGACGTGAAACTTGTTTCTCAGGTGGAGTCCACCCAGCCACACCAGCGAAACAGCAATGTCAAATTTGCAGCAACGAACTGAACAAGCAACAAGGTTTCAAGCTATTAGTCTGGAGAACGAGTACAAGGCTTGTTCCCTTCCATTTATTAATACATACACAGCAGCATGTCGAGTACTAAATATATATGTGCATGCTCGCTGCACAGGAAAATGTAATAAACACGAGGGTAGCAGCATAGCACAACTGCATGAGCACGTGCTGAAACAAGTCAAACGGGATTCAACTAACACAAAAGCTAGACGACACGTTTCTGAAGATCCAAACTCAGGCAAAGAAGCAATACATGTTGTTGACAACACATTCCAGTTTCGTCATAGTTTTGCGCCCTGCAGGTAGAAAATGGGACACCAATGCTCCATGAGTGCTTCGACGAGCCTTGGAACTGTTTCCTTTCATTTATTCATAACAATACATAGCAGCACGTCTCTGCATGAACACGCACACGCGCTCTCAAACCGACAAACAGGGCTGAACCTACTAATTAACACAGAAGCTATAAGAAGTCAAGTTCTCCACAATCCAAACTTATGCAAAGAAAGAACCATATGTGCCATTGACAAAACAGAATCCGGCTTCGTCATAGCTTGGGCCTGGCAAATACAAAATGGGACAACAATGCTCTCTGCTCCATGAGTGTCTCCAGTCCCGGAAGTTGGAACTGATTCCCTGCAGAACAACTTGAGCACCTCAACAAGGGTTTCAGGATCTCATTAGCCATTTCAGTACTGTTTCGATGATGCCGGACCATCCCATCTCAACACCATGGGATAGCATATTTCCATGTTTTTCGTTCCCATAGCTTAGTCACTATCACTGGAATCGCTATCACTGAAAATGGAAAATACACGTTACTAATTATTGTGCATCCAAGAATAGAAATCGATAACCATATGAAATGAACCAACAATGTGCATGGGTGTACATATCAGAGAGAAAACGGACAGCCTAAAAACAGACTGCAGACCATCACCCACATAAAACTAATGTACCAGACATCAATAGTAAATGCAACCACAGGGTCCCGTACCTGATTAAGGTTTATGTAGTGTGGAATTGCAGCGTATGTAAAACATAGGCAGAGGAATTTAAGGAAATAAAGAAAAAAAATTGAACAGTATACCTTTCATCTGGGTTGCTTGAAAGAGCGTGTGATATATATTTCTTGACACGGCCGTCAATTACATCTTTGTTAAACTGCTTCATATCCATAGCTGGGCAGTCTTTAACCCAAGTCGCCGAAGAGCTGAGAAAGTGCCAGGACCATCGCTCAATCCTAAGGATGCGAGGCATTGGCAGCTGTCAAGGGACAGTGTTTCTAATGATGACGCATCTCCCAAGGATTGTACTGACTGCAACTTATTGCACATGGAAATATCTAGTTCCTAGAGTTGATCCAGCTGCCCTGACACGGAACAGAGCTCCCCGCATATGAAGATTATCAAACTCTTGAGGGACGGTGGTAGATGTGGAAGTGTTACCAGGTTATCACAGCCTCTTATCTCTAAAGTTACTAGGCATGGACAACCAATCATTGGATACGGAGATTGCTCTGGAGTACCGGTGGGTGCCGTGTGTTGGCAGTGTTCATGTGACGTACAGGCTTCATGACGTTTCTCCTTTTCCAATATGAATTCAAGTCTAGGGAAATCCATAATACCAATACTTCTCAGCATTTTGCGCGCGATTTTAATCGTTTTAAAAGCCTTTTGTGGCGGCGTCGGGAAGATGTTCCATCTTTTGCGGTGGTGAATTTCAATGTATGCGAAGTGACACCGAGCGCTCCATATTTTGGGGCAAGCTGTCCCAGTCACAATCATCAATGGTGTCATCAATGCAAAGCTCACGCAGAACCAATGAAGAGTTCACTACCTTCGGGGAATAGATGCCCGACTTGCTGCAAGAATGGAGTACAAAATAAAATGTGCGGTTGCTTTGGGGCGTGCCGGGTGGTGGCGACTCAACATCCAGCTAGGGTACCTTGAACCTGAATAGTCCCCGCATTGGGCTCTCGAATATCCTTTGGGGGCAAAGCCCCTCAAGCACCTCTGCTTGCGTCACGGACCAAACCTCTTGGCTGAGGCGAGCGTCGACCCTAGTATCTCGAGTCCCTTCTTGTGGGTTAGGTTGGCTTCAAGAGCTTCCTCTATGCTTCCGACAAAGCGAAGCCCCTGAATATCGAGTGCCTTGAAGTTTGTTTAGATCCATCGGTTGCTTCAACTCATGCCCGGGTTCCTTCTTCACTTCAAACTCTTTAAGTGTTTTGGAGTGCCGTCGCCTTCTTCAATGTTGGGAAAGACGACCCGAGCATGGATGTGCAAAAATATATTAGATTAGCCATATCTTCGGGACAGATTACTCGAAAGCAGGGGAATATCTATGGTGCGGATGTGGTAAAGCTTGCTAAATGTGCTAGGCAAAATCAGAGTGAATGGGTCATGGATACAAAGATAACGTAGATGCTTCATCTGATCAATAGATGCTGGGACTGACAACTCTGTTGGCCCATTACATAGTTTAATGATCAGCACCCGTAATTTCGTCGACCTCATGAACAAATGCTCCAAGAGTTTTTCTAAGTCATGATTTCTTTTCACGGTTTTCGTGGACCATGCATAAGGCTCCTCAATGATCAGGGTGCGCAAAGTTCCCAGGTCCAGAATCTTCTCTGCGATCTCAGGAACATTCTTGTTACGAATGTTGGTCTCAACGGAGAGATGGTGAACCCCTCGTGGGATATCTTTTGGTATGCCGGTCAAACCAATTCTATAGAACTCGCTTCGAGAAACCCTCTCTGCCAACTCGTGTAGCGGGTCATGAATTGTGAATGTCCCAACAATTGTCCCTTGTGTACTTGCGAGAAATGAGAATGCGATGGCGATCAAAGTAGCTACGCCCTATATCTTCCGGTTCCCATTTGCATAATTTACGGTGTTCACAAACCCTTGTGCTATCGAGGCGAACCACCACATCCCCGTTTTATTACATATCCTTTGGGGAAAATCCTGCGGTATGTAAAGCATTGACTGATGTCACCACCAAGCTGCTCATAGCTCCACCCACAGAGCTCCCATTGTTTCATTCAACACGTCAAGGTTTCTTTGTTGTTTCCCGTAAATCAGTACTATTATTACTCACGAAGCCGTGCTTTTGCCCTTTGTTTTTCTTTGCAATGGGTGACCCACGAAGCTTTTTGGTAATTTTTCTACCGATTGCTTCATATCTTCCATAATCAGCAATGTTAACTTGTCGACATCTATGGCATAGTGCATGAACATTGAGAGGTACTGATTCTCTTCCATATCAGGTATTGGCATTTGCATTTTCTCACGAGCACCTAAAGCTTTGCATCTTTCTTTTGGTACATCACCGAGGATTCGGCTTCACATGCGCCCGAATTAAGCACATCAAGTAGAATCCACGTTCCTTCATATTGTCAACATTGACCCGGATATCATCCGGTACCAACAAAAAACATTTGTCATGCAATTCTTTCTCCAACTCGCTTTTTAGACTTCTTAGATCTTTTAGCTCTGTTTTTTTGGATTTCGGGACCATTGGTATCCAGGGGCGGCTGCTGCTTAATCTGGTCCAGCATTTCACAAAATATATCGGAGATGTTGAATGTCTTCCCCACAAGAACAAACATGATAAGGTTGAAATGTCCGCATCCTTCTCATAATCACAAACATATTGTGCCCGGGGTAGTCTTTCGGAACACAGTAATGCCATATATGCCAATCACAGAATAAAGGTTTCTGGTGCTCGAGCTTCTTTGCATTGGTACCCGGTCCCTCACGAAGCATATCACATATATCCTTACGGTGCTTGTCTCGGCCGAACACTTTACGTTCAATGGTTACGTACAACTTGTCAATTTCTTTCGCTTGGCAGTCTTTATTACTGCTATCTTTGTTGCACTGCTTTCTTTGTGCTATCTTTGTCCTTTGTTCTTAGCGGTCTTTTTCTGCTACTTTCTTTGTCATCATCCTTGGCGGTCTGCTGCTATTCGATTCAACAGATTTGACTTCTTCGAGGTAGTGAGAATATCTTCTATGCTCTTTATTTGTTTCCTTAATCGATTCTTTCAGTAATAGGCACGTTGCCATCCTTCTGCGAGGAAGGAAGCTTCAAATGAATATCTCGGCCACATATTATTGCAATTTATATTTAATTTCAAAACACATGTCATTCTATAAATGCGAAATAAAACTTTAAAAGTGGATTTGAATTAATATTTAAATAAAAAAGTATTCAGATTCATCTTATTAAAATGGAAAAAAATTTATTTAATTGCACTATGCCATCAACCATACATCATCTTTGGTTGCAAGGACCTGTCGACTATATAGGCTACTTTTCCATGCAACTATCACGATACATTAGTTGTGCTTGTCCCATGTGCATATATATTTAAACAAAGATACGCATCACTCTAGTTATGAGATAATCCTGAAATTAGTCATGCAGGTACATCAGTTGTTACTCCAGATCAATTACTAGTCCGTCAACCCGCACGCTTGCACAAACTAGATCATCGAAAGATGCACAAAATTAGGTACTAACAATGTGTTGTATGTTTTACACCTATATCCATTACCTTTTTCTCTCCCTCTACAATGTACCTTCATGATGCATTGAGTTAAAACCTTACTTTTATATTATGGTCGGTCTAGTTGCAGCTTATATTGATGTTGTCTTTGAATTTTGTTCTTATTAGTTGCTACATCAAGTGAATTGAAACTCTTGTGTGTTATTATAACTTTGTCATGAACCGAAAAGGTCGGCCCAAAGGGGAGCCTAGGGCGTGCGCACACACGGCCCCGTGCCTTGCGTCGCCGCTACTGCTGCCGTCGTCATCAATCTTTATTAAAATAATAGGGAATATATATTTAGGGAATAAATAGATTGCTTTGTCAAGAGGTATTCCGATCTATAAAGGAAACCTCCTAAATATTTCTTTAGATGCAAGTCTTCGTCGGACTATAAATACAAAGGGAGTTGTAATCGAGTTGAATCTTAATCGAGAAAATTAAAGGGGTAACACCCAACAGCTCTTGGCTTTAGACTCTCTCTCTAAGCGTAGGCACCGGGCCACCACCAGCGCCCGCTGCCCTCTTGCCGACGCCGCAGCGCCCTAGGGCGCTGCCGCCAGCGCAGCGCCCGCCGCCGCCGCCACGCTGCCCTCCCCACCGCTGTCTGGCAGCGCGCCGCCGTCCTGCGCCGCTGCGCCGCTGCACGGTGCTCTTATGCGCCATCATCGTCGCCTCCTACCTCGCCGTTCGTCGCCGGTCTACATCATCGCGCCGCCCGATCGTCATCATCACCACCATCACGCTGCCCCAAGCTGAACTCCGCCGCCCCCAACGCCGTCGTCGGCCACGTGTCGAGAATCGATCTGGTTTGTGACAAACTTGTATTCGAATATCTACCTTTTATAAAATTAATGGACCTCTGGTGCATTTTACTCTGTATTTTATTCAAAATTAGGATTTTTTAGGCTATATGGACTACACTATTAATTACTAAAGTCAATTTTTTTATGTAACAGATGTAGGTATTTAGAAAACCCACATACGCACACATATGCAGTGGTTAGTTAAACATTTTCTATTAGTAGGTATTGGCAATTTAGATTTATATTCGATGGGGTATTTTATTTTTTATCCATAATGTGGAAAAAGTGTTAATTTAGATGCAAATTGAAGAGATCATTTGTTCAAACAATAGATCGAATTGCCCCAGAAATGTGTTCATAACGATTGGACTCTTCCTCGATGTCTTCGACATACTGTCGAGGACAAACTGTGTCTGAGGTGAAGGTTTTGGAGGTTTTGAAGGAGTTGTGTTGAAAATTGATGTAGCAAACGGTTTGGTGTACACCTCCCCAACAAGTTGCTACACCCAATCGCCGACTACGCCTGAAGGTGTGGCACCACTCCGGTATTTTACACAGAGACTTGCTCTGCAACCCTTGTGAGTGAACACCTTCCCACCAACGCCACCGCTCAGATCACACAATCAAACGACTGAGGAGATTTTACACAAGGACGAATCCTTGCAACCACGGCCGACTATGTAATCGGCTAATTTGCAAAAGAACTTGTGAGGAGACAACCAGTTCCGTGAACGCGATCCGGTGGTCGGATTTACGGTAGCTTTAGCTGGTCATGTGCGGATTACTCAGACCACAATTCCTGCTAAAGTGAACCCTATCGGAGCCTTGTGGATTCGACGTTCGAGAGAACAAATCAAGTGGGATGAGTTGTTGGGATCGGATTGGGGAAAGTGTCGAACACTGGATCCGCACCCACCGATAAGCGAAAGAGAGTGATTCGATAATCCGGGTACGCAACCACTACGTGGAGTAGGTAGGATGGAGTTACCACGGGGGAAGTGTAGCAGGAATGTGGGAAGAAGCGTCGACGAGCGTGATGTAGTCGCCGCCGCCGCCGCCGCCACGAATAACTAGCGAGGAGTTGGATCACGCTGACCCACCGCCACCGCCGAGGATGGACTGGTCTTTGATACCACGTGTCAGGCCCCTTGGCCGCCGACGATCGACGCCAAGACGTGAGGTAGACGAAGATGGATCGCAGACGACGAACAGTAGAGGAATCTCTCCTCAGCTTGCTCGAGTTTCATTCAATTCAAAAGCATGTCTTGCCCTCAGGCTTACATGGAGTACTTAAACGAATGACCCTTTGGCCCCCACATGTCATACGTATAACACCAATGCGCTAAGCGCTTACACAAACACAGCAAGGAAACGTAAAGTACGCAATACGTTTTACTCTTCCGCCTTCGTGGTCTGGCGGGACCCGGCGCCCTCTCGGTTTTGGGCTTCTGCCCTTGCACACCCGTCGGGCACGCGGGCTGCTCACGCTCAGTCCCTCTTCCCCGCCGCCGCGCTCTCCCGTGACGGCCATCTCCCTCTGGCGCGCCGCCGTCCGCCACAGCCTCAACGGGTTGGCAGCTCCGCCCCACGCCGACTGCCAGTCCGCATGAAGTTGGGCTGAGCCCACGAACCAAAATTCTGAAGGGCCAACAAGGCATAACGAATAACCAAGGGCCCACCCTTCGATTGGCCTAAACAGAAGGGAACGCGATCACTCTCCTCAAAAAAAAAAAAAAAAAAAAAGAAGGGAACGCGATCACTCTCCACACTCGAAAAGTCCATGGTTAATTTGCAATCACAGCTGACTCTTATTTTACGCACTCTTGTTTGTTCACACCAACTCTGCTTCTGAAAACAGTATATATGGTGCAATATCATGCCACACCAGCGAAACAGCAATGTCAAATTTGCAGCAACGAACTGAACAAACAACAAGGTTTCAAGCCACTGGAACCACCACACCCACACCATGGAGAACGAGCACCAGCACCAGTATACCGATGAAGCTGGGCTGGAGAAAGCCCACGGCCTGAAATTCTAATGCGCCAACCAACGGATTACCAATGTCCAAGGCCTGCACTCCGATGGAACACCATCACTCTCGGCAGTCCAAAACTTCCGACACCTATACATACGTAGCGTGCGTCGGTAATTCTGTATGACTGTATCTATCTTCTGAAAAATGGATGCTGCAGAGTTCCATTTCTGAATATTCACAAAAAACAAAAAGATTCCATTTCTGAAACCTGAACACAAGGGCTCAATAGCATGGATCACAATGATTTCACCATTTCTCGTAAATTACAGACTGATAACTCATCTCAAAAAAAAAAAAAAATACAGACTGATAATAGCATGTCAGACAACCAACTCAACAAAGGGTTTCAAACCATTCAAACCGGATGCCCACCCTAGTCGTTGAAGAACAAGATGAGACTTATATATGCAAAACCGGATGTCCACGTACAAATTAGAGGTTCACTTGCTTGTTTCCTTTCATTTATTTATAACAATACACAACAGGCGAACTATAATAAGGCAAGTTTTTCACAATCCAAACTTATGCAAAACAAGAACCATATGCGCCGTTGACAAAACAACAGTCCAGCTTCGTCATCATAGCATGCTCTGCAGATAGACAATGGGACAATAATGCTCCATGAGTGTCTCCAGTCCTGGAAGTTGGAACTGATTCCCTCCAGAACAACAACAGTTTCAGGATCTCATTAGCCATTTCAGTACTAATTCGATGATGCCGGACCACCCCATCTCAGCAATAAGAGATAGCTAGCATATTTTTCAAGATTTTGGTTCCCGTAGTCTAGACCTGCAAATGGAAAATACACGTAACTAACTACTGTGCATCCAAGAATAGAAATCATTAACCACATGAGCCAGCAATGTGCATGGGTTTACATCATCAGAGACAAAAAGGACAGTCTAAAAACAAGACTGCAGACATTCACCCACATAAAACTAATCTACCAGGCATCGATAATAAATGCAGCCGCGGCTCCTGTACCTGATTAAGGTTTATATAGTGTGGATTTGCAGCGTATGTAAAACGTAGGCAGAGGAATTTAAGGAAATAAAGAAAAAAAAAATTGAACAGTATACCTTTCATCTGGGTTGCTTGAAAGAGCGTGTGATATGTTTTTCCGTTTAAGGCCGTCAAGCACATTTTTGTTAAACTGCTTCATGTCCATAGCTGGGCAGTATTCGATCCAAAGTTGCCAAAGAGCAGAGTAACTACCAGGAGCACCGCTGGATCCTAAGGATACGAGGCAGTGGCACCCGCAAAGAGACAGTGTTTCTAATGATGACGCATCTCCCAAGGAGTCGACTGACTGTAACTTATTGCACTGGGAAATATTTAGTTTCTCGAGTTGACCCAGCTGCCCTGACACGGAACAGAGCTCATCGCACCCGAGGATTAGCAAACTCTTGAGGGACGGTGGTAGATTTTGAAGTGTTACCAGGTTAGAGCAGTGTATTATCTCTAAAGTTACTAGGCATGGACGAGGATTGATTGGATACGGAGATTGCTCTGGACTACCGGTAGGTGCAGTGTCTTGGCAGTATTCCAGTGATGTACAGGCTTCAGGACGTTTCTCCTTTTCCAATATGAATTCAAGTCTAGGGCAATCCATGATACCAATACTTCTCAGCATGTCGCAGCTACTGAGTTTAATCGTTTTAAGAGCTTGTGGCAGCGATGGAAGATGTTCCATCTTTTTGCATAACTGAATTTTCAATATTTGAAGTGACACCATGCGCTCCATATTTACGGGCAAACTGTCCCAGTTACACAAGTAAATGCAAAGCTCACGCAAACCAATGAAGAGCTCACTACCTTCACGAATAGATGCCAGCTGCCTGCAATTCCACAATTCTAGTCTGTGCAGTTGCTTTGGGGCGTCTGGTTGGTTGCTACTCAACATCCAGCTAGGATACCTTGAACCCCTGTACCAAGAGATGTGGAGCTCTTGAATATCCTTTGGGGGCAAAGCCCCTTAAGCACCTCTCGCTTGCACGCCCGGATCCCTCTTATTCCAGCCAAAGTCCAGATTCAGTCTCGAGTCGCTTCTTGTGGGTTAGGTG
The DNA here is from genome assembly GCA_015847255.1 of Hyparrhenia diplandra. NCBI lineage: Eukaryota > Viridiplantae > Streptophyta > Magnoliopsida > Poales > Poaceae > Hyparrhenia > Hyparrhenia diplandra. Next base: position 400,396 of record JADLZK010006888.1, read on the forward strand.
GGCTTCAGCAGCTTCCTCTTTGCTCTGACAAACTCAAGCCCCCTTATACACAGAGTGTCTTGAAGACTGTTTAGGTGCATGAGCTGCTTCAACCCATGCCCCGGTTCCTCCTTCACTATGAAATTTTTCGGTGTTTGCGGTGCCGTGAGCCTTCCAATGTTGGGGAAAGACAGAGCAGAGATGTGCCGCAGATTGATTAGATTAGCCATATCTTCAGGACAGGATACTTGAAACAAGGAATATCTATGGTGCGGATGTGGTAAAGCTTGCTAAATGTGCTTGGCAAAATCAGTTCGAGAAAGTCATTACCATAATGGATACCAAGATAACGTAGATGCTTCATCGATCAATACATCTTTGGGACCGACAAATCTATCCCATTACATAATTTAATGATCAGCACCCGCAATTTCGTCGACCACATGAACAAACGCTCCAAGAGTTTTTCTAAGTCATGATTTCTTTTCACTGTTTCCACGGACCATGCATAAGGCGCTTTAATGATCGGGGTGCGCAAATTTCCCAAGTCCAGAATCTTCTCTGCGATCTCTGGCTGTATTGTTGGTCTCAATGTAGAGATGGTGAAATCCTCGTGGGATATATCTTTCGGTAAGCCACTCAAATCAATTTTATAGAACTCGCTTCGAGAAAGCCTCTCTCGCCAACTCGTGTAGCGAGGTCATGAATTGTGAATGTCCCAAAAATTGTCCCGTGTACTTGCGAGAAATGAGAATGTCGAGAACTGATCAAAGTAGCTCGGCCTATATCTTCCATTTCCTCTGTTGCATTATTCCTGGTGTTTACAAACCCTTGTGCTATCCAGAGGGGAACCAACTCATCTCGTTTTATTTCATATCCTTTGGGGAAAATTCTGCATTATGTAAAGCATCGCCTCGATGTCACCACCAAGCTGCTGATAGCTCCACCACGGGGCTCCCATTGTTTCATTCAACACGTCAAGGTTTGCTGTTGTTTCCCGTAAATCAGTACCGTTATTACTCTTAAGCCGTGCTGCCACTGTTCTTGCTGCAATGGGTGATCTCCCAAGCTTTTACAATTTTTATCGCTATATCTTTATATCTATTATAATCAGTACTGGTGACATGACTGTCTTCTAGGGCATAGTGCATGAACATGGAGAGGTGCTGCCCCTCTTCTAAATCAGGTATTGGGATTTGCTCACGAGCACCTATAGCTGCAGCTGCATCTCTTTTTTGAGCCGTCACCGAGATTCGCTTCCACTCCCCAACCACGAAGCACATCAAGTAGAATCCCATGTTCCTTCCGTTTATCACCATTCACCCGGAGATCATCTAGTATCAACAACAAGCATTTGTCTTTCAATTCTTTCTCCAACTCGCTTTAAGACTTCGTAGATCTTTTATCTCTGTTTTTTTTAGACTTTTAGGATCATTGGTACCAGGTTGCTTGATGCGGTCCAGCATTTCACGAAATATATCACGGATGTTGAATGTCCGCCCCACAAGAATGAACATGATAAGGTTGAAATGTCCTGCACCCGTCTCATAATCACAAACATATTGTGCCAGGGTACTCTTTTCGAACTTTTTTGTAATGCCATATATGCCAATCACGAGAATAAGGTTTTACTGGTGCTTTCGAGCTTCTTTGCATCGGTATCCGGTCCCTCACGAAGCATCCTACATATATGCTCACGGTCCTTGTCTCGACCGAACACTTCCTTTTCAATCTTACGAACACATCATCAATTTCTTTTACGTGTCTTTGGTGCTTTCCTCGACACTTTGTTCTTCACCGTGCAACCGCTCTTTGTTTTCCTTGTCATCATCCTTGCGGCTGCTGCTGCTACTATCTGTATCATTCAACAGATCTGATTTCTTGGAGGTAATGAGAATATCTTCTATGCACTTTATTCGATTCTTCAGACGGACTCTTTGGGTTATTGGCACTAAAGATTCTACTGCACTGGCATCCTTCTGCAGGAAGAATGGTTCAAATAATTATTATGAATAACGATGCATTCTGGTGACTCATAACCCCTCGAAAAACACACTTCAGTCAATAATGGGCAAAATGAAATGTTAATACTGGCCCCTAATTATTGTACAAAAAATAGTATTAATAGTGATCATATGAAAATGGAAAGGGTTAACTTAGTACCACTAGTATATCAGCCCTATAGACTAGCTATCTTATAAAAGCAAACTAACATGGTAAAATGTACAACAAAAAGACTTCACCGGCTTGCCGGGATCAATGGAATCAATTCAGGTGGTGTACTCCCCCCACCCACCCCACCCCACCCGGTGTTCTTTCAAAAAAAAAAAAGAAAAGAAATACGTATATCTAGGTATTATTAATTGGAGGCTCCCATGATCTCAATAAAATAGAAAGATCTTGCCATAATATAGTTAGAATTTAATCAGTATTAATAATAGTAACAATTGGCCTTTTTGGAAATATTACCCAACACATGGATTCTGATATTGCAATTATTACCAATCTATTTTATTAAAGAAATATTATTAATTGATAACTCAATCAGAATCAGATATAGATTGCAAAGCATGTCTAAGTGCATTGTGCTAGAAAATAGATAAAAAGAGAAACAAAGCATGAAGATAATTAATTGTGGTTCAAATAATTATTATGATAACGATGCATTCTGGTGTCTCATAACCCCTCGAAAACCACACTCAGTCAATAACGGGAAAAATGAAATGTTAATATTGTCCCCTAATTATTTTACAAAAAATAGTATTAATAGTGATCATATGAAAATGGAAAGGGTTAACTTAGTACCACTAGTATATCGACCCTATAGACTAGCTATCTTATAAAGCAAACTAACACGGTAAAATGTACAAGAAGGAAACTTGACTATGGAAATACTGAACTTTATCTATATCAAGGTATTATTAATTGGAGGCTCCCATGATCTCAATAAAATAGAAAGATCTTACCATAATATAGTTAGAATTTAATCATTGTTAATAATAGTAACAGTTGGCCTTTTTTGAAAATATTACCCAACACATGTATGCTGATATTGCAATTATTACCTATCTATTTTATTAAAGAAATATATCATGGGAGTGCTTTGGCTGCGGCGCCGCTCGCCTACTAGGCGCCTTGGTCGGCCGCTGCTTGCCGCCGCCCATTTGTGCATGCGAGGTTAGCGACCACTTCTTCGCGCGGGCGAGGAAGTCTCTCCCCGGTTAGAGCATCATCAAAGGACACCTCAAAAAAGGTAGGTAAGGAGGCGGCGCATTTCGGGCGACCCCCCCCCCCCTTGCCGCCCCCGACCACCGACCCGCCTCTCCCGCCCCGCTCGGCCGCCATTCCCGAACCCAACACCTCAAGCTTGCCCCCCCACACTCTCTCTCTCCCCCTGGATGCCTCGGCTCACCCGCTCGTCTAGGCAACGGCCCCTGTCTCTGGATGATCTCGCCTAGATCGGAGCGTGCGCCGCCCGGTGCCATGGAGCGCAGTCCCCGTCTCTCTCGTGGAAGTCCCGGGCCGAGGAAGTAGAGGAAGAGGAGCTCTACAACTCGCCATGAGGCGGCGGAGCTCGTCGGTTTGTTGGGATATCCACCCGCGCTCGAAGGGGATGACGACACCATTCTAGCGGAGGCATTCCCGGATGGCGGGGTTCGAGGTGCCGGCTCCCCCCAGGGCGCTGCCGCCACCCGTCGTCAGCGCCACCGCCACCACACAACGAGATGTCCGGGGGAGGGGAGCCCGGTGACATGGAGGACTTCTCGGGCCCGACGCCCGACGAACCCCCACCCCGTCTCCACCGTCAAAGGCAAGGTGCCCGCCACCGAGGCGGAAAGAAGAAGAAGAAGCGCCACCACAAACGCTATTCCGGCTTCATGGCGGCGGCAAAGACGACGGCGTTTGTCGGCGGTGCGTCACGCTCCGTGCTCGAACATCTCGGGCCGGTGGTCGAGTCAGCGCCGACGCTCCCGTGGCTCCCATCACCAATGTCCCTACTTCGCCCACCGCGACGGTGCGGGGGCCCTGGGGCCACCGCCCAGGCCGGCGAGATTCGGTTAGGGCGCACGGACCATAGGACGCCGACGGCTTCTTCACGGTGTGCAACAGAAGGCGGGCGGCAGCCGCCACCGCCACGCAGACGGGCACGGTACCGCCGTAACCTCGTGGTCGCTGCTTTCAATTGCTTGAGGGAAGGACATGTCGTGGCTCATTGCACCTTCCCGAGCCGATGCTTCTCTTGCCGCCGTGAGGGACACCTCGCCGCGGGCCGCCTGGGCCCGGTGGTGGGGCGGGCTCTGGGCGCCGCCGCTCCACACGCGCGCAAGCAAAGGCGCGGAGACTCGCTGGCGCCGCTGCGCCCAGATGCCGTGCCACTCCCTACGACATGGTGGTTGGGGAATTTCGCTCTCCACCGGCCCTCCTCGTCCGCGGCGCGGCCCGGACATGGTTGTCGGCGGCGGCGCCACGCTCCATCGGGGGGCAACGAGGGAGGCGCGGCGGCGCCGCCGCTCATTCTGGGGCCTCCTCCATGAAGCAGGCACCTCCACCACCTCCCCACCACCACCACGCACTTTGGGACTGGGCCAAGCGTGGATGACGGCGAGGTGTCCTTAATCAACGCCGCGTTTGCCGGCGTCGGTCGAGAGCGACCTCACTTCATTGTTGTCAACCGCTTCGCTTCGGTCTGCAGGGGCCGAGGTGGACAACCTCGACCGACCGCCTCGGTTGTGCTTGTGATCGATCGCGGCGCGCCCGTCGTCACCACTGCGATGATCTCGAACTTCCTCGACGACAACCTCGGCCTCACCGGCAATGAAGTATCCGTTCGTGTCCATGAACCCGATGATTTCGTGGTCCGGTTCCACCACTGGGAGGACCGCGACAGGGTCTTGGCACTGCAACCATCCGATGAGCAGATGCCACTCAAGTGGATGTGATGGGCGCGCCGCGACGAGAAATTCCCGGCTCCTTTAGGTTTTACGTCCTACTTGCTTTCAAGAGACTCCCGCTTCACGCGCGCAATGTTGAGGTCACACAGGCGATCCTAGGCCGTGGTACAAGGTCCAGGGGGTGGAGCTATAGCCTGGTACCCAGACCGCTTTGTCTGGAAGTGGACCGTGAGCGGTTAATACACCTCGGCGCAAAGGAGCTATGGAAGACCGCGGCGCCGCCAAAGGTCAAATTCTTCTTTTGGCTTGGCCTTCATGGGCTCTTTGTGGATGGCGAGATTTGCATGCGACATGGGCTTCAGAATTGCGCGGATCGCGGCGCTTTGCGTTCGCTTGGGACGAGACCGCAGACCACCACCTCGATAGCGTCGCGTCTTCACGAGAGAGGTATGGCACCGCATCCTTGACAAAGAACCTTGAGAGACTATGCCCTACCGCGCCGGACACCTTGGTGCTTTGGTGGCCACGTCGGGCGGGCAAGTTGCAAAGGTCTTCAGGAAGGGGTTTGATTCATCGCTGCTTCTTGCCACTTGGGAGATCACGGGAAGGAAAGGGAACCGAGAACCTTCGACAATCGCGCGCGAACTCCGGTTGGTCTTGTAGCTGCCACCAAAGCCGAGGCCGAGGAGTGGATTGCCGTGGGCTACAACAGCCTGGCACGGGTGGTCACGGCAGCGGGGGCAACTAGTCACAGCGACCCCCGCCCCTTTCCCCGAGCACAACTGTGTAACCACTTAGTACAACCGGTACTTGGCGCCGCTAGAGCGGTGAGTTGTGTATGTGTGTTTCTGTATGCAGCGGTCAATTCGTTTTGGCCAAAGCGGGCAGCGTGTAAAAACTCTATTTTCCTCTTAATGCAATACGTACAATGCGGTTTTGAAAAAAAAAAAAAAAGGAATATATAATTATACTTAAGGAAAGGCAACTCAATACCTTGAGTACTGCAGAAAAATAGAGTTTTAAATTTATTTGAGTGAATAGTAAGGGTTAAGATTAAACATCAAATCCAATTTGAGGTTGCAAATGTTATTTCATTCTATCTCACTTTTAAGCCATTTATGCTACCATAGTAATTGAGAATGCAACATTAGAGCTGCACTTAACATATGATAGGAAAAAACATTATAGTAATGAATAAAATCTAATTCTGAAAATCAAAATATAGAACGTACCTTGTTAAGGTTTTAACTAAATGCATATTAAAGATACATGGGCTCCTATGCATAAGTAGAAAAACTATGGATATAATATGGACACAATTCCGTATAGAATAATTGATAACTTAATCTGAATCAGATATAGATTGCAAAGTATCTCTAAGTGCATTGTGCTAGAAAATAGATAAAAGTGAAACAAAGCATGAAGATAATTAGTTGTGATTAATTGTATATACTAAACAAGAACTTTTCATACTTTTGTTTACTGTAGGATTCGTTCCGACCTATGGCAAGCCATGGATCCAGGGACTACTGTTGTATTGATTGGTGCCTGCTTAATGGGGTTCGACCAGCTAGGGGACTACTAGCTGTGATTTCCTATTATAGTCATATAAATGAGTTTGTGTTCTGCTGCTCCATATGTTTGGTAGTCCATGTTCATGAGTCACCATTTGATATGCATAACACTACTAGTCCTTCAAAAAAAGGCCGGTTGTAGAAATTGAGCAAACAAACATTTCAAAAGTGGTATACCTAATGTGAAAAAATAAGTATGCAAATTTATTGTAAGTGTGAGAAATTACTCTAAGGTTTGCAGTAGCAGTCTATACCAGACTACCAGTAACCAATCCCGGCATAAATAAAAGAAACTCTTTAAAAGTACTCACTTAATTTAATATCATAAAAGAGACATCTTTCTTATCAAAGCTATTTTTAGATTTCTTAAACTAGAGTCACTCACTGAACTCATTTTAGATTTTTTTTTTTTTCATTTTGGATCATTTTGAAGGAATTCTACATCAACAAGACACTGTGTTCAATTCAATTGCTATGAGCCTTTTTACTACTATATCTTTGAGCAGGTACACTAATTTTAACATGGGAGGTGCTAAAACTTGTTATCAACGTACCGAATTTCAAATAAAAAATTTACGTTCCTAATGCAGTAGAAATTGATATAGACTCTTTGTTTTGGCATACTATTATTTTGCATTGCTAGAAATAACAAGACAATTATTTCACAAAGATGAAAAGGCAAATATATAAATATAATGATATTTGAGTATCTGAATCTAAAATTAATGATAGTAAGATGGTACCTTGTCACTTCTTATGCCAAGAATTCCATATGACCAATCTCGATAAAAACAGGCCTTTGCAAACCATGTGAGCATAGATCGAGCACAGTACCACAGTAATGACAAAGAAGTTGACTCGTCCTCCTTTCCTTCCTCATCATCTTCTTCTGATGTCTCTTCCTCATCATATTCTTCTGATGTTTCTTCCTCTGATGTCTCTGCCTCTTTTCCTCCTTCACAACTTTCTTCTTCTATCTCTTCCTCTGATGTCTGTCCCACTTCTCCACAACCTTCTTCTGTCTCCTCTGGCATCTCTCCCTCTTCTCCATCTTCTATCTCCTCCATCTCTTCTATCTCCGCTTCTTGTTCCAACACTTGTGTCTCTTTCTCATCCACCATCTCCTCCGCTGGAACAGACTCAGAGCCTCTGGACTCAAGACATGTGGGCTGCGGCGATGATTTGACAGAAACTGGAAGAAGAACACCTGATCTGCGTAGTGTGACACTCCTGAATACTTGCCCCAGCTGTTGGTACCAACTCTGTGCAAACTGCAGTACTCCAGCACCGGCATTGTTTATGGATCTACGGATGGAAAACTGGTCAAAGCTCTGCCCAGAGTGCTGCCATCCTTGAATAACCAACTGCCCCTGCCGGACCATGCTTTGTGCCCTCTTCATTACCGCTGTGAGGCTGACATGTATCCATTGCCCAAAGGAACTCCCCTTGCAGCGGGCAATCCAGGCGCAAGCAGCAGCAAGTCGGTTCTCCACCCAGCTGCTGTCATCATCATCCCCACGATGGAGATCCTTCTCGATCCGGCGATAATCGAGAAGATCTAGGATGTCTTCGGCTTCATACAAAGCAGACTTGAGATCCATCTTCATCCGGTCCAGTATCTTCAGATTGCTTTGAGACTCTTTGCCTTTGGCTGCTCTGAGAACCGTCTGCTCCTCCACTACACCAAGCGTCTGCTTCAGCTTTGGGATAGTTTCATTCTCTAGCTCCTTGAGCTTTTTGATGCGTCGAACACAAAGAAGACAAAGATCTTGTTAACGAGCAAGCTGAGGATGGGCCTCAGAAACCATCCGATTACAGTTAACCACCATCCTATCACCAAGTTTCCCATGGAATCCCTGCTTTGATTTCCCAGCGGCCTAAGATGAAGGAAGGAAGATGGATGCACAAATAGTTAAGTCAGATTCTCTGGTACATACCACGCATCATATGTTAAAGCAAACGTACGCCACGACAGGTGATGCATTAGAGAAAACCATTACCTGAAGGTGATCAACTTTTTGCAGTTAAACACTAGGCCATCGCTCCAAACCTCTGATCTTCCAAAAGCTAGCCATAGCCCATAATGCTACAACTACACTCTTAGGGAGAAGACAGAGTGGGTGAAGAAGACGACGGATGGATGGGTACTAATGGTGGTGAGAACACAGTGCTTGCTTCGCTCTTGCCTCCTCTTGGACTCTTTGAGGCAGGATCAATAATTTGCTCTCGCCTTCGGGCCTCGGCTGTGTGCAACAGTAGTAGCCGCTAGCCGGCCAATAACAGTAGCAGCATCTGTTGCCGTGTCCATCTTTTCGGCGAAAAAGGACACAGAAACGTTGGAGAGAGTTAAAGTAGTGAGCAGGGCAGGAATCTTGAATAATACTCGCGCGCCCACCTTTTATCCTTGGCCTGCTGTTTTTACCATGCCATTGCAATTTTGCAAATACCTGATATTCTTTGTTTCTTGCGTAAGTATGGCACTCTAATGTTTCATCAAAAAAAAAAAGTATGGCACTCTAATCAGTGATCTGTAGCAAAATCTTAGGCGCCATTTGGTGGCAATTAATTCAAGGGTGCTCCAGCTCTGAGAGTACTGCTGCCTACTGTTAAATGTATTTCTCATTTGTATTTCTATGTTTGTAAATATAAGTTGCAAAAATAGAGTACTTGCTAGTTTTTTTTCGCGATCGGGCCATTTTCACCGTATTTCATTAAGGAGGAAAACCAAATCCAAATCTGATAAACCCCGATGTCGGAAGACATAATGTAAAAAAAACACCAACTAAGACTTAAAACAAAAACGAAAAGCAAAAAAAAAGCGAGGGGGACCCTCCACCTAACAACCCCCAAGCAGCGGCACCTAAACAAATGATAACTCAACACATATGTACTAATAGTGATCGGAGCCATAGAAGAAGCACGCCGGCAAAGAAAGATTCGCCAGAAAAGGCGACGAACTCGGTGGCTAGTAGATGAATATACATATCTCTTTCCGGATACATGTATTATTTGCCTTCATACCAAACAATCGTTGTGGTTGTATTTTGGACGTCCATATCCACAGGTGAAAATCACTCGAATATATACGTATTTGCACCGGCTGCTGCCTCGTTCAACTTTCCCGCAACAGGGCGCGCGGCAGGGCGTCCGCCATACGGCCGGCAGACGGAGGCAGAGGCCATGTGTAAATGTAGCCCACACCTGCACTCGTCGTACGCCTCGAACAGACGCGTTCGACGACTCACGACTCATGACTCATGACCACACCTGCACCTGTCACCACTGCCAAACATTGAAACTGGATGCTGGAGTAGCAGTGCAATGCTACCACCACTTGCTGGCTCACGACCATGGTAGCCCAGCCGTTCGTCGTCGTTCTTCACTGCTGTGAGAGTGAGACCGTGACTAATTCCAACGGCCTTCTCCTTGACCGACTACGCCCTCGTCACCTACGCTGTCCAAACCCAAACCACCACGTACAGTGCAACCCGTGACCGACTCCATGGAAAGTTTCTGGCTGCTTGCTGCGTGCTGTTAGTGGAGGGACCCGGCCCGTCCTCTCATAGCTGTGGCCCGTCCTCCGTGGTTGACTGAGGGTTCTTTCGCAACATTTCAATGTACAAACGCGGTGAATGAATGTACGAACGCGGCAGACTAAATAATTCATCTTTGCCAAGTACTAAAAAAAAATCTGCATTTCTCAACCGAACCCATATATGTATATACTACTTTATATATATACTTGGGTGCGTTTGGTGTGAGGACCAAATTGGATAGAATACGATGATATATGGATAATGGGATAAGGATATCCATGATGCATGTTTCGTTGGGTGGGTGGGACGAGCCATTTGTTTTTTTTGGTTTGGTTGGGTGGATTAAAGTGGATGAGATTAGGATGGTTGGCAAAGTATATTTATGACTTAAAAATAATTACAACTAATTAGACACTAACAAATATGCATTAATACTAACTATGTCATGATACTCACTAATTTAAAATAAATATGTCATTAGCACCATTAATAACCTAATTAGCACACAAAACATGCACTAATCAACATATTAGCACTTATCAAAACTAATCCTACCGTCACACACTAATAATCCTTAATTCATATACAAATGACAAAGATTAGATGACATGGATGAGTTGGTTCTAGAGATTTTTATGAACCAGAAAATTCAGCATATGAGGGTATATTCCATGGATTTGCTGGTCCCAGTGATCCATCCTACCAAACACTAGTGATCTAGGGATAATCCAATCCAACCACATCCAACCAACTAAACAACCCCCAAGGGGATATGCCAAGGGACCAAGAAGAGAGGCATGATATTTGTATATGAATATTAAATTTATATCGTTAGTCATTAATCATTTGTCGTAGAGATAACATTTGAATTGCTTCCATGGGTACATCCTTAACGTAAAGGAAATATATCATCATGAAAATAACTTTTACTAGCTTCCTTGTTCTCATAGATATGGGAAACAGTTGGATATTTCCATGATTTTTTTTCAGATTATTTATCTAGATCGGATAGAGAAAAGTTACTAGCTAAAAGAAAATTACAAGCGAGATATCCATTGTAGCACACATACCAGAAATAGATGCAAAATGAATATTAATATTCAAGATTTTTTCATATGCATGCATGTAAATTACCAGAATGGATATCTATTTCCACCAAGCTCCTACGGTCGCAGCCCGTGTCACGTTGGGCTCATCATCTTTTATAGTCTTCTTATCTTATATTCAATTGTTCTTCGAGTAGACTTGTATTTTTGCTTTCTCTGATCTTCATACTCCTACACATACAGTACACTAGTGATACTACAAGGAATACAAGGAAAACCGTGATCCATTCTAATGTGACTGTGGGTAGGGCCTGCTTGTCCGGCAACAATAATTTGTCTCGACCGACCGAGAGCATTGCTCGTTCACCTTTCCGGCTACAAGGCCGCTGCTCTGCTACACGGCCGGCAGAACGCCGAACCCACAAACCTGTGTTGCAGTTTGGACGGTCCAATAATAATCAAAGGTCGTACACATCGAACAGATGCATGTGGATCACGCGATCCAGCGTCTGAAAATGTTTCACGCAGCACCTTCTTCCCAATATTTTTGGTTCTCTCTCTAAACTAACCGAGCTAAGTTACAATTTCTGCCCTGCACCTACAAATGTTGAAACGTCTCGATCCCTGCTAACACGTCTGCGCCCAATACGTACGAATCATCTTTTACTCAGAGCTCACGCATCTACGGGTATGTCGTAACCAGATTTCACACGAAAACCGGATCCATGTGTTTTCCAGTTACTGAAATTTAATTAATATAGAACTACCTGTATATGCCTTATCCAGTCTTTCCACATAGAAGTATTTGTAAACAAAGTCATCCATTTATAGTACCTCTACTAAGCTTCTCAATGAAAGCTGGAGCGTGACTTCAAAGTTTTCGGTCACTTGCCAAGCCCTTGACTTCAAAGTTAGCTGCGTACCTAAATCGTTAGTGTCACTTCTACTTTCTAGGTCCACAAATTAAGGCATATGGTGCTTAAGGGCTTTGGATTTTGCAATTTGCATTAAGATCTTTGATGATATCAAGGATTAGTTTTTTTAGTCATGTTACTCGAAATCTTTGATCTCACTATAAATTCCTCAATGATCATACGTCTTATTTTGTCATGCATTTCTACAACTTGATGTTCCACGACAAAGAATCTGATGAACCACACGTAGCCGGTCTCTATTTTAGTCACACTATCATGCACTGATCTTAGAAGCTCAGCTTGATAAGTAGGCATCAAGTTATAACAATTATCCCACTTCCCATATATGATGTCCAATGTAATGTTATAGTCTTGTCGATCTGAAGATAGTCTAAAATAATTTTTATTTCTGTTGAAAAACAAAAAGTATCAACGTACTACATGCGGACCAGTTTATAAGACAGAGTAGTTTATCATAGCTTGATCTCCCTTTATTGGCCAAATTCCTATAAGCTGGAATTCTAAAAGGTGAAATGAGAGGCTGTTTGGATTCGTAACTTCTTCTGAAAGCTCGCTTATAGCACTGCACGAAGCAAAATACCAGAATGCCCTTAGAGAGGATGATTGATTTGTGCTCATGGTGCAAATTGGGAAGGGTAGAATTGTCTATTAACATTAGAAGCTGGGTTGGATTAGCTTGGCAAATTGTACGAATTTGAACTCTCTAGATTTTATAAGCTGTTAAAAGAAGGACTGTTTGGGTGCACAATCTGGAGCAATCCAAACGGGGACCGGGGCAGTCTCAATAATTCGTCTCGACCTGCGGCTGGACAGCGTTCATGTGCCGCTCGTCCATCTTTCGGGCTACAACAAGGCAGGGGCGTCTGCCACACGGCGTGCGTGCCCAAGTGGACGGTCATCGTACGCCTCGAAAAGACGACTCATCAGATCACATGCATGGGTCTGCATCACCGCGACCGTACATCTGCAGACGGTTTGAAGCACATGGCCACCAGACCCCAGGAAAACCACATCACAGACGTGGATTGAGCATAATCCGAGACGCGGAAAATCCACCGGATGAACCATTAATCCACTATATAATATATGCATCTTAACTACCCAAAACCAGCCATTACAGTAGATTTTAATACTCCCTCCGTTCCACAATACTTGCAATTCTTTTGACTCATATAAACTGCGTTTGACTGCTCATCTTATTTAAATTTTTTTATGTAAATTATAAAACAAACAAAACGTCATTACAATATCTTTAGTGATGTAATAAGTCATAACACAAGTGGTAATATTCTTATTAAAAAAAGTTGAATAAGGCGAGAGGTCAAAAATAGTTTATATGAGTTAAAGATGGTAAAGTAGTGTGGAACGGAGTGAGTAATTTCCGTCCCACCCCACCGGACAGACCATGACGACTGACTTGCTAGATCAACATGTTGAACATTTCTCCAACATTTCACCTTGGATTCTTTGCAGCATATTTCACCCCGTGAATGTACCAACATGGCAGGCTCAATAATTCGCTCTTCGTCGTCGTGTGCCACAGTGCAGTGGTGTACTATGCTACTAGCAGCCGTGCCCATCTTGCATTGTCTGCGAAAATGAGCATAGATGGGCTAAACGAGCCAAAAAGCAGTGCAAGGCCTACACTAGCTGTTAGCCGGTGCCAGTCATCTTGAATAGCCCTCGCCCACCTTTTATGTTTGAGATTTTTGTGTTTTATCCCGTACTTCTTTTTTTTCTTTGTTCAGGTAATATATATGCAAATTTCTTTTATAACGGTATAGTAGTCAAAACCTAGCTAAATTGTATTGAAGATGCTCACTCTCCCTACATACTCGATTCGTATACAAAATGGCCAACATATATGAAATAGATGCAAAATGGATATACATATTCAAGACTTTTTAGCATGCATGCATGAAATCCATCTGTACTATGGTAAATAGATATCTATATATTTCCACCACGCCGTGGGACGGTGATCGACCACTAACCAGCTACTATTAGGTCACAAGTCGTGTCAGTGTCACACGTTGAGCTTATCCGTCCTCTTTATTCATGTGTTCTTCGAGGGAGATTGTATTTTTGGTTGCTCTAATCTTCCATATACACCAGTGAACACCAGTGAAAGTCATACTTCCATTCTAACGTCGTTGTAGTTGGGCCTACTTACTGATTGTCCGGCAATGACCTGGTCAATAATTCACCTCGACCAGCCGCTGGACGGTTCATGCATGTGCTTGTGTAGTACGTGTTAGCACTGCCTTTCAGGCCGTGACTGTACCATTTCAGCCCGTGAATGTACAGAAGCTTGCATTGGCTGCGTGCTACAGTGTTACTAGGCCACTAGCGGCCATTGCGGCCGTGTCCATCTTTTTGGTGACAAAGGACACAGATGCATGCATGGGCATGAGCCAAAAGCAGTGAGCACAGGCCTAGCACTAGCCAGGGTCAGGCATCTTGATAATCCTCGTTCATCATTTATCCTGTACTTGATTTTTTTTTCTTTGTTGAGCGGATATGGCATTTTGTTATTGTTTGACTATAAAAATATTGTAAAGTACTATTTTGTATAATTGTTAATTATATACTCTCTATTTGCATGCAGGTCTCCTAGGCTTCCTTCAGTTTAAACTTTTGGATAGGATTTGTAGACAAAGTCAACATGTGGACATAAGTCTTTGGCTACTTGTATTCATGGACAAAAAGTCATCCATTTGTACCTGTCCACTAAGCTTTGCAATGGAAGCTAGAGCATGCATGGCAGCAAGGTTTTCTCACTTGCCAAGCCCTACACTAGTACCCATTTTCTTTTAAGTGATGGGCGAAATTTGTTTTTTTCGCCGGGCGGGCCCGGGCCCGCCTCTCCCAAGAAGGTCACGGTTAATGGCGGATTAACCGTGGCGGGACGTCGCTGCGTGCCCGTCACGGTAAATAAAAAAAAAAAAAAGAAACCCTAACCCACGGCCGGACGCACCAGCGGGCCGGGATGGCCGGGCCCGCCAGCACCGTCGTTGCGGATCGCCACCACCGCCGCTAGATCACGCCGCTATGGGGACGGATCGGCCGCCGCGATGGGGGCGGATCCGGGTCCCATGCCGGCCTCCACCGGATCATGGACGCTCTCCACGGATCCATCGATGGAGGGCCGCCGCGACGCCGAGGGAGGGAGGGTCCCCGCCGCCGTGGATCCGAGCCGGGGAAGCTGGAGCTCGAGCCCTCCCTCCGTCGAGATCCGCCGAGGAAGCTGCCCTCCGTCCGGATCCGCTCGAGGAAGACGCCTCCGCCCGGATCCTTCGGCGAAGCCGTCGGCCGAGGATCCGCGCGGCGCCACCGGATCCGCCACCACCGCCGGATTAGCCGGCGCGCGCGCCGCGTCGCCAGGTGGGCGACCCACGACCGCCGTGGCACAGCGCTTATCGCGTCCCCGCGGGCCAATGCCCTCCAGAAGCACAGCGCGCCGCCACGCCATGAAGTGTAGGGAGGAGGGGTAGGGCGCCCATGTGGGGAGCTTGAGGGAGAGGAGAGGGAGGGAGGCGCGGTGGGGAGGAGGGAGAGGAGAGGCACAGGGTGCTCGGGGATGGGGAGGGAGAAGGATCGAGTGGGTGACTGGGCCGAGAGAATGACCGAAGGTGAGGATGAAAACCCTAGTGTCTTTGTAATATATATGGCCCGATAGCGAGTATGGTTTGGGCTTCGTCATGGGCCTTAGGTTATTTTTGCGTGACGGGCTGTTTTTAATGTGCCCGCCTCCGAAAATGGGTGCATTTTCCGTGGCATGTATTTTACGTGAATGTGCCCGTCACGGTAAGTAAAAAGTGTCTGTCACGCAAAATCATGGGGATTAACCGTGACGGGCAAACAGAACGTACGCCCGCCCACGTAAAAATATTTTCTAGGTTGACGCAAAATCATTTCGTTACTAGTGCTATAAGTAACATGTCTTCACTTCCATGTTAATTGCATGCCGAAATTTGTTGACTGTCACTCCTACTTTTCTAGGCCCACAAATTAAAGACATCATGGTGCTTAAGGGCCTTCTATTTTGCATTTGACTGTTCGATGATATCAAGGATTATTTTTTTAGTCATAGCACTCTTTGATCTCAAGACAAATTTGTCAGTGATCATATGTCTTGTCATGCATTTCCACAACTTGAGATGTTCCACAACAAAGAATCTGATGAAACTCAGATAACCATTGAGCTCTTCAGTCTCTAGTTTAGTGAAAAATCATGCACTGATATAAGAAGCTCAGCTTGATAAGTGGGCATCATGTCACAACAATCATCCCACTTCACATTTATGATGTCCAATGCTATAGTCTCGTTTGAAGATAGTCCCAAATAATTTTTATTTCTGTTTCAAAACAAAAGTACCATGTACTACCTGTGGACCAGTTTATAAGACAGAGTTTATCATAACATGGTCTCCCTTTATTGGCTAGTAATTAGTCACACCAATGCATATATGTGGTGACTGGTGTCACTGTAGTACTGATCAGTCATGCATAACTTTTGGCCCCACTAAAGTGTCTTGTTCCTAAACAATTCTTTTGGGACACCCTGTTTGAAATATTAGGTTTCTTGGCCTAAACTTAGAAAAATTCCCCTCCACCCTCCTATAAGAAGGCCTCCAGCATCATACAGATAGTTGTAAGAAGAAAATCCAACCAACAAACTTTGCATTGTGGCCTGTTCTGTTCTTGGCAGGAGAAACAAAGATGAGGCCTCAGGTGATACTTGCCGTCACTCTAGCTGGTCTCACAGTCTTCGCAGCTGAAATGCCGCTCGGCAAAGGTGACGATTCAGAATCCTCTTGTCTACATGCCCAGGATCATCACTTATTATACGTTTTGATGCATGCACACTACTCAAAATTTTGACTGAATTACTTGCTGTTTTCGGTGGCCACAGGGTACAAGGAGGAAGCTGGAGCGGCCGTCGCTGCAGACACTGCCGGCGCGAGCTCGTGGCCGTGCTGCGACGACTGCAGTTATTGCCTCAGGATGAACCCGCCGAAGTGCCGGTGCGATGACATTTCGCTGCACGGGTGCCGCCCTGAGTGCAAGAAGTGCGTCAGGTACACGCTCACCGCCGACGAAGACAACATCGAGATGCCGGCCACCTCCACCGCAGGCCGTCCCGGCCCGGTCCGCACCTACCGCTGCGAGGACCTGCTCACAAACTTCTGCGAGCGACGCTGCACGCTGGCGCCGGCGGCAGTGTTCCTGGGTGAGGCCTTCTGATCGGACCGGCCGTCTGCTACATGCATGGCAACTCGAGTTTGCTTCTCCTTGAGGTTTTTCAGGGAAGAAACGAATAATGTCGCGGATTGGCTCGATGCTTGCTCTTGCTCGTGATTGGTGTTGTAGTAGTGTGTTTCTGAATAAAGAGCCATGCCATGCTCATGCATGATGCATGCTGTGCTCAAAGCACTGTTGTTAGCTGGTTTTCAGTTACCAGCTGCTAGAGTTGGTATAGGATGCTACCTTTTGCATGCGTGTGTACCTTTGCATGTTGTCGAGTGTTTGCAGGTCGTTACTAATAAGCTGCTTGTTTGTGTGACTGAAAATTCCATCTGCTTAATAAAATACGTGCCTCTGCGTGATCTAAAAAAATGTTGTCGTGTGTTTGCAGCTATGGTCACGACGACTCATGAGTTTTTAGGAGAGTATCCTGGTTATTCGTTGTATTGCCCAGAACTTTTCCTGCGATGCCCAAAAACGTTTTGGAGGACACTAATCTTTCTGCAGGCAGAGGACATAAACCGGAGGGTCTGAACACGGGTCCACGGCCGAGCAGAAAGCCCCCACACCGTCGACGCGGAGGGCCACCCAGCTTTTTTTTTTTTTGATAATGACACGTGACAACGCAGACGCTCATAACATGCACGACACTCCACCTGTTGAACACACGACGCAAACCCTACCCCTACGAGGCACCTCCGAATGACCGAAAGCACCCGGCAGATCCGGAGATTCTCGAAGTTACCAATGGGCCTCGTCGTCGACGGGAACGCCGCTACCACTTAATGCATAACGCCGGAAAATCCCGAGAAAATCCCAAGAAAAGGTGTGAGCACCGGGATTTGAACCCCGGTGGGTAGCGCCCCATTGGACCGTCCAAGCGAGGAAAGCCCATGGCCTGAAATTCTTAAGGACAAAAAAAATGGATCAAGAATGCCCTAGGCCCGCACTCGGATGGGCCTACATGGAACGCGATCACTCTCGCTGACGTCAGGGTGTTCGTTTGTCTGGTTTATCTTCTTTCAGCTCTGCTAAAATCAGCCATCAACCAAAAATCGGCCGCACATTCCGTCCCTCTATTCCCATTATGAATGAGCACTCTTGAAAAAATGGTTGGTGCAGAGTTTCAATTTTAACACAGGAGCACAAGGGATGGAATAGCATGGAACACAATGAATTCATCTTATCTTATATTCATCGAGATATATAACTTTTTAGCATCCTACCGAATGTTCACTCTCCAATTAGCACCTTACCGGTTGCCGCTATTTCTTAGCACCGTGCTGCTGCAAACTTCTACATTTTTAGCACTTTTGCCTATGTGGCAGCCCACCTCACTTCTCCACGCTGTAACAAGTTTGCAAAAAAGATGCTCAATGCCCCCGCCATCCCGTTATCCCCTTCCTCCGATTCTGTTAAAAAAAAAAGCGTGTCGTCCCTTCCTCTCCCCTTTCCCCGCCGATGCGTGGGTCCCACATGTAAGCTCCTTCTTCAACCTCCCGCCATGACTACACAGCAAGCTAGATCGAGGGAAGGAGAAGGGAGCAGCTCGCCTAGTACCCCCGCCGGGCTGTCGCCCGGGCCGGCGGCCTAGCTTGACCAGGGTCGCCGCACACCGGAGCAGGAAGGGCCCCCCGCGGTACTATCGCCGGAAGCCGCCGGCGTGAGCACCTTACCACCGCCGGTGTGCTCGGGCGGCGTGGCCCTCCCCAATCGGCGGCGGCCCTCACCATCGGCGTGGCCCTCGCCGTCGAAGCTGCAACGCGGGCGCGCCAGCCCCCATCCCACGGCGGCGCGGCGCCCCGATCGTTCGTCCTTCCGTGAAAACGAAGAAGAGAAGGGCTTCAACGCAATTTGAATTCTATCTCGGGGTTAGTTAGGTAAAAGCGCTAGAAATAGAGTTTTCCAAAGTAAGCTTAGTGAATTTTGAAATAGCCTAGGGGTCATGATGCAAAGCATTTCTTTTTTTTTTTAACGAGACATAGGAAACGAGGGGATCGATGTCCGTAGGGGGCATTCAAGTCTTTTTGCGACTGGTTCCAGCGTGGAGAGGTGAGGTGGGCTGCCACAACGGTTCAGGGTTGATGTCTGGATACGGCTGAGAGCTTTCTCTTTCCATAGCAACGACAGTTAATAGCACTAAACTTGTTATATTGTTTGAACAGCAGATTAAAACACAATTTTATAAAGAAACCAATCCAGGGAATGTTGACATAGCAACGACTAGACGCGAACTTGAGATATTGAGCTTGGACTTAATGACAGACCATCTTTGAGTTCATTGATGCTGAAAAAGACACCTTAATCTAGTAAAGAAATCTCAACAGCATAATAGTTTTATTATGAAAATCATATTTTTAATTTCTAAAAAGATAAACATGCATCTGGCAACACACATCAAATACAGAAGAAATTCAATCCAACATAGATGAAGCCAACGGTGACAACTGAGGCTACGTTGGGTAGTTGACATGAAAAGATCCGGCCAGCAGCTACTGGGATTATATTGCGATGTCATGCCTGCTTGGAAGTAACCCCACGAGGCCGGGGGCCATGGTCTTCGGCCGAGTTCCACTGGAGCAGCATCCAGACCATGGATGACCCTATATATTGAAATTAGGGATCATGGTCATCAAAGTAAACTTAATACAGTGCTAATTTAGCTGTAGCCGACAAAAAATTGAGTTTGTTCAAGTATGCATGCATGTGTCGTACCTGCGATGAAGGTGTACGGGGCGAGACTGGCTGCACTAATGGCGTGGTACACCACGCACTCGACGCCCAGGAAGCCGATGACGTAGACGAAGGACAGGAAGGTGGCCACGTAGAGAGGCTTGCTGCTGAGGTTGAAGCCGCACAGGAAGCAGAGCGTGCACGACAGCAGCGTCCACATCGCCATCGTGCGCCCATGAACGCCGGTCACTGAAAGACCACCAGCAGGGGTGTGTATACCGTACAACTTACAAGTTGAGAGCTCAGCATAGAATTTGAACTTTGAAGGTTACTAGCACGCACCCTGTATCTCGGAGAAGATGTTCGAGCAGAGCGATGCTGAGCCGAAGAAGCACGACCAGGTAAGCGCGACGCGCAAGGCGCCGACAGCGATGAGCCACCACCCCAGTGCCGGGGGCATGCCGCGCTTCTTCAACGTGCCGGCCATGGTTGCTTGATTGGGTACCTAGCTAGGTCCAATGACACGAAACAATATGGAATGTGCTGTTCCTGCCTCACTCTATTTATAGGGTACCGAGGGCTAAGACTGTGCAGTCTTCATCGTTTAAATGCACCCTCTATCTGTCCTAGTCACTAACATTCTCTCCTCTATACCAATTTCTCCCGCACCCATCCATCCTTTATATGTCTACTCTATACCAACTACCATTAGTAGGGCCTACATATAATTTTATCTAAATATAGCCGAGTGAGAAATTATTTTGAATTATTTATTAAAACGAATTCAATGGAGTAATCACAATTTATTTAATTTGGTTTTTTTTGGTTTTGTAAGTTATAACATTTTATAGTTACTTGAATAATAGGATCCGCCACAGCCTGCTCTCCCCCTCTCTCTCCTCTCTCTCCTACGCATGTGGTCGGCAAGTGCGGCTCCCCTGCACCACATTGGCCGGTACGGGACCCCGCTGCACAATTTTCTCATGGCAAATGCGCAAGTGCGGCTCCCCTGCACCACATTAGCCGCTACGGGACCCCGCTCCACAATTTTCTCATGGCAAATGTGCAAGTGCGGCTCCCCTGCACCACATTAGCCGCTACGGGACCCCGCTGCACAATTTTTCTCATGGCAAATGCTTGTACCGGATTGTTTCAAGCAGAGCAGTGCACCTAGTCTAAGTAGTGCAAAAACATTGTCCTTATTCACCGGTAGCCAATTGTGTTGAGGTAACGAGCGACGAACAGTATCGATTGGTGGCTAGTGACTGGTACCTGTACACATTGTCATTGTTGGATGCACGGGCGGAGCTACGTTGGCCGGACTGGATGGCTGCACCGACGCCGAAATCGTAAAAGCCTTGTAGTATGTGGATTTTTACCGTGTTCGCACCCCTCAACCCAAGTAGCTGTACCCACAGGCCAAGTTTTTCGAACCGGACCGGTGATCGAACCGGTGAGGCCGTCGGTTCAATGGTTCATTGGTCCAACCGTTTAGAACCGTTCAAACCGCTGGTCCGATAATAATGGACCGTTTTATCGAACCGGCCACAAATTCTTTTGAACCGGTATATATATATATATATGTATATATATGATTTAAATTGACAATCAAGCAAAAAAAAAATATAATAATTGGCAAATGCAACGACATAATTTAATGGTAATACGGCTCACTCATACTCATAGTTAACAGAATCACAATATAGCCATATAGATAGGTTGACATTGTCTTAAAATCCAAAATAAATGTGTGTGATAACATAAGTTTCATCACAGATTCACAGCACAGCCATATAGATATAGGTTGATAACATAAGTTTCATCACAGATTCACAGCACAGTCATTCCAAAATAAATGTGTGTGATAACATAAGTATCTAGTCCAGGATGTCACTACTACTAGTGCTAGCGAATCAGAACCTTCGATGGAGGCTTGGACTTGGAGAGGGAGAGTTGGACCAGAGCAGATCAGCAGCCGAAGCAGAGTCCCGCCGGCGCCGACGCCATTCTCCGCCTGCCAGCTGTGCCGTGCGCCGGGAGAGTTGGACCAGAGCAGATCAGCAGCCGAAGCAGAGTCCCGCCGGCGCCGACGCCATTCTCCGCCTGCCAGCTGTGCCGTGCGCCGCGCCGCTGCCTCGCCAGCGACCGCCGCGCGCCGCCTCACCAGCGACCGCCGCACGCCGCCTCGCCACCGCCCGCCGCGCGTCCTTTGCCACCGCCCGCAGTGCGCCCGCTGCCCGATGTGCGCCAGCCGTCGAGCAGGAAGGAAGGATGCGCCGGCCGCCGAGCTGGAGGGATGTGCCGCCGCCGAGCTGGAGGGATGTGTGCTGGATGCGCCGCCGCCAAAGAAAAAAAGAAAGTGAATTTTTCCCTCCCAGTTTCCCACTCACGGTCGGGCAGCAGGCAGTAACCCTAAAACGTGGTCCTGAATCACTTTTCCGATTTTGCCCATGGATAGACAATGTTGTCCTGATTCACTAGAGGGTATTTCTGGAAACCTAAAAAACCGCCCCGGTTCACCGGTTTAATTAAAAAACCGGCCGGTTTGACTGGTTTTTTCCGGTCCGAATGCATGGACGGTCTTTTAAGCAAACCGGACCGGTTTAGGCTCTGGTTCGGTCTTTTACAGGTCAAACCGCCCGGTCGGCCCAGTTCGAAAAACTAGGCCCACAGGCCAGCACGGAGAGCCCACAGCAGCCAACAAAGCACAATCTCACGTATGTAGGTAGCAGTCGTCTGCCGCCACCATCTGTGACTCTTCAACTGGTCGATTGCACGCTTGTGTTCCTGCTTCCCTCTCGTTCTCGTATTGCAATTCTGCTCGTTGATTCCTCTTCCATGCGCGCGCAGGAATTCTTGGTTCCGGCTGCACACCACCGCGCTAGGCACACCCCGCGCGCTTTAATTAGGAGGCGTGTGCGTGCATGGCTCTCTCCTCCCAGGCACGCGCGCGCGCCGCGCGGCTTTCTCCTCCTAGGCGTGGGTCCCCTACAACCCTGTCCGCGACGCACTGCGACGCAGAGTACTCCTCCCAGACACGCGACGCGGAGACAGGACTTTCCCGTCGCCGCCAGACAACAACCTATCAGATCCCGCTCAAACCTTCTTCTCACCAAGCAATCAACATGTTCTTCCCAATCTATCAACAGCAATACTCCTGAAACTCTCCCAGATTGGAAATTAAAGAACACAACATGATCAAGACAAGAATATCCGTCCACTATTGAAGAACATCCATCCAGGCAATAAATATCAGGTATATTTCAAGTCAAATTGCTACAGAATCTGGTAGTGAACTGTTTAACAACACCATAAACAGGCAAAAAGTATCACGTGTTCCTCCAAGATTGATACTTGCTGTTACTGTTTGACAGATTGCTAGAAAATCAGAGATGTGGTAGAAACTCACACATTTGCTACAAATTAACAGGTTGTCTTGGATTGCAACAGGCCAAGATCATGAAGAAATTCACATAGCAAGATATCAACATTGACATCAAGAGGCCCTCTATTTAGTGCATATTAGAACAAGTATTTCAAGTTAGTTGTCTTCCCAATTTGCTTTCTTCTGACTGTTTTAGATCCTTCTATGAGACCATGCATGTGATAGATTGCTACTATACATATCATCAAGAATTGACAGATTACTACAAGTCATAGGTTGGTAGGATAGTTACATATTGCTAGGTATTATCCACAGATTTTCATGTCTTCATAGCAGCTTGCCTTAACATTGGTGGTGCCTTCATAGCAGCTTGCCTTAACATCATTTTCTGGTGCCTTGAGATGGTTGTCCAACATGCAAGAAAAAAAGAGCATTAGTGCATATTAAAGAATTTTCACAGCTAGGAATTACTATTAGGAATTAACACATTAGAGCATATTATAGCATTACTGTTGGGGGTCAACTTTATTTTTAACTAAACTTCTAACCCAAACTTTGAAGTATGTTCATATAAATGTAACTTGCATGCGAAGGTCATCAAAGGAAAAGAGAAAGTCAAGATAAGAATGGTTATCATCGCGAAGGAAGTACGAAGACCTTCGCGGTTCGAAGCTTTCGTTGATGGAATCCAAGAGGAAGGCTTCGTCGAAGACCTTCGCAACCAATATACAAAGAAAGTTCAAGACAAGATATGCGAAGATAACAAGAATAGCCTTGAAAAGTTTAGATATAGAATTTTGTTTTTGTAAAGATTGTCATTTGTCCAGAATTACGAAGCCAGAGGGGCCTATAAATACCCCCGACATCTCTTGTAATGGACATGTTATACCCGTCACTTTGTGACCAAGTATTCATCAATAAACGTGTTTGGAGTATTCTTACCTAACATCTTGGCGCCCACCGTTTGTGTGTGTGCTCGAGCATACCCACGACCAATTAAAGACATGGGAAGACCGAAAAAACAAACCTCTGCGAGAAGAAACAAGATCACAGGAAGAAGGGCAAGATGAAGAAATGGAAGAACCAAGGGAGAAATCAAAATCACAAGACAATAAAAGCGAAGAACAAAGGCTCAAAGCACTTGAAGAAAGCTTAACAAGAATAGAAAAAGAACTTGAAGAATGCAGGCAACGCACAAGGAAAAAGACAATAAAGCAAAGAATTGAAGAAGCTGAAGCCAGATTGCGCAAACTAAATGAAGAACTTGAAAAACAAGAAAAAGAAGTCATCAACCTTGAGGAACCAAGCTCAGCGAACAATTCTAGAAAAGAAAAAGAACAAGACAAGATCACAACAGCAATTGACACAGAATCTCCTTTGTCAATAGACCTGTGTAAGATAAAATTTTGGCATTTTGCAATATTAAATAGCCTATTTTGCATGATTCAAATGATGCCTATAAAATAATTGGGCAATGACATGATGCCTACGAAATGTGGGCAATATAAATATTTGGGCTAAAATGAGATTATGAGTTGCCTAATGATCAATGAGTACGCGGCCATTGGTTTTTTTGAGAATTACACAAGTACAACGCAGACGCTCACAACACGCACGCACACTCACCCCTATGAACACACGTGCGCAAACCCTACCCCTATGAGCACCTCCGAAGGGCTGGGCGCGGCGAAGCAGATCTGGAGATTCTCGGTCACCATAGGCGCCTCGTCGTCGACGGAACGCCGCTACCACTTAATGCACAACGCCGGTAAATCTGGGAAAATCCCAAGAAAATGTGCGAGCACGGGATTTGAACCCCGGTGGGTAGCGTCCCACCTGGACCGTCCTACCATTGGACTACAAGCCATTGGTGATCATTGATCTTAATCATGGGCCCCCGGCCAAGAGATGGCTTATGCATGGCCCATGCAAGCTTGCGCTTCCTAGCTCAAAAGCTAACAGCTCCCTACACACACACGCCTATTATACGTGCCAAATATAAATGTACGGCAAAAGACTAATCAATTAGTGCAAGAAAGATCCGGTTAAACTAAGTGGGCTCATCGACTCATGAATGGTCCAGCGAACACGGCTTTCTGATATGAAGTTTGCAGAGATTAGCACCGGCCATGAAACAGCCCCTAATCTTAATTATGGGCTTCCAAGAAAGTTACTTATGCATGGCCCATGCAAGCTAGGCAGGGAAGCTAACAGGCCTCTATATACGCATATATCCTTCTCAGCTTTGTATGTATGTATGTATGTATGTACGCGTACAAAAACGATGAAAGCTTCTAGAAAGGCTGGATTACGTGAAGAGATAAGCTCCACCGACGATAAGATCGATTCAAACTTCAAAACTGTAAAATATCCCGGCGCCTTGGCCCTTGCCGCTCGGAGAAGGCAACGATTCAAAATTTGAAATACTCTATTGTCCGCGCACCTCGGCCGGGCGACGCTCCTCGCCAACTGATCGGTGGCGGCGCTCCACCCTGCACCGCCTCAAGCCTCCTACCCTAGCTCCTGCCTATAAAAGGAGAGTACTTCTTCCATCTCGAAGGGGAGCCAAAACATCAATATGCCGCCGCCAGGCTAGCTGCTGCACACGCGCTCCATCACACAGCACACCACACATCGCCGGCGGCCAGACTCCATCTTCAACATGCCGGCGCCCTGCTGCACACATACGACACCACCCACCTCTATCCATCACCGCTAGCCGCACACACACCTATCGCCGGCGATCTATCACAGCAGCGACGTCGTCGACCTCCTCGCCGCCCTCAACGTCGTCAACACCATCGTCAAGCAGTTCATCTTCTCCGGCAAGATCATCAACCATGTCTCCGGCAAGCCGAACATCTACGACATCGTCTCCGGCAAGATCGTCAGCCACGTCTCCGGCGAGCTGAACATTTACGGCATCGTCTCCGGCAAGATCGTCAACCACGTCTCCGGCGAGCTGAACATCTACACACAACCCCCGCGCCACCGGCTTCTTCATCGTCGAACATCATGCCAGCCCGGCCCATGCACGGTGAGGTTGTTTATATTTAGATTTATATTACGTATGTCTCTATGCATGGCAGCAGAAAGATACACATGCAAGAGTTTTGCCCGGCGGCGAACGGCAGAGGCCAGGCAAGCACGTGGCC
Organism: Hyparrhenia diplandra; assembly: GCA_015847255.1. Lineage (NCBI taxonomy): Eukaryota > Viridiplantae > Streptophyta > Magnoliopsida > Poales > Poaceae > Hyparrhenia > Hyparrhenia diplandra. Next base: position 426,818 of record JADLZK010006888.1, read on the forward strand.
GCGAGCAGCACCGGTGCCGGAACGACGACGTCTACGGCGAGCGTGGCAACTAGACGGGCCAGCAGCGCCGCGTCATGTTGATCTTATCTAGGCGGTGGCCGTGCCAGCCCTGCAGCAAACACGGGCGGATCCAGGCGTGACGACGAAGACTCATTTGTGCAGCGGCTCAGCAATTCACGGTACATCAACCACGACGGCCCCGGCAACCATCTCGATGGAGGCGACCACCTGAGATCGCCCTTTCATACACCGGCGGCGACCACTACTGCACTGCACTACGACTCGACGGCGAAGGTGTACGGGCGGCGGCTCGATCGGCAGCATGAGTCATGAAGTGCCTACAGTGGCCACAAAGCGGCCCCATGACGGTGGCAGCCCAACGAATCGGCATCCACAGAAGCCAAGCACATGTGCATCAGCAACATGACACGTCCACCACAACTGTGTGCAGCGGCAAGATCGACAACGGGGCAGGGGCCCGGCCAACACTCCTGATCACCAGCGTCTACGTACATGGCAGCATGCAAGACATCCCAGCAGAGACGGCAGCTCGAAGAAGAACATGCAGACGTGCATACACATTCCTGTGTTGGCGTGATGAGCCACGGTCACGGCAAACGTGGCACTCGATGACCCGGAGTGGCAGCAGCAAGAGTCCAGCGATGGCCGGAACGGCGCCGGAGCAACGGTGGCGGCAGATCAGTGCGGCCCGGCAATGGCCCGACGAGGCATGGCAATGGCATCCCGGCGAGAACACAGCGGCAAGATGAGCTAGCAGCAAGATCGGCACAACAAGTAAAGATGCAAGCAAGATGCAGCCCGACAGCGGCGACAACGTGATCAGCGTCTACACAGGTAGTATGCACGGCGGTCGAGCAAGTTTCAGTTGTGCCTTGGCAGAGACGACCGTCGCAACCTCCGGTGATGGCCGGAACAGTGCCGGAGCGACGGCGGCGGCAGAGCAGTCCGACCCGACAATGGTCCGATGTGAATCCAGCAGTGTCCAGAACAACCGCGGCGGCGGAGTAGTGCGGCCCGGCAATGGCCCACCTCGGCAAGGCTTCGGCATGTAGCAGTCAGATATACAAATATATATACTTGTACAATGTACCACAAGAAAGCAAACAGAGAAGCAAGTCGAAGTGTACAGTACCATGCATATATGCACGTTTTGTACGTGGGCAAAGTACATGTGCACGAGTTGCAAGCTAGCTTAATGTTATTGTTTGGCCCATTACTGGCAGCCCAATATTGATTTCCTAGCCCAAGCAAAGCCCACGGGCTTCAACAAGCCCGAAAATATGAACAACGTCCGCAAACATGCTAAGTCATGTCAAAGCTTTCGAGTTCACGCGCATATGCAAATTGGCGAGCTGACTAAGTATCACGCCAATGATCTCGAAGTTTACATGTAGGAGAAATCTTCTAAGTGTGTCATGAGCACAAGTCTCGCATTCACCACCTACCATGTTTCCGCACCGTTAAGGCCGGTGATCATATGAAGTCATTTTCTCTCCCGGACACCGAGGCTGGGATGTTTCTTTCCGCGACCCGATGAGGCCGGAATCATCTTTTCGTGACCGACAAGGCGGACACTTGACTTCATTATGGGATCCGCACGGCGAGGCGGATACCTTTGCTAGAGGCCGACGAGGCTCTAGCACTTCACCATTTCATTCATTTGTGCTTATGCATATATTTGGGAGATAACTCTTGTTTATTCGAGAGACGGCGACAATAACCATCAGCATAGCTTAATCGGAGGTATTCGCGGCCCAATGCCGGATGTAATTAATTGGAGGCCTCCCGAGGCCCCATGAACCGAAACCCACGCAATCCCACGATTGTCGGATGAGGCTCGGCGCAAATATATATTAAAGTGGGAAATTATACTTTGTAATTCTATGATGAATAATAAAGTGATATTTCCCTGAACTTTTGTCCCTTGTGTATTTTATTGCACATTTACTTTATTTGTATACGAATGTATGCGGCACGCCTCGCTTATTAGTACTAAGTAGTACGACCCACTAAACACTGAGAGAGATCCGCCCTTAGTGATTTTTACGGCGAAACAAACCTGCAAATAGCAAAATGGCCAAAAGGGTTCAAGTTCAATATAATACCCACATATGAAGGACTCACAGATCCAAGGCAATTTCTCATGAGTTTCGAAGCTGCAGTTGCCTCAGGAGGAGGAGATGAATCAACATTAGCCAAATCACTTATCATGGCAATGAAAGGTTCAGCACAAAAATGGTACTCTTCGCTCAAACCAAGGTCAATCAAAAGTTGGGGAACAACTAAGGGCAAGCTTGCTAGTCGATTTTCAAGGATTCCAACATACCGAGTTAACAAGTGACGACTTATTTGACATCAAGCAATATCCAAAAGAACCATTGATCAAATACTACAAGAGATTCATCCAAATGAAAACTTCGGATACGGATATACGGATGAAGTGGTCATCATAGCGACCATCGAGGATTAAGGGCAAGTCAACTATCATCACATCTGAAAAAAAGAAAGATCGAAAACAGTTGCTCAACTTTACGAAGAGTTTTCGAGAAATATGCAAAATCTGACGATGACTACGTAAAGAGAATCGAAGAAGAAAACCTTGAAAGAAACCAAGCGAAGGCCAACAATCAATTCAATCAATACAAAGCTCCAAACTTTGAGCGAAGGCAATATCATTATCAACCACCACAACGTGTGAACCAAATTAACAACGAGCAAAGTGGAGAAAATGCATTCAACAATGACCAAGCGAAACCAAGACCAAATAAGCCAATATCAAAAGAGAGGCGTTAACAACAATTACTGAGAGGAGGTTTCAATCAAACAAGATTCGGTGGCGAAGACCATTAAAGCCCGAAGAAATGTTTTTGCCTCGTGCATGGCAAAGGGGCTGGCCATACTTCAAAAAAATGTGCTTGATAATAAAGAAAAGCATTGACGAAGTCCAACAAGAAAGCGAGAAGCATGCAAAGTCAGAAGACAATCAATTTTTTAAGCCAATCAAACTCTCTGAGCCAAGGATGTTACAACCAAGGGTATAATCCCCATATAAATTCAGGACCTTCGCATCAAGCATTACCGGGACCTCCACCAATTTATAGCGCCAACCTTTGGCTGCAATACCATGGGGACAGATGCCAATTCAGCAAACCGAAGCATCGGTAACAAACAATCCCACAAATCAATCAAGGCAACAACTCTCCGACCACCTCAACAATCAATACAATAGTGCCAAGCAGAGGCAGAATTTTAACGATTTCAGGGGGAAACAAAACATAGAACATGCAACAAACAACGAAAGAAGAAACTACTTCAGAAGAGTTAATTCAATAACAATGGAGGGACCCTACAAAAAAGACAAAATGGTCACACCAACCAATCATTTTACAAAGCAAGATATGAAGCTCAAAGATTATCCACACATGGATGCTATGGTCATAGAAGCAAATATTGATGGGTGGGATGTCACCAAAATCCTAGTAGATGGTGGAAGTTCGACATACTCTTCGCATCAACATTAGATGCAATGGGAATCAAAAAAGAGAACTTGGGAAGGGCGGAATATCCATTAGTTGGCCGGTGGCAAAAGAATAAATTCAATTGGAAGAATCAAATCTTTGCCGGTATCCTTGAAACAAAAAATAATGCAAGAACGAGAACAAGTGGCATTCGATGTTGTTGAAATGCACAGCCAATATAATGCAATCTTCGGAAGAGGAAGCTTGAACATCTTCGGCGGTGATCAATTACTCATACTTATGCATGAAGATTCCAGCAATCAATGGACCAATATCAATCCACGGAAACAAAAGCGAAGCAAGAAATATCGAAAGATGCAACTCCGGCTCAAAGAAATATCCTCAACATCGAAGGCGAAGAAGAAGAACTAGAAGAAAAAGAAAATGCGAAGCTTCGAAGAAAGCGAAGACATGCAACAAAAAGAAACAAAAGAAGTTCCGCTAGATCCGATGCTACCAGATAGAAAAGTGATAATCGCAAATGATCTCAATGACAAAGAAGAAAAGAACCTTGTAAACTTCTTGAGAATCAATCAAGGCGTCTTCGCCTGGTCAGCAAAAGATTTAGAAGGAGTCGGCGAGAGACATCATTGAACACAAACTAAACATTGACTCAAGCTACAAGCCAAAAAAGCGAAGTTAAGAAAACTATCGGAAAGACAGAACAATTCTTTGCAAAAAGCCGAAGTACAAAGGCTATTAGACGCGAAGGTCATAAGAGAAGTGAGATTCACAACATGGCTTGCAAACATAGTCATGGTCGGGAAAAAGAATTTGAAGTGGAGAATGTGCATTGACTTCACGGACTTAAACAAAGCACGCGAAAAAAAAGACAACTTCCCACTACCAAGAATCGACACATTAGTCGACCAAGCAGTGAAGTGAAATGTTAAGTTTCTGGATTGTTTCTCGAGGATATCATCAAATTTGGATGAACAAAGAAGACGAAGAAAAAAACAAGTTTCATCACTCCCGTTTGGAACATATTGTTTCCAAAGAATGGTCGAGGGGCTTCGCAATCTGGGATCAAGTTTCATCGAGAATGACTTCAATAGTCTTGAAAGACCAATTGGGGAAAAATTTACTTGCATATGTTGATGATGTAATAGTGAAAAGCAAGAAAAGAGAGGAGCACATCGAAGATCTCAAAGAAACATTCTCCAACCTTCGAAAAGCAAACTTGAAGCTCAATCGAGGAAAAATGCACCTTCGGGGTAAAGAAAGGCAAAATTCTTGGATGTGTTGTATCATCAAAAGGAATCGATCCCAATCCAGAGAAGGTCAAAGCGTTGATGGAAACACAAGTTCCAAAAAGCATCAAGGATATCCAAAAAATTAACCGAAAGATTGGCTTCGTTAAACAGATTTATATCAAAGTCAATTTGAAAAATGTTTTCCAATATTCCAAGCATTAAAAAATTCAAACAAGACCTTCGCATGGGGAGAAGAGCAGCAAAAGGCCTTCGAAGAGATAAAGAAATACTTATCAAATCCAACAACTTTGGCAAGCCCAAGTCCACAAGAAGAATTGTTGTTATACATCTCAGCATCAAAAAATGCAGTAAGTGCGATATTAGTGCAAGAAAATATGAGAAGAGCACATCAAGAAACAGCAGCCAATATACTTTGTATCCGAAGCTCTCGGGCTCGAAGATATACTATTCCGAGATTGAGAAGATAGCATACGCGGTCCTAATGGCAACAAGAAAATTGAAGCACTATTTCCCAGGCACACAAAGTGAAAATACCAACAAATCATCCCCTCAAAGATGTTCTTCAAAGTTGCAAGTCATCGGAAGATTGGGAAAATGGGCGTGAGAAATATCTCAATATTATATAGAATTTTGAAAAAGAACGACAATCAAGTCACAAGTTCTAGCAGATTTTGTTGCAGATTTGGACTCCAACTTCAAACTTTGAAGAACAAAAAGAAGCCCAAGAATGGACAATGATTTGTCAAGAATGGACAATCAATTGTGATGGTGCATGGGGCTCCTCGGGCCGGAGTGGCTGCAATCATAACCGCCTTCGGGGAATAAAAATGAGATATGCGGCAAGATTAGAATTCAAATGCACAAACAACATTTGCGGAATATGAAGCGAAGATGCTTTGGGGGCCATAAAGCAAGAGCAATGGGAGTTCAAAAATTACCGATCAAGACAGATTCACAAGTTGAGGCGGGACATATAGAAAAAAAACTATAAGGCAAAAGATCCCGAATTGGCAAAATATCTACAACATGTCGAGAGATCGGGAAAGACATTTCGAAGGCTTTACACTAAGAAGCATCTCAAGAACAAACAATGAAGAAGCCGACACAATTGCAAAGGCTGCAGCTCAAAAAATCAAGTTACCACGGATGTATTCTATCAAGTATTATCGGAATCATCAATCCAAGCAAAGATGGAAGAACCAAGAAACATTCACATAATAGAAAGCTAAGGCGGAGGTCAGCAATAATAGCATTTCTCAAAGGTTTTTATGAACCGTAAAAGCGAAGTTGATGAAATCGAGAATGAAGCACAAAACAAGGAATTACAAATTATCAATGAGCAACTTTATAAACATGGCATATGTGAACCATTGTTGAAGTGTGTCTCAAGCGAAGAAGGAAAGGAAATATTACAAGAAATTCACAATAGAACTTGTGGAATTCATCTTTGGACCAAGATCAATCATTTGGAAAAGCTTTTGAGACAAGGTTTTTTTTATTGGCCAACAAAGACGAGAAAGATAGCAAAAGGAAATAATCAAGACTTGTCACAATTGTCAAATTTCAGCAAACAAGACACATGCACCAAAGCAAATCCAATACAACAAATAGAACCGGCTTGGCCCTTTGGCAAGATGGGGAATTGATATCATCGAAAGTTGCCACAAACTCAGGGAAACTTCAAATATGCGATCGTGGCGGTTGATTATTTCACAAAATGGATTGAGGCGAAGCGATAACAAACATGTCTTCGGGAACAATGAAAAAGTTCTTATGGCAAAACATAATCGCTTGATTTGGAGTCCCAAGACACATCACCCTAGACAATGGAACGCAGTTTGATAGTGAGGATTTCAGAGAATATTGTACAAATCTTGGAATCCAACTATGCTTCGCATCGATAAAACACCCTCAATCAAATGGAGCGGTTGAAAGAGCAAATGGAATAATCTCAGAGGAATCTCAAGAAATCTTGTGGGATTACCAAAGGGAAAGTGGATTGAAGAGCTCCCAATAATAATTTGGAGTCACAACACGACAACCACAAGATCTACAAAGTTTTCACCATTCAGACTCCTATATGGAGAAGAAGCCATGACTCGTAAGAACTTCAATACGAAGGTCCAAGATTGAATGTACAAATGATAAGTGAAGAAGATCTAAAGACAAGCAAAGACTTACTCGAAGAAGAAAGAAACAAAGCCTGCAGAATTTAAGCAAGTATCAAGCGAGAAACAAGCAAATGGTACAATAAAAAAGTAATCGAGAAGAGAACTTCGGTAGGGAGATTTTGTACTCAAAAGAAAAAGAAATGAAGACACAGTAGGAAAATTCAGCAAAAATGGGAAGGACCATTCATCATCTCAAAATCAAACAAGCCGAGGATCATATCACTTGGAAACCTTGAAGGGAGAGGGTTGAGCCACACATGGAATATCCAAGACCTTCGTAAGTCTTGTCCTTAGAAGATAAGAGCTTCTCTTGTAAATATGTAAATAGATAGTAGTATCATTTACTTTCAAGCAAAGTTTACATTTCAATTGTAAAGAGAGCTGCACTTTTTTTCCACTCGGGGAAGCCCTTCGCGAGGGGGTGAGTGGTTTTTTTAAGGCGTCTCTCTATTGTAAATTCTCATATCAATATAAATGAGAGCGTAGTTTTCCCAACCTTGGCTTCCTTTACATTTCATGTTCCTTTACATTTATTGTCAATTTATAAAAAACAAACGCCCGAAGAACATAACATTCTTACATCGGCGAATAAAATAAAAAGTAGGTGCAATTTTCAAAAAAAAAATTACTACCTACAATTTCCTAAGGGAAAAATTCTAACCGAAGAGAAGTTTGTCGCTCCATCTTCGCAAAAAAAGAAAAGGGGACGACGTTTTCAATTCCTAAGGGAAAAATTCTAACTTCGAAGTTTAAGTTTGTCGCTCCATCTTCGCAAAAAGAAAAGGGGACGGCGTTTTTCAATTCCTAAGGGAAAAATTCTAACCCGAAGCGAAGTTTGTCGCTCCATCTTCGCAAAAAGAAAAGGGGACGGCGTTTTCAATTCCTAAGGAAAAATTTTTTTAACCGTGTTTAAGTTTGTCGCTCCACCTTCGCAAAAAGAAAAGGGGACGACGTTTTCAATTCCTAAGGAAAAATTTTAACTTCGAAAAGCGAAGTTTGTCGCTCTACCTTCATAAAAAAGAAAAAAGGGAACAACATTTTTTCCTAAATTCTAACTTCATAAGCAAAAGTCTAACGATAATTAATCATTCAATCTCTTAAATAATAAAAGAAAACAACATCTTTATATAAAAAGTAATACTTTATTACATCACAAATCAATCATGTACACTTACACAAAATCACGGTTTTTACAAAAGTACATTTTACAAGTCATCGCTTTTAGAAATAATAGGTTGTGGCAGCCTCTCGTCAAAAGTTCATTTACTACTTCATCAACGATTTTATCCACTTCTTGCCTTAAAGCACCATCGCGAGAAATAGCTCGGAGAAGCACTCGAACATGATGGTGAGAACGAAATAAGATTCATCTTTTTAAAAAATCGTCACTTAAAAAAATAAGAAAAATAATTTTTTCAAACAATAGCCTCACTTGTGTAAAAGTTGCTAAAATCAACAACTCGAGGGTTTCCATAATTAACTTTAACTTGTGAAACTCCAAGTTTACTCTCAATAAACAAATCAACATCAACATCACCAACGGATTCACAATACTCCAAAAGATCGAGAAGTTTCAAACACAAAATTTCCCTTGGCAATCATCAAAGGCAAAATCACGGCAACATCCGGTAGCGAGGCTTTCGAAACACCTGCGCGGGATGCATCTTAGTTAAAAAGATCATCAACATTAATTTACAAAGTTCCCTCACAAAATCACTCAAAACAAAAAACCTAAGGAGAACTACATCTACAAATCCCTCTCACGAACATCATCATCGCGAGCCTTGAGTGCCTCCTCCTCCAAGCGCTTCTTCCTCCTTTCTTCTTCCCCGCATATATTCAAACTAAATCTATCAAAATTTAGAAGCGAGAAAACAATAGAACATTAATCATAAAGAACAAGAAAAGGCGAGAAAAAACTACTCACTTTGCTTCCATTTTCCTCTTAACTCTCTCGAAGCAATGCTCACGACCACTCACATGCCAATATTGGTCGAAATATTTTTTGCACAAATGGCCGGTAATGCGAGCTAATTTGCTTCCACGGCCTCAGGAAACTTATAGTCATCTTTGGCAAATTCAGCAAATAAGGGATCTTTTCGCCTCGGACATCAAATGAAGAAGGGCCCTTGTAGCATACATAACACCGGTTGGTATGGGCGAAGGTGTTCACAAGAACACCGAGATCTTCATCGCGACGACACAACCAACTAAAAAGGGATCAAACTCTCCAAGCTCCCAATTAGGATCCTCGGGCTTTGCACCAAATTTTTTCATAATGACCCGGCAAATATCCCACATCCTGTTAAATTTCATAAGAAAAAAATTCCTCCCTGCTCTTTACTTTTCTTCTCAAGATATTCCTTCTCTCTCTTCAAAGTAGCTATAGTCTTGTTCGCTTCAACAATTTTAGCATCTTTTTCTTTAATAGTATCACAAGATCGATGGTAAAGGCCATCCATCGATGCCATTCATCAACGGCTTTACCCCTTTCCTTCTCTTTCTCAACAAGTTGAGATTTCACAAAGAAATTTCATCCAAAAGTTTTTTCTCACGAAGAGATGATGCAACAAGCTTGTCTTCTATTGATTTTCTTTGACTACGAGCAAGAAGCGCACCCTAAAAAGAAACACAAAAATAAACAAAATAAAAGTTTTATACTCAATAAAATAAAGACAAACAGCAAAACGAAGGTGATTTTATTACCTTGTACATCAAAGAAACACTTGCCTCGGCAAGTTCCAAAGGATCTTTCTTAGCAAGTTCAGATTCAGCATCAGGGATGCTAAAAGCATCATCTATGCACTTCGCCAAACGAAGCTCAGTCTTCTTCGGCATTAATCGAAGCTTTTCAGCTCCCACACCAATAAATTTGAATGAATCCAAGTTGACGCCTTGAGAATGGTAAATCAAGAACCCTTTGAAGCTTTTCGGGATGCGTGATCTCGTAAAGCGAAGAAAGACCTTCGGCAGAGGAACCTTTGGAGTAGGGACATCCTGGGCAACATCTTTCATTTTTCCAACATCAATAACCTTATCCTTGAAGAAGTTGACGATCGGGGAAAATAATCGGTGCATAAAAAAAAAACTTACAAAGTTGAGTATACAATTAAATCTTGAATAAACATAAAAAGTCAAAACTTTAAAAATTAACTTACCAACAATTTTCCCCTCTCTCAAAGGACAAGAAATTCTTTCTTGAGTTTCCACATTGATCATAGAATCCTCAAGATGAAGTCTGTCTTCCCTCCTTAACATCTTTATCAAAAACATCATCATCAAAATCATCAAAGGTCACAAAGAAGCAATATGTGTACCCTTCTTCAAAGTTTTCTGAATTTTCTCAACAGCCCTCTGCACCTCGAGATCTCCCCTCATCCACCAAATTTCCACTCTCGGTGTCCACAGAAATTCTACTAACAATTTCCGAAACCTTAGCTTTACCAACCGCAAATATTAGCATCGAAGTGTTTTGTTGCGAAGATTGCAATAAGATTGCATCTTTGACAAAAACACTCTCACGTCGCTGCAAACACCAAGCGTTTCGAGAGACAAAGTTGTCACCTTCTTTCAAACCAATCTTGGAAGAGTGAACTTCCGAGCAAGCAGATGCTAATCTCTTCGGGTTATCACTTTTGTCTTACGTCCCCGGGGCCTAGATGAACTTTAGCATCGGAATCAACATACAAACAAGTGGGAGTTTTTAAATAGAACACGGGCGACAAAGCAAAGAGGCTATACCGGGGAGCGAAACATTTTCCACAACATCTTCGCCCGGATTTTTTTGCTACTTTCTCCATGAGCGGCCAAGTTACGTAAATTTGGAGCAAGAGGTGTCAACATTTCGAGGAGTTAAACCAAAGTGCATGCAAAAAGCTAAACACATTTTCCTCACCTCAAGTTGATCGGCTGAAGTTCCCATCATATCCTCATCAATAGCAAATCCCTCATCATCACATAAATCAAGTATAGGAGTAAGATTAGCCTTCTTTTGTTTCTTAGAAACGAAGGTCTTCTTTCTACCCCTACCGCCCGATTGTGGAGATTTGATTTGCTTCCTTTTTACCCCCCCTTAGCTTGATCATTCTTTGCTTCATTTTCTTGACATTTTTATCGGCGACGAGAATAGGCGGCGGGGTCACTCTTCATAAGCAATCTTGGCAATGTCAAAAACTTCGGTTAAATCTAGAGTAATCTTCACCAAGAATTTCATCCATGAATCTTTTCTCTTTCGAAACATATTTTCCAAGAATTGAGCAAGCCCTCAGCTCAACAGCAGCAACAAAATCTTCATCTGACTTATAGTCCGCGAGGCCTAACAATATCACGATCCGGGTAATTGTAACTTTTTTTCAGCGGACCTCCGTCGTATGAAAAACGAATTATATTCAACCACGACGAAGAGGCCAAACTCAGTGGGGCGGCAACAAATTCCTCAACTAAGTCCCTTGTACTTTGAAGAGAAGCCACTAACTTAAAAGCTTTCATACATTCGGCGGCCAACTTGAGATTTCTTCGGAGATGGTCTCACAACAAACTCACGCTTGTGCATCTCAGCAGCAAGCGGATATCTTTTAACAAAATTCCTACCAACCTTCTCCTCAACATAAGGAACCTTGTGATAAAACCACATTTTAAACCGGCCCGTCGGCCCATTTGTTTTTTAGCGGCGGGAGAGATTTGCCTAGCACCTTTAGCGATCCTAAAGTTGCAACAACCAAAATAATAGGTCACACTCTTCCCGTCAATAACTTTGCTCGATCGCGAATATGAAGCTCATGAAGATCCACGAGAAAGTATTAATGTTTAGCTTGGCATCTTGGCCGCCGCGACCCATATGAAAGTTGAAAGCCGAGAAATTGCATTTGGTGTCGGGTGATGGATTTCAATATCATATGCCTTCAAAACTTCCTCCAAAAAAATCGACAAGGAAACCTCGGACCGGTTTGTGAAGAAATCTTTATAGACAACACACTCATCCTTTTTAGGAAGAGGGGCGGTTTCATCGAGAACCGGCGGGCCTATAATACCAGGGCTTCAAGATTCCATCTCTTTCAAGCTCTGCATAATCAGACTTCTTCATTCTACTCTTCCCAAAAAAATAAGAATAACCATCATCTGGAATCAACTCCAAAGGAGAAGCACTAACTCCGCTGAGTCCTTCGTCTTGAGAATCAATAACTCCTTTTTCGGAACGGAATGAGAGCGAGAAACACTTTGCTCTTACATCATCTACAAAAATTAACATCAAACAAAAATCAGACTTTATTCGGAACTATCTTCGTTCTTAAAGAGATCACAAGGAAAAATTAACAAGTTACCTTAGGGTATGAAGAAAAAGCAAAGCGGCGAAAATAAAACCGCATAAAAACACCTTCGCTTCCCAAACACCCTCGCAACAACCTTCGCACCTCAAAGAAAATTTCGTGAGTCTTTCCTCTTCGAAAAGAAAAAAAAACGGGGGGTCCTCCGCTATTTATAAGCACCGGCCCGGTCAAAAGCGGTCAAACTAGCCGTTGAAAAATCAAAATAATAATAATAATAATAATAATAATAACTCTTTCAAAAATTATATCTTAGCGAAGATATCGACAAAATCAAATCCCAACTTCAAAGTTTGGGGCGGCGTTTATTACCACAAAGTTTACAAAAAATTTCGTGGGATTCATGCCTTTGAAGTTGGCATTAAGCCCACATTTCTTTGTTGAGGGTCAACTTTATTTTTAACTAAACTTCTAACCCAAACTTTGAAGTATGTTCATATAATGTAACTTCGTACGAAGGTCATCAAAGGAAAAGAGAAAGTCAAGATAAGAATGGTTATCATCGCGAAGGAAATCACGAAGACCTTCGCGGTTGAGCTTTCGTTGATGGAATCAAGAGGAAGGCTTCGATCGAAGACCTTCGCAACCAATATACAAAGAAAGTTCAAGACAAGATATGCGAAGATAACAAGAATAGCTTCGCGAGAAAAGTTTAGATATAGAATTTTGTTATTTGTAAAGATTGTCATTTGTCGAATTACGAAGCGGGGGCCTATAAATACCCCCACGACATCTCTTGTAATGGACATGTTGTACCGATCACTTTGTGACCAAGTATTCATCAATAAAGCGTGTTTGGAGTATTCTTACCCAACAATTCTTTGTCGGATATCAACACATTCAAGTTTTTTGACTAGGATTTTTCAAGTATTCCGATTAGGCAATACTAGGAATTTTTATCTTGCAGTTTTGCTTGCCTGAGAGAACAAAAACTAAAAGATTGCATATTTGTACCCGCTTTTTCAGCTTGCTTGCATAGATCACTACCGTAAACCTGGACATTTCATGAGAGTGGAAAAAGGTCACGAAAAACCGTTTTACTCTCACGAAAATAATGCGTGAGAGTACACCGTCACACATAACTTGTCACAGTATTAGACTCATGAAATACACACTTTCAAGAGAGTTCACCGCCATGGATTATTTTTGTGAGAGTTCACCGTGACGGTCACTCTCATAAAAAAGAACATTGTCGTCAGATTTGCATTGATATTTTCATGACGGTTTTTTGGGGTATCGTGAGAGGCCACCGTCACGAACTTATTTCGTGAGACTTCAAGTATTTCGTGAGAGGCCACCGTCATCAAGTTATTTCGTGAGTCTTACTATATTTCGTGAGGGACACCGTCATGAAGTTATTTTGTGAGACTTATGGTATTTCGTGAGAGCTCGGTGTCATGGAATTATTTCATGGGAGTTATGGTATTTTCATGAGAGTCGTAGTCACACAAATGAATTTCACGAGACTTTCATAGGAAATATAGTATTTCATGAGAGGACACCGCCATGAACAAGAACATCTCAATCCACATATATTTCATGAGAGGACACCACCATGAAACAATCAAATTCTAGTGCATACATACATACTAAAGATTGTCCAGCAATCCGGCTCTAAACATATTAGAGTGTAAAAACCATTACATTGAAATGTCATTATCTCATAGTCAGCCAAATAACATAAGTCAACACCTACATAGCTCTTAGTTCTTAGCGCAACACTAGATTATCATTTAGGAAAATAGGCCTAGCATTCATTAGTTTGATCAAATGGACCCAACATTACGAGGGCACCATGTTCAGCTTTACCCCCATCCATGGCATGGGTTGTCCGCTTAGGTTCCTACACGACCACAAAATGAAAGAAGTTAAAGAATAGGCTGAGAACATGGCTGTAAGGTAATTTAAATTATAACAAGATGGTCAAAGTTAACGTGAAACAACATGGATTCTAATTATCATGCTAATGTCAGCTAAGATAAAACTGATATTTGAACTGCTGTCTAAAAATAATGATGGCATTTGAGTTAGGTGATCTATATGTAACAAGTCTAGGTGATCAAATAAAATGGTTGCAGTCTCAAATGAGGGGAGTAACACTTGATCAAATATAAATCTCCAGTAGTAAACAAGCTACTGAGAACTACAGATATAGTTCAAGCAACTAAGTAGGATGGCAATTGTCAAATTGAAACAAGCTACTTAACAAATGATATATTAGTGCAAATCACTGTTGTCACTACTCACCTGACAAACTGAAATTGACTTGATCAGTACATTTCATTGAACAAACAGGAACACACCTGCATGCATCAACATATAACACCACGTGTGTGATTCTCATTATAATAGCGGGAAGACCATATTTATTAGACATATTAACAAAATTGAATCCAAATCTTGGGAAGACCATAACAAGGAGATCCGGGGGCGACTCGGGCGGAACCTCCGCCACCGCCACCGCAGCCCCTCCCCCACTCCCGCCCGTCCTCGCCGCTGCCTCGAGGGGCGCGAGGAAGCCCGTGCGGCCCTCTGTGGCCGGCGGTGGCGAGGCCCCATCGCCTGCGCGCAGTCTCCCCAATCCCCGTCCTCCACCCCTTCCTCTTCATGGCCGGCCGCGGCGGCTTGGGTGCCAACACCGGCGGATCCATGCCCCGAGGCTCGGATCCGCCCCGTGGCCGGATCTGGAGCATGGGATGGGGTGCTGCCCGCCCTCGCCCGGGATCGACGGCTGGCGTGCTCGGGACCCGTTCGAGTCCTCCATCTTTCCGTCGGGCTGGGTGCGGCGTGAGGGCGACCGCCTACATCGTCGTCTCCTACGCCCGGCATCCTTACGCCGGCGCTTGGGCTCCAAAGCCCGTCACCGGCCTCCTCCCCCTCGATGCAGCTTGGGGACGGCCTGCGGTGCAGCATGGTGGTTCCCAACAAGGTAACATGGAAGCCACCTCCTCCCCACGACCCTACTCCATCGAGCTCCCCTCCCCTCCCTTGGTGGTCGAGCGTCGGGTGGATGCGGGCGGGCAGAAGGTCTCTTGTTCTGTCATGGCGGTGCTCCTTCCTGTTGGTGGCGCACGGGTGCTCGGCGGAATGCCTCACCACCGTTCTTTGTTGCCACCCACCTGGCGGATTGGTGGCGTCGGCGGGCGTGCTGGCCAGCTCCGTGATGTGTGGCGGCGACCGGCCTTGTCGGTGCGGCGCCTCCTCCGTCGTCGGGGCGAGACCGGAGGCTCCGTGGCGTGTGGGGGCGGCCGGCGCTGTTGGTGCGGCGCCTCCCGTCGTCGCGGGCGAGTCCGATCGGCTCCACGATTTGTGGGGCGGCCCCGCTGTCGGTCGGCGCGCATCCGTCGTCCCGAGGCGAGCCCGATCGGCTCAGCGGTGTGGGGGCGGCGGCGCTGGTCGGTCTTGGCGCCTCCCGTCGTCGTGGCGAGCCCGATCGGCTCAGCGGTGTGTGGGGCGGCCGGCGCTGTCGGTCTGCGCCGCCTGCTGTCGTCGCGGGCGAGTCCGATCGGCTCAGCGGTGTCTTTGGTGACATGCTCGACGACCTCGCGGGCAGCGGTAGCTCGATGTGGCCTCTACCATAGGTTACGGGCGCTTAGCCCGGTTAATTCAGGCGGTGCCGATAATCTCCTTCTTGAAGGCGTCGAAGAACCTCTGCGGTGCTCTGTTTTCGACCACCCGCTCAACTCCTCAACACAAGACTCGGGAAAGCTTTGCCAAGCTCTGGTGTTTGCTTGGCGGCGATGGTGGCGCTTTCACGTCATCCACCTCCCGGAGGCATCGTTGAAAAGAGTCCATGTGTTACGGCGTTGTAATTTTTTCTTTCTGTCTTTCTTGTGCTCGTGTGATGTCTTGTATGGTTTTAGTCGGTTTTCCGGGATTAACCGGACGACGGGGTTTCCTCCCGTTCCCTAAAAGCGAGACTTTTTTGAAACAGTTGGTGGGGAAGCTCTCCCCGAATTAGCTTTCAAAAAAAACGAGGAGATCCATTTTCCACATACATGCATATACTTGGGAATAGTGCTGCCATCAGAGTAACTTATCTAGCTAACCGAAGAAAATCTGCTATCACTTTGTGAAAGTGCTACTCTAACCAATTTCTACAGCAGTGAAGTAATGTCAAAGAATAAATTAAATGCCGCATTAAAATGCAATGGATGGTTACGCAATGGCTGGTTATGCAAGCAACAAAATAACTAAAGTTCTGATATATTATAGTAAAATAATAAGGTTGCACAGCGGCTGGTTCAATTGTCCTCCATCTTTGCACAGCACCATCTCAGGGTATTTCATAAGTCCTCAAAAACCAATCAGGATGCAAAAGTCCTCCATTAGCATCATCTACTAGTGCAGAAGATAATAAATAGCCATTGTACACAGTACACCACAAAATCAGTGGGCTGTTTACATTCATTCAGTTATTTGTAAGTTTAGTTTTCAGACTAAAGATTACTACATTGCCAGTCACACTAAGTTCAGTTTGCACAAAGTAGTTATAGGAACCATACAGGCTGCTAAAATGTGTGCAAACAGTCTACAAACCAATCCAGCCTGCACTCCTGTGTGTACCAGCAGTATACAGAACTAGTATATGATATCACAGAGATGATGGATTAATTTACTAAAGATGATGGATTAATTTACTAAAGTGTTTGAATAATAAGGTTACACAACGGCTGGTTCAATTGTTCTACTGCTACCTGACTAGAGATGATGGATTAATTTACTAAAGTGTTTGAATCATACACCTGACAGGAGAAAGCAAGATGAGACTTACAGCTGCAGTCTAGCACATACCTAAATTTTTCATGACATGGTCTTTTGCAAGAGCTAGGAGTGATACTGCAGCAATATAGTCTAGAGGAGAAGCCTATTTAGCAAAGAGATTAAACATTGTTCCAGTTCATGAAAAAAATGCATTCAGTTCATATATATGGATGTGCCCCTCTTGCTGTCCCTGCTACTAGCCACAGTTTATACATGCAGCCCCAAATCCCCCAATACAGTTGCAGTTTACAGTTTAGGGATGTGGTGAACTATTTACTACACTAAAGAGGCATATGGTCAAACATATTAGAAGCAACGGCAGAACAGGCATGGGGTACAGAACATACCTTACTTCGTGGTGGTCGTGTATTTGCGCCCCGCACTGGCTGCGCCGACACGGATGGGGTCGGGAACGCCACGAGGGGCAGGCAGCAGCAACGGCTGAAGTCAAGGCAAATGCAGCGCCGCTGCCGCACCTAGGGTTTCAATCGCCGGCGTGGTTCTCCGATTTGGGGCGATTTCATGGACGCCCTCGACAAGCAACCATCTCTCTCCTCGACCAGCGCCACCCGCTGCTGCACCTCATCGTCGTCCTGGTGGAGGACGCCTAGCGCCAGATTTGGTGGATGGGGCACCACCACCATAGGTGGCCGCCGCTGGAGGGAGCGCCATCTCTTGCGCTGAGATGCGCAGCTCCGTTGATCCGCGCGCGCTGCAACGCTCTGCTCGCGCGACGAGAAAAGGAGCAGGCCACGCTGCGGGATTTGTGGCATGCCGCAGTGCAAGGCACCGGGCTGGATGCTCGCCCAAGAACAGATGCGGGCGGCGAGCTTCTTTTCTCAACGGGAGGAAGGGGAAAGGGAGGAGGCGAGAGAGCCGAGAGAGAGCAGGAGGCTAGGGTTTGGGAGTGATGAAGAGGTTCTTATATATACTAGTGTTTTTATCAACGGCTCGATTCGTTCGGTGTTCATCCAACGTCCGCCATACATTGGGCGAAGTAATGGACTTTGGCCTGTTTAGCAATGGGCTAATTTAAAGCTATTTTGTCCTTTTTTTATTTTTGTTTTTCCTTTTTTTAATGTAAAAGATAACAATAATTTGAACTATAGGTCCTATCTAACAATGTCTAAAAATTAGAAAAAAAATATATGTCATAAGACATATCTATTTGAGTTCACATCCTGAAAATCTCTAGAAAATTAAGTGTTTTATTGACCACTACTCAAAATAATATTTTTATGACTTTGAAAAAAAAAAATTAATAATATTATAAAATGGTCAAAAAAATTCTAATAATTGGTATTGAGGCATAATTTAAGTATATAAGCTAGCCATAAAATTTTGAAAACATTTTAACAAAGTTGGACTACGTTGTTCACAAATTTTACATATCTCTTTTATAGTTTCATAAACTATAAGAGAGATATGTACAATTTGTGAACAATGTCATTACCACTTTCTCATATGAAAAAATGACCCAAATAAAGATTGTAGATCTTGATGAGTTACACAAATTTTGTGTTCTTGACTTTTTTTCAGTTGAGTTTTTTTTTACTCCTTCAAAACGTTGGCTTGAAGTTGTCATTATTTGAAATCCAAATTTTGAATTGATAGAACAAATTTACATGAAAGCATGACAAAATAATAGCTGCAAGAACACAATGAGTTGATAGAGCGTAATTTTAGTAACATTTTAAAAAAAGAATCGCCACATTTGGAGTTAGTATGAGGGAGAAAGACTACATACAAAATTTTTTGCCGCAGATTAAATGAAAAAAACTTGTGTTCGTGTGTTCTTGATTTTTTAGTATTTAAGCAATTATTTTTCTGTTGAAAAATAGAAACCCATATTTCAATCGGTGTTTTTCATGACTATTTTTTGGCGGTATTTCGTGAGAGTAAACCTTCACGAATAGATTTCGTGAGAGTTTGTTATTTTCGTGAGAGTTAACCTTCACGAGTGGATGGTGCCACCAGGTTTGCATCGGTGTTTTTTCATGGCTATTTTGTGGTATTTCGTGAGAGTAGACCTTCACGAATGGATTTCGTGAGACTAAGGTATTTTCATGAGAGTTCACCTTCACGAGTAGATGTCGCCACCGAGGTTTGCATCGGTGTTTTCATGATCGCATACGTGGTATTTCGTGAGAGCAAACCTTCACGAATGGATTTCGTGAGTCTAAGGCATTTTCATGAGAGTTCACCTTCACGGGTAGATGTCACCAGCGAGGTTTGCATCGGTGTTTTCATGACTGCCTTTTACGGTATTTCGTGAGAATAAACCTTCACGAATGAATTTCGTGAGTCTAAGGCATTTTACGAGAGTTCACCTTCACGAGTGCATTACGTGATGGTGGAATTAGACTCTCATAAAAATGATCACTCTCATGAAAATAAGTTTTCATGGACGGTGTGTTGAGCACTCTCATGAAAATATGTTTTTGTGACGGGATTTACATCACTCTCATGAAAATTTTGTTTTCGTGAGAGTTTATTTTCACTCTCATGAAAAACCAACCCTCTCACAAAATAAATCTCAAAGTGAATGCCTTTGTATTTGCTGTAGCATGCCAGTGAAGTGCTTGAAAAATAACATATAATTGCTGCATTTGCTTTCAACACATTTAGGTTTTCACCTAGGAATTACTTTCATTTGCCTATGAAAGTACTAGTAGTTTTGTGAGTAATTGCTTACTAATTTGCAGCAAAGTGTTTGAAAAATAACATAATTACGGTTTGTAATGCTATCATTTGCTTTCAACACATCATAGAACCTTGGCATCTCCCTAATAATTACGGTCCAAATCAGACAGGAGGCAGAAATCCACAGCTAATTATTTGTTTTTATCCTAATCCCACCTATAAGTGCAAGCATGCCGAGCAACCAATACACTGAATTGCAACTTAGAATGCGACAATGAAACACTAAAGCCACAAGCATATGAGAGATGACGGTGGCGGCGATGGAGTCAATAATCTTGGCAGCACCTAGCTAAGTTGAAGTCGGCAACGGCGGTCGGTCGGCAGGCTCCCGTGACGCATGCGTGTGGAGTTTGATGCTTTATGGAAATTTGACCATTATTTCATGTATTTTTAGGTCATATGTTCAATTTAAACAAGTGTTAAAAAATAAACAAATACAAAACGGATCCGAAAATTTACTAAACTTTCTACGGTAGTAACATTATTGTCTATTGCCTATGAAAAAGTTTGGAGCCAAACCACAATTCGAACGTCGCCTTCACTCAAAATCCTACCGGATCACTCTCAACGATTATGAAACTTCTCGAGAGATGTTCTGGGTTGTGAGCAACGTTTGTGACAACTTGCTTGAAACCTTCTCAATTTTTATCACAGCTTCCACATAAGATATTGTGACATTTCGTCAAATTTCATAACTTTCACATCATTTTCTTTTTGTAGAATTTTAAAACCGCTAGGGCACTTGGTGCGCAGTGGAGTTTCAGGAAGAATATGTCCAAACTTTTGGTTGGTTTCATGTTTATGACCATAATGTGAGTTGAGAATCATGAATACCAATTTTCGATTACACTATTTCAAATATTCAAATGTCTTGCGGTTCAAATTCGACTCAATTAAAAAAATTTTCCAAAAATTAAATTAATTGTCCAAATATAGTACAAAAACTCAAAAAAACTTGAAACTTCAACATTAATTATGTACCAAAACTTGTATGTAACAACCAAAAAATGAGGTTGAAAAGAGCAAAAAAACAAAATTGTTTTGCCGCGTGTCAAAGAGAACACTCACCAAAAGGCCACCTTTGGCGCATTTAATGAAAGCACTTTCGGCAAAGATGGACTCTTTGCCGAAAGTGTATTCATTAGCGAAAGTGCAAATGCTGCGACACTTTCGGCAAAACTAACTTCTTTGCTGGCTAGCGAAACGGTTGACACTTGCCAAAGAGTAACGGCGAGGGGAGGGCTCACGGCGTGAAATTCTTTGGTGAGTGTCTACATTTTTTGGCGGCGATATTGCACTTTCGGCAAAAATTCTTTGGCGAATGCTGGTTTTTGCTTGAGTGTATTGCACTTTCGGCAAAGACTTCGTGAGTGTCGATTTGTACCGAAGTGTCAAAGAATAAACACTTTCAAAGCAAAGAGGCCCTTTGACGAGTCGAGGAATTGCACTTACCAAAGCCTCCGGCACTCAGCATAGCCCGGTTTTTCGGTAGTGAGGGAGACCCTCAGCTTTGCTTCTCTAACACGTAGCGGTGATAAAGTGCCATTTGCAGTTGGTGTATACACATGCAAGCAAGTTGGTGTCCTGTTCATCTACAGGAGCTGCAGCCGCACCGGTCTCTAGCTAGCCTTCATTGATTATTTTGGCTTTGGAAATATATTGGAGTGAACGCATCATCGGATCTTGGGGAGCAAAGCCACTCATCCGTTAGACCTTAGATGGATATCGTACTCCCTCCCAATAGAGACATTCCATCATAGAGAGGAAACAACGTGGGTCTACTGTGTACTAATTTTTACCAGAAGCACAAACTCAACGTTTAGATACTTTTCTTATGGACTGTATACTACTCTCACCATGCGACTGTCACTATACCAGAAAATGCTAAGATTTATGCGACTGTCACTATACCATAAAATGCTAAGATTTGACAATGCAATGCTACAATAAACATAGGGTAATCATCAATCAATTAGGCTTAATGTATTCGTCTCGCTAATAAGTCTACTCATGTGTAATTAGTTTTATAATTAACTAAAATTCAGTTCATCTAGTTAGCATCGGAATGTCCGATGTGACATGGTGTTGGGGCAGACGAAGGACTCGCCACCTCCATCTTGCCCCGTCATAGCCAAAAGCAGCCGGCCCCAGGGGGAGAAGTCACAGTTGCCGGAAAACCGAAATCAAGTTCGCTGAGGCGAATATGTGTTCGTCATCAAGTAGGACTATCGACCGAGCCTATGGACTTAGGTACACTCTTAACCGTGTAGCTACAGTAGTACCGGGCCCTAAGCATCAGCCATGTCCATCCCTCCGGCAAAAAAGGATGTAGATGGGCAGAGGGAGCGGAAAGTAGTGAGCAGGACACACGGCTAGGAGAAACTGCTACAACGAGATGATTTAAGATAAACTTGACCCACCTTTTATGATGGTGCGGGGGCTGTTTTCTTCTTGCCATTGCAACAACACATAACACATAACACAGATTTATGATAGTATTGCACAGATTTATGACAGTCCGGTGCGGCCTTGGATCGACGCCGGTGAGAGAGGAGAGAGGAGAGACCAGTGGGAGAGGAGAGAGGAGAGAGAAGGGTGCAGCTGGGGTCCTGAAATTTCGATTAGTGTCTAGTCATGGGCCCATAGTCGTCAGTCTCTACTTTTCCTCGCTCGCCATCGGACGGGCGTCAAAACCCACTCCTGCACGCACGAAAACTTGTATTTAGGTTAATTAAATGTTTGCTTTTTTGTTGTGAAGGATAGAAAATAAAGATTGGCATTATGTATCATCAAATTACCAAGGAGGAGCAAGCAAAGTTGTTGTTTACCTGCTGTGGTCGTCTACAGGAGCCGCACTGCTGTCTACAGGAGTTACCTCTACAATATGAATGTGACGCTACACCCTGTACAGTCCTCATCGCCCTACTGGCTGGCAGCCACTGCTATTTGATCTGTAGTTGGCCGTAGTGGCCGGAATCATTATTCGTCATCAGCTGTACATGAAGAGGCCCATCGCGCGCGTCCTTTCCATGCTTTGTCAATTCACATCGACGCCGTCTGGTTGATCGGAGAGAGACGCAAGAAAGCTAGTAATGTCCTTGTCTCAGCCCGTAGCAGAGAGCCGGCCAGGGATCAGTGGCCACCTGTTCATGTGTACACACTGACTGCAGCACGGATTATTGCTGCCCTGCTGAGTCGATGGATCTCATCATCATGTCACGGTCATGCATTATCCTTAAATTTCCAAATGGGTCAGGCCCGCTGGGCTGACACGGGCCCAGTGCGAAAAAAGCATGACACTAGCCGGTTCGACACGGCCTGGCCTAGCTCGATGCCGTGCCCGGGAAGTCGGCCCGTGCCAGGATAGGGTGGGCCTGGTTATTTTGCACCGTTAGATTTGTTTGAAGATAGATGCTGGCCATTGGAAAATAATATGTTACATATATAAGCAACACACAACTATGAAATCCTAGCTCCTCTTCTATTTTCCGACATTTCGCTCTTCTAGCCGTCTCGGCGACCACCTGCTCCCTTGCGTGATGGCGAGTGATTAGCCGTCTCGCCCTGGCGAAGTTATGGCAGCATCACGGCGGCGGTGGCCAAGCAGTGGCGGTAGCATGGCACAGCGTCCTGTGGCAGCGGCGGAGGCGACGCGTTCCTAAGCGGCGGCACGTCCCCACGGCAGCGGCGCACGTCCCCATGGTAGCGGCGTGGTGGCCCTCGCCCCTCGCATCAACGGCACACCAGACCGGGCTGGTACGAGAGTGTCGGGCTGCCATACTCGACGTCGGCATAGTACGACATGTTTAAGCGACCATATAGTGTCGTGCATAAGCAGGGATATCAACACAACGATACAACACGACACAACATGCTTCATATATCGTGCCTAATGTGTCGTTCCCAGGCGGGATACTGCCGTGTCAGCACGTTTCAAACGATGGTATCATCCATGGACCATGCACATTAGAACCCCATGTGTCATCCTACGAGCAGTCGACAAGATACTGGCAATCCAATCTGGCGCAACGTGTCATGGGCCTGTATATGGACTATCTCCAACAACAACACCTAAAATACAAGACCCATTAGATGCTTCGGTAGCGCTACAGGCCGAGGGTTCAATATTCATTTGACATTTTCTCCAATAACACATCCCAAAAAAGAATCTGCAAGTGGGTTTTAAGGAGAGAGGATGCTCATAGTTGGGTTGTGTCTCTTAGTCAATCCAAAATGGATCAACTGTATGGGTACTCCGTTGGGGAATGATTTTGGGTCTCTTGCTACCCATTTTGGGTTTGAGTTCTCATATGGGTTAGTCGTTGTGGATAATCTTAATGCAACCTGTAATTCTAGCACGTTGGCCACCCACTGCGGCCTCAATGGATCGTGGGCCAAATTCTTATGTGCCTAAAGGAACTATGAAATTCCGCTATTGAGAAGGTGGGGGTCATCATCATAATTCAAAACAGATGAACTTAAAACAAAATGGTGGGGAAGGAATACCAGATTTTGTTGATGAGGTGATGATGGGACCTACTGGTGAGGGCACAAAGTGCAGTTCAGTGCTCAGTGCCATCACAGCGGTTGTGGCTCTATTGATATTTAGCCCCAGGAAAACTATCTGCCTTGCCACACCTAAGCCCAGCCACCTCACTCTGTTTCCCCGTCTGGCCAGATCGAAATCTCGAGACTCCTTTTTGCCGCAGTACACGCTCCTCACCCCACACACCGGGCACTCTGTGGTCCACTGGTCGCTGATTGAGCCGCCGTCCTACTGCGTGGCCCACTTGGCAGAGTTGGACGAGCAAACTTCTGGGCATGGGTGTTCCATCAAGAGGGGCAACAGTTTTGTCGTACTGCTCAACGATGCGTGGCTCATGACTGGCATGTTGGAGCTACCCGCCTACTGACGGGTGGGCCACTTGCTACGTGGCCCGCTTGGTGGCGGCGTAGGTATGCGCTAGCCATGGGTACCTCCTATGTCGGGCCGCTGATGACCTGGAATTAATTAATTAAATGACGGCTAGGGCACACATCGGCGTGACCTCAGTTGATGAAGAGTCTAAAAATAATTAAAACTGATTATTTTTCTATGAGTTCATAACAATTTCAGTTTAACAAATCATAAAAAATATGAAACTAATACCATTATTTTTTAAAAATGTAATGTGCATTGGTGCTACATCTATAGTTTGCTAGGGGAGTCACCCATTTCATCAGTTTTTAACCTTTTGTCTACTTTGCTGGGGAGTCACACATTTCTCCTTCGGTTAGTCTTCTGTCCAACAACGGCAAACCAAAATATTTCATTATTATTAGGCAGGAACCTAATTTGCAATTGAAAGCCTCAGTAATCGGATCAGCTTCTCCCTTCTCTATGTTAATACCTCGCTTTTATTATAGTTGATCCTCATGCCCGACATTTCCTTGTAGCAAAGCAAAAGGAACTTGGAAATTGCAATGTATATTGTACATTGGTTCGAGAAATAAAATGGTGTTACTGTAGGTGAGTGATGCCCCCACGAACTGAGTACCCAATCCATGAATCATATCGCTCCGCCACCTGCTGGTGCAGCCGTTGGGCCTAAAACGGTTCTATGCCTTATTATGCTCTGATGGGCCAATACGTTTTTTATTCTTTTTGGCTGAGCAGGATAGCTCCAATGGGCCTCATCGGCTTTATTTCCAGTTATATTGGTCCATGCCGTTTTCCTTTTTTAAGCAAGTGTGACGCTCATGTATCTATTAGTAAAAAGTATTTTTTTTTTTTATGAACGAGTTATTTGGAATGTTAAGCAGACAAGTATTATATATTGAATAGTAAATACATATGAAAAAAACAGAAACTATGTGAGTGAATAAGCTCACTTTTCAAATCAACTATATTATTCATCACAAAATATATTTCATCAAGAATTGTGATGGGGTCCTACTCACATCATATATACTCCACTATTGGATTTTTTAAATGAAAACATTCGATGCCAAATAAGACATGGTTAGAACAACTCCAATAACTTAGCTAAACTTAATAGTCAAATTTCATTGTTTAGCTATTTTGTAAAATAGAAAACTTCTAAAAAATAAGAGCTCCACAACAGATTTGTTATTTTACAAAACCGTATAACATGTTTGCTATTTTATAAAATCATATATCACAACTGTTGGAGAGTTTAGGGATAACATGTTTGCTATTTTACAAAATCATATAGCACATTTGTTAGAGCTCTATTTTTTCTCTAAAAAATTAATAAATAGCCTAACTAAAAAAAATAGCACACCTCTTAGAGTTGCTCTTATCATCTATGCATTTTGCACTTGAGATCATTTGTCATGAACGAGAATTGGGCCACCCAGAGAGTGGCTAGATGGGCCGAAACGTTAACGCCGCCCGGCCCGGGAGGGCCAGGGCAGCAGGGGGGGGGCCGCCCCTGCCGCGCCACCTTCCCTCTCCCGTACGAGTCCGAGTTTGCTTCATATTCAAGTTAGGATTATCTTAGGTAATTTTTGGTGTGCAAGGGGATATCTCATCTATAAGGGAGACCTTTATTAGGAAAGAATAAATTAGGATATGCTTGTAAAAGGTATTCCGATTGTATAAGAAAACCTTATAGAGATTGCTTAGATTACAAGTCCCACTAGTCGGGCTATATAAGCAAGAGGCATGTAATCTCTAGGGAATAAGCAAGCAAATAAAAAAATATCTTTCGCTCTCCAATTCTCCGTGCATTTTGCCACCACGCCCCACCGCGCGCGCGCGCCCCTCTGCCCCGCCGCCGCTCCCACGGCTCCTTCCCCCTTCCCGTTGCTCGAGCCTTTGCTCGCCGCCGCCGGCGAAGCCGCAGCCCCGTACGCCATCTCGAAGCTTTCGTCGAACGAGGAACACGTGTCAATTCGGCCCAATCTAGCCGGAATCGGTGGTATCCGGGAGACCGGGGCGATTCCCACCACCCATGGCTTCCGAGATACAGGAGTTCAACGCGGGCGAGGGAGCTCCTCGACGTCCCTGCGCGCTGGATCAACAAGCGCCGACGACATGGAGGACCGCCTCCGTCGTATGGAGCACGCCTACACCGCCTCCGAGGACCCGGCCGACGTATGGCGACCACGCTGGAGGGACGGCCTAGCGGCAGCCGCCGCCGCTGGCACGAGGCCGGCTCGGCCGCCGCCCCCTCCCCCGCCGGACTTCGACGTCGGCTCGACCCTCGCTATCCTCCATCAGGGAGGCGGATGGCGCTGTCCGTGACGCACCGGCCGTCGATGACATCATCCTCGGCGACATCGCAAAGACCGGGCTGCCCTCTCCTCTCCTCCGACACCTGCGACCTCGCAGACTCTCCGTCGAGATGGCGTCACCGCGGCGCCCCTGCCCGCTTGAGCGCCACCCGGCGCCCCGCCTCTGTCATTTCCGCGCCACCAGCGGCGCCAAAGACACCGTCCGCCATCGGCATTGCACCCTCCCGCTATGTCACGCGCCTACAAGTCCGGGAGTTCGGCGGCACCGATGACCCCGACCCTGCGGATTGAAAAGCTAGAGCTCTTCTTCGAGCTCAACTTGGACATCGACCCGAACTACTATGTGAGTTACGCCGCTTTCCACCTCACCGGTCTTCTTTGCCGATGCGGTACATCGACTGCCCAAGAAGAAGTCCCCGCCAGGTGGGACGAGTTCACCCGGCGCCTGCGACATCACCGGACAGCCACGACACCTCGATGCCATGGCGGCATACGCGCCGCCCTCCGAGGGGGGGCAAGTTGGGCGACTACGACGCCGCCGAGGTCTATGCTTCACGCATGGATTTTGAGGGACAAGCGCCACCAGCGTCCGCTGTTCGTTGAAGGCTTACGCGACCGCTGCGGGCGGCACTCGAGTGGTTCAAGCCCGTTCGATGGAGAGGCCATCGACCTCGCCCGCCAAGTATAACGACGATGAGCCGGACGACGCCGGGGCGGGCGCCGGCATCGGCGCTGGCAACGCCGGCCACCACAAGAAGACCGGCAACATCGGCGATGACATCATGGCCGCCCGGTTGATCGCGATACCAGGCCGCAGCGTCTCGCTGTTGCTATGGGCGACATCGGCGGCCGGCGTCAAACGACCTGATCACGGAGCTACACCCGCCACGACGACCAACAAGGAGCTCGGGATCATCTCCAACGCCATCGAAGTTGCGGGCAGAGTGGAGCCTCCACTATGGCATCGTGAGGTACTTCCACCGCTACTACATCCCCGCCGCCTCGAGCTTCTCGAGGACTTCATGATGGGGAGAACGTCCCGCTACATGGCGTAGCGGTGGGCTTCCACCTCCCTAATCGCCCCGGGAAGATCAGGGCGTTCCCGCGCACGTCCTCCTCCTTCGGGCATGCCCCGACGGAGCGGATCGAGGGTGCCACCACCCTCCTCTTCGACAACAACGGCGACATCTTCTTCCGCATTGGGAACGTCACCGTCGGTGCGGCATGGACGCAGAGGAGGCCCAGTTGGGGCCGCGTGAGCACGCCCGGTGACCTCCTCTACGGCTATCTTCTCGACTTCACCTCCTCGCCGCCACGTCGATCCGTCATGTCTACTGCGGGCAGCTCCATGCTAAGGTGACGGTGCCGGCGACCTACACCAACTTCGTCTCCTCCGCCGACCCGCGGATGATCGAGCTGGGTCGGGGACCCTCGGCGCCTACGTCATGCGTCGTGCATGGGCGG
Organism: Hyparrhenia diplandra; assembly: GCA_015847255.1. Lineage (NCBI taxonomy): Eukaryota > Viridiplantae > Streptophyta > Magnoliopsida > Poales > Poaceae > Hyparrhenia > Hyparrhenia diplandra. The sequence continues at coordinate 455,236 of JADLZK010006888.1, forward strand.
CACGTCCTTCCGTGCAGCCCCCACCGAGCTTTAAGTTCAGCATCTACTTCGGCGACCTCCACCTCGACTTCGCCTTTGCCGACAACGACGCCGGTTGCGCAACGACGATAACGACAAGTCGCGGCCCTCTCGTCTTCTCGCCGGGCCACGGGTGGTCACCTCCCCGATCAAGGCTGCCCTTCGCCCCTACGTGGTGGGTTGGGCGGCACGTGGGACGCGCCGCCTCGTCGAACGGTGGGGAGATGCCATGAACCAAAATTGGGCCACCCGAGAGTGGCTAGATGGGCCGAAACTTAACGCCGCCCCGGGAGGGGGCGGGGGAGGCGCGAGGGGGGGCCGGCCCCTGCCGCCGCCACCTTCCCTCTCCCGTACGAGTCCGAGTTTGCTTCATATTCAAGTTAGGATTATCTTAGGTAATTTTTGGTGTGCAAGGGGATATCTCATCTATAAGGAAGACCCTTATTAGGAAAGAATAAATTAGGATATGCTTGTAAAAGGTATTCCGATTGTATAAGGAAACCTTATAGAGATTGCTTAGATTACAAGTCCCACTAGTCGGGCTATATAAGCAAGAGGCATGTAATCTCTAGGGGATAAGCAAGCAAATAAAAAAATATCTTTCGCTCTCCAATTCTCCGTGCCGCCGCCACCACTGCCCGCGGCGCCCAGCGCCGCCCGCTACCGCGGCCGCGCCCGCCGCTGCGCCCACGGCTCCCACGGCTCCTTCCCCTTCCCGTTGCTCGAGCTGCTGCTCGTCGCTGCCGGGCGAAGCTGCAGCCCCGCACGCCATCTCAAAAGCTTTCGTCGAGCGAGGAACACGTGTCAATTCGGCCCAATCTAGCCGAATCTGACATCATTACACTTAAAGCAGTTTATGCAAGATGTCATTTTCTAGCCTGCACGCCACACCGCCCTCAATCTTTTGTCATGACGCCAGCAATGATTTAGTTTTTTTATATATTTTTATTTGCGATTATGACACCTTCAATGATGTGCGAACTAATTGTGACATGCTCCGTTAGTATCAGCCTGTACACCATGTTAATATATTATAAGCGACAAACAAAAATGGATGAAGCTCCCAACATCGAAAGAAATCCCTAAATTTAGAAGAAAACAATTGTTATCAATTCGAGGCTTGTGATTAGATTCATCAATCAAGGAATGTAAATTGAAGGCCATTACTCACATTGTTTGCAGCCCGGTTCATTTCCAAATAGGAAAGTTTGCTCATATATGACACTTGTGGATTCGTACTTTTCTTCTAGCCCTTTACCTTTTTTTTTTGTCCTTCGTGTACCTCAACTTGAGTTGTGCCTGAACCAATCTTAATTCTATATACAGACTCACGGAGATGCGAGGAAGTTACGCTGGACTTCTGCTTCTACGGCGGAAAACACTATAGATTCATATAGATTAGGGGACGCGGCCAGCCACTGACGGAGGATCATAGATTCATATAGATTCCCGTATTTCTTTTGTATTGCTCTACTAGCATTCTTGGCGAGTCCGATGGATCTGCATCTGCCCGTCTGGCAGTGGTAGTTTGTGTAGTATATATATGAAACTATCGAGACTTCTCCAAACTCGGCCAATCTTCTCGGTCGCTCATTCTTCTTCAACGTACCAATAATGGTGCCGGCTTCACGAAAGAATCTCTCTGCTGCCGCCGCTGTCATCCTGATCCTGCTCATCATCCTGGCCACCTGCGGTACGTCTGATTAATCTTTTGGCTATGTAATGACGTTGTTGCACATATGTTGATGCCTACATGCCTGCAGAGTCGGCATCCGTTGCGGAACAAACGTGCAGGCACCTGAGCGGCACTTTTAAAGGGATATGCGCTTACAGCCTCGCCTGCAATCTTGTATGCACAGATGAAAGCACGGCAAACATAGACGGATCTTGTGATTGGCTTCAATGCTGGTGCTATACCAAATGCCCCTTTGAGATTGTCGCTGATGCTAGCGCTCCCATTCATCCATGATACAGTGATCATGCCTAGATTTTCTTAAATAAATATGATCCGCTCCCGCCCCTTCATGTAATAGTAAATAGTAAATACCACTAATGTTTGCTCGCTACGTGTGGTACTTGCCAGTAGCTTATTTGTGTTGTGACAAATAAAATTGTTGCCATGTGGTTATAAGAGCCTCAATAGCATCTCTGAGGTCCTAGGTTCGATTCCCTATAGGAGTGATGAATATTTGAAGATCTAATCGCATTGTGCTTTCAGAGGTAGCCAATATTTCTGTCGACAGCGAGGCACCTGTTGTGACTTTGTCAATCTCGAGGATTTGTACGCCTAATCATCGAAGGTGCTCATTGGGGTAAGGTTTGCATGTGGCGTTCATAAGGGTGAGTGTGCGTGCGTTGTGAGTGTCCAGGTTTCTAAAATATATATATGGATTTTCGATCTTGAGCAATACTATTTGTCTCCCTATCCGTGGGTTTCTTAAAGGTCAAAGGGGATCTCTCACATGTGACCGCCACACATTCTATGTCCTCCTCTGTGTCTTGTCACTGCCAAAACGTACCATCTAATGTCAACGTAGTCACTGTGACGGTAGCGGCGAGGCCATTTGGTGTCACCCAAGCCGGGTCTACATCGAGAAGATAGAACTGTGGCAGTTTCCATGGGCGCATGAAGAGGCTGCGTGTGGAGTTGCGGTTGCGGCGGGCGATGCCACAACATGGTGTATGTCTGGGTGTAGTTTTGTAGAAGCTATGGTGAAATGTTTGGGGCACTAAGCCCTGGGTATAATCTTTCGGCGTCACGGTAGTGCGGGAGCAACACCAAGGTGGCGTGGCCGGCTGGCAGTGAGGCCTATACTATCCACCCCGCCCATCTTGATAAAGTGTTGCGCATGTTTTGCTAGCGGCGGCGGCAGATCCGGTGTCGAAAAGGCTGTGTCAAGTGTCACGCTAGCCAAATCTACACCAGGAGGATGTAACATTGGTTGTCATCCGCGCGGCCTATGGCAGGCAGTCTCAGGCACTTGAGTAGGATGTCACTAAGCCATGGGAAGAGTTTGTTTGTGGAACCAATTGTTACTGTGGCAGATGATGTTTGTTTGGTGGGATGTAGCCCACCAGCAGGATGCGGGTCTAGACATAGTTTTATAGGCGCCATTGTGGCATGGCCAGGGTTATCCAATGTAGGGGTACTCCATTGTCTTGATAAATCACATCTGTTGTGTGACCATGCCAAGGGAGTGGCATACAACGCCTTGCGCCCGTTTCAACAGACAAATGGTGCAATATTACTTCGCAGGTTCCTGAGCTGGCTTTCTAGCAAGAGAAAGGATGTTGGTTGACACTAGCGATTGCTCCATTGGAGGGCTATGCTTGGGCTCCCATCATTTTGTAGCTCGTGGCTGTGGCCGAGCCACTGAGCCCTGAGCGACAGGTACAGCTGCCCAGTATCATTAATATCCATTAACCGTGGCGCATAAAAATGCTCGCCTCAATAAATAAAAAATGACCACCACCGTGCAGGGCAAATGGTGTCCTCTCTCTCTATGTCATGCTTCCCTAGTACTCCACACACACACTCTCTCTAACTGGCTTGCAAGCCCGATTCATACTCCTAGTCTGTTGTCCTCCTCCGCCATCTCGGAATAGATCTAGTGTACCTCTGCCCCACCCGGTGAGATCCATTGATCCAGCACAAGCGAGATTCATAGAGGTGGTGAAATGGGGTCGCAGGAGAGTGGGCGGCTCTCCCACCACCCCAGTGTGGTGCCCTTCCCACCACCTTGGTATCCATGGCGCTCCTCACCACCCATCCCCCACAATCGCCGCCAAGCCAAGCTTAGTACTGGTGGCACCGGTATGCATAGTAGCTCATTGACGCCATCAATCTCAAACCCTGATGATCAGAATTGTGTGTTTCATATGTATAGTGCAATTGTTTATATGGAAATTGCGAAAGTGGATCAGGGGATGTTGCAAATATTTTAGAGGCTCGTTTCAGCATTTGTTCAAAATGTTTCACCTATTTCCAAAGGTATGTTGCATATTTTTTAACACATAGATTGCAACAATATATTCCAAAATGTTTTATCATCTGTTTCTTTCTTATATTGCAGCAAGTGTTTTTATTTGCAAGTTGCAAACGTTATTTCTAGATATCACCTATGTTTTCAGATGTATGTTGCATTCAAGTGTTTCAGGTTGTCGAAGAGTTTGGGGTGCTGGCGAGGTGAACTGGTGGCCGGACGGCATGTGTCGCGCTAGAGCCCGGTGGTTGGGGGTATGATGAGGTAGGGGTACCTATGGGGGTGGACTGTGTGGATGGGAGCAGTACGTTGGGCGGGCATGTGGAGGGACGCAAAAATAAGCATGTTGGTGTGGTGCAAGATTTTTTTTCTTATTTCCATATTAATGTTTTAGCGGGAATTTGCAATGTCCAACATCAAGCACTCTAGGATTGGACGTCCAGGCGCTAACAACCCCTGTGACCACTTTGGGTCAATCCAGAAAATATCATTGTTTTTACGCTACATTGTTGGATCGGTACCCCACCGAGTGGCACACTCCCTCTTTCCCTCCCATAGCACGTGACGACGGTGGTCGTGACGGCGGTGGCATGCTCCCTCCCTCCGGGCTCGCGGCGAGGGCCTCATGTGAGGAGGTGGTGAGCAATTGCAGGGCCACACTTGAGTAGTCGGGCAATTGTAGGAACGAACATGAGCAGGTGAGCGGCGGCAAGGACCGCTCAGATCCGGCGCATATATGGCAAGTGGCGGACTAACGATTTGAGGATCCAGCACCATCTCCCCTCCGGTGCTACCCCCCTCTCCTTCTTGCAATGGCGTGTCCCTCCTCCCTGTGGATCCTGTGGCGGGGCAACGTGTGGACGCAGACCTGCTCGCCACATGAACTTCGGCATTTCATTGTGCGTGCGACCTTGTTCATCTTTTTTTTTTTTTTTTTTGCTCGGGCTGTTTTTTTATGGAGCCATTTACAGGGATTATGTTTTTAGAGGTGGGAGGGACGTGTTGCCGGTTAACATTTTTTATCGGGAAGGCATGCGCCGTGGGGTGAACGATTGAATTTCCCGCTTTTCAGTTGTAGAGATTACCGCTTTTAGGTCTTGAACCGGCAGTGATAGGACATCAACATGGCGTTGAGAGAAAAAGAAAGAAACTGTAGACACTGCAATTGTAGTTTGGGAGTGCGAGAACCGTTTGGAGCCAATGCCGGTGCCACCATCGAGAAAGCTCTCCTCAGCGCCGGGCCACCGACGCGCCGCGCCACGCTCCATCCGTTCTGTCGGCCACCTCAGCCCCTGCGCAGCACCGCCACCATCTACGGCGGCGGCGCTAGGTTTTCTTGAATCGTATCGCTCCGCCACCTCGTGCTGCCGTCGATCGCCCATGACGCTGGGCTCATTGGTAGCTACATCTCGAGGATAGGAAGGCATCCATAATCCATTATCCATAATAATTGTGGTGGGCCTAAAACGGATCGTTCTGAATTTTCCAAGGCTGACTGGCGCTCCAATGGGCCAACACGTTTTTTTTTTCTTATTGGGTGAGCAAGATAAAATGGTGGCAACCTTACGTCGCCCGCCTGTATAAATTGTTTTTCACATGCGTTTAAATTACATCGTCATGTCTTTGCTAATAACTTGCACCATAAAAAAAAAAATACCACCTGCAAAAATACCGCTGCTGGAAACAAAGAAATATAGACATCAACTTGAGTTGTGTTTGAACCAATCTTAATTTTATATACAGACTCACGAAGATGCGAGGAGATTACCGCTGAACTTCCCTAGCTTCTGCGGCGCAAAACACTAAAGAGGATCCCGTACATGCTGTGCTTTCTTTTGTATTGCTCTCCTAGCATTCTTGGCAAGTCCGACAGATCTGCGTAGTGGTTGTTTTGTGTAGTATATATATGATTTTCTCCAGACTTCTCCAGACTCGACCAATCTGCTCGTTCCCTCATTCTTCTTCAACGTACTAACTTTCATTAAGAAACAGCCAATGGCGCCTGCTTCACCAAAGAACCTCTCTGCTGCCGCCGCTGTCGTCCTCCTGCTCATCATCATGGCCACCTGCGGTACGCCTGAGTAATCTTTGAGCTAATTAGCTATGTTGTTGCACATGTGTTCATGCCTACATGCCTGCAGAGCTGGCGTCCGTTGCGGGAGAAACGTGCAGGCATCTGAGCTGCAGTTTTCACGGGCCGTGTATTTTCGACTACCCCTGCTATTTTGCATGCGTAGACGAAAACACGGGAAACACAGGCGGGGAATGTGACGACTCTCAGTGCTGGTGCTATACCCAATGCCCCTCTGAGATTGTCGCTGCTGATGCTAGCGCTCCCATTCAGCCATGATACAGTGATCATGCCAGAATTTATTTCCTTAAAAACAAAATGATGGGCTCCCTTCCTACATGTAATAGTAGTATATATACTAGTAATATGTTTGCCCGCTACGTGTATGACCTGCATGTAGCTTATTTGTGTACAAATAAAATTGATGGACTTGTTATAAGAGCCTTAGTGTCATCTGAGGTCTAGGACGGGTTTGACTTCCTGTGAGAGCGAATATTCCACGATTTAATGGTGCCGTGCTTTTAGTGGTAGGCAATGTTCCCGTCAGCAGTGAGGCACATGTGGTAACTTCATCAATCTCAAGGATTTACTAGCCCAATCTTTGAAGGTGCTCATAGGGGTTGGGTTTGCATACGTGAGTTCATAGGGTTTTGTGAGTGTGTATGCATGTGAGCGTCTACGCTATACCATGCAATCTTAAAGAAGGTGAATTTAGGATTTTCGGCCTTGGGCACGTACTATTTGTCTCAACAGCATCGAGTATCTTAAAGGCCAAATGCGATCTCTCGCACGTAAGCCCGCACGTTCTACCTCCTCTTTGTCTCATCACTGCCGAAACACACCATCGGATGTCTGTGTAGTCACTATAACGGGGTGGCGAGGCCGGATCTAGTGCACTTGAGCTGGATCTACACCGGGGCGATGAAATGGTGGATTCCATCGGCGCGACCCGTGGTGGACAGCCACAGGCTAGCTGCAGTGGAGACAATGACTAAGCCATAGGAAGTGGTCGCATGTAGAGTTTTGCTAGTGGCGGCGATGGATCCGGTGCCGAAGTGGCCGGGACCGGTGTCACCCAGGCTGGATCTACACCGGGAAGGTAGAGCTCCAACATGTGTAACAATCACGACCTATTTATTAATTTAACTCATATAGAGACCATGCAAATTTGATGTTGACTACACCCATTTCATGTTTTTACCAAATGGTTGGCCAATAAGTGTCACACCCTAAAGGATGGGGACGGAGGGGCTGCACAAGGGTCCCGCGGCCGGCAGGGGGCGCCCCGGCCCCTTGTGCGGCGCCCCCACCATCGCCTGTCGTCCGCGACTTCTTCAGCAATTACAGTAAGAGTTTGATTAGGATAGGATTAGGACTTTTTATGTGAAGGGGATATTCCAGTCTATAAGATAATCTTCTATTAGCAAAAGAATAAGGATTGGTTGTAAAATGTATTCCAACTCTATAAGGAAACATTTAAAGATTGTTTGAGATACATGTCTCATAGGAGGGCTATATAAGTTTCTTGGGGACAAGCAATAAGGAATTATTCCCTGCCCCTTGCTCTTGCCGCCGCCGCCCTCAACGCCCCACGCGTGTTGCCGCCTCGCGCCCTAGCACGCGGCCGGCGTGCCCCCACGCCATTGCCGCCCACTACCGTCGTCCCTCCTAGGCGGGCCGTGATACCGGTATCCGGAGGCCACTTTGATCCACCCACCACCATGGACGCCGACTCGAAGAAACTGCTACAATCGCCGCCAAGAAGTTTGACAAGATCATCGCTAACCCGGTGCATGGAAGTTTGGTTCTACATGTGGAGCTCATCATGCCGGGTACCCCGGATCTTGCTCCGGGCGTCACGGAATAAACATTCATCCGCCGCGACGGCACGCCGGTTGGAGAACGGGGGTGGGGGGTGGGGGGTGGGTAGATGTCACACTCAAAAGGATGAGGCCAAGAGGGTCCGGCCCAAGGGGCCCACGGTGGGGTGGGGCCCTGCCGCAGCGTCTTTGCCGCCGCCCCTTTGTCCTCTGCGACTTCTTCGAAATTAAAGTAAGAGTTTGATTAGGATAAGATTAGGACTTTTTGTGTGATGTGGTATTCCACTTTATAAGGAAATCTCCTATTAGAAAAAGAATAAGGACTGCTTGTAAAAGGTATTCCAACTCCATAAGAAAACATTAAGACATTACTTGAGATACAAGTCCCGTAGGAGGGCTATATAAGCAAGGAGGATGTAATCTCTTGGGGACAAGCAATAAAGAATTATTCCCTACCTCTTGCTCCTGCCACCGGCGCCCTCAGCACCCGGCGCGCCGCCCCCCTCCTTGCCCTAGCGCGGGCGCAGCCGCCACGCGCCCGCCCCGCCGCCGCCGCCGCCCCTCCTAGGTGGCTGTGACCACGAGTATCAATGGTTGTTTCAAGGATGACATTCATCCGCATCCCTTGATGGCTCCCGATGCAGTTGCAACTAATGGAGTGAACCTGTGTAATTGGAGAGACAACTCTACTAGTGGTACTAATTAGCACATGCCACAACTAATTAATACCTCTGAAAGAGTGACCTCGAACTTCTCGCTTTGGGTAAGTTGTTATAACTTAAACTAGGAGAATCCCCCCACGCATTGCCGTGAGATTTTCATAAAAATAAATATATTATAATTACATAGCTTGTGTAGATGACTTGTGTGTTAGTAATAGATTAAAGATTTTAGTATTTAGAGATGACATGGGCATTTTTTAATTAATAATGCATGACATGGAATTAGTGGAGAAACGATATGGACTTACTGGGGAATGATGTGGACACCTTACATGAATAGGTAGAACTTACTTAATTAGTGAGAAATGATGTGGACAACTTGCGTGACGAGAGAATTTATCTAGTGGGGTTTATCTTTATAAGAGTTATAGATTATAGATTGTTACTATCTCAGTGTGTGTTGTATGTGTAGATGAACTATATTCAGTTTTGCTCCCTGCTCTGGTAAACCGTAAGGAAACAAAATGTTTTCATCCTATTCCACTTTGGACAAACCTTGGTTCTGATCTTACTGTCTTACTTTTACCTATATGTAATATGATCATTCTTATAGCTCTTGCCAGGTGGCAGCCTATAACTTTCTGTGTAATAAATGGTACTTTCATTCAAACTTTTACACCTGATGATAAACGAACTACTTAGAGTGATAAAGCACCTAAACTATATTTTAAAATTCTGTAACCTTCAAAGTGCTTAACATTGGATAGCGTTCTTTTTTTATACTAAACTGAATTCTAGCAGCCATTTGCCAAATAGGATACTTTGCTGCAAGTATTTTTTAAATTTGTCGTGTTTATCAGAAATCTGCATAATTACATGCAGGTGGAAATAACCATGGCCATTTTGGTGTGAGAGTCATTTTAGTAATGTGGGGGTGATTACTCTAAAGGATTCAAAATAATGGTACTCCTGAGGCAATTAAGGAAGCCATCCAATTAGCATTTTGGAAATAAGAACTAGGCGTGCTTGCTGGCTTAAAGATGAAAAGAGGTTGTTAATTAATGATGGTACTTGTAACTCTTCTTAGCTATAAAATCAAATTCTTGTCAAGGGAACTGTGAAAATTTAGCTGCAGATTTTCACAAAGCATTTAAATATTTATGTGTTTTGTAGGTTGTTATCCTCGATGCACTATGCGACGTGGCACTAACCAAGTTGGTCATGCTTCTGTTCATATGAAGCCGATGGTGACAAAACCATATAGTGCATATTCAGTACAAGGTGGCATATATATACTATAAGGATTTCACTGAGCTTGGCAAGCTAAATCAATTAGAGTGTTGACAACCTAAAGATTTTGGTTTGTATTATAGAAAGCTCAGGGTACCACAAATTAATGTTACCCATCGTTACTTTTCAGTAGCTTGAACACTTGGCATAGTATGTAGTGGGTCTGACGTTGATCACCATCTGCTGGCTTCCACTTAAATTTACATGTGCATAATTTCCTTCATATACCTCTTCTAAACTTTTTGTCCAGTTATCTAGGACAGTCCTCAGGAAGCTTTGTGTAGTATACATGTCCGATCGATGGGCATAGCCCTTGAGCGTTTCGTGGGATCGAGTGGGGGTCTATCGGTTGGATGCCTGTTACTTGGTGTTGATAGTCACTAACGACACATTTTTACCGTCAACATTCTAACAATAAGGGGTGGAATTATACATTATTACACTCATATACATTTACTATTGACATATTTCCACTTGTATTGGAGAAATAAGTATTTTGCAGGAATTATGTAAAAACAAGTGGAAAATGTACAAAAAGACGTGGCTCAGGCCTAGCTTTAGCGTGGCGGTGCATTAAATATAGGGGATGATGGTGCACTACGCCGGTCGCTAGTTCGGTGCACCTAGACGCATGTAGGGAAGTCGGTTTGGTGCACATTTATTCTTTGCCCCCTCTCCCTTGTATAAGTAGAGAACCTCTCCCCTCTCATTACACACACCTCACACGAGGGCCTGTCTCCCTCTTTTCTTCTTCTTCTTCTTCTTCTTCTTCTTCTTCTTCTTCTTATTAGGTTAGTACAATGTGGAGCCAGGCAAAGCCACCGAGGAGGGATTGGCTCCTTGGAAGATGGATCCCCGGTATGAATATACTTATGGTTTCTTCCAAAGCTTTTCCCATATCTTATTATAGGTGTGCTATAGAATTACAGTATAGTTTGCATGTTATTATGGTGACATATGGATTAAACGCATAGTTTGTATGCCATTGCCTTCACATGTTGTTCTGTTGACATAATCATGATATATGAACTAGACTATAATCTCTATGTTGTGGTTCCGTCTTATAGAACTTTATGCTTAACATTTCATCCAATATATTTGAGTAGAGTTAGAGTTGTGCTGAGGTGGTGGTTCGTCGTGCCTTCGGGTTGCTCGTACCCTAGATCGTTGGGCAATGCGTTCACTAGCTACAGGGGGTACGGGTTGTTCCTTAACATGTGGGAATGGTGAGCGGGTCAGCGGGAACCTTCGAATATGATGTCATGTTATGGTTGAGGTGGTAGGTGGCAGCATAGTGATAGCCTTGTCTGTCCTTTGTAATCCCCCACATTCGTATGTTGGGTAGGAGTTCGTAAATGTCTCAATGGGTGGCCACCTAGGGGATCTCCTTGTCGATCTCGTTCTCAACTTTAACCCCGGTCACTTATCTTGCATGATCATTAACCCGCTTCTTTGCACGGCTATGATTAGAATCAGTATGCTCCACTTAGGATTATTCTTTCATTCTTTATTTTATCTTTATCCTTGAGATTGGCTTGAGTGTGTGTGTCAAGTTATCAAATTACCTATTCTTTATATCCCTGTTATAAGCATTGGTTTCCTATGCATTCGTGTTATCTTGTTCATGTCCCTATTTGATACTTTTGCAACATGCCTTCCTTTGCGAAAAATATAAATAACGATACTCGAATATCTCGGGTGAAATGCTACTATGGTATTTCCGTACGCTTATGGACTTGTTCTCAGAACGTTGCAGAATACCACCCGATGTTCCGTGGCAATGTTGCTAGAATATACCAAATTCGTGATTTCGTTGTGGAACGCCAACAAGCATTTCTAGTGTTGTTGTTGGAGATGGATTCTAAACCCATCTTTGGTGATTGCGTTAAGAAATGTCAACACCTAGGGACTTAACATATTCTATTTAGACGTTGGTGGGAACGGACCAACAATTTATGGACTAACAAAAATACGCTCCCCGCGTCGCCCCCACACGGGCAACTTAGGTGGAAAGCCTAGCCGCCTTCCCCCCTCCCCCTCTCCATCTTCGCCGGCCAAAAAAGCCGCCCGGCAAGGCCGCGCTGGCCCGCCAAGATTGTGGTAGCGGGGCCCCGTCAACTCTGGTGGAGTGGTAGCTTTGGATGGCGCGGACCAAGGCATCGCCTCGCCCGCGGGCGTGTGGGGCTCGACGAGGTCGCCGGATCAGAACGGCGGTGGCGCCCGCCGCCTCATCGCCCCCTTTCTTCCTCGGATGGGTTTGCCTGGTGGCCGGCGGTGGACTACCCCCGTCCGCTTTCTTCCTCGAGTGGGTTCTTTGGGGGCACCGGCCCGGCCTCATCTAGTGCATGAGCGGCGGATCTAGAGCCCTAGCTATCGTCCGGCACCCGCTGGTCGAGGCCATGGTGGGGCGATTGTGCAGACTAGGCTTCAGATTTTCTTCCCATGCGGCTAGGTGTGTCCGACGGCAGCTAGATGGTTGACTATGTTGGTTGCAGGTTCATGGATGAAAATCTTGCTCGGTCTTCAACCATTGCCGATAAAAGCGATGCTATGGTGCATCGTTCTCCTTCTTGAGGGTGTTCCTGTTAGATCCTCAACCTCCAAGGATTGCTCCAGGTGGAAACCGAAGAACTAATGTCGGTTCAGACGATGGCGGCAGCTTGATGTTGCTGTCCTATTGGGGCATCATTATGGGGTCCTTGTGATGGTAATCTTGGTCAGCGCCGAGGGATGAAGAGAGCGACGATCAACGGATGATGCGAACATCAAATTTCTAAGTAGACGAGCGATGTGATGGATTGATATTTGCACGAAGTCCTGGATTATTGAGCGGGGAGCGAGAAGAAGATTGAAGCTTAGTCTTCTAGTTTTCTTGCTTTGTTTTGTAGCTTTTTTCTTGTTTTGATGATCCCTCGTTTGAGTGTTTAGAGTCTAAGAACACTAAATGTTTTGGCTATATATGTATCCACTGGATATAGAGGCCGGATTGAAAAACTATATTTTGTCTAAAAAAAATGTTAGACGCTGGTGCTTCCGCTATCTATGCCGTTGCCTGGTAATTATGTGGTCCTGTACCTCGGCTTGCTACGGCTTCTATGCTCATTGGATCAGTCCAGAATGGAAAAAGGCACAACGTGCCATGCCTAGGCCAAACAACAAGGCCTGTTACAGTAATCGATACGTCCCGATGGCATGTCATGGTGTGCCCGGCCAGTATCTACAGGTTGTACTTTCACTAAGCGCGTGCCACAATGTCAGGCCAAGCAGCACATTTGGCCTTCTATTCTATATATTTTTAAAGTGCCTCTGTATATATAGAGACGGCCGTCTCTGAAGTTCATTGTCCATTTTTATAAAGTTAGTATTAATTTTCCTGTCTTTGTAAATAAAATGGCCAGTCTCCTAGCTAAAACCATATTTCTAGTAGTGTGAGGAGGATAAATAATTATAAACTACTAGGTGAATGCTATTTTATAATATTGATATACGATAGGATAAAGGAAAAAGTCCATTTTACTACCCTGTACTATGAGCGTTGTCCGGATAACCCCCTGAAGAATTTTTGGTTTGGTTAACCCCCTGATTTTTTGCAAACCGCTCACTAAACACCTTTGATTGCTTTCAAAACCAGTTTTGATGAGATGGAGGCTGTTTTGCTAATTAGGATCGCCACGTGGGCTGCCTGACTTGGACCAAAAATCCCAGGCTCAGATAATCCCTCCCTCTGGACTGCATGCTACGCTGACTGTAGTTGAGGTTTTTTTGCTTGGACCGCCCGGCCTGAAGGATGCAAATGCAATGCGCGCGTGTTGCTTTTGCTTGTGGCCGGCGCCGTCGTCATCGTAGACCGTGCTTCCGGTATGGTGGCCGACCGTCGCCGATAATTTGGGTACTACTTCTCTTGCCGCTATCAGTCTATTCATATATGGATCCAATGTGTGTGGGTGTAGTGGGAGGCTCAAGCCGCCCCTACTACAAGAATTTCCTTTGTATATACAAGAATTTTGGTAAATTATTTGTGTACTGATAGAGTATAATAGAAAAAATATAATACTCCCAACACACCCAAAGATAGATAATCTCGGACTTGTGTGTACCTTATTACACCCTATGTGGCTCACATGCACACACAAGGATTTTAGATGGTACGGACATGCAAATGGCTTCCAAGACACTTCACACAGCGGATTAGCAAAACAGCCTCCATGTCATCAAAACTGGTTTTGAAAGCAATCAAAGGTGTTTAGTGAGCTGGTTTTGCAAAACCATGGGGTTAACTAAACCAAAAGAATCTTGAGGGTGTTATTCGGACAACGCTCATAATACAGGGTAGTAAAATGGACTTTTTCCTAGGATAAAAAAGGGAATATCACATCGACTGAATATACTAATGAACAACACATGACTTATGCTGCTACTTACTTAACAGACTTGCAGTGGTTTCATATAATTGTGTCTATTTGTAGAGAGGCTTATACTGGTAGTACTTAATTAACAAACTTGCAGTGGTGATGCGATAGATACTTTTAGTACTTATAATTGTGTCTATTTGTAGAGGGGCTTATGCTGGTACTTAAAAGACTTGTAGTGGTGATGCAAGAGAAGTTTTTTAGTACTAGGCAGTAAGCACGAGTGAAGAGTGTTGCAGATCATTTTGATGAATTGGTCTTCTAAAGCTTGCCTATATCCATGGATGTAGTTGTCTCCCTTTCTATGGTTGTTCTTTGCTGTGTGACAGAAGTCATGCCTATCCAGGACTTCTTATGGTGGTTAATCTATCAGGCAGTTTATGTGGGATTTACCTCTGACAGGGAAGACTGTTCTACACCATGTATTGTTATATTGACACCCTGACGAAAAACATAACTGTATGAAACTAGGATTAAATGTTTCTAAAAATAGGGACAGAGAGAGACGCTAATTGTTAATCATTGAGGCCTTCATCTGGTCTACAGTAGGGAAAATGGCCGGCGCAAATTGGCTAGCTGGCAAGAATCAAGCTGCATGTCCAAACTCGTATGTATTCCTTGATTTCCTTTTCTGTTGATTTAATTTTGACCGAGTTGACTTTGAAGTTTTCTTTTTTTCATTTGGCTCCTGTGTAAAGTTTGAAATTTAGCGAACACAGAAAATAAACAAGGATAACTGCCCAGAAGTATGAGCCTCAAGTCGTTTTTATACTCTTAGTTGCTATTTTTTAATTGCCTAGAATATATTGGGTGAATAATTTGTTGCATCTCTAGACTCTATACCAAATGTTTCATCACAATCTTTTGCAATATTTTTTATTTGATGTTAGATGCTAAAATTCTCCCTTTCTGGATGCAAACCTTACAGGTTATCTGAACATCCTTTCGGAGGAATTAAGCTGATCCTAATGAAGTTGTTGCTGTCATTTTGGGTGGTGGTACTAGGACTCAGCTCTTCCCTCACACAAGCGCAAATTATAGGACAAGTTGCAAGAAGTACCAATTCAATTATCATCTTGAAACTTTATTGTTGTTTGATTTGAAATATAGTATAAAATGGCAGGGGTATAAAGAGAGACAAGATTCACCTCACAGTGCCCTCAAAAGATATATTCACAAAGATTGAAGAAGCTGGGAAAAGTCGTTTCGCTTTGATCCAAGAGTTTATTTGAAAATACTTGTTCTCTTGAATAAAAAATACATAATTGATTCAGAAGATTTAGTGTTTACTTAAATAAGTTATTTTCTATAAATCCTTTGATGGTAAATGAGGCCTGATATTTTGAGAAAAGTGCTGGCGAATTTAGACAGTGCCAACCCTGGATCATAACATAGTAGAATGATGTTGTTATGGTACTTGATCATATATGATATATAGCTTGATAGCAATTACACGACTCATTAGAATATTAATTTCTATACTTTTTTTTTTATGGGAAATGAATTCCATTACTCATAACAAGCAGCCGCATTAGCAGCAACCAGTTTACAGATACTCAGCGGAACACTGTCCACAACCGAGCAGCGTCCGTATTTAGACTTGCACCTAGACTAGCTAGGCTATCAGCAACCGAGTTACATACTCGAGATGCATGATTCAAATCAAAATCTACAAAATTACTTGCTAGCAGATATTTTAACTCCCAAATCAGGCGCCCGGCGGTGGAGAGATCATACTCAGTTGATTGGAGAGCCTGCACCACCATGGATGCATCAGATTCTAGGATCACCCTTTGAATGCCGAGATCAGCTGCACGTTGTACTCCCTGTAGACATGCTACAATCTCCGTGTGAAACGCTTCGCTTGCCACTTGCAGTCAGCCATGCCCAGCAGCTATCACTCCGCCATCCCATTCTCTCAGCATGTTTCCCCATCCACCGCTCCGGCTTGCAGCATCAAAGGAACCATCGCAGTTTATCTTTATGACAGTTTCTGGTGGCGGTTTCCAGATGAGTTTTGATTTTGTTTGCCGGCTTTGATTCTTTCCCAAACTGCGACCACTCCTCTGCATAGGATTGAATGAACAACGAGAGCTGATTAGCACTTCGCATCGTAGCTCCTTCTCTGAACCTGCATCTCTCTGACCACCATAGATACATCAGGGTAATCACACGGC
The DNA here is from genome assembly GCA_015847255.1 of Hyparrhenia diplandra. NCBI lineage: Eukaryota > Viridiplantae > Streptophyta > Magnoliopsida > Poales > Poaceae > Hyparrhenia > Hyparrhenia diplandra. The sequence goes on from JADLZK010006888.1 coordinate 471,666, forward strand.
TCTGAATGCCCGAGTTCAGTTTAAAGATGATCTCCAGAACCTCCCGAGCTGATGAGGCAGCAGCAAGCTTTTGCCTCACTTCTTCCAGCTGTAAGTGTCTCCATAGCTCACGAACTGCTTTGTATTTGAAAAAGAGATGTGCCCCATCTTCATCACAGCGCCCACATAATATACAGCTCGGATCAACAGCCATACCTCGCCTCTTGAGACTATCACGAAGCGCTAAGCTGCTGTGCCCCATCCTCCACATCATGTGAGACATTTTCTTCGCACACTTGAGTTTGCATAACTGTTTCCAGATAGGATCATTCCCTCTTGTAGCTGTAGAGGAAGATGACCCGCCCCTCTTTCTTTGCAAGCTCCCCCTCCTGTCCTCCATGAAAACTTTATACGCTGATCTCACCGAGAAAATCCCCGTTCAGTTGTAGTGCCATGCAGTGCAATCGTCCATCCCTGCGTGGACCGGTATGCCCAGGATCAGTTCAGCATCCTCCTCCCAGAACATATCCTTCACTAGCTCAGCATCCCATGTACCCGTGAGCGGGTTAATGAGCTCGTCTACATGTGTTAACAAGTTTTGTCTTCTCGGGGTAAAGAGCAAACGCGATTCATCACGCGGTATCCATGGATCCTCCCAAACCGGATTTCGTGACCCGTCACCAACTCGCCATAGCACCCCCTTCTTCAGAGCTCCACCCCCGACAGGATGCTACGCCTTGTATAGGACATGTTGTGCTTCTGCTTGGCTTCAAGAATGTTGTCGTCCGGGATGTACTTTGCAGCCAAAATTCTTTTCACATAGGGAACCACGGTTCACTGGCCAGCCTCCACGCTTGTTTTGCTAGCATGGCTATGTTGAAACCATGAATATCCCTGAATCCTAAACCCCCATCTTCCTTGGCTTTAGTGAGTTTCTCCCAACCGAGCCAATGCATCTTATCCTTATCTTGGTGACTCCACCAATATTTGGCAATCATCGCACTGATTTCATCACAGAGCCCCTTCGTTAGATCAAAACAACCCATTGCAAATGTTGGGATGGCCTGAGCGACCGCTTTTATCATTATCTCCTTTCCTGCTCTTGAGAGCATTTTTTCGCGCCACCCCATGGTCCTCTTCCAAACTCTCTCCTTCAAATATTTGAAAGTGGCAGACCGTGATGCACCGACGTGTACTGGCAAGCCCAAGTAACGATCATTTACTGTCTCATTGGTGATATTCAGTGCATCCTTTACCGCTCGCTTCGTCCTCATCACTTGTGTTAGGGCTGAACATAACAGCCGATTTAGCTTTATTTATTGTTTGCCCCGACACTTTTTCATACAATTCCAAAATCTCCTTGATCCGGACTGCATTCTCCTCATTTGCACAAACCAAGAGAAGGGAGTCATCGGCAAATAGCAGATGTGAAACACTCGGAGCATTGTGACAAACTCTCATGCCTTCAAATTTCCCCTCCGTTTCCGCTTGACTCAATAAAGCACTGAATCCCTCGGCACACAACAGGAACAGATAGGGAGACAGAGGGTCCCCCCGCCTTAACCCATGACCTGGCTTGAAGCTCGAGCCAATTGCACCATTCGCCTTCACTCGATAAGAGACCGTGGACACACAATTCATGATCATATGGACCCATTCCTGGCAAAACCCCAGCATTCAGGAACGGCCACTCGACCCGATCATATGCTTTACTCATATCTAGCTTAATCGCATCCAGCCCCTAGCCCCCTTCTTCTTCTTCTTTAAATAGTGGGTGTGCTCATAGGCTATTAGGATGTTGTCACTAATGAGCCGGCCGGGGACAAATGCACTTTGATTCTCTGAAATTATCTCCGGTAGCATCTTCTTCAACCGATTTGCAAGCACCTTGGATATGATTTTATACAACACATTGCACGAACTGATTGGCCTGAGATCAGTTACCTTATCCGGACGAGATACTTTGGGGATGAGAGCAATGATGGTCTCATTCCAGTCATGCGATATAGGATCTCCCCGCAGGCACTTCATTACTTCTTACATACTTCGTCTTCCAACAATGTCCCAAAATTTCTTGTAGAAAACTGCTGCCATCCCATCAGGACCTGGTGCTTTTAGATCACCAATACTATCAAGTGCGTTTTTTATCTCTTTTTCAGTGAAATCAGCTTTCAGAGCAGCGTTCATCTCCGGTGTTACCCGGCTTTGGAAAGCACTTAGCAGCTGTTGTACGTCACCATTGATATCCGATGTGAACAGCTGCAAGAAATAGTTAGTAATAAAATCCGGCTTCTCTATTTCGTCCTCCACTCTACCCCCAACTCCATGTTGTAGTGGACCTATAAAATTTCTCCTTTTTTATATCAGAGCAAACCGCATGGAAAAAAGAAGTGTTCCTATCTCCCTTCTCTAACCACCGCACATGCGATCTGCGCTTCAAAGAGATATCTATCTGCTCCTCCACTTTGTCTAGTTGGTGGCTAAGAACTGCCTCCCTTGCTACCCCTTCATTCGACAAACTTCTTCTCCTACAAGACTCCAGCTCCTTTTTTTTATTTTTTTTCCTCCTCTTCTCTAGATCACCAAGAACATTTTTACTCCACCAGGACAAGTCACCTGCCACCTTCCCTAACAGTTGTCCTACTTTATTTAAACCCTCCTCCTCCCCCTTCTCCCAAGCATCTTTCACTATCTCCCTACATCCCTCCTCTTCTAACCAACCAGCTTCAAAAGAAAAGACTTTATTTCTTTTTACACTCGTCTTCTCTTCCGAGGCTGTATTTATTATCACCGGCCTATGGTCTGAGTGTCTAGGGTCACCATTCAACACTTGGAACAAAGGGAAACTATCCCTCGGGCTTTATTCCCGAGAGCACGGTCCAAGCGCTCTCTCACATGCCCCTCCAAGTTATGTTGCTTATTCCGCCACGTGAACACATCTCCTTCAAACCCCAGATCCTCCAGCTCACAATCCACCAGAGCATCTCGAAACTGATCCATCTGCGTCTGGGGTCGAAGACCACCCCCCTCCTTCTCCTGCTGAAAGAGGATTTCGTTGAAATCACCCGCACAAAGCCATGGAAGAGGTTCTTGCGCATGCAAGTCCCTAAGCAGTGTCCATGTCTTATGACGATCTTCAACCCTGTGGTATCCGTGATACCCCAGAGAATCTCCACTTGTTGCCACCCGCTTGCACCACCTCCACGTCGATGTGATTGTCGGAAAAATTCCGAAGGCACACATCTAAACCCCGCCGCCAAAAGAGGGCAATCCCGCCTCCCTTGCCCACGCAGTCGTGCGACACCATGTTGCTTAAACCCAACAGCCACCTGAACTTTTCTATTCGCCTCTTGTCCATTTTTGTTTCAGACAAGAAGAGAACGTCCGCCTCCTCCGCCTTCTGGAGCTCCAGAAGGCTACGAACCGCCGGCGGTTGCCCAAAACCCCGGCAGTTCCACACATATCGTTAAGAGCAGCAGCTTTCACAGGAGGGGAGCCTATAGTCTCAGCCGGTGGCTCCAACCGGGACTAAAACTCTCTCGCCAAACAAATAGGACCATAGGCTTTTTGCAACGGGATAGAAACCAAGACTAAAGGTTGACAAGCCTCCCACCGTAACAATGGATGCTCCCATTGCTTGGCAACCTCCACAATCTAGACCACATGCCGCACCACTCCCTTGCGTGGCTCGCCGCGTGGCATGGTCCTCTCAAGACGCTCTGCCTCAGCAATGTCCTCACGATCGTTGCCTCCTCCCCAGATATGGCGCATAATATCGACGATGCACTATGTCAACATAGCAATGCAGTCGGTGACTCCATCCGCGCCGGCTGCCACTGTGATAACTCCATGCTCTGCCGGTCCAGTGCTACAAGTGGCGCGCCCAGCTATTGCTATGCACATCTCGGCACTTCTGGTCATAGCGGCTGAAGGCCACGCATGGTCTCCTGCAGGAGAAGGTAGCCAACCTCATCCGTCACGTCACAGACCATGTGACGCGCAGCATCCCAGTGAATGTCGGACTAGCCACGAAACAATATAGTGCTTATTTAGTACAAGGTGGCATCCTGCTATAATAATTTCACTAAGCTTGGCAAGCTAAATCAATTAGAGTATTGACAACTCAGGTTACCACAAATTAATGTTACCCATCATTGCTTTTCGGTAGCTTGAACACTTGGCATAGTATTGTAGTGAATTTGACATTGATCACGATCTGCTGGCTTCCACTTCAATTTACATGTGCATAGTTAACCTTATAAGCTTCTTCTGTCCTTTTTGTACATTTATCCAGGACCTTAGTCACCGCAGTTCCCGGAACGACGGATCGAGGAACAACATTTTGGATGCATTTTTACACCGTGGGACGAAAAAGTTCCCGCACTCCCGTCCCCGGAATGGCGTTCCTGGAACGTGGAACGCTTGGTCGTTCCCGTTCCCTGGTGAGTAGGTCCAGGACAGTCCTCAAGAAGGATATATATAGGACATAAATGCTGCAGAACATCAGGCTGCCTGACACCCTTGTGTATGAAAGGGATTTTCTCTAACATTCTACAGATTCTTCTATGCAAATCAATTCACTTTTCTTGATTGAAGTATTTTATTGTGAGTATAAGATTGCAATCTTTTTCCTAACTCTTGAACTCCTGATATGCTAAATCCATGAATGGTACAGTTTCATGCCTATATTCCACTTTTGTACATCTACACTTCACTCATAATTTGCCGACGCACGCAATGGCGCACGCCCTGTAAAAGTTCTACTATAAGAATGAGTTTGGTTACCTCTGGACTTCTGCTTCTGCGGTGGAAAAAACTATAGGGAATCCCGTGCTGTTCTGTTAATCACCTAACATAAAAAGATGACGGCCAGCCCATGACGGAGGATCATAGATTCATATAGGTTTGGAGAATCCCGTACTTCTTTTGTATTGCTCCAAGCATTCTTGGCACCGTACTTCTTTTGTATTGCTCCAAGCATTCTTGGCAAGTCTGCCTGTCTGGTAGTGGTAGTTTTGTGTAGTATATATATTATTCTTTCCAGACTACTCCAAGCTCAACCAATCTTCTCGATCGCTAATTCTCCTTCAACATACCAACTTTCACCAAGAAACAACCAATGGCGCCTCCTTCACAAAAGAATCGATCTGCCGCTGTCGTCCTCCTGCTCATCATCGAGGCCACATGCGGTACGTCTGATTAATCTCTTTTGGCTATGTAATGACGCTGTTGCATATATGTTGATGCCCTGCATATGCCTGCAGACTCGGCATCCATTGCGGAACAAACATGCAGGCACCTGAGCGGCAATTATAAAGGGATATGTATTTACGGCCTCAGCTGCTATTTAATATGCACAGACGAAAGTACGGAAAACATAGACGGATCATGTGATCAGCTTCAATGCTGGTGCTATACCAAATGCCCCACTAAGATTGTCGCTGCTGATGCTAGCGCTCCCATCCAACCATGATACTGTGATCATGCCTAGATTTTCCTAAATAAAACTGAACACTAATATTTGCCCGCTACGTGTGGTACTTGCCGGTAGCTTATTTGTGTTGTGACAAATAAAATTGTTGGACCAGTGGTTATTAGAGCCTCAGTAGCACTTGAGGTCATGGGTTCGACTCACTATGGCAGCGAATATTCCATGATTTAACAGTGTTGCGCTTTCAGTGGTAGGCAATATTCTTAACAACTGCAAGGCACTTATGGTGACTTCGTCAAACTTAAGGATTTTGCAGCTTAGTCTTCGAAGGTGCTCATGCGTGCATTCATAGGTCAGCATCTATATTATACTGTGCAATCTAAAAAAAGTCTGGATTTTCGATCTTGAGCATATTCTATTTTGTCTCACTAGCATCGGGTTTCTTAATAGCTTATACTGTGCAATCTAAAAAAAAAGAATCTAGATTTTCGATCTTGAGCATATTCTATTTTGTCTCACCAGCATCGGGTTTCTTAATAGCTAAAGGAGATCTCTCGACGAGAGCATCACACGTTCCACCTCCTCTTTGTCTCGTCACTACCAGTACCCGCATAGTCACTATGATGGTGGCAGTGAGGCTGGATCTGGTTTCACCCAAGCTGGATCTCTCCACATGGAAGGTGCAACGGTATTTGCCATCTGTGCGGCCTATGGTGGGCAGCCACTGGCAGTGGTGTAGATGGTAGCTGAGCCATAGGATGAGGCCGCATGTAAAGTTTCTGCTGTAGTGGACGACACCCATGTTGTGGGAAGTAGCCTACCAACAAGGAGTATGTCTGGGTGTAGTTTTGTAGGAACCATGGTGGCATGGGGTGGCAGGGCAGGGGATACTTTCGGAGTCATAGTGGTGCAGCTAGGCTGGTTGCTTGATGACGTGCAAGCAACGCCAAGGTGGCGTGGATGGCGGTGACGAGGCCTACTCTCCACCACCACCCATCTTGAAAGTGTGAGTGTGATTATAGTGATTGTATTCCATTGTCACATGAGTAAGTACATATAAAGAGCCGGGGTGGCATGCAAGCCAACCACTCAGGCACAACTACAACCACACAAACCATTGGCCAAATTACATTAGTCTAACACTCCCCCGCAGTCTAATCGGGAGCACTTCTAATGGTAAGACTGGACCGAAACTCCTGAAAGAGTGAGGTGGGTAGGCCCTTGGTGAAGACGTCAGCGTACTGTGATGTCGTGGGAACATGAAGAACCCGAGCATGACCGAGGGCAACCTTCTCTCGAACAAAGTGGAGATCAACCTTTGTTCGCTGATGTTGCATCGGATTGCCTGGAGACATACACAACACTGACGTAATCACAATAGACCACTCTGGCTCAGCGAGGAGGGTGATGAAGCTCAATCAACAACTGTCGTAGCCACGTAGCTTCAACGACACCATTTTCCAGAGCATGGCATTCGGCCTCGGCGCTGGACCGTGAGACCGTGTGCTGATGCTTGGAGGACCAGGACACCAGGTTATCACCTAGGAACACCGCATAGCCAAAGGTGGAGCGACGGGTGTCCGGACATCCAGCCCAGTCTGCATCCGTGTACACAACGAGGTCTGTAGGTGAAGAGCGGCACATGGTCAAGACAAGTGACAGAGTACCTTGCAGGTATCGTAAAATCCGCTTGAGAGCCGTGAGGTCGGGCTCCCTGGGATCATGCATATAGAGGCACACTTGCTGAACAGCAAACGCAATGTCTGGATGGGTAAATGTCAACATCGTAAAAGCGCCAAGCGGGCTGCGGTACTAGGTAGCATCATCGATAGGAGGTCCATCTCGTAGAAAATTTGGAGTGTATATCAACAGGGGTGCTGCATGGCTTGCACTCACTCATCCCGGCTCACTCCAAAATATCTTGCGTGTATTGGCGCTGAGAAAGAAATAACCCACTAGGAGATCGTGGCACTGAAAGACCCAAAAAATGGTGAAGATGACCCATATCTGTCATGGCAAACTCATGCTGAAGAGCCCCGATAATCCACTTCAGAAGACCAGCTGAGGAAGCAGTGAGAACAATATCATCCACATATAGCAATAATAGAGGTGTTTCGGCTCCTCGGCGACATATGAATAGAGAAGTGTCGGATTTTTCTTCACCAAATCCAAGCGAAATGAGATAAGAAGCAAACCGTTCACGCCAAGCACTTTTCGAGCCCTGCTTGAGACCATATAAAGATTTGTTGAGCCGGCAAACAAAACCAGGGTGGGAGGAATACACAAAACCTGTGGGCTAAACGCATTACACATCGTCTCTCGAGAGATTACCATGAAAGAACGCATTCTTCACATCCAATTGGTGAATAGGCCAATCTTGAGAAAGAGCCAGAGAAAGAACCACTTTGACCGCGGGATTGACCTTTGGATGAAGGTCTCATCATAATCAATATCGGTCGCCGAGTGAAACCCCCGAGAACCCAACGAGCTTTGTAGCGATCCAGAGAACCATCCGCGTGCAGCTTGTGACGAAAAATCCACTTGCCGGTAACCATATTAACACTAGGAGGCCATGGCACAAGACTCCGTGTGTTATTGGCGATAATGCATTAAACTCAGCTTACATAGCAAGACAGCAATTTGGATCCGACAGGGGCACCATGGACGGAGCAAGGCAGCGGCGACATAGCCACAACATGGAGATTAAGGCGATCCACGGGGCCTGGACAACACCGGCCTTGCCACGCGTGCACATCGAGTGCGCATTGGTGACCGGAGGATGACGACCGGTTGAGTAGCAGCTATCACGGCCGGTGCTGCCGGCAACAAACCGCGGCGGCGGGCATCGGGGCAACAGGACCGACGATACTCGTGGGCGTTGTGTGATTGGTGCTAGGTGTATACGGGGCAGCAGCACCGGTTGACGTGGAAGGAACACCATGGTGCGCCTAGAAGTGGAGGGGGCGCTACTGGTAGCAGCCTGTGTAGAGGACACAGGGGTAGCAGCGCCGGATGACAAGCCACCGTGAAGTCGAGTACCTGCAGCCACAACTCTTGGCCCAACGGGCAAAGAGGAATCGTCATGATCGCTCAAAAACTCTAGTGTTGTCGATCCTGAGGGGTGGTGGACATGTCTAAAAAGGAAAATCGAGTCTCATCGAACACAACGTGTTGAGAGACGATGATTCGATTTGAATGCAGATCAAGACACTAGTATCCTTTGTGATCGGAAGAATACCCAAGAAAGACACACAAGGAGGAGTGGGGTGACAATTTATGTGGAGCTGTGGAGGATAAGTTGGGGTAACAGGCACAACCGAAAACTCAAAGATGAGCATAGGAGGTTTGTGTACCATAGAGGGCAAGGAAAGGAGTGCGACCATCTAGGGTTTTTGTTGGGTGATGATTTATCAGGTAGGTGGCACTGTGAAGAGTGTTAGCCCAATAAACAGGAGGAAGACTGGCCTGAAAAAGAAGTGAGCACAAGATGTTGTTAACTTTGCGAAGAGTGCGTTCAGCACGTCCGTTCTGTTGTGAGGTGTATGGGCACGACAGACGGAGGACTACACCATGAGTGAGGAAGAACGTGCGGGTCGAGGAGTTATCGAACTCGCGGCCATTGTTGCACTAAAGCGCCTTAATGGGAGGGTTAACTGCGTGCGCATAAGTGAGAAAAAGTTAGATAAAATGCCAAATGTATCGGACTTGAGGCGTAAAGGAAAAGTCCAGGTGTAGTGGGTGCAGTCATCAAGAATGACAAGATAATATTTATACCCGGACACACAACAACGGAGATGTCCAAAGATCACGGTGTATTAAATCAAAAGATGAAGCGCTCGAGAATTTGACATGCTAAATGGAAGACGTACATGGCAGCCTAATTGACAAGTATGACAAATATGATCAGGGTGGCGCTTGCTGCAAGAAATAACATTGGAACTAATGAGTTTGGATAATGCCTCATGACCGATATGACCATGGCGATGCCACGAATGGCGAGAGGATGAGTCGGCAGTAAGGGCGGTGGTGCTAGCTGGTGCCGGTGGAAAGAATGGGTAGAGGTTACCCGTACTATTACACCTGGCGATCACTCTCTGTGTGTCTAAGTCCTTGATAGAAAGGCCAAATGGGTCAAACTCGATGGAACAATTATTATCAGTGGTGAAACGACGGACGAAAATTAAATTCTTAATAATGCTAGGTGAGACTAGAACATTAGAAAGAGAAAGAGAACGACCCATCGTGAAAAAAAGAGTATGACCCAACAGAGCTAACGGGAGGCAAGGCTCCATTGCCCACAATGATAGATGAAGGACTTGATGATGAAGGAGGATGAAAAGAGGAGAGTATACCACAGCGTTGTTGACCATATGAGCGCCGGTGCGTAATCGGCGTACCACTCAATCGAAGGTGTTGCGCTCGGCGACACGGTGTTGAAGCTGCCGCGAGGGGGACGACGTGGATTCGCCCTGCGATCCATGGCTGGAGCTGCCGCTTGCATGGTGTAGGGGTGGACACTACCGTGTGGCGAGTAGGGCGCCCGAGCGGAGGAGTTGCGCCTGCGTCGTGTCTGGCGAGTAGGGGGCCATGCACTGCGCGGCAAGCGTGGCATGGCGGCGAAAGCCGGGGAAAGTAGGATGCGGCCAATATGCCATGTTATCTTCTCTTCTCTTTCTCTCTCTCTCTCTCTTACTCTTCCTTTTTATTTTTTTTTTTTTTTTTACTCTTCCTTTTTTTCTTTTCTTTTTTTGTGTTTAACCCCGGTGGATCGGGATCGCTATTACCGTGAGCCAGACCAAGATCGGGCGCGCGAGTACCGCGAGCCGAACGGAGGTCCGGGGTCGCAAGGGCGCTGGTGACGATCGCGTGGGGCCACGATGGGCGTGCGGCGCGCAGCTCACAGCACGGCCGGACGGGCGCGATGGAAGTCGGGGTCGGCGCGACGGGATCATAGTCCCGAAGCTAGAGTCGGGCCGGGCGAAGCGGCGCGCGCGGGACGCCCGGTGGCACGTGGACCACGCAGTGACGGGATCGGCGCTGGACCACGGGCCGCGTGACGGCGCTGATTCCGCGATCAGCATGAGCCGCGTGACGGCGGATGACCAATCGGACGCCGCGGGCGCCGGTGCCGTGGACGGGCGCTACTGGACACGGCTCACAGCCGCACGACGAGGATCGGGACACGCCGGGCCGACGGTGGATTGCGATGGAAGATATCGCGCGATGAGATGTCCGCGCGATCAAAGGTGTCCACGCGACGGACGCCGAGGCGCGATCAGCGAGCCTCGTCGTGGAGTGGGCGCGGGTAGGGCCGGCGAGCAGATGTCCAGCGACGCGGCGGAGGCCGGAGATCGTGAGGATCAGCGACGGCGAGCGGAAGCGAGAGGTCGCGGGATCAGACCAACTCGTAGAAGGCATATGCAAAATACCTGTCTTTTTAGGCGTGGGGTCTTGGGCACAGCAGATTTGAGCGTCTTGACCCAATGCCTACTTGTAGAAGGCATGCTTTGTGAATCCAACTCGTCATGAAGGCCCCTGTTTTAAATAGCTAGCTATAGCTACGCTATAGCTTTTCTATAGACACGGCGCTAAGCTATTCGTCTTTTTTCTGCTATGACAATTTTTCCCACAATTTGCCGCTATAGCTGCGCTAAGTTGCATAGCTTAGCGCTTTAAATTAAATAGCTAGCTATTTCCAAAACTCAATCTCAGAATAGATTGCACTTGTGTGCTTGAAATTTAATTGGTATTTCCTACTTATCAGTTATCATTTGCTACTAATTTTGATATTTTGGACAACCAAACTTTCATGAACCATGTTGTAATGTCATGTTGTAATATTATTTAGACTTGTGGAACCTTAGAAACATATTTATGTTCATCAAATTTGATATTTTCCATGTTTTTTGGCTTTGATTATTGGTGTTTTTCATATCTTTTATAAAAATGCTATTCTGGCATAGCTTCGCTATAACTGCGCTATATCTACGTAGCTTCTGAAAAATTGGTGCCGCTATTTTGCATAGCTAGCTATTAAAAACAGGGGTTCCAGCCTTCCAGGCTATCATGCATGGGCTCCTGCACCGTAGAGTCCTGGTGGAGGACGTCAGAGCATAGCTCGAGTTGTGGCAGTGGTACTCGGTGGCTATGGTGGTAATCTAGATGTAGGATTCATATCAAGGAAGGTGGAAAACCCAGTCAAAAACTCGGGGCTGGGGGATGTCCTCCATGGCGTAAGGTGGCCTACAAGAGAGCAACATCATGGTCATTGGAGGACATCATTTTTGCTCACAATTGAGGGCGACGCCTTGGTGGGGCTGTGCGCCAGTTGTGTCCTGAAGTTGGCAAGGATGTTGGCGTAGAAGGTGGTGGTTAGTACAAGCGCGTCGCCAAAGTGACTTGCATGGTGTGGTGGTGGGTGGTCGCACATAGAGGAGGTGTCTATCATTATGTTGTTTGTTGATGAGGCGGTAGCCAATAGAGATGCGTTTTTGAAGTGATCTATGTGTCATGGCGGAGGATAGTGCAAGGTTATTGTGGCCATTCCGATACGTGGAGGCTTTTTGTTGCCCACTATAGGAGGTGTGTGACAATTTTGTTATGTTTGATGATCTAAAGTTGTGGTGTGCGGAACGCGGAACCGCATAGATGGGCGAGGTCAGCAAGGCAACGACCTAAGGTAGGTACTCACATATCAGCTCGGTGGCTTGTAGCGTACTATGGCGGCTAGAAATTGCTTGGCGCGAGCTAGTTGGGTGTGGAACAACGTGCGAAGATGCCACAAGCGGATCCAGTGGCAGGTTATTGCTACATGGATTGCTTTCAAATATGGCGACTAGCCATATCTAGCCCTGCACGGTGTTGGCTAGCTCGATCGGTGTGGGATATTATCAGCTACAACGTTTGGGGACGGTTGTGTAGTTTGGCTTTCAGTTGGCGGTGGTAGGCTGGAGCTTGCGATGTGTCAGATTTTCAGTACATGGAGTTCCAACAGTGGTGTGCATGTCGGGGACAGGACACGTTGTGTTATGGTGCGGTTGGAAGTGTTGTGGTGTGGCACGAGCTCAGGTCGTGTTCCAATCCAGCATAGTCGATAGTTGTTCCTAGTGTTTCAGCTATCGTTGCTTGGTTGTTGTGGCCGTTTTGGTTGCATTGCCTAGTGTGAGTTTCTTCTACTTTTTTTAATACAATCAGCCGCTCACCTGGCTGATTCGTTCAATAAATACTCCTTCCATGGTAAATTATAATTTTTGAATTTTTCAACCCTAAATTTGATCGCCCGTCTTATTTAAAAAATTTATACCAAAATAGTCAAATTTTTAAGGACCTTTTGTTAAAAAAGCTTGCCATAAAAAAGAAAATTATATTTTGCACAAATTTTTGAATAAGATAAGTGATCAAATTTATGGTTGAAAAAGTCAAATGAATTATAATTTAGAGTAGAGGGAGTATATCGTTTTCAAATTTTAAAAAGCCCTGGTCAAAATGTATATAAGAAACGGGTTGCAAAGGTTCTAAATGGTCAAAGTGTGGCTTAAATTTGGCAAGAAATCTAGGTACAAGGCCGGCCTTATCTAGAGTGCAACCCACGAAATCAAACACGAGGTATTTGGGCCACTACAAGCATGTACCGCCTTGCTATGCCAATTATGCGGCCATAATTGCCCACTCCACCATGGGCTCGCTCTGCCCCAGCAACCGTTTCTACAGGGTTGTTGTTAGGGTCTGGCCATCCAGACCCAACCCACGTGATGGCAAGGGTAGTGTTCACCTTCTCAGCATCCATCTTCAAGCTCACCGACGTCCTCAACCTCATCATCATCCTCATCCTCATCCTCATTCTCGACCTCAGCCCCACCCCTGGTCTTGCCCCAACCCCCGCCATTGGTGGCCATCGCCGATGCCACGGCAGAGTACGGTCTGGCGGTGCTCCGACGCCACGGCCATGGTCGCGGAGCTCCGACAAGACTCTACCATGCCTGTGGCGGACTGCTTCTACCCCTTCCAACTTGCACTCCTGCCGCTGCCGCCGCCGCCGCCAAAAACTCATTGCCAAGCAACACGACGATGTCCCTACCTAACCAACCTAGCTGCCTCCACCAGCAGCAAGGGCCTAAACCACCCAACTACCATTCCCACTGTTTGACTGACTTGTCTCCCCCAAAACTACAATTGGCCATCTATACATTTTAAAGTGTCTCCGTAAATATAGAGACCGCCACCTCTGAAGTTAGTTGTCCGTTTGTAGAGATAGCAATAATTTTCCCATCTCTGTAGATAAAATCGACAATCTCCTAAAACAATATTTGTAGTAGTGTGAGGATAAATAATTATAAACTAGGTGAATTATAATATTCATATACGATATGATAAAAAGGGGAATAACTCATGAAATGAATATACTAACGAACATCACATGAATACCGTGTGAATAACCTCAAATACAACATAAATATCTCAAGAGTACTATGTGAACATCCAAAATACATCGCAGTCGTGGAACATCACATTGATACTATGTGAACAATCCCGAAATTTACTTGGAACATCTCACAGGTGGTAATTGCAACATGTATGATATTTGATTAACTTTTGTGTGTGTCTGGGGGGGGCGGGGGGGGGGATTCAAAATACATCATGTAACATCTCAATAATTCTATAATACTATGAGAACTATTAAGAAACGATGCTGTTGCGGATCGCTAATCGGTTCAATTCCCTTTCCGTCCCCCACAGCAGATGAGGCGCAAATGTAGAGGCGGATTTTATTATCCATTATCAAAAAAAAAGCAGATGGAGCGCAAGGAAGCTGTAGATGATCGCACGTATCCATTTCCAATAGCACACTAGGTGAACACATATGGAAGAGGCAAATGTCAGTGGATCTTGTATTCTCTTATTCATTATAGATGGGTATAGGTTGTTTTATACAGTCTTAACCCTTGGTATATTTGGTGTGAGTCCATAATTATCTTAGGGTAACAAGAACAATACACCGTGTGGAACATCTTGTGTATATCACATAAATATAAAAATATGCAATAGAACATCTCAAGAATGCATCATTCACGTAATAAAAAATGTAATTAATGATTTTAAATAAATAAAAAATGAACGGAAATGATACATCTGTTTAGGATTTGCGCGCCTAACAGGTCGTTAGCTTAGGTGAGATTTAGACATTTTTTTATATATATATGCAGCAGTGGATCACTATTGTATTTGTATATATCTGCACACGGCCACGGCCACATACAGGGCTAGCTAGTTTTGTAGTTGCTAGTTTGCTACTACCACTACAACAACGAACTATGGCGTTCTTCCTCCCTTTGGTGTTACCTACTATCTTGCTCGTCGTCTTCTCCTCGTATATCCTCCAGCTCCTCCGTGACTCTCGCAGCCGCCTACCACCAGGCCCATGGCCGCTCCGTTGCTCGGCAATCTCCACCAGCTAGACCACATGCCGCACCACTCCCTTGCACGGCTCGCCGCCACGGCACGGTCCTCTCATGACGCTCCGCCTCGGCTCCGTCCTCACCGTTGTCGCCTCCTCCCCAGACATGGCGCGTGAGATCCTAACGACACACAACGCCGACATAGCGGCGAGGTCCATCGGTGACTCCATGCGTGCGGGCGGCCACTGCAACAACTCCGTTATCCGCCTGCCCCCGCGCCGCAAGTGGCGCGCCCTGCGACGCCTGTGCACATCCGAGCTCTTTCGCCGCAGCGGCTCAAGGCCACCCAGCCTCTCCGGCAGGAGAAGGTAGCCGATCTCGTCCCGCCACGTCGCGGACCACGCGGCGCGGCGTGCCAGTGAACGTCGGACGAGCCGCACACGCCACCGCGCTAGGCCTCCTGTCGCGCACCATGTTCTCCGCTGACCTCGATCCCGCGACGGCGCACGATGTGAGCGACATCGCCGACGAGGCGTCGGTGCTGGCCGCTGGGCGAACGTCTCCGACTTCTTTCCGGCGTTAGCGCCGGCTGATCTGCAAGGTGTGCGGCGCAGGATGGCAAAATTGGTGCAGAGGATGTATGCCATCGCCGACGAGCAGATCAGGGAAAGGGAACGCAGCCATGCCTCTGGCGAGGCGCCGCAAGAATGATTTGCTTGGCGTGATTCTGGACAAGGAGGGAGAAGTTGAAGATGAAAGCACAGACAACAGCCATAATTCCATCCGGGGACTGTTTACAGTAAGTATACTGCTTTAAGACAGCTACAATATTTTGAGCTGTACGTTGCTAGAATCATTTTTTAAGAAGCAAATAGATCACAGCTATAGAATTCATTTTCTTAAAAAACAAAAATTTACGACACTTAAATCCACATCAAGCTTACTATATTGTTGTGTTAAAAAATTTAAATGTTGGTGCCAAATTCTAAAAAAAAAATATATTCTTTTTTGTAGGACTTGTTCACTGGGGGAGAGACCACATCCCACACAGTTGAGTGTGCACTAGCAGAGCTATTGCAATCTCCAGACTCAATGAGAAGAGTGCAAGAGGAGCTTAAGAATGTCATCGGCGCCAAACAGCAAATTGACGAGACTGATATTAGCAGCTTACCTTATCTTCAAGCTGTTGTCAAAGAAACCCTAAGGCTGCATCCTCCTGTTCCGCTACCGCCATATGAAGCCGAAGCCACAGTAGAAATTCAGGGCTATACCATTCCAAAGGGGGCGAAAGTGCTCATTAATATATGGGCGATTAATCGATGCCCCAATGCCTGGGTTGAGCCAGACAAATTCATGCCAGAGAGATTCTTAGGTACAGAGACAACTTTCATGGGGAGGGATTTTCACCTAATTCCATTTGGTGCTGGAAGGCGCATTTGCCTTGGACTGCCACTGGCTTATAGGATGGTGCATTTGATGCTTGGCACGCTGCTCCATCGATTCAGATGGACATTACCTGCAGGGGTTGAGAAAAATGGAGTAGACATGAGAGAGAGGTTTGGATTAGCATTGTCTTTAGTTGTTCCCCTCGATGCAATAGCACACGAGATGCAGTAATAAGGACAAATGTGATCCATTTTACCTGATATATACATAACCTATATATAATCCTATTGATTGATGATCACGATTTTACTATGTAATAAGCTGTTTTACCATGTATCAGTGGTGTGATCAGGACTAAAACTTTGTTCATTTGCAGTGGGTGAGCGCTAAATCAACCGTGGGGCCCATTGTTGTAAAGTATTTTGAATATGGGGTTTATGTTCACATATAATTACATATGCTTCTCTGAATACTCGATTCATCAGTAGCTTTACTAAGGGCTTGTTTGGAATGGATATTGGGAATTGGGATATAGCTTCACAAAGCTATTTTGCAACATCAAATCAAACAGTTCCCACGAAATGACTTTTCAAAGCATAATAGCCAGGACGTGTCTCATAGGCCAAATGGGATGGAGAAGCTGAAATTTCCAGCTTCGCCCAACTTACTCTGACAGAGGTGCACTACCGGAGACGGCCGTTGCCAAGCGGCGCGGGCGCTCGGCAAAGACCCAATTACGCTCGTCGAAGGCTTTGCCGGTTCTCGATCGGCAAACGACGCCGCGGAATTTTAAAGACGGCAAAGGGTTTTGCCTAGTGCCTTTTCTCAGGCGCTCGGCAAAGCCTTTGCCGAGCGGCCAAAAACGCTTCGGCAAAATAAAAATACAAAAAAAAAAAATAAAAATAATACCAATTTTTTTTTTTTTTTGAGGGATGGCCCACTCGAGAGCATAGCCATCCTTATCAACCAACCATTTTTTCAGCTTTTTCTCAACGATTTTCAGAAATGTGCGAGAGGTGGGATTCCAACCCCCACCCTCTGACCGAGCACCCTCCCTCCTCTACCACTTTGCACTACCTGTTCTTTTTGTGCATGGGAATGGTTTCGATCATTCAAATATTGTATTAATCCGAGTGTAAATTATCTATTTGAGGCTCTAAATGAATTTATATAAAAAGTTGTCAACTACAAAGTTTCATAACTTTTCGAGATCTACAATTTTGATTTAGGAAGTCTTTCCGTCCGAGGTTGTTTGTAAAATTTGAATTTCAAATTTGAGAGATTGAGCGTAATTTTGCACAATAAGATGAATTCAAATTAATAAGTAGTCAACTACAAAGATTCATAACTTTTTGAGATCTCCACTTTTCATGTAGGAAGTTTTTTCATTCGAGGTCATTTAAAAATTCAAATTTCAAATTCAAGACATTCAAATCTGAAATTTGAATTTTGCAAACAACCTCTCATGGAAAAACTTTCTAAATGAAAAGTGTAGATCTCGAAAAGTTATAAAACTTTGTAGTTGACAACTTTCTAATTTGAATTCATTTAGGGACTAAAAACTAATTTAAAAACTGATTTGCCGAGCCCCACAAAAGGCACTTTCGGCAAAGAGGTCTTTGCCGAGGCGTAAGGATGGGGCGCCGGCAAAGTCAAGGAATTTGCCGAGCGCTATAGTTCACCAAGCGCCTGGCGCCGGCAACCCTCTTTGCCGAGGCCCGTGGTTCGCCGAGGCGTTTTGCTCACAACGCCGGCAATGATGCCGTCTCCGGTAGTGGTGGGGCCAGGGCCGAGCATGGCCATAGGCGAATTTGCCCCCGATTGCGGTAGAGTGAATATAAGGGGAAGGTCAGCGATGGGCTGGGTGCGGTGGGGGCGTAGCTCAGCCATCATCGAGCGCGTGGCTCTTGCGCGATTGAGGCCACTTGGGTTCAGTGTGTGTGTTGGGGGAGGAGGAGGGGTAGTGGAACATAGAAAGTGTTGGGTAAAAATACTCCAAACACGTTTATTGATGAATACTTAGCCACAAAGTGACTGGTACAACATGTCCATTACAAGAGATGCTAGGGGGGGTATTTATAGTCCCCCTAGCTTCGTAGTTTTTGGCAAAAGAGCAAATTCTACAATTATGCAAATATCTAACGTGTCTTTAGCGAAGCCATTCCTGATGCCTTCGCGGCGATATCTTGAATTTTCTTCAATCTTTTCAGTAAACTTTATCCGCGAAGGTCTTTCGACGAAACTCCCTTCTTGAATCTTCTTGACGAAGCTCCAGCCTGCGAAGGTCTTCTTAATATCTTCGCATTTGTCTTCATGATAGCTTGTTGTTCTACCTTCTTCTTAGTGAATACCTTCGTATGAAACTCTGTTAACTGTACATACTTCAAAGTTTGGGTTAGAAGTTTAGTTAATAACAAAGTTGACCCCCAACAGAAAGTTTTGTGCTAGATGTTAAAAATAGTTAAGAAAGCTGTAGTCTATGGCTGAAATGCTTGGAAATCAATGCAATGTTCTTGTGGGAGGACGGAGCAAAATTAAAGATAGGTAAAATTCCAATTCAATGAAATTCTAAACCAGCAAATTATTCAGTGTTTGAAAAAGCAAATGTACAACCCAGCGATGTCCGTAGTAGATAGTTCAAGATAAATGTATCCAGTAGTACCCAGCTGATTTTGGAAAATGAAATGTACATCCACGGATGCTTGCATTATTACGCGATCGCGATGGCATAAATCAACGCACATAAATGGCATCATCTTTTTCTATACTTGTAGTCCTCCTGTACGCGATGGATCAAAACCCATAGCACTTGGTACATCCGTACATATCCATTTGTCCATCCCAAATTACAATTCATTGTGACTTTGCATATATGTTTTGTTCCGTACATAAAGTGCATATACTTTTTGTTATGCATTTGATATTTCTATACATATAAAAAACGAAGGGTTATAATTTGGAAAGAGATTGAGTACTTATATACGACAATAGCATGATCAATAAATCTAGGCCTATACATGTATATATATAGTTCTGAACTAAGTTTTGGTAGATTTGTTGCAGGATTTTCCACCGTTATGCTTTAAGTGGTAAGTGACATTCTCATCGACAATAAGAGGCGGCAATGGTGACTTCGAAATCTCAGAGATCTGTCATGTCAGTCTTTCGAGAGGTGCTCATAGGGGTAGGGTTTACGTATGTGTGTTCATAGGGTGAGTATGCGTGCGTGTTGTGAGCGTTATACTGCGTCACCTAACTGTGCATTATTAGATTCTTTGTACATATGGAGGCTTGTGGAAAAATGAGAACGTCCATGTATGGGAAACAGTGAATGTAGTACGGTTGGATTTATTTTCATTAAAAGTCCAAGTTATATACAGCACTCACCATCAATGTGGATCATATATTGATATATTAGAATGATGTATATATGGTGTATATCTAAACGCGTGCCATATGCACACCGATATCATTGATGTGTATCTGATCTTATTATATCTCCACATGCCTTGTGAGATGGGCAACATGCCAGCAGCATCCGTAGTATATATAATTGAAATGATCATGGTGTGTGAGGAGGGCACGTTGCATGCATCAATTATTGAGCATCATGTCACGATTCTAAAATCTGAACTCACTGTGTTTGGATCGCGCGCGTGCAACTGTACATCATCCAAAGACCATCACTCATTGTTTCTTTTTCTTATATTGTAGTCCCTAGCCTGAATCTACTTCCTCTGTCTGATCTGAGATATAAGTCTCAAAAAACACCTTCACCCACAATATTTATACAAATGTAACCTTGAATCAGAAGTATCATATACTCCCTCTATTCCAAAATTATAAGTCATTTTGACTTTTTGGTTAATACATTTTTCTTGCACTACCCCAGATCAGTACATCGGTGCCGGGTCCAAACCCCTTCACCTTTGCTAAAAATTAACCGGTAAAACCAAAGCGGTTGTGATGTGGGTTTCAAATCCTTTGCCGGGTGAAAACACGAGGCGTAACGACTTGACACTACTACAGCATTCGCTCATCACTACCGCCGGAATCACTTTGCGAATTTAATCCACGGCGGTGTTGAAGCTTGCCCGGCGGTGTTGAAGCTTGCCCGCGGTGATGAACCGTTGGCGAGGGAAACTCGAAACTCCATGGATTTGACAAATTCGCAAGGTGAAGACTCGGGGATCACCACCGGGTTGAATCGTTCCCGGTAGTGGTCTTGATGGACCACGAGATCACTTTCGCGGGTTTGAATTAGAACCGAAAGCGATTTCAAGATTGACACAACCGGGTTGAATTAGAACCGATAGCGATTTGGGAGGGGAAGCAAAAGGAACCGATAGCTCGAAGAAGGAACAAGTAAAAACAAACGATAGAAACAGAACGGAGATGAATTAAGAATGACTTTGGAGTCATTATATATTACTAGATAATTATATATTACTACAAGATAATATATTTTACAAAACGCGAAAAAGAAAGCGGCGCCGCCATCGGGCCTCCGCCGCCATCGCCTCCTCCGCCGCCGCCGCTTTAGGCCTCGCTGCCGCTGCCGGCCTCGTCGCCGCCGCCCCGGCTGCGTTCCCGCGCCCGGCCGTGTTCCCGCCGGGCGGCTGCACCGAGCTCCGCCGGCCTGGCCGGTATCCCCTAGCGAGGATGTCGGCGATGGCCTCGACCTTGAAGGCGTAGAAGTTCGCCTTCTCCACCAACGGCCAAGGCACGCGTTGGCGGCCGGGTTCTTCGGCCCGGTGGGTGAGCTACGAGGGCGCCGTGGAGGCGCGCCACGGTGAACAAAAGCTCCTCGTTGGTGTAGACGCCGGCCATCGCCGATGAAGAAGAAGGTAGCTGCACGGGGTTTATGGAAAGAAAGAGGCTAATTAGCGATGGAGATGGTACCAAATCGTAGCGTTGTTATATAGTAGCAAGCCATGGAATGCATGCAGTCCATAGTCGATCATTCCCAAGACGGGCGCCATGAAAGCGTCAACATGCGCACGACCGGCTAATCCAATGGCCATCGCGATCGGCCCGTCTCCCCACGAAAGGCCGATCGGCTCTGGCGTTCTTGCGCGTTTCCAATGGCCGCTTCCTCGGCGGTACCGCACGGCGTTTCCCAACACCCAATCCCGAAATTCGGTTCGATCCCCAACAAGCCGTTTTTGACCATTTTTCAAGAACGATGATCGAGTTTAGCATTGTTATTTTGAAACAAAGAATGCATGCTTCACATTGTTTACCATTGCTACAAGATCAACCACACGCATTACCTTCGATGCCGACGGGTGAGGGGGCGGGGAGGGAGGGAGGGAGACAAGAGACCTGGGAGGTGGGAGAACGAGACACACTCAAGTACAAGCTGTAGCACGTCCACAACATTGCCGGGCTATTTAAAGAATCAAACTTTGTACCGCCCAACGGATAGCCATCACTGTTTTTTTTCTTTTTACCACAATCTTTGTAGTTGTCACGTTCACTTAGCGTGTTCCACGGTGGCTTCGCGCTGCATGCATGCCGCCGCTTGGAGAACCGCGTTGCGGTGGCATTCATCGCCGGTTAGGAAACCGGCGGTGTCTCCGGAATCGATGAGAAAAAGCCGCGTGGCACCAGCAGCGGCGTCGACGGGTTAAATCAATGTCGGTTAAAACACCGCCGGGTGTAGTTTCACACCCGCAGTTGATGTGTAGATCACCGCCGAGCGTAGTTTCCCACCCGGCGGTGATGTTTAGATCACCGCCGGTGCGGATCGTTCGCCGGTGGTATTCGACATCACCGCGGGTGGAAACTTGGACCCGGCAGTGATTTTAAAAAATTCAACGCCGCACGAGTTCTCAACTCGACCGGGTGACCATCGCACTCAATGCCGCACACCGCTACCATGTCTAGAATTCTATATATATATATATATATATAATATGCATATAAACAATACATATATATATATACTATATATATTTATGAGCTTTGTCCTTTTTTCCCTTTTTATCGCTCGGTGGTGGCGGTCCTCCGCCTTTGCCGCCACCACAAGAACAGGGTTTCCATGTCGGGCGATGAGCCATTCGCCCTCGGTGTGGACACAAGGCCATTCCCTTATCCGACCATCGTATGTAATTTTTTCTAACATTTTTATTTCTTATTTTACTATAACAAATACATGGACATTAGTTTAACTTAACGTCATTTTGTTGCATTTATATGTTTCACCGGACTTTATCCCCAATACAATGGCTAGAAACAAAGACTTAGCCGGTTCTCTATCTCTCGGTTTTGTGGAGACCACGACATCTAGAGCATCGTCACTTTGGTCATCAACTATATACGTGTGAAATAAGTTTTTACATCCCTTCGAGGATTCCAGGACACTTGACCACCTAATCCACGAGAGGGGAAACGAGAGAACGACCGTGCAAAATGCCAAGTACCATGCCGTTTCCTTGTGCTTAGATTCTCTTCGACGTGTTTGCTACATTGTGCCCGATTTCTCGCAATTCAAGATATTTGCCTTGTCTGGCGATAATATCCCCATGGCAAATATAGCGAATATGTTGGGAGTTACAACCATGATGATGTGATAATAAATTAAATTCATCATTTTGGCAATGCATATTAATTACATATAGATTCACATCATCCTCATTCATTTTGATTCTCCCACTTGCGCATTCTCGCTCCCACGATCTTACTTATGCCGCATGTGGCTTGGCGGCCGTTTCGACCAAGCTACAGACCAACTTCGGGTACGATTGGGACTTCGTGCACACCTTGGCCAGCAAACTACGGAAGGCGACAATACCGCATAAGGTTTACTAACTTAGGCAATCGGTCGCTCAAGAGGTTATATCTATGGTCGAAGCATTTTTACGCCCTTGCGAGGGACGAGAGAGTGCAATCATAAGGGCATTGACCTTCATCGACTCAAGCGGATACTTAATCCGTGACATCAATTACCCGATATTTCTACAATCCTACATTCGTATTGCATGGATCACAAGCTGGACCCAATAATGATCCCGACGACGGCGGTGATGATGATTAGTGTGTTTACTATATATGTTAATTATTTGTAAGGTTGTATGGTTACTTCCTAATTAATTTGTAATGTTCTTGTGGCCCATGTGGTCTCAAACTTTTTTCGAGCCTTTCACATGCAAATTGGGAAGCACCCACTAAGTTTGAGATTTTTGGAGTTGGTTTGGTACTTTTCCCGGTTTATTTGAATTTCTAGCGCGACGCCACCTTGTAATTATAGTTTGAACCGAGGCATACCCACGAAAAAGAGCCGGAATGCTGCTAGACTTTTTCACGAGGGTCTCATGTGCCCTAGGAGGCAAATCACCGTGGAGGTCCATGAAAAATTCTTGTGTTTCCATGGTTTAATTAGTCCTGTTGTCGTCGGTTTATCTCAAGAAAATCATAGTAATTAAGATATTTATCATAAAAACCTAAGAACTTGTGTGGGGTCATTTTTGGGTGTACATGGCTGGGAAAAAAAAAATTCAAGCCATTTCCACCATGGAGGATTACACATCCTTCACAAAGGGACATGATCATCCATCGAACCGAGGACTATACAAAGTGTAGTTCCCGTGCTCGATGTGGTTCATATGTTTGCCGGTGTTGTAGTGGTCTCAAACTTTTTCTGAGCCTTTCACATGCAAATTGGGAAGCACCCACGAAGTTTGAGATTTTTGGAGTTGGTTTGGTACTTTTCGGTTTATTTGAATTTAGCGGCGACGCCACCTTATAATTATAGTTTGAATCGAGCGTATCCACCTAAAAGAGCGGAATCTTTGCTAGACTTTTCCACGAGGGTCTCATGTGCCCTAGGAGGCAAATCACCGTGGAGGTCCAAGAAAAATTCTTGTGTTTCCATGGTTTAGTTAGCCTTCTTGTCGCTAGTTTATCTCGAAGAAAATCATAGTAATTAAGATATTTATCGAAAAAACCTAAGAACTTGTGTGGGGTCATTTTTTTGGGTGTACATGACTGGGAAAAAATTTCAAGCCATTTCCATCATGGAGGGACATGATCATCTATGAAGTGGCATCATTTCTATTTCACGCCGGTTCGTGTAATAACCGGGCAAATGAATAGGATTGGGGTGAAATTTTCCAAATCTTCGAACCTCCCGCCATTTCGTTCCCCACCGCGCCCAAAACCAGCCTTGCCTATATATATAAGTGAGTGGCTCGGAGCGAAATTTTGGCAAGCCATTTGAACACCGCGCCATTCGTTCCCCACCAAAGACCTAAAGAGAGCCAGATTCGCCGGCGAGCGCACCACCAACTCCAACGCCGCCGTTTCGTCCCCTACGCCGCCCCGGCCATCCGTTCGCGCATCCCCGGTCGTTCCGCTCCAGCGGAATCGAGGCTTGACGGCGTTCTCCCACGCCGCGCTCCTCCACTCCGACGTCCCCAACGCCGCGCCGGCATCCTCTGCCCTTCGGCCCCTTCCACGGTGAGAACTAATTATCCCTTTAGGTGTACGAGTTTTTACCTATGAGAATGACAACTAATTCGGCCGCTGTCCTAGCCTCGCGTCGCCCGCTTGGTCTTCCTCCACGCCGACGAGGACCGCCGCCACACCTCTGCCGTCCGCAGCCTCACGCCGTCTTCCTCTTCACCGCCCGACGCCGTACCATCCGCGACCTTGTCCTCTCCTCAAATCCTCCAAGACAAGATAGGGCGCGACGAGGCGCATGAAAGCTTGGTGAGTGCGCCGGTCCAGCGCCCTTAAGGTGTTCGTTGAAATGCCCGTCTTGTTCATCGCAACCCGTGCTCGAATTGTGATTGAAATTCATGAGTTAGTGTTGTTCGAAATCCAGTTTGGATATTTTAAATATATGTGCGTGCTTACTGTACAACTTTTATGAATAACATAGCAATATCATCCTATTTTGGTGACATGTAGAGGCAAGCATGGCGTGGTGCGTAGTGTTTGTTGGTCGTGCGTCGGGATCTATCTAACCTGGGAAGATTGCTATGCTCAAGTCCAAGAATGCGCTAATAATTGTTCTGAAAATACAACACCGAAGGTGAAGCCGCCGCCGCCTACAACGGTGCAAACTAGCCGCCCCCGAGATTGAAGAGAAGCCACCGCACATACTTATGAAGATTGCGAGAATTGCTACTTAATTGGTTTTGGAAAGATGTCATGCTTTTATTTATGTCTATGACTCTATATATGGTCATATTGATGTTTTTATTTTAGAAGTTCATGTAGGCTTAGTTTCTAGAACATTAGGTGGATTTTGTTGTCTGTAACCATTAAATCCTGTAATGTTTTGACGATATTAATGTATGATGATTTTTCGGATTTAAAAAGAGCTGAATTCCACGAATAAATTCAAAAATTTAAAACAAAAACGCCGGGTGGCATGGGCCCGGCAAAGTGAATGAGCAACAAACCGTAGTGTAACTATACCAAACACTATCGGTTTGCATTACTAACAACCGTCATAGACGACGTAAAACATCTTGCCGGGCCGCATTAACAAAACCGATAGTCTCCACTCTAATAATTTGTCGGGTTGAGATCACCGACGATGTTCACGTATAGTTCAGCGACGGGTTCAAAGTAAGCCGCCATTGTTAGGTCTTCGATATAACCGCGCCGGCCCGGCCTAACCCGATAGTGTTATCCCCACAATTCTCGCCGGTTCGCTAAAGCCCGACGGTGCTCCCAATATCAACTCTGCCCGGGTGACTTCGAACCCGCATTGCTTGGATCAAAAATGCTGCCGGGTCGTGGAACACCCGAGCTGTTCGGTGACGATGCGCGCTGCGGTTCGATATCAAACCGGCGATCTCTCCTCGCATCACCGCCGGTGTTTTTGACCCGTAGTGTTTCAAACCCCACATCACTACCGCTATGGTTCACGTTCGTTTTCGGCCGGTGAAGGGGGGTTGGAGCCCGGCGCTGATGGACAACCGTAGTAGTGTGAAATAACACTACCGGTCTCTACATTACGTAGCAGCCTAGAAAGGCCACCCTCTTCGTCGGTGTCATTAGCAAGAGTATTACTAAGGAAGCCACCGATCTCGTGCTGCCGTGCATGGCTATATCGTTAGCATCAACCTCATGCATGACAGAATGGCCTAATCATCATTATTTTCCTCGCTAAACATTCACACCAACCTCACCATGCTTTGTCCATATTATATAGTTTGTCATGAACCCCGGGTAATCAAGTGGTGCCGGATAGATCGAAGTCTTAACCCATTTCCATTGATTACCGCAATATTTGCATGGGCACAAAGCCAGGTTCCCATCCCCAAAGATTAGCTTTAGCAAATGCACGTAAACTTGTTGACTCGATGCATGAACCGCAGGTTAGTTCGGGATAGAGACATCCACCCTCGATCCATCACTACACAAAAAGTGAAATTGAAGACTTAATCAACTCGGCTCTCGAAAAAATGTGGTGGTAAATGACACATGGACTATTTTGATCATCAAAATTGTAAAATCTCGACTTAGATTCTAACAAGAACTAACTATAGCATCAAAGGAATAGGGCGTAATTAGGCAACCAATCTTTTAGATGATGAATTGTCCACAAATTGCATGGAAGCCTGGCACAAATTAAGTTCAATTGGAGCTCGTCATGTGTGTTCATAGGGGTGAGTGTGCGTGCGTGTTGTGAGCCGCCGTGTTATCTTGTGTAATTCCTAAAAAAAGTTTGAACAAATAAGGGGAGAGAAGGGCACTATAGTCATTCCATTTTTTTTTCTATCATGGGGAGTTCGTTATCAAACAGTTAATGAGATTAGCTTCAACTACTAGTAGGGTTATACACACTAGTTCACCAACCCGTGCTCTCGCACGGGTTAGAATCTTAGAAGACACTAAAGGGCGTACCCAGTGTTGTAGGCTCCGCATTGCGTGGGGGTCTAGGGAGGGGTGATTTGTGCCAGGCCTTATCCACACACAGTGCAATATGCGGTGGCTGGGGCTCGAACCCTGGACCTTCCGGTCACAGGTGGTAAAGCAATACCGCTTGCAACAGGGACGTCCTCAATCTTAGAAGACGCCAACTAATAAAAATTACTTATATTAAATATTTTTTCCTCTTCGCTAAAGCTCCAAAATAATGGCAATGATAGGTACCCTATAGTCTATATTCAGTTCTAATAAACTACCAATTATTGATTTTTATATAGTTTTCATCTATATCTTGTTTCTTTATAGAGCACTTTTGTTTAACTCCAATATACATTTAGTTGAAAGATTTGATTAAACTATGATGGCTTTAGCTGTTGTCTATATTTTGACGACATGAACTAAAATTTTGATTCTTTTTCCATTATTGTGAGTTATAAATTGTTTAGATACAACTACTATTATTTACAATGGGGATTATAGTCTACCAATTGATGGCAAAATGTTATAGGTTTTTGTATAAATTCTAGGATCTTTCTTTTTATGTTTCTAGCGATTTCATGTGTAATAATTTTTAGGATTTATCTTTTTTTCTAGCATGATATGTGCTTAGTTGAAACATCAACATAAAGTTCATAAACCCTTATCCTTTATGTGATACCATAAAAATCTAAATTTTAAAGGGATGTTTGGGACTACTCCGCGAACTCTACTCCACAAACTCCACCATGGAGCAGCTCCATAAAAACATAGAATTTGAGGAGCACCTCTTTAGGTGCTCTCACAACTCTACCCATTTTTCTCGATCCGAGTTTGTAGAGCTAAAACCGTTTGGCTAAAAAAATATAGAGCAGAGTAGTCCAAAATATTTCCAATGCTTAATGAATTTCTTATCTAAAATTTTTAGTTTTATTTTATTAAAAGAATATTCTAGGCCGGCTACCTTCTTAATTCTTACAATGGCATAAATTGTGTTTGAGCATACACCATGGGACTCAAGTTGTTGAATTTATTATATATATTGTATTATATAGTATTGTTTTATCAAAGAAATAATCTTTTGAATTAAATTACTAATATTCATATAATACAATGTTCTAATCTAATTGTTTAAATAACCACATGCAAATTTTTTTATCATGATTTTTAATAATATAACTTAAAGTTGAAGCATATGTGTCATTCGTTATTTTTCATAATAAAATATGTTAGAATTTACATGAACATTTGAGAGACTTTTGTTAATTTTTTTTTAAACGGTTGAGGCCAATATTTTAGGTACAAAGTCTATAGATATATATTGCATACATTACATTACTTTCAAAATACCTAGTATGTGTAGCTTGAATGCAAACTTATGGGGCAAGATAAATTGCAAAAAGAAATATTATGTGATTACTATATTTTATATTTGTGGATGTTTTGATTTTTCCATATATGCTTAATTGATAACTTCATAGATCACTGTCCCCTAATTTTTATCATCATTAACATGTAAACTTCAAGTAATATAATGAAGCTATGTTAAAGTGAACAAAAGAATGTAAGTCCTGGTAAATAAGGATTGTATGAAACAGTCTTGCTTTCATTTTTCCCTATTTTCTTAGTCCAATCTCACCTGAAGTTCTACTAACCAATACACACAATAAGTAACCATTGAAGAAAAAAATAAATTCCAGATAAGGGATGGCCAAATTTAGTGCATCTTAGGAGCTAAAGAAATTAAATTATAGTTATGGGATCTAGCGACATAGCCGCACCTTTAGTCGGAAGGTGGGACCGGTGCCTTGTTATAGATGTCCTGGAGTCGAGGCATAGGCAACCTTTGTGTTTGCATCTGTCCGGCGCATACAGCTGCCCATGTTGCACATAATTGCCAAGTACGGATGCGTGTGAATGGCCTCCATGCTTGCTGAGACGCAGATGCATACGTCAACATGGATGCATACACGTACGCTACATGTGAGGCAGATGCATACGTCAACATGGATGCTGGCTTTGTGCATGACAACGTCCTCCCTCCTATCTTCATGTCATAGGCAAGCCCGGCACCGGCAGATCAACCAATACCAGAGATGTGTGACCTCTACTCATGTGGCCGCATACGCCTCTCATGGTCAGACGCCATCTCGATCATCTGTGCCCACCCAACGACGAACGTGCTTATGCGGCCATGTTGCTGTGCAAGACTGGATCAGAGAAGATAATAGTCAGATTAGTTTCTCACCGATCATGGAGGATGATGTGACGCCATTGCCTTTTCTTGTTCCCTTGGTTTTAGTCCATGTCGTCCTTCCTGGTACGTCCTGGCCCTAGTTTGGATGTAGATGAGCTTCGATAGCACAACGAACGCCGACAGGTGCCTTCCTATTCGGTGGTGAAGGAGTCGGCCGCCCTATTCGGTGGTGAAGAAGTCGGCCGCCGCCAGGGAAGGATTACGGGAGGTGCAGGTGCTACGTGTGCCGGTTTAGGGTTCTGAAGCCACGGGACGGTGGTTGGTTAAAATAACATGTTTATTATTTATTTCTTTACTTTAGTGTACGTATATACGTACGTGGATTTTAATAAAATAATAGATTTATCTTTTTTTATTCTTTTCATCTATAATATAATGGCAGAGTGGGTAATTTTCTAAAAAAGTAAAATTGATCTAACGGTTACAGGTCTCCGGACCCCATAGATTTAATGGCCAGATGTTTCTGATTATTATGTGAATTTCTAGCATTTATCTTTTTTTCTAGCGCGTCTGGTGAGAATTAACGTGAGGGCTCTGTTGGAGCCTCCAATTAGTAATAGTAAGATGGAGCTAAAAGTATGAAAAAACTGCTTCATTAATGAACTTGCGTTGTGCTAAATTGTACCTTAATGCAGATCAACCCCACTAGCTCTCTGAACATCCTATAGATGACATTTTTGCGTAGTCTCAGATTCAAATATAGATATAACATTTTTTAGGATGGGCATATGGTTATGAAAGTATTGAGTAAAATAAATCTTGTGTGATGCTTTTTTTTTTTTGATAAAAGGATTAGGGTTAGCATAATGTATCAGAGAAAATATGGTACAAGCAACGAAATAA
This sequence comes from Hyparrhenia diplandra, assembly GCA_015847255.1. Taxonomy (NCBI): domain Eukaryota; kingdom Viridiplantae; phylum Streptophyta; class Magnoliopsida; order Poales; family Poaceae; genus Hyparrhenia; species Hyparrhenia diplandra. Next base: position 501,820 of record JADLZK010006888.1, read on the forward strand.
AAGCTACCACTGATCCTTGAGCTACTCTTGTGTATGAACAAACCCATGCAAAGCAAGCTCACAAAGTCACAATATATCAAGATACATACATAGTGCTGAATACAACAAGATCATCATGGCTTTCTTGGTCCTATGCATCTCCTCCCTTCTCCTTATCTTCATAAGCACCTACATATTACAGCCGCTCATCGACGCGCACCGCCGCCTACCTCCAGGCCCTCGCCGACTACCGGTCATCGGCAACCTCCACAACCTCGGCAAAGACCCACACAGAGCGTTTGCTCGCCTCACCGACCGTTACGGCCCCTCGTGTCGATCCGCCTGGGCCGTGTCCGCGCCGTGGTTGCCTCGTCCAGCGACGTCGCCAAGGAGATCCTCCATGTGCACAACGCCGACCTCGCCGGGCGCGGCAGCATGGACGCATGGCACGCGTGCGATCACCACGCCAACTCCATCATCGCGCTCCCGCCGCGCCACAAGTGGCGCGCCATGAGGAAGCTCTGCACCGAGGAGCTGTTCGCGCCGAGGAGGCTCGCCGAGCTGCGCGCCGTGCGGGAGGACAAGGCGCGCGAGCTGGCGCGCACCGTGTCGGCGGCGGCGGCCCAGGGTGCATCGTCGCCGGTGGTCGTGGCACGAGCGGTGTTCCCAGCGGTCGCCGGCGTGCTGTGGCGGAGCATGTTCACCGAGGACCTGGACCTGGCCACCGCGCGCGAGCTCGGGGACGTGGTGCGGGAGGCCGTGGTAGTGGCCGGGACGCCGAACCTGTCCGACTACTTCCCGGCGCTCGCGGCCGCCGACGTGCTCAGCGTGAGGCGCCGGATGGAGAACCTCGTCGCGTGGACTTACGGCGTGATCGACCAGCAGATAGACCAGCGGCGGCGTGGCCGCGCCACCAGCGAGCCGCGGAAGAATGACTTGCTGGACACCGCGCTTGACATGGAGGGCCAGGTGAATGGGACAGAACGATGGGTGATGGACCAGGACACCATGAGAGGGATGTTCATGGACTTGCTCGTCGCCGGAAGTGGGTCCACGACGAGCACGATAGAGTGGGCAATGGCGGAGCTGCTGCTGCACCCAAGCTGCATGGCGAAGTTACAAGACGAGCTGCGGCGAGTCCTCGGCACAAGACCACACGTCGCCGAGTCCGACATCAGCGACCTCCCGTACCTCCAGGCCGTCGTGAAGGAGACACTCCGGCTGCACCCGACTGTTCCCATCGGCCTGAACAAGGCGGAGGCGCCGGTGGAGGTCCATGGCTACAGGATCCCGGAAGGGACGACGGTGTACGCGAACATCTGGGCGATCTGCCGGACGGCCAAGGTGTGGGGCGATGACGCTGAGGAGTTCGTGCCGGAGAGGTTCGTCGGCAGGGACGACGGCGGCGTCGGGTTTTCGGGGAATTGCTTTGAGCTCATCCCGTTCGGCGCCGGGAGACGGATCTGTCTCGGGTTGCCACTGGCGGAGAGGATGCTACACCTCGTGCTCGCCTCGCTGCTGCATCGGTTCAAGTGGGCGGCTGCTGATGGACGAGGTAGAGATGGTGGGGGAGACGGCGTTGGCATTGACATGACCGAGCGGTTTGGCCTGGTGCTGTCTATGGCGACGCGGCTTTGTGCTGTGACCAAGTCAGTGTAATCGTGTAATAACTGTTGTGTGCTAAAAGGATGCTGATTGCTGAATTAATTGTGAATGCGCCACTCACGAACATGTTGCTAGCATATCTGGTTTGGATAATAAAGAAATAAATAAATAAAAGGTGGAATGACAAGGAACACTAGAACAACACCTACTGAACGGCGAATTTGCAAAGTTCACAACGGAAATGGCAAATATGCAAAACCCACTGCTGGTAGTGGCAACAATTGCATGTTTCTCCAAGAAAAATTGGTACAAACAAGTAGTGTTTTACAGAAAATACATTATTAAACAGTGTCTACCAACCAATTGCATGCTTCAAGAGTGCCACATTGCAAAATTACCCAGACCAGAATAAGCAAGCTGCTAATAACAGTGTCACCAGGAGTGCAGGTTCGGGGAGGAAAAACAGTAAAAGGATTAGTAAAATAAGCAACTCTGCACCCAACGTGATGTACAACCAGAACAGTAGCAGTAGTAGAACAAGCAAATATAGACACCGGGGTAAAAGCAGTCCTGGTTTATGCGGGCCTAGCAGAGCCAGCTGTGTCTCTGGTCTTTCCAAGGACTCGGGATGCTGTACCCGAGGAGGTGATTTCCATTCAATAATTATTGTGCAAACGTGCTGGATCTTTCCATGATTTTCATGTCCAACCATTCCACAAGACCTCATGAATTGGCTGTCGCAGCCAGAAAGTTTAAAGTGCAGCAGAGATTGAGGCAGAGATGGAAGTGACTGGAGATTCTCACAATCTTTGATAACCAATGTCTCGAGTGATCTGTGGCCCTCCATATTATCTGGCAAGGCATCCCAGTTGCACTCTGAAATTTCAAGGTTAAAAAGACGAGATAGCTCATGCAATCCATGAGTACCTCCTAGTCGGCTGCATCGGTAGAGACAAAGGTATCGCACACCAACAACCCAACCTGGGTAGCTTGAACCATTGTACCAACAGAGTCGCAGTTTTTCAAGGTGCAACTGAGGGCGGAGGCCCTCAAGTATCTTTTGCTTGAAGGTCTGCACGGCAGCTTTGTAGCTCATCACTGTCCCACTCAAGAGTTAGATTTGTGACGTGTTCCTTGGCAGCTAGATTGGCTTCTAGAGCCTCCTTTTTGCTTCCAACATTTCCAAGGCCACAGAGCACTAGCTTGTTTCCAAGCTTGTTGAGGTGCTTGAGCTGCCATAACTCATAGCCTGGCTCCTTGTTTACCCTGAAGCATTGAAAAGTTTGGAGTGACACCAGCCTCCCTATGTATGGTACATTCAGAGGTCCTAAGCATAATAGATGCCTCAAGTTAATGAGCTTAACCATATCTTCATTGGATGAAAAAAGTATAGATGGGCAATCCAGAAGTTGCAGATGGTACAGCCTGAAAACTGTGCTTGGTAGAATCATCTTAATAAATCCAGTATGGCTACTGACTGAAAGATAACGTAGATGCTTTAGCTGCCCAATAGATGCTGGAAATGACAACATTCCGGTTCTCCAGTGGGTTATCTGCAGTACCCGCAATGTCCTCAGACGCATGAACATATTTTCCAAAATGGTTGTTTCCTCGAGTGATGTGTAATTTTTCATCAGAAGAAATGATCAGGGTGCGTAAGTTTTTCAAGCTTGTTAATCTTATTGGCAAGCATAGATATCTTGCAATTCTCAACTGAAAGATAACGAACGTCCTTAGGAAATTCTCCTTCCCAGCCATTGTCAGCTCTGAAGCAGTCACTTCCTGCTACCTTCTTTACTAAGTCATGCAACAAATCATGAATTGTATAGTGTTTCTTGCCACCATCTACTGGTTGTAGAAATGAGGCTGACACTAATTCTTCAAAGTAGCGGTGACCAACATCCTCCAATTCCACCTCTGCATTGTGGCTAGCTACAAACCCTTCTGCAACCCACAACCTGACTAAACATTTGGGGTCCAGGGGATACTTTCTTTGAAAAATACTGCAGTAAGAAAAGCATCGCCTGACCTGCTCATCCAGATGCTGGTAGCTCCACCAAAGTGCTCCCATTGTCTCATTCAGAAGGTCTCGATCCCGAGCATTTCTCCAAAACTCAAGGTCTGGCCTTATACTAAGTTGTGCTCCAACTGTTCTGGCTGCTAGAGGTGACCCCTTCAGTTTTTTTGCAATGTCAGCTCCAATCTCTTCAAACTCCTGCTGGTGTTGTGGATTTATTTTTGCATAACCAAGTGAATAATGCAGGAACAACTTATTTAAATACATCATCATCAAGGTCAGGTATCGGAATACATTTCACGGACCCAAAGCTAACAATGCATCTGATGTTCTACTAGTGGCTAGGATCTTGCTTCCTGCCTTCCCAACATTCAATGGGCACAGTAAGTGTCGCATTTTCTCCTGATGATGGTCCACATTTTTACTGTACCAAACATCATCCAATACCAAGAGGAACCGTTTCCCCCCCAGCTCCTCCTCCAATTTATTCTGTAGGGCGGTACGACTGTCGAATTTAGGGCATGGTTCCCCAGTAATCTGATCAACCATCTCCCTTAAAATGGTATCAACACTAAAATTCTTCGATACATGAACCCATATAACAACGTCAAAGTGGAAATTCTTTTTTCATGGGCACAAACATACTGTGCGAGGGTAGATTTACCAGACCCAGGAATGCCATAAATGCCAATTATAGAATATCGCAGAGCACTGCTGCATTCCGGCTGATCATCACCAACTGTCTCACGAAGCATATCTGTGACCTCCTTACAATGCTCATCACGACCAATGACTACAGGTGGAGGGGCTGCAGTAGTGACTACACCATGTGAACTCGCAGCAACAATATTTCTCCTGTCAAAAGTTTGGTAGCCTGGCAACTTCAAAAAGCTGCAAAATTTTATGTGCTTTATTGACAGTACTTTCTATTTCCTCCAGTATTTTCGTCAGCTCTGATTTTGACATACTAGGTGGTGGTACATCTGAAGTGGTACTGCTCACCTGTATAATAAAAATATTAGAGCATGATATTTTCTAGGAGGATTTCTTTTTTCTGGATCGAACCTGCCAACAGGCCACGGAAAACTTTGAGAAATTAACTCAATGACTGATAACAAAACTCCATTGTGCAGTAACCTGGAGGTGCAAGAGGCATAATGACCTTGGTAGCAACTACTGTAGAAAAAAAGCTCCCCTAGCTTCAAGATAAATGTATGGATAGCTAATATATACATAACAAGTAGATTTATATAAGTTGAAATATATACTGATAAAAAGTACTTCAAAAATATTTTACTTTAATAATTTTAATCTGTTTATCCATGGAGATGTTATTTGTTTGGTCAAATGTGCACATAGAAGGACATATATTGCTTTACAAATGTTTCCTACTACTTTAGTGTATTGGCAGAGCTTTTAACTTCATTGGCAAGAAAAAGACAATTTTGAATATAGGGTGCTCGTTGCTCAAAGTTATCTTCTTTTTTTTGGTCCAGTTTTCCCTTAAAAATTGAACCAACTCTTGATTTTAGAGAGCCATTTGCATAAAAAATCATTTTCTATATGTTTCCATTCTCCAACAATTTTTTCTGTCTAACGTGCACTCTAGAGAGACACTCTTGTTTTTCTATATTTCGCTAGCAAGAAACCTGGAATAGAAGATGGCTACACTGGATAGCCAGATAAAGAAGGTGTAAGGAGTGACAGCGCTGCCCTCCAGCGTCCCTGCTGTGCACTACTCTGGGCGCCCCCGCATCTCCGCCCTCTAGCACCGTCAGAGGTTGCACACCCCCCTCGATGAGTGAGGCTGAGGGAGAGAGGGTGACAGGCGAATTCCTCCAGGAGCTGATCTCCATTAAACCTACTGCAGGGACACCTTGGCTCATTATGGGTGACTTCAATCTGATATATGAGGCAAGTGGCAAGAACAACCTGAACCTCAACCGTAGGCTGATGGGAAAGTTTGGGGCGGCCCTAGATGACTGTGACCTTATGGAAATTTGTCTCCAAAACCAGAAATTCACATGGTCCAATCAAAGAGAGGTCCCAACTCTGACTTTGAGCTTATGGAAATTTGTCTCCAAAACCAGAAATTCACATAACGTCTCGACAGAGCATTCTGTAACACTGACTGGGAGTTTCTATTACCTAATTCCACCTTGCAGCTTCTGTCAACCGGAGTCTCTCATCACAGTCCAATTCTCCTCGCACGCCAAGACACCATGCCAAGGAGGACGACCTTCAGATTTGAGGATCACTGACTACGTACTGAAGGGTTCAGCGTGGTTGTAAGCAGGCTTGGTCCAAGCAGCAGCCATGATCAGCACTGAGTGTTCTCAGCAGGAAGTTCAAGGAGACAGCCCGAGCACAGCGACATTGGGGTAAGCCTTTGTTTAGCAAGGCGCGGCTGCAGCTGCATATCGCTAACAAGATGATCATGAGGTTAGAGGTGGCTCAGGAGAGAAGGCAGCTTTCCAATGGGGAACTAATGCTCAGAACAGAATTAAAACTCAGGGCGCTGGGGCTGGCAGTGTTGGAACGGAGGATCGATGAACAATCACAACAACATAAACAATAGACAGGAAATCTCGGCGACAAACGCCTGTATCTTGGCTATTATTAATGAAACACAACCCGGGACAAACTTAGAACACGAGAGGAGACTCGCCGGGCGACCCACGCCTGCCGGGGCAACGAACGCTGCGGCGGCGACACAGCATCGACACTCTCTCTGTTTCTCGGTGCAGTCACACAACGCATACAGGCCGGCTATTTATAGCCCACATCGGCACCACACTTGCTGATCAATACACGCACGAACGCTTCATGCTGGTGACCGTGAACTCCTTGCCACGAGCATTGCTCTCCACAAGAATAGGTCTCCAGCTTGGCCACAGACTTGGCGCATCTGCATCCCTCCAGCCTCCATCGCCGTCGAAGACTTGGCCAACACCGACTTGATGGACACCACTGCATGCACACAACTTGCAGCCACGCACACCACGACCGAACATGGCGTGCCCCGCAACCAATGTGGGACTGATCCCGGCGGGGGGGGGGGGCACCCTGACATGGATGCATGGGGAGAAGGATGTGCTTCATGACTACTCCAGTATCATGAGCACAAAGGTGCAGCGAGCATGGAGTTTTAATGGGACCGCCTCAATATGGCCTCAGTTCAAGAAATGGAGGGCATGGATTCGGCCGAGGGGGAGGTGGCGAACACCATCAAGTCCCTTCCAAGTGACAAGTCATCGGGCCCCGATGGATTCACAAACAACTTATACAAGCATTGTTGGGCAACTATAAAGTTTGACATCCTAGGTGCCTTCCATAGTATGCGTGTCAAGGGCGCCGGGCGGCAAGGATAGTCGGTCCTCGGCTACGGAGCTCGTAGCCTCGGTCCGCCTTTCTCCGGTGAGGTTATCCCCCTCTACCGCAGGCTTAGGGTTTAGGAGAGAGAGAGAGAGATGAGATAACTGATTCTTGATTGATTCCCATAGTGCCGATTATAGGGGATCAAATAGCCCAAAGGTCAAACCAACATGCCTAACCCTAAGGAGGTAAAAGGTAAACTATTCCTTCTTTCCTCCTAATCTTAGCCACTGCGTCTTGCGGCTCAGGCGCTGATCGCCTTCGGCGACCCGGCGTGACGTCTCGGGCACGACGGCGCCGTGTACATGACATCTCTCCCCTCGTCGAGAGGCGGCCCTCCACGAGCTGAAAGTCGAGGTACTTGGCGACGAAAGGATCGACGCGCCCTCCCACGAGCCGACGCCGCCGACTCGCCTTCCATCTGGACTAGGACTCGGGCGCACTCGAAAGCAAGGCAAGGCGTGTTTTGACCGCACGTTCCGCCCTAGTGCGACGACGCCATGATGAACGGGAGGCAAGAGCGGTGGAGCAGCCGGTGGTGGCCCCCGGAACTTCTTGAGGAGGCCCGGGAGGAAGTTCGAGGTGGACGGGCGACGCCGTTGATGAGCTCGCATGCGATATGGCCCATAGAAGCGTGGCTTGAGCTTGCCGGCCACCGCCCTGGGGGACAACGCCGCGACCGCCGGAGACGGCAGGCCCGCCTCCCACGGGTACGTGATGTGGCGATGCGCCTTGTCATAGTGCCGCTTCTCGACAGCTTGAGCTTGCTCGAGTTGGTGGCGGATGTTAGCGAGGAACTCATCACGTTCCTCCATGTTCTGGCGATGGTAGCCACCCTTGTCTCCCCGGCTCATAGGACTCGATAGACGGCAGGGAACGACGTGTCTCACAGCGAGGTCTGGTAGGCAGTGTTGAAGACGTACTCCACCCACGGCAGCCACTGAAGCCACTAGCGTGGCTGATCTTCCGTCACGCAGCGCAGGTACATGATGATGACGCAGTTGGCGGCCTCGGACTGCCCATCCGACTGAGAGTGGAAGTCAGTAGTCATATGCAATTTGGTGCCCACCAAGTGCATGAGCTCCTGCCAGAACATGGAGGTGAAGACAGGGTCGCGGTCCGACACCATGGACTGAGGCACCCCGTGTAGGCGAACAATCTCAGTGAAGAAGGCTTGAGCGATGGTCTCCGCCGAGTATGGGTGCGCCAGGTATGAAGTGGCGCATTTTGCTGAACTTGTCCACCACGATCGGGATGATAGACTTGCCCCCCCGCACGTGGAAGCGCCGACAAATTCCGTGGTGACGCCCGGCCCGCACGCCTCGCTGAACGGAACAACGCGGAAGACAAAGGCCCACCGGGTGCAAGTGCTCCGACTTGTAGCACTAGCAAGGAGCACAAGCGGGCACAAAATCCTGCACAAGCCTTTTCATGTTAGGAATGTGGAAATTGCGACGCAGCGGTGGAGTGTCCGTTATGCGCCTTCGTGCCCGACCTCATGCATGGCGGCGATGTGTTCGGGCATGAAGGGGGAGGCCGGGATGTACAGACACCCCTCGTGCCGCACCATGTCGCCGACGATCGCCCACGGCAACCCCCTAGAGCCTGCTATGACCTCATCCCGAGGGCAACGGAGTAGAGCGAGGGTCGACGAAATTTGCCGGGCCTATCGTAGACGCCGACGGTCAAAGCGGGGGCGGAGAGGGCGGGATGGTTCCTTCGTCCGACGTGTCCGGCCGCATGACAGGGCGTCGCTACCGATCGTTGTTCGGCCAGGGCTTATACTCAATGCTGAAATCAAAGCCCAAGAGTCTCCCCACCCAATGGTGTTGGGGAATCGTCGCGAGCCCGACGATCGGCGGTATTTGAGTCCAGAGTGATCGGGCTTTTTACGAGGAAGCGACAACCCCGTGAGGTATGGTCGCTAGTGGATGACGGCGCGTGGACGAGGCCTATCAACTTCCACTCATAGGCAGCTAGGGAGCGGTGCCGGCGCGACCGCCTACCGGTAAGCGATGGGGTGGCCCTCCCGACTAGCACCGCCCCAAATCCATGGGATGAAACGTTGCACTCGACGACAAACATTTTGTCAAGTCCGCATGGCGAGGACCGGAGTGGAGGTGACCGCAGATTTGAGCGCCCCGAACACCACGACCGCCTCATTTGTCCAAGAGAAGTCGCCCTTGAGCAAGGCGGTGAGCGGGCGCCTTGGCGATGGTGCCGTAGTTGTGGATGAATTTGCGGGCGTACCGCCAAGCCGAGAAACCCCCCCGCACCATGTGCGCCTTTGCGAGGCAACCGCCATTCCTGCACGACCTCTACACCTTGGTCGGGTCCATGGCCACGCCCTCGCCGCGAGAGATGACATGGCCAAGGTATGTGACAGTAGGCAACACCAAAGGCACACTTGGTGCGCTTTGATGAAGAGCCGGTGCCGCCGGCTCGCAGAGGACGGCACGGATGTGGCGCAGTGGTCCGCCCACATGGTGATGTAGATCAAAATGTCGTCAAAAAAGACAAGAACAAACAGACGAAGGACCGGCCGGAGGACGTCGTTCATCAGGGCCTGGGACGTCGTCGGGGCGTTGCACAACCCAAACACCTTGACGAGAAACTCATAGAAGCCATAATGGGTGCGGAATGCGGTCTTGTGGATGTCGGCCGGCCGCATCCGGACTTGATGGTACCCGAGTGGCGATCCGACCTTCATAAAGAAACGTGCCCGTGGAGCTCATCGAGCGGCTCATCGGCGCGGGGATGGGAACTTGTCCTACACCGTGGAGCCACGGTAGTCGACGCAGAATCTCCAGGAGTCGTCCGCTTTTTTGACGAGGGAGGACCGGGCGAGGAAGAAAGCCGAAGTCGCTACCGCTGAGATGCCCCGATCGATCATGGTAAGAACGCTTCTCCCAGCTCGTCCTTGTGGGCCACGGGTAGCGGTATGGACCGACGGCCACCGGCCGCGCCCGGCTTGAGGACGATGGGTGGTCGCGGGCGCCCTAGTGTGGCGACCCAGGGGAGGGTCGGCGAAGACACCCTCGAAAGATGCTAGTAGCCGCCGAGGAGGGAGGTCAGTGTGGCAGCCACCGTGAGGATGGGCGCCCGACGTGCTACCACGTCCGACCAGTAGACGTCCGGGCGCTGAATCTTTTCACCGTTAGCCATGTTGCCGCGGTGAGCCGCGATGCGGGTTTGGATGGCCAAGCCCGTGTGCAGCGCCAAGGCCTCGACGATGAAGTTGTGCGTCGAGCCGGTGTCGAGGAGCACGATGAGGGTGGCCACGCCCAGGGACACCCGGACCTTCATGGTGTCGCAAGTCGGCACTCCGACGACTACCTGCAGCGAGAAGACGAGCGCCTCCCCGGCCTGATCCGCGTCACCCACGGCGTACTCAGCGTCGGAGATTGTGACGCCATCAATATAGAAGAGGTGGCGGCACACCCGGTTGTGGCCCCGGGAGTACTTTTCGTCGCAATTATAGCAAAGGCCAAGGCGGCGGCCTTCCGCTTGCTCCTCTTGGGAGAGGCGCTTGACCAAGTGGCCTTCCAGCGGGCAGGGCTACACCAACCGACGGTGGCGCAGGGGAGCGCCGTGCACGGCACCGGGGCTAGCAGCAGGGCACAGAGCGCATGCTTGACGGGGACGGGGCGCCGGCTTGTCTAGCTCGACCGCTCAATGCCGCTGCGTGAGGCTCATTCGCGGCGGCCGCGAGCTTAATCGAGGGTTGTGGATGCGGACGACATTGCCGGCGGCGGAAGAAGACCGCCCGTGAAGAGATGGACGCGTTGAGTTTCCTACAAATGACCCGCGTGGGGCGTGAATGCCCGAAGCGATCCTAGTAGTCGAGGTTGATGAGGTTGCCCGCGGCGCCGGTCGACAAGCTCAAACAATGGCGTGGATCGCAAGAAATGCCCGTAGCGGAGGTTGATGAGGTCCTTGAAGCGACGCCACCTGGGAGTGCCCTCGTCCTCCTGGACTTGGATGTACCACATCTGGGCACCCTCCTCGACGTTGTAGAAGGCCATCCACACCTTCTCCATGATCCGTTGCTGGTTGAAGTATGACTCGCAATGGTTGATGAAGATGAGCATGTCGGACTTCCCGCCGTAGCGAGGAAAGTCCATCTTCTGGAAACAAGGTGGCCGGCCGTTGTGGTACTCGCCGGTGCCCGTCTAGCTGGTCGAGGAAGATGACCGATCAGAGGCCAGGGCCTGGATGGCCTTGGCGTTGGCCTCCGCAGTGGCCTGTAGCGACGCCATGACCTTGGTTAGGGCTGTGATGATGGTCTTGAGGTCGTCTTGATCACCATGATCTCCCATGGAGACAGAGGCTGCACTGGACGAAGTGGGATGTGGCGATGGCGGCGTGGCAAAATGGAGACGGTGGGTCGGGCGGGCCGGGTGGGAGTTGCGGGTGGGGGAAGATCGACATGACCGTGATACCAAGTTGTCAAGGGCGCTTAGCTTCAAGTGTAGGCGGCCCTCGGCTACGGAACTCGTAGCCTCGGTCCGTCTTCTCCAGTGGGGTTATCCCCCTCTACCACAGGCTTAGGGTTTAGGTGAAACAGGGAGAGATCAGATAACCGATTATTGATTGATTCCCATAGTGTTGATTACAGGGGATCAAATAGCACAAAGGTCAAACCAACATGCCTAAACTTAAGGAGGTAAAAGGGAAACTAATCCTTCTTTCCTAATCTTAGACACTCGCGTTGGCCTCCTCGCACGCGCGTTGATCATGCTCCACGGCCCGGTGTACGTCTCGGGCACGACGGCGCCTGGTGCACATGCGCCCATACATGACAATGCGTGTCCATCATAATGGTGCATTGGAACATATCAATGGTACCAGCTTGTTCCCTTGCCAAAGACGAAGGTGGCGGCTGAGCCAAAAGATTTCAGACCGATTAGTCTCATTCATTCTTTAGCCAAGTTATTCACCAAGGTGCTAGCCGTCTGACTTGCTAGTTATATTGATGGGCAGATTGCACCGGGCTAGAGCACATTTATCAAGAAATGCTACATTCGTGACAACTATGTCTAGGTTAGGGGTTTTGCCAGGCATTACCATCGTACTAAGACGCACGCATGTCTCATCAAATTGGTCATCAGCGAGGCCTTTGATAATGTTTCGTGGGAGCATTTGTTGGAAATGTTGGTACAGCGAGGCTTGAACTAGTAGACAAGATGGTTAGCTGCGCTCTTCAGGTCATTCTCTTCCATGGTCATGCTAAATGGTGACTCAGGTCCGAAAATCAGCCATATGAGAGGATTGAGGGAGAGCGACCTGCTGTCACCCTACTTGTTCATCCTCGCCATGGATTTCCTTAACTTCGGTCTTTGATATTGCCACTGAAGAAGGAAGGTTGTCACCTCTGCGAGGACAGCAGGCTAAATTGTGGTTGTCCCTCTAAGGCGATGGTGCGGTGATTTTTTCTAATCCAAAGAAGGAAGATATCAATCAGTATCATGAAATTATGGCGTCCTTTTGGGGACGCCACCGGGTCAGCGCGCATCAATATGACAAAGAGCATTGTGGCCACGATCAAAATGTGCAGGGCCGAACATGGAGGAGGTTCTCAGGGACTTCTCATGGGAAACTTCCTTGTTCATTACCTTGGTTTGCCACTGACACTTGGGAGAACAAGAATGGCGCATCTACAATACATCGAGGATCGTGCAAAAGGAAAGATTGTTGGTTGGCGGGGAAATTGGTTATCAAGGGCCGGAAGAAGGGAGCCGATTAATTCGGTTCTCACATTGATGCATGTGTACCGTGATTGCTATAAAACCTCCTAAGAAGTTAGGCAAGCTAGGGCAATATTTTCTCTGGGCCGGCGATGGGAAACTAACCGGAGGAAACTGAATGGTAGCTTGGACGAAAGTGATGGTCTTACCCTATGTCTTTCACCTTGATTAGTGTATATACTTTTCCTAGTTTACTTTTGATTTATGTAAGCTGCCTTGGAGGCCAAGATGATAAGGCTCCTTGATGGCCAAGTTAGAATCAAAAGACCTGCCCATGTGAGGCAGTTAGAGAGGGGAGGGTAGGTGAGTCTCTAGCCTATAAGAAGGGGGCAAACCCCCAACGCTTGTAAGATATTATCCCGCATTTGCAATTCAATCCAAGCGGCATTTATGCCAAGCTACCCTTTAGCAGTTCTAACAAACCTGTGAATTGTGTTCTTTGAATCTAACAATTGGTATCTAGAGCCGAGGTTAGGTTCTTGGGTGGCCATGGCATCCACCTCTTGTTGTCGGCGGCATGCAAATGCGAGGCCAAGCGGCCGGGTGGCGCAGGCGGTGGTGGTGGAGCATATCCGCCGCCCGAGTTGATGATCGCGCTTGGCGGCTAGCAGCGGCAGAGGCCGCGTCGCCCAGCGATCAACGCCGGCGCGGCCAGTAGCGTAGATGGAGAGGGAAGCCGGGGAAGGGCGGCGGCGACGCCGGCCTCGGGCCACCCGAGAGAGGCGGTGGCCGTTGTCGCCAGGCAGCGCCGTCCCCCGCCGTCGCCGGTTCATAAGCGCCGTGGAGCGGGGAGGCGTCGCGGGTCTCCCCGTGTAGACACTACAAGGATTCCGGCGTCGGGGCGCGGGCCATGCTCACCAAGACGAACTACTTGGAGTGGTCGCGGTGATGGAGCTCAAGATGCGGCGCCGCGAGACCGGGAGGCCGTAGAGTACAGCGCGACATGGCGCACCACGAGGATCGTCGTGCGCCGGAGGCGATCATCGCCGTCGTGCCGCCGTAACTCTAGGCCGTGGCCGGCGAGGAAGGAGACGCACGGCGACGCCGTCGTCATCATCGCCCCGGCCGTCAACCGAGTGCGCCGCTCCACTCCGCAGAGGCTGAGGAAGGAGTGGGAGCTGGCGTCGTTCCGTCCAAGTGAGCAAGTCGAGGACTTTGCCCTTCGCGACCAACCTCGGCGCGGCAGATGGAGCGGCGGCGAGGATGCAGGACGAGCGGCGGCCGTGGAGAAGTTCCCTGCGTGCGGTCCCGGCAAAGCATGGCCGGTGAAGATCGCCATGGAGTCGCTCATGGACGACTTCTAGGGCTTTGGCGGTGGAGGACATCGCCGGGCGCTCGAAGATGGTGGATGATATCGATGATCCGCGCCCGAGTCCATCACCGCTCGGCGGCAAGCTCATGCTCACGGAGGAGCAAGTGGGTTGTCGCGCCAAAGCGGTGACAAGAAGAAAGCCGGCGACTCGCCGCCGAAGCGGGTCCAGGACCCGCCGGCGCCCACGCGGCGGCAAGCAGCGTAAGGGCAAGGGCGTGGTAGAGGAGGTGCGGACGCCGCGGCGCAGTGGCGAATCGCGACGACACCGCCTCAATCGCAATCGCCGGGGCCACTAGGCGCATGATCGCCCCAATCTCATCGCGATCGTGGTGGTGACCGCGGTGGCGGCGATGGTGACCGCGTCGGCGGTGGTGGGAAACCACGGCGGCCGGTGGAGGTGTCCGCGGGTGGCGAGAGGCGGCGCCACGCATGTCGCCGGTCGATGATGACGACGGGCACGCTCTTCTACTCGTGCGCGCATTCGAGGATGAAGCGGGCTCTTCTTCTCGTAGCGGCGTCGAGGAAGATGAAGGCGCATGCTTCGAGGCAGGCCGCAAGGAACGCCGGGCGAGCTAGGCCTCGCAAGACGGGTTCCGGGAGCCTGGATGAGGAGCCGGGTATGCTCGCTCCAAGTCCGCCGCCGCCCTCGACATCGACGAGCCCGGCGTGCGCGTTCTCGAACACTAGCCCGGGCGGCGAAGGCCGGATGGCTAGTACCTCGACACCAGGGCCACGCACCACATGACCGGCCCCCGGGACTTCTTCTCCGACACGACACCGTTCCACTTCGGTGCGCCGGTGGACGCGCCCAGTGCGATTGAAGGAGTCGGGTCCATCGTCTTCCAAGCTTAAGAACGGCGACAGGGTGCTCCACGGCGCCTACTTCATCCCGGCGCTGCGCAACTCCATCATGAGTCTGGGACAACTTGATGACGGTGGCTCCAAGGTGGAGATCGAGCACGGGGTGCTTAGGATCTGGGACCCGCGCCGACGTGTCCTCGCCAAGGTGAACGCGACCGCGGTGGGGTCGTGCGACATCGTAACAATCGGGTTGGCCGGATTGAGGAGATCGAGCTCGAGCTACACTTTGGCAATGACGGTGGCGGCGATGAATTGCGGTGCTACATGTGGTGCTAGAGGGAGGGAGAGAAGTGGGGGCAATCGGGTGGCGGTGTATTGAGGATGCGAGGATCCTGATCCATTATTGTGGGTATAGGAAGGTGCGGATGGGCCTGGTTGAGGTCTCGGCAATGCCGGTCATGGCGGCTTGGCTCTACGCACGCGGCAAACAGATCAGAACTCGCCATGGTCGAGCGGATTCCGCATGGTTCCCAGTGTCGACGGGGAGCGGTGGACGTGGGGACAGGAGCCCGGTCCACGGCTCGGTCGCAAGGGAGTACAACGATGGCTGAGGAGATGCTGGCCGAAGGTAGGGGAAACACCTGACATGGGAGTCCCACTGGCCGGTAACTAGGAGAAGGAGAGGAAACCGTGGGATTATTTATATTTATGTGACAGTGAAACTATCCAAGGTTAAAATGGTCTTTTTACCCCTAACTTAACACCATTAAGTGCCAAAACCTAATAGAAGGCCATAGAGCCAACCAAAAGTTATTTCAGGGCCGTATAGATAAGTTCAATAAAAAAGGCCATATACCTAAACTGCATTTTTTTCAGCCCTGTAGATTATTCTCCCTGATATAAAACAACATATTATCACAGAGTACTTACAGCTTTGGGACAGATTACAATCACTGCTAATTGTGCAATCAGTTGAAGACCAAATAATCTGGACAAAATCGTCGAGTGGGGAATATTCAACCAAGTCTGCTTATGAGCTGCCACTCATTTCAGAACTCAGTGACATGTGCGCATGCAATGTTCAGAGTTTGATATGGAAGACCAGGTCACCTCCAAAATGTAAGTTTTTCATATGGTTGCTTCTCCAGGACAGGGTATGGACAGTAGCAAGGCTGCAGGTGAGGCAGTAGCCAAATGAGTATTTCTGCGAACTGTGCATCCAGAATCTGGAGACTGCCAATCATCTATTTGTTCAATGCCCTGTGGTCAAAATGATTTGGGGAAGGGTGGGGCTTTGGGTGCAAACTCGTTGTCTGCAGCCAGCCGATTGGGAGCACACACAAAATGTCAAAGAATGGTTTCTTCAAATGATGAACAGGCTTCCAGCGTCCATGAAGGGGCTGAGCTCTATGATCGTGCTGACCATTTGGGAGATTTGGCGTGAGAGGAATAACAGGGTTTTCAGGAAAGTGTGCATGCCTCTACAGAAGATCATGGAAAGCAAATATGATGAAGCCAACTTGTGGGCAAATGCAGGCAGCAAGGGGCTGCAAAGCGTGCTGCCGAGGCACAGCCATGCCCAGCCACATCCTACAGATCATGTCACAGTTGTCTCTCCAACTAATTTAAATTAGCCTTAGGTTAGGCAGGGGTGGCTTGGACCTCACTTAGATGAGCTCTGTGCAAAATGGTCTTGGCGCATCTTGTGCCTTTAAACTTGCAGTAAACCTCTCTGCTCTTATCAATGAAAGCCGGTAACAGATCTTTCGAAAAAAAAAACAAACAAAGAAGCTGTTGGAAAGTAATTTTTCATTAAAATCTCTATTCATACCAATTAGAAAGGGTATATAGTAGAGAACATTAAAAAAAAGACATAAAGAGTCTCTTATGGTTGCTCTAATGAAATTTACGGCAAAGGTTTGCCATCCTTTCGAAAATAGGGAGATAAATGTGACCTAACAAAGTGCAGAGGACACGAGGGAGGAAAGTACCTGTCCTTTCTTATGGTGCGAGGACTTGGGCAGGGCAGAGTGGAGCTTCTTCAACAAATTCCTACTACTAGAAGGCACACTCTTTGAGTCAGATTGAGATAAGACCAGCTTTTCAAGACGGTAATACTCGACATCATCCAAGATGTCTTCAGCTCGGTAGAAATCAGATCTTAGATTCTGCAACAATGTCTCCAATCGGTTTCTGCAAGGACTCTCCTCAATTGCTTCCATCAACAACTCCAGCTCTAAAACTTTAGTCTCAAGCTCTTTCAGCTTCTGTGCCCCATCAATACCGAGGTAGGAAAAGCCTTTGTTGAGAAGCTTGGTGATGATGGGCGAGACGACCCAACCTACAGCAGACATGCCCCAGCCCACTGCGGCACCAATGGTCACTGGATCTGCCATTGGATATCCCGAAACAAGAAGCAGGGAAGAGGACTAGGCGGCTGCAGATTTTCTTGTCTACTCTTGGTAGGACTAACTGATTTCAGTACAGCCTGCATATAAGGTCAGAGTTTGTTCCAGCATTTAAGATCCACATTTTATCCTGGAAATTTCAACTGAATCTCGATGGCGAGTGAGGAATAAGGGGATGCTGACCTGCCTGAACAACCCGTGTGTCCGTCAATTGGCAGGGGCCGGGCCGGGCGTCCTCCGCCAGGCCACCCTTCTCCGGCAAGAACCGTCGGACGGTCGGAGGTGTCGCCGTCGTGAATGTGTGCTGAGACGAGAAATGGGAGAAGGGAAAGCTTCGTTGACCTGTAAACGGGAGAGAGGTACTCTTGTCTCCACTTATCGGAAGTCAACGGATCGATTGGGCTTACTGGGTCGCAAATAACATGGACCTCTATCAGGATCAAATTTCAATGGGCCTACATGGATCGCGACTTTTACTCAATCCACACGATGTGGGCTGTCTTATGTTAATGGGCCATGAGGTCTGCAGCAAAGAAAAATGGCTCTGCTACGACTTGTATGGTTGTAGTGTATAAATGGGTTAGTTAGGGATACAAATGCCCCTAAAAAAAGTTAGGGATACAAATTTTGCCTAAAAAAGTTAGGGATATGTTGCTCAAAAAATAAGTTATGGATATAAATGTCAAAACACTGAAAATGTTTTTATTTCCCTGCTCGCCCGCCTTCAGACATACTTGGTCCATATGCATGTTGGTGTGGTATGTAGTGCATGTTGGTCATGTGTCGGGGATCTACCGAACCTAGAAAGATTGCTCGCTCAATTCTCTCTGCCTACCCCGATAGTTGGTACAAAAATATAAGACCGTTTGAAGCTTTTAGGGTCTAATATGGTTAAAACTTTGACTATCAACCGCCCCCGGAGATTGATGAGAAGCCTCTCTTGATAGATATGAAGATTAGGAGAATTGTGACTTGACCTATGAAAGATGTCATGCTTTCATTTATACGTCATTGTTTTTCTTATTTGGAAGTTGATGTCCTAGGCTTAGTTTCAGAGAACATTAGGCGGTGTTAGTTGTATGTAACTGTTGAATCATGTAATGTTTTGTCGATTTTAATGTATGATGCGTTGATTACCGGCATTTTTATTACTAGTTAACATGCATGTGTAGTTAACATTTTTATTCATTTTTTGTTATTTTTATATTGTTCCCTACCCTAACTAGCTTGGAACAAAAGGCTATCTCGTAGTAGTAGTAGTATGTGGCATCATTAGCGTAGAATTCAATTTCTTTTTAGGTATATTATTGTATGTGGCGTCATTAGTGCAGAATTACATATCTTTTAGGTATATTTTACTGTTGGACACACTAACAGTGTTGATGTTCATTGTTAATGACTTTATTTCCAGTTATATATTGTCCTTTAACTGTAGGGATTTTGTGCTTGGAAGAGCTGGAGGATAGCAATTTCTATTGGAGTCGGAGCCTTGTCGATTCCTACTTCTCTTCTGGTCCTTCTCCCTTTTCTTTTTTTCTTGTCCTTGGTGTACCTCAGCTTGAGTTGTCCCTGAACCAATCTTAACTGTAGGTTTTGATGTTGCACACATTTAACTAAAATATTCTTCGTTTTGTGTATACAATTAATATTCCTTAATATAATACTATGAAGTAAATTAAGTAACAACAACCTGGTACAATTTTTTAGCGACCATGCAATGCGAATTTGCACAATTGTCATACACGAAGGTTACTTATTTCACCATCTTTTAAACTTCGTCACACCACACAGTGAAAGCTATACCAACAACCTTCTTCTACTAATAGAACTAGAGGGTTTCTCAAAGCAAGGTTGTGGGTCGGAATGGGGTATTATTAAAGAATTGAATTATAATCACTAAGAAATCTGATCACAATTAGCTACTGAGGAGAATTCTTTGTGCAGGTTTGAAATAGATTTAGCAACGAAGAACTTAAATATATGAAATAAAGTATATACTCATTGGTATAAAAATTATTTAATTTTATGTTTCCAAGCTGAACCAATATTGAATAGGAATATGTAGATATGTTGGACGGGTGACAACTTATGTTAATGTAATAAAACATACATAATAATTTATTTGACGAAATCCTTGGTAAATGATTTAATCCCTTTAATTTCGTCATTCACACGTCATATCACATGCATTGTCATGGGTATGAAGGAGAAATTTGCAAGTTAGAATACTGCTATCACCCTCCTATTCTTTTCCTTTCTTTTTTCCCCTTTTTCCTTTTTTTTTTTATTTTTTATTTTACTCTACCAACTACCATCAATGAGGCACACCTGTAATTTTATCGAAATATATCCATATAAGATCTTGTTTTGAAGAATTTATTAAACAAATTCAATGTGTAATTGGAATTTAATTTGATTTTTTGGTTTTGTGAGTTATAATATTTTTAGTTAGTTGAAATAATGGGGTCTTAGTAAGATCTGCTAAGATGACATGCTTGCATGTCGAGAGAACTCCCCTAGTGGGGGTTCTCTACATAGGTGTAGTAGATAATATATAAGACATAGAGAAATATATTTGCAGTAAAAAATAAAATCAAAATAATCATATATCTTGTATTATATTCAACTTTAACATATGTCATATCTATTTTTTACAATAACATAGAGTACATATATAATAATACTACACACGAGCAAACTCATGCTAGGTCAACGCCGCGCCCTGTGTTTCTAGTTTAGATATCTGTCTGAATTAATACAAGTTTATCCATATTTTATTTTGAAAATTCTATCTTTTTTTGCCATTATTTTGAAAATTTTATCTGGAACCAACTTGTGCTGGGGAAAATTACAGGAAAGTTTTGTCTTTGTTCCTTAGCACAATGGGCTCAGTTCGTTGCTCTGAACTCTGGACCCCAAAGAAATTATGGGCCCTCATCTAGGGCATTCTAATTTTGATGGGCCTGCAAGCTAAGTATCTCTAATTCTTGGATCCGAAGTAATGGTGGGCTGGCTGGCTTATACTCGTCATATGTTAATGGGTCATGAGATCTGCACAAAAAAAAGAGAGAGTCGGGCTCGGCCACGACTTACGCGTCCATATCGCCTAGCGATCGAATTTTTTGTTGTTGTTCTTCCTAATTAATAATAAGAAAGACTTCCTAAAAAACCAGAAAATGGTTAGAGTAAACATCGATAGTAAGCTCCAGAATTTTTAATAAAGATTGCATGTTAAAAGGAAAATATACTGTAATTCTTAAAGAGTGCACAACCATGCATGTGGGTTATAATAAGGTTAGGCTAGCCTTAATGGAGAAATTTCATCTCCCGGTTTTCAAGATGTGAAACTTTCGCATGCAATATGTGTCTTTCTCAATGCATATTTTCATTGCACAGTTTCATAGGCTCACGGGTCCTACAGCTTCTCTATCGTTGCACGGTTTCATTGCATAGTTCCTTGGTGAAAAACTATTTTGTCTCAATGAGGATTCCATCCCGTTTCCAATGCATGTGAAACTTGGCGCCCAAAGGCTTCACCATGGTGAAACTTTTCCCTTCTCTCTCCTAGGTCGTTCATGTAAAATATGGAGTTTTATTGATGTGACGCTATATTTAATGTGCATGAAAACATTTGAAATCCATGAGACGACCTTATGGTCTAAAGTACGTGGCTACGTTCACACGAAATTCCCAATTAAAAATAGATTTCATTTCAGCAACGGATAAGAGATAAATTTTTTCCGATCACGTCATTGCACGTTTCCGATCACAGCTTCTCCCGTTTTTTTCCGAGCGGATCCCGCAGAGGACGGGTTCCTCGAAAGCAGATCCAGCGGCGGAGGGCATCCTCGTGGATCCCGGCGCGGACGGTGTCTCCGGGCGTGGAGGGGCCCCAGACGGCGGATCCGGTGTGGAGGGTCGACCGGCGGCGGCACGTGGGGATGGCGGCTCGACACAGCGGCGGCGGTGAATCCAGCCGCCCAACCCTTTTGGGCTTTTTTTTTTTTTTTTTTTATTAACCGTGATGGGAACTCTCTGCCCGCCATGGTATAAAAAAATATTTTCTCAGGACCTTTAGAGGGTGATGGACACACTTGCCCACCACCCAAAATAAATTTCAAAAGTTTTTAGTTACTAGTGCTCCAAAAGACTACATTGACTAAGTCATTGTAGGTGTCCCATTTTCTACGTATACATTATCTACCACCGAAAAGAATAATGCTCATCTTGTTAAATTTTGAAATAAGTTTTAGGCAAATGGAAGCACACGGGTCAAAGTCAAAGATTTAAAATCAATATGGACACATTTCATGGTAAGAAATCTAAATAGTTGAGCTACACTCTACTCACGTAAAAACAACTCTAGATTAGGTTATGCCATACATCCCCGTGATATCTCTATTCTAAAATTGTGCAGTGCAGAATTGCTCAGTTTACAACAGTGCAGAATTGCAGTGGTGGGCGTACGTGGTCCGTCTATCCACATTTGTTTGTTGCCATGATCTCTCTCGGGCGGAGCCATGTGAGGGCGACCCAGCCACCTCTGATGCCGCCTCGCCGCCGGTGGCCCTCCCCGCCCGTAGCCGCCCTTCCACTTCCAGCCCCAGATCCGCATCCTCGCGCTGTCGCGGTCTGGGCTGAGGGGCGGCTCGCCCACCCCCCGTGTGACGCAGGAGATCGGCACGGCTTCCCCAACCAATCGCTCCCGTCGCTGCAGTGGCAGCGCCCTCACCGCCTCCACCTCGGCCTCGGCGACGACCGCCCCGCGGCCATATGCCCGTGGCCTTGACGCCCGCCGTGACCATCTCCTCACGCCGTTCTCCAGACCGGCGGCGGGCATCCAGGGTCGTGGCGGCTGCAGATCCAAAGTGTCGACGGGCTCTGGATCTCATGACGCAGGGCGAGACATGTTTCGGGCGTGCAGCTCCCTCCCGGCCCAGCAGTTATCGTGCCATCGTGGAGTCGCACCGCGAACGGGCGAAGGCGCGGCGTGCTCGCCTGCTTCCACGCCCAGCCGCAGCATCCCAATGCTGCTCATCCTAGTGGAGGTGTCGCGCGGCACGGACGGCTGCTGGCTCCACGACGCAGGTGACCGACCCTCTCCCTGCCCCGCGTTCGGCGCCGGTGGCGCGGATCGAGGCCCCAATGACTGGATCTGGGTCGCAGCGTCGGCACAATCCGCAGCCGCTTTGTATCGTCCCCCAAGATCCAACGCGGGGTATGCACGCGAAAGTGCGATTTGTACCTTTTTTTTTTAGTGGGGCGATCTACATCCAATTAGTTTCTTTCAAGTTCATTTTGGTGCACGTTGTTCAAGGCATGGTGACTGATTCGATAGACTGCCGTGAAACGACATCGATATTTTTAGCACTATCTTGAGTAGTAAACTCAATTCGTGTTTTGGATGTAGTAGATCTTTAGTACATATATCTCCATGTACTAAAGTTTTTTTTATTCTGAGCTTTTGTAATAAGTTTGGCTGTATGTAGTCACGCAGAGGCTTTAAGCTGTGTGCGTTACCATGGAGGCCGGAATTTTAATTCCATTTTCTAAAAAAAATTTGTTTGTTGCCATGTTCTGTACTTCCGGATGCTGCTATACATGCAGTTATGTCCTGCACACTTGCGCCTGCAAATGTAGTGGTTGCAGTAATGTTCAGACAATGCAACGGCATTGGTATTTATGTAGGAGTATCCTATTCCTCTGCATGTCCACAGAGCCAACAGGCAGAGCCAACAGGCTTGCATGATTTCCAAGTCTCTGGGCCATGGTCCATGGAAACGTTGAGAACACTACTCAGCTATGGATTCGCAGAAATCTATCATCGCCGTTACCCCTTTGCCTTTGGATTCGCTGCTATTCACTCCCTAGCTTATGATAAATATGGGAAGCTACTGACTTCTGACTATACTATACAGATACATATTCATTTTAACTCATGAGTAGAGGAGCTCTATCCTCTACGATATCCTTTCAATTAGTCTTCGTATGGCTCCATATAATGGTAAATATATGTTTCTTGTGCTATTTTTAAAAATATATAGATTTGGGAAATTTTGTTCAGATTTACATATATACTGAATCATATTGATCAGTAGTGGGGCTATATAGCACATGGCATGTGAGACATGAATAGGGTGGGGACCTGGACACTGGATATGAATGGAACTTATTCCCAAGGGACATGGATCCTTGTCCACAGCCCAAATTTCCAAGTCTCCTAGCATGCATTAGCAAGACCCCTATAGTTGTACTAAACATATTGTCATCTTCAAATTCCTGCAACCACGCTGAAAAAAAGAATGGACGGATGAATGATTGGCGTCAGGTGGGGAGCGATTTTTGTACAATCCTGAACCAGATCGACCTCAACCACATTTCCATGCCAATAAATTTGGACCCGTCGTCCTACTCTAGACTCTAGAGCCAATATAATGCTGGTTATCTGGTTAGGGAAAAAACTGAGGTGTGCACCGTGCACATGCATGCTTTGGTGTGTACCCACGGTAGATTGGTGCCACGTGTACTCGCGAATCATCGTTGCCGATTGACTGGAACATAGGAACATATAATGCTAGAGGTTAACTAGGCAATGCACCATTTCGTAGGGCTAGTTATCTGCTTGTCTTCATGTCTAGTGGCAAAACAAATCCGACCCAATCCCAATGGATGACGGATTTTAGAAATTTTGGTAACTTTGCTCGAACTATTAAAATATATATGTACATTATAAAATGATGAGTAATTCATTATTAAAACATCTCTACTGATAAACAAGTCATAACATAAATAAATAACAGTTATTAAAAATTAAATAAAGCTAATAATCAGAACAAGACGCCTGAAAGTCAAAATGATACTTTTTTTGGACCAAGGGAGTACTGGTTGCTCCTACCAGTACATGTAACACTACAGGACATGCTGGACCTTAAGTCGTTGGAACCTCTGTCTCTTTCGTTGTGGTCCGGCCTGTATTGAACAGAATGCTATCTGACACCCGAATCTACCCTGCATATTCTTGACACTGCTACTGCTTACTCCGATCTGATGATCCATGCAGGTTGCAGGGCTTACAGTATTTCATATCCTCTACACACCGCTTCTACTGTTTGCGTGTGGTCCGATCCAATCTTGATGATGCGCATTGCTGGACAAGTAACAACTGGTACGGTGCAAGTACAACGGACTACCGCGCGCCGCTGTGTAGGCCTGGCTTGCCTTTTACTCTACCATCGAGTTATGTATTTATAGAAGCCGTGTGTTGTGATGCATCCAGATGCAGATTGCAGATTGAGATTGCAGATCACGCAGGACCGGCCGGCCGGTGTCTACTACTAGCGCTGAACTTGATGGTCCCTGCACGCACATGCACGCCGCCGCGTTCCGGAGGTCACCATGGATGATATGCATCTCTTGGATGGTGGTGTCTGGTAGCATTTCTTCGTTGAGGCCCACTGTAGGGCAGCAAAGCATGCACACCAGCTCGCTGTGATCCATCGATCCCAGCCTCGCGTCTATTCATCAATTTAGTAGTATTAAAGTTGCCGCATCTTTTGTTGTTGATTGCGTTTAACCATCGGAATTGAAGATACACTTGGGCAAACACAAATTCTTCTTTTGGGGCTTGGGATCGTTTGACCAAAAAAAATAAAAACACCGTAGGAGAAAGAATATAAATTTAGAGGGGACTACAGCTGTGTTGATGTGTTATGCAACACTGCCATGATCTGTCACTGGCACCGCCGCCTGCTGTTGCTCTCTCTATACAACAGCCAGTACTGGCAAAGTGTGTTCACGAGATGCCTTGCCATCAGTAGACAGTACACTAGTTCTTTAGTACTTGCTTGATTGGATTATTAGTTACCGTGTTAGAAAAATTAACCTACGAAAAATATATATAGACAAAGCATTTGTAGTCCATCAGTTGCATTCAAGCAACTATATATAGATACATAATTGGCTGTGTACATCTTCAGACGTAGAGGCGGATGCTTTTCATCCTTTATCTAAAAAAAATGCATAAGGTCATAAGCCACATCTAGCAAACATATATGCAAATATCTATTACTTCATATAATAATCCGAGTCCTTTTTTTTTTTGGGAGCAAATTAATTACTAATATCGAAATTGGTGAATTATTGCCTTCCTCTCATTTTCCCATTGTTAACGATCGTTTTTACAAATATAAATAGCCGCTAACGATGTCTAAAAATAAAAGTATATTAATTCTGATGTAACCTTCATAATGTATATTTATATAGCTTTCTTATTTAATTCCAATTACAGTGCTCATATCTGTTCCATGGATGTCTCCTTCAATAATGGTCAGTGCAGGTCCTGGCCCAACAACTGGTGAATGATTCATCACTAGGAATAAGCTAAGGTAGCTCCACAAAACAAAAAAAAAAAAAAGGGAAAAACCTAAGGTAGAGGCAGCAACAATTAATTAGTTAGGGGTTCTACTTTAATGGTTGGCAATTTTTTCCCATATTTGTGATACTAAAAGTGGTGAGTAAAAAATCATTAGAAGATGATGGTTACATGTGTTTCTTTGGACTTTACAAGATTGCATCACGATGACAAGAGCAGGAATGACAAGTTTACTAATTATTCACATGTTAGTCCTTTTCTACCGTACAAGAAACAAGCACCTGAGAGATACAGGCCTGTTGCTTTTTACATCCACATACCTAAATAAAAATATTCAGAAAATCCCTAAAATACATAAAGAAAATAAACAGACAGCAGAAAAATGAAGATCAACGGATCAACAGCGAGATGTACCAAATTGTCATAATCTTCTTATTCAAAAACGAAAAGTCAAGGACAAAAATCTGCCCTTTTTCCCCTTATTACTTTTTTGACCAAAGTCAGCAAGGGAAACCCCATCCTATTTTTTTATTTTTTTAATAATGCAGCCTGTTTAAATTCGCTCCCACGGGAGTCGAACCTGTGTCTCTTTGGTGCTTCCGAGGTGCTCTAACCACTAGGCTAGAGACAGGTGCTCTAACCACTAGGCTAGAGACCCTTTCGCTTTTCCCCTTAGAGCAACTACAGCGGTGGCACCCAAATCGAGAGCCCCTACTTTTTTGATTTGGGTGCTGCCCCTACTTTTGTTGGTCCAGTTTTTAATTTTTACTCCAATGAAGCACCCAAATTTAGGCCCCTAAATCTATTTTGTAGGAGAATGACCGACGGACCCGCTCGTCATTCTCTCTTTCTTCTTCCTTGACCGATGTGGAGGAGTTGCCGATAGTCGGGCGGCGTGGAGGGACCCGCGCCATGGCCGACCTGTAGGGGGCACTTCAACGATGGTGAAGCTCTAGGCGCCCGGCGAGCCATGGGGACGCAAGTGCGGGAAGCTTGTCCTTGCCACTCGCGTGGCCGTGTTCAATCGGCAAGAGACAAGCAAGATACGTATAAACAATTAGTAATTCGTGGCTTGCTGCTTGCATCGATCTCGTATGCATCCATGCATGCGTCTACGCATGGCCGACCTGCATGAGGAGCATGCGGCCACTTTGCGGCTGACGGCCGCAAGACTTGCGGAGCCTGAGACGGACGGACGCGAGGAGGAAATCCCAGGATGGGGTTCGGCCTATTGGCCCAACAAATTTGTTGGGCGTGGGGTGTTTTTTGTTAGGCCAACAAATTTCGGGTCCCTAGTAGGGGCCCTGTTAAAAGTTGGATTTTTGATCCTAGACCCCCATATTTAACTATTGGAGCTTGAGTAGGGGCCCTGTTAGAGTTGCTCTTACTAATTGGTACTCCCTCCATCCCACTTTGGAATGCAATGCATGCATTCCAAAGTGACTTCCAAAGTGACTTATAATTTAGGATGGAGGGAGTAACTTTTTATCTAATCGATCAACAATAAGTTTGACTTATCCGTTATTCTTCTATGTACTCCTGTTCTTTCTCCTTGTTTCTGCGGCGACGGCGCCATGGAAAAAAAAATGATGATGTGATCTATCGAAAAATTAAGGCTGGAGGCTTGGATTGTGCTGTATGCACGCTTTCCTGATATGCATCCTAATTCGATTACTAACTCTATTAGATATGGTAACGTACGGAAAATGAGCATGACATGCGTTTGTAGTCCAACGGTTAGGATAATTGCCTTCCAAGCAATAGACCGGGTTCGACTCCCGGCAAACGCATATGCCTGATACTTTGTTTTGTGCCCATTTTTTTTGAAGAACCTCATAAATTATGAACTGCCGGTCAATCCCTCTCTATTCCCTTCCAATAAAAAAAGATGAATCATGCTAGCTTGTATGATTTCATCACAAAATACACCATATGTTTCGATATAAAACAACTGAATCAGACATCAACACATGGTATAGTTCTTGCTCCAATAAACATCGAAATATCTCTGTTGCTTCATGATGATGCAGGATCCTTTTAATTTGTTGACGGAAAAATAATCGCAAATATCAAAACAGGCCAATTAATTGTTGCCCCCTCTCATTTTCACATTGTTAACCGTCGTTTTTACGAATATAAATCCCCGCTAACGATGTCTAAAAATATGAAGATATTAATTCTGGTGCAGCTTTCATAATGTATATATTTATATATCTTTCTTATTTAATAACCCACTTTAGTTCCAAACTTGAATTGCACATATCTGTGTTGAATTGCACATATCTGTGTCCATGCATGCATGTCTCCTTCAATAATGGTCCATCAAAATAAAGGTCCTGTTTGGCCTAAATTCCCTGTGTTTTCTAGCCAAACAATTGGTGAGTGACTCATCACTAGTCAATAGGAATAAGGTTAAGGTGTAGTAACAATCAATTAGTTCAGGTTTTCTACTTGAAAAGTTCACATTGTTTCCCTTTTTGTGTGACTATAAAAGGGGTAAGTAATAAACCTTGATTTGACCTTTTGGTTTCCTTTAGATTTTGCAGGAGAAACATGGGTAATTAAATAATAATTACTCATGTACAAGATAATGTTTACATGTCTTTTTCTACCGTACAAGTACAAGTACCCGAGAGCTACAAGCCTGTTGCTTCTTTACATATACGTACACCATAAATAGAAATCTCAAGAAAGTCCCTAACCTATTTAAAAAAAATAAATAAATAAATAAATAAATAAATAAATAAATACTATTTAAGAGAAGGAAACAAACAGCAGAAAGTGAAATGTACCAAACTTCCAAGGTCTCTTCTTCTCTAAAACCAAACAAGTCAAGGACAGAAAATCTCTACTCTTTTTTCCCTTAAGAATTGTTTTTTTTTTTTTGCTAATCAATCAACAGTATGCATGTTTGACTTAATCGTTCTTCCTTCCTGTGTCGGCGGCGCCGGCGGCCGCCACCGACTTGTCGCCAGTTGATCGGACGATGCCATCATTGCCGGCGAGCATGAGGTACTTGTCCTTCCTGGTGAGCATGGTGCACCCGTACCCAAGCGCTTCCCCATCTTCCTCTGCACAAGGTTAGCCATGTCGGTGCTGGGCGCGGCCCTGCTCCTGGCAGCGCTAGTGTCCACCTTCTCCAGGAACTGCACGGTGTAGCACATCCGAGGGTTCACCATGTAATACAGCGGGTCGAAGCACTTGAGCCCGCCGGCGGTGGTGGCGTAGAACATGGACGTCTCGACGGCGATCCCGACGGGGACAACGTCGTCGCTGAGCTCGGCGAACAGCGGGCTGAACCGAAGCAGGTAAGGTTCCCGGCAGGTGGTGCCTTCGGGACAGACGACGACGAGGTTGCCGCTGTCGAGGAGCCGCGCCATGACGGCGCCGTCGCTGTCCCGGTCCCGTGTGAGCCGCACGGTGCGGCCTATCGGCGAGATGAGCTCCGACAGCCGGCTCAGGCTGTAGGACACGGCGCGCACCTGCCGGTCCAGCGCCACCGAGACGTACACCGGGTCGATCAACGTCCGGTGGTTGCAGACGAACAGCTGCCCGCGGCCGCCGGACGGCAGCGCCGGCCGGGAGCCCTTGAGCCGCCACGACATCCCCGTCGCCGCCAGGATCGGCGTCGAGTAGCGGTACGGCACGGTGAGCGCCACGGC
Source organism: Hyparrhenia diplandra (assembly GCA_015847255.1). Classification (NCBI taxonomy): domain Eukaryota; kingdom Viridiplantae; phylum Streptophyta; class Magnoliopsida; order Poales; family Poaceae; genus Hyparrhenia; species Hyparrhenia diplandra. The sequence goes on from JADLZK010006888.1 coordinate 531,097, forward strand.
GAGACGTGCCGCGCCGAGGGCGATGCCGAATGGCAGCCACGCGAACATGGCCGCCGTGTCGGCTGCCGTCGGACGGAACGCCAGCCGACCGTCGTGGAACACCATCGGCTTTGGGTACTTGTCACGAGCCAGTGGCCGCCACCTGTTCTTCTCGTCGGAGCTCACCACGAAGATCTCCTGCACGTATATACGTGAACGTTCGCAGAATCAGAAGGATGTTCGTCAGTTTTAGTGGTTCACAGAATTCAGGATGAGAACGGAGAAGATTGTACACAACTACTTTGTTGGATCACAGCTGAGAGGAAAATGATGTGAATGATTGAGTAGCATGATGAGTACGACAGCAACAATGATATGCGTATACACTATATTACTATGCATCAGGGACAAGTGTATGCACGTTTGTCGGTGTCAGACAGCCACCATACAAAATTTGTACTACGTATTTTTGTACTGTTGCCTACTATAGCAAGGACAGGACGCACACAACCTGATCTTGAGTAGATAGATTTGGATGATTATACGTAGATGACCCAGAGAACTTAAAATAAAGCACGCTACATGTATGATGGTAGGGAAATGCAACATGTATGCATTTATTTTGATGGACCTGTGTCATGCATGTTCTGAACCTGTCGAAGTTTTTATTTTTCTAGTTAATAGAAGGAACAGTTCAGTAACATACTTTCCATGTGTTCAACTTTAACTAATCAAAGTCATGCATATTTTAAACCTGCCAACTTTTTTTGTATTTTCAAAATTAATTAGTTCGGTAACCTACCTACTTCCAATTATATAATTTTTTTCAATATTCAGCTAATTTAATATTCAAGTCAAACTGAAAAGAGAATCTATCAGAAACAGTTAATCATCGTCTTCGACGGTTAATTTCTATACCTTGCAGCAACGTGCCAATGGCTGATTAAGAAACTCCATTGACCCAGAGAACCCCACCACCACCTTGCCACCACTCTCCTCCACCACCGGCGCTGCCACCGCCGCCACCACCTTCTTCAACACCATCTCTCCACCACCCTCCGGCAGCACGTCGTCCATGATCCCGGTGTAGAACCCCACACGACCTTCATCTCCCTCGCAACCACCGTCTCCACGCCGAGATACTCCCCTGAGGAACCCGTCCACCATGACTCTCGGCATGGCCGTGACACACACGACCTTACCGCTCCCCGGCCGCACGCACAGCCTCAAACGCCTCCGCCGCCACGTCCTCCATGAGCCACTTAGGCAGCACGGCGCGGCCGGCGCGGAACCGACCACCCGCCGCACGCAGGCCGCAGAACGACACCGCCGCCATGACCCTGATGGCCACGCCGCGCGGCATGAGGTGGATGAGTGGACACAGCAGGAGTAGCAGCAGCCCGCGCAGGAAGCCGCCGGCCTCGAGCGCGACCAGCATGAAGTACGGGAACAGGTCGCCGCCCGACCGCAGCAGCGCGGTGTCGATGTCGACGATGAGCGCAGCGGCGGCGTTCACCCTGGATGGAGGGACGGCGCAGCGGTGCACCACCGGTGGTAGTGGGGCTGGTGACGACCTGACGCCGCCGCCGGAGTAGTGAGGAGGCGGTCGGCCGCCGTGGAGGAGGGAGAGCATGGTGGAGAAGAGCTTGTGTAGGAGGAGGAGCTTCTTCTTGGCCATGGCGGACGGTGGCCGGGTGGTGCGTAGATGTAGTGGTAGAGGCACAAGGTTGGTGTTGGTGCCTACACGATGAGTTATTGTGGGGGTGTGTTTGTAGTAACAAGTTGGTGAGATGAAATGTTGGAGAGTGCCCTGCCGGTTGGTGTGTGTGTAGGGATGCCAATGCTATGGTCCAGCTCGATTTATATAGAGGAATGGACAACTCGGCTGATTTGGCCGGTGTTGGGGCATGGATGCATGAATTGGCTACTCATGCATGTATCATGCATCCTTTGTGTTTGGAAGAAGAAATGGTGTTGGTCATGGATGCATATGTGTATGTGTATGGACGGCTTAGGCTAGGAAGATGGCATGTCAAAGTCGTGCACTACTCATTGCTGCTTTGTTCGTGACTGGCTGCAAACTTGAAATGCTGATGGACGTGAGACGGGGAATGGTATGGTAGTTTGTACGTAGTAGTACAGGATTCAGGAGGTGCAAATATAGATGGCCAAATGGGCCGCCCGCACGCCCTAGCCCGGGCACTATTTGGCCCGCCCTATTTGGCCCGGCCCCGACAGGCCCGACATCGATTGGCGGGCGTGCCGTGTCGTGTCGTGCTGTGGGCGATCTTTAGGCCCGTGCACGGCACTAACTCAGAAAAAAAATAGGGCGTGCGTGCCACCGGGCACGGCAGCCCACAAATGCCGGGCCGGCCAGTGCACTAACATTGGTCACATATCAACAAACTCAGAATTATTTGAACAGAACACAGGAGACAAACAGATTTAACAAAAGGAAATTTTATTAAGGGCTTTAGTGCAATGGCTGCCTCATTAAAACCTGTCTAGGTGAAACTCACCCTTGTGAGAAACCTTAGACAGGGAAAAAGAGTGCAGCCCAGCCCCATTATAAGTTCATTGTCCATTACAGCAAAGTCCAGCATAACAGTCCATTACATGATAAAAAAAAAAACTACTCAAGAGAACAATCCTCAAAGACTTCTTCCAGCTCCTTGTCCTCCACCATATGTTGCAGCCTTGCTTTTTGCTTCGATCTTTGATGCAGGTCAGCATCTCCACCGTGTCCGACCCAAGCCTCCTCCGCCGCTCCTCGATTATCCTGCCAGTCATACTAAAAGTGGATTCTGAAGATATGGTAGAGACAGGAATAGTAAGAATATCTTTAGCCATAATTGACAACACTGGATAAGTTAGTTTGTGTTCATGCCACCAATGCAAGATGTTAAAATCATCATTCAACAGGTTCACAATGTCACAGTCCAGGTAACTAATAAGTTCAGAAGTATTACCAGATGAGCTTGCAGCATGCAACAGGGCAGTAGCAGAGGTATCTCTAGACATGTTTAGAGTAGAAGAAAGAGAATGCATACCACCAACAGCAAGACCATCATCACTGTCATCATAAATATCATCCCATGCAGACCTTTTCTTACCTGACAGGGTAGGAGGATTAGACCTCCTCAACCTAACAGAACCATACTTGTCCTCATACCTGTTGTAAACATCAGTGAGCCTAGCTCTTGTGCTAAGCTGGTAAGTGTCATATTGTGTACCAGTAAGCATACCCAACTTCCTCAAGACTCTATTAAAACCTTTCATTTTAGCTCTAGGATCTAGGATGAAAGCAAAAGAATACAACAAAGGTATGTCACTCCAATATTTGTTATATTTATCTATCATAGGTTGAACCACACCTCTAATGTGACTGTCATTAGCATAAGCTTGTAAATGTTTAGCTATCTTAACAAGAGAATGAATCATAAGTGGTGCTGTAGGGTAGTAAACACCAGACAATGCAACTGTCTCATCATAGAACAAATCAAGAAATTTAAGTATTTTTTCTGCAACAGCCCAATGCTCTTCAGTCAAAAGAAATGGTTCACCTTCAGCTCTAGGATATTGAGACTGTATGAAAGTAGTGAATGGAACTTTATGTGGAAGCAAATATTTGAGCATCAGAAATGTAGAATTCCACCTTACCTCCATGTCTAGCTGAAATTTTCTAGGAGTAACACCAGTTGCAATGCAATAGCTCTTATATGCAGCAATCCTTTGGTTGGATGAGTTTAAAAATGATATTGCAACTCTAAATGATTCAATTAAAGGCTTCAGAGTCTCAAGTGCCTCCTTAACAATTAGATTAATGATATGACATGCACAACGTTGATGCAAGAACAAAGAATTAATTGCATTGCCATTCTCAAACTCACTAACAATTACCTAAACCAAGATATTTAGACAACAAAGGTCTAAGTCTATGCATGGCGTAAGAATTAGATGCAAAGCATTGTCTAAAGTAATAGCAAAGACCTTTTTCGGTCAAACCATATTCATAAAGCACGAGACATAACACGATCAGCAATATTACGTCCATTGTGTTTCACATCAATAAGCACAAGACCAAGTACCCTCTTCTCTAGTTGCCAATCGAATTAATGTAATGAGCAACAACACTAAGGTAGTCCTCTTTGGCATTTCCGGACCAAATATCGAGGTCAAACACACACAACAAATGCAGTTTTTCAGATCCTCAATAAGTTTAGCTTTGCGATCGGCCAAAATATTTGACCATATCTCTAGTGGTGGTTTGCCTAGAGACAACAACAAATGCAGGGTTATGGTTATGAGTTCTAATGTATTCCTCAAATGCGCCAGATTCACCCATGCTAATAGCGAATCGGATCTAGCAAGAAATCGAACAAGTTCATTACGAGCACGCATAGGACGGTACTCCCAATTACGCATACTACCATCGGAATTAAAAGAGATCCGAGATCGAGACATGCGAAGTCTTCTCCGTCTCCTAGGGCACTTATCCCGTGCGTGCGAATGAGATGACCAGTGCCAATTTTAGAATAGGCGTAGTATTGCTTAGCGCAATGGAGGCACTTAGTCGCATACACGACGGCTTCTTCTTACACAGGACCTTCTTGAAGAGCTTCGGAAGTCTTGCCGGACTACGAGAGGTAGAGGGGCGACTACCACGGCCTTCATCGTCATCGAGCCGCCATCTTCTGGTTTGCCGCACCTCCTCCTCCATCGGCATCGACATCAACCGGAGCATGAGGATTAAATTTTGAATAGCTCGCCGCGTCCTCGCGCGAGTCCCCCCTCGTCGTCATCTCGGCCAAACCACGAGCCTCCTCTCTTCGTTGCCGTCCACCTCCACCGTGTCATCACTGGAGCCGGCCATCGAACGTCGCCGGCGTCCTGGTTCCTCCACGGCTACACAAGAACGGCGGCGGTCGGTCATGCATCCATAGGTTAGGGTTAGGGTTAGGGTTAGGGTTAGGGTTAGCTTACCTTCACAACCGGAGCACTTTAAACGCTGCGGCGGCGATGGCTTTCTGAATCCGAACGGGCGCTGGTCCCTCAACGGAAATGAATCCAGGAGCACCATGGTCATCCTGGTGAGGTGGGTGGAGAAGGAGACGACGACGAAGAGGACAAAGGAGAAGACGATGCTACATCGGCGGGAGGAGATCGAGAGGAGGGTGCTCGGAGGCGTCCGTGCGTGTACGCCACCGGAGACGGAGAGGGAGGAGACGAGATCGTCGAGATGCGTCGGGTCGGAGCGCAGAGCAAGAGCAAGAGCAAGAGAGGAGAGAGAGAGAGCCGCGTCGAGAATGAGGGAGAGGGTTAGGGTTTGGGATGCCCCCGGCTCCCTCGGCTTATATAGCGCGACCCCCAACGGTCGGATCCGACGGTGGGGAGGCGGCCGCGCCTCATCCAACGGCTCTTAAGCCGGGAAGCCGTGCCGCTATGGCGGGCCCAAATTCCGTGCCGTGGATCGGGCTAGCCCATGGGCCAAAATGGCAGCCCGAGCACGCGGCCCGATTGTCGTGCGTGCACGGCCCGAGCACTATTCACCATGGGCCGGGCCGTGCACGGGCGTGCTCGTGTCATGCCGGGCCGGCCCGGCCAGGATAGTGCCAAATGGAAATCTTTAGGTGCAAAGTGGTGCCGCGTTCCGGGGGAAACGAGAAAGGGAAGGCTGCAATGGTGGCGTCTTTTCGACGGTAATAAGTAAAACCAAGCTACTACTATGATTTGTTGAAACCCAATCTTTTATTCGAAAGGGTTTTCATATAGGGTTTGATGTTCTTTTTCCATATATAGGGTTCTTATGTTTTTGTGTAGTTACGCCAAGCTTGATGGTGGTCAAAGTTGCTATCATTTTTGTTTTATAAGATAGTTGAATTATTGAAAGGGCCTTTTTTCGCAAGCGTGTTTAACCGGTATTTCATTGATAGGATAAGAGTTTAGCGAACACAACAACTCACTACTATAAAACCATTAACCGTGGTGGTTTGTTTGGATTAAGCGTGGCGGTTTCGAAACCTCCACCAAGCAAAAGGTCACGGTTAATCGTCCGATTAACCGTGGCGGTTTAGGACCCAAATAATCGTCATGGTTAATGAAATAAAAAATAAAATAAAACAAAACCCAAATCGAGGTCCAAATGGGCCCGAGATCATTTGCCGCCGACCCCCTTAGGGTTAGGGTTACGATGCGGGGAGGGGACTCAGCGGTGATGGGCGATGCTCCGGTCGTCGGTTGTTGTGCCGCCCGAGCCACCGCACGGATATGCGGGAGCCACCAAGGAAGCGGGGCCGCAAGCGGGACCGCCGCACCGCCTCGGAAGATGACGACCCACGCACCGCGAGATCCGCTGGCCATGACGCCGCCACGAGATTCGCCTGGCCTAGCCGCCCGTGCACCACCGGGAGTACAACAACCCGCGCGCCCGCAGGTATCACTGGCCTCGTTGCCGGCCGCCTTGTGTTCCACATCACACCGCGGCGCCGCTAGGCTAGACCACTACGACACCATTGGGGCCTCGCGCTTTGCCGCAAGGGAGGGAAAGGAGGGAGAGAAAAGGATAAAAAGGGAGATAGTGTTCTGGAGAGAGGAGTGGGGGAGGGAGGAGTGCGGTGGAACTGGTGAGATAGGGTAGGGTGCGGCTGTTGGGTGGAAGGGAATGAGTTAAAGTTTCACTGCCTCGCCTTTATATACGTCGACACTTCTTATTGGGCTGAATGGGCCGCTCAATGTGAGGTGGGTTGGAACTCGAAGTTTTATTTTTTATAAACACCGCCACGGATAATAAAAATAACCACCCGGTTAATAAAAAATGGAAGTGTCCTGAAAGGATGTTTTTATAGTAGTGACATTTTTTTTTTTTGAGACCACGCCGGCGCGTTTTCATTAAGCGAAAAGAGGTTTTTAGAACGTTACAACCACGAGCTCGTAGCGACCGTTACGGACTCAAACCTAGCACTACCTTGGATCCACGAACCCAATTAATTACATAACAACATTAGGCGCTCCAAAGCCGGGCGGCGATTCCGCCCCTCGCAAAGCAACGCCGCCCGGTGTTTGTAACCAGCAGCTGCCCACGACACCACAACCTCCCGGATGGTCACTGCGAGCTGCACCGCGTTGGAAGGAGTCCCATCAAAGGTCCTAGCATTCCGTTCCTTCCAAAGCAGCCAACCAACTAGGAAGAGAAGAGAGTCGGCCACGCCCGAACGGGCTTGGGAATTAGCTTGGTTTGCTCAACCACCGGTCGAAGATCCCTGTCCTCCCCGACCGAGACGATGTGCGCGCAGTGCAGCTTAGAAATCACGATCTGCCAAACCTCCCTCGCTGAACGTACAACCAAGCAAGATATGGTCCATAGTCTCAGGGCTTTGGTCACACATGATGCGATCGTTTGAAGGTTGCGGCCCATGGCGGTACCTCACGTCACCGAATCCGGCGGCGACCATGGAGCACTAGCCGGAGGAAGAAGTTTAACTCTAGGAGGCGCCTGCACCTTCCGAGTTGCCGAGCTCCATAGATCGGAGATGACCCAACGAACATTGCCCCATACGCGGATGCCGAGAAGAGTAGGAACCGTCGGGCGAGAGGCGCCGGTGAAGGAGTCCGCTCCAAGAAAGATGCACCTGATCCGGACGGTCACAAAGGGAGTCGAACTCCACAAGCAGCTGCAAGGTGATGGCGCCGGCAATTTGGTGAACCCACCTGTTACGGTCGAGCCTCGCCACCGTCATCTTCCTCCGCCTAGGGACCGACGGCCGCCAAAGATTTTTCGGGGCAATGGTGGAGATGGAGTAGCCATCGAGCCAACGATCGATCGAGAAGAGAATAGACTCCCCGTTACCAAGGTTGAAGCGGTGGCAGCTTGAAACAGGGGAGGAGAGGACCGACTTGTTGTGCGCGGGCGCCGCGGCGCCTTGGCGATCCTGGCAAACCCATCAGTGCGCGAGGGCGATCCCGGTGCGATGGAGATCAGCGATGCCCAGCCCGCCCGTGTCCTTTGGTCGCGAGGAGGTGACCCATGCCACTTTGCATCTCCCGCCCGCGGCGAACTCGTTACCAGCCCAAACAAAACCTCGCAGCAGCTTCTCAAGCTAGCGATGGCCCAAGGAGAGACAAACAGCTATAGCGGTGTGGATCGTGATAGTCGACAAAGTTGCCTTGACAAGTGCGGTTCGTCAAGGCAATGTTCAGCGGGTTACCTCTCCAACCCCGAATACGTCCAGGCCACCTTGTCAATGAGGACTTGCTCATCGGCATGCTTGAGCCTAGTGACGCACGGAGGGATTCCAAGGTAACATGACGTAAAGGAGTCGATCCCGCGGGCAAGGATGTCCCGGGACGACCGCAAATCAAGTGCCGGCGGTGGAGCGGCGGGGCGACACTTTTGTCCAGGTTGGAAAACAGTCCCGATGCGACCCGAAGATAGAGAGCAAGTCCCTAATGCACATAAGGCTCGGTGGTCCGGCTTCACAAAGACGACGAGGTCATCGGCGTAGAGAAAAGCCCCTGTGGACATCGATGCCGGCAACCAGGGTAAGCGACTGGTTCGTGTCGAGCCCAACGAAGCATGGCGCGAGAACCTCCATGGCCGGAACAAATAGCATCGGTGACAAAGTCGCCTGCATGCTGAGTCCCCTTGCATGGCAGACCCTATGACCAGGGACTTCCATTAAGCAAGATTCTAGTGCTCGCAAGAGAGGACAATCGAGATCCAATTCCTCCACCTCAGCCCAAATCGGCGTGCTGCGGCACCTCAAGGAGAAAGGGCCGAGGACACCGAGTCGAAGGCCTTAGCAATATCAATCTTGAGCAGGACACGGGGGAGCGACGTTTGTGAATTGCTTTGCATGCTAGCTGAACCTCCCCGAAGTTTTCATGAAGACGTCTCCCTTTGATGAAAGCGATCGGCTCGCATGCACTAAGCCACCCGGGATAGGGGCCAAACGATTTGCAAGGCATTTTGTAACCAATTTTACGGCGTACACGAGGCCGATGGGGACGATAATCTCGATCTCCATCGGTTGGTCCTTCTTTTTGAGTAAAATCATGTATGCATCATTGAGATGATGGAAGCTTCGTGAATCGTGCCTGCAACACGTTGATGGCATTCATGATGTCATCCTTGATCGTGGGCCCAACAAGCGCTTGTAGAAGAGGCCGGTGAAGCCGTCCGCCCAGCGCCTTGTCATTCGGAAGCTCCCTAACCACCGCCCATACTTTCTCGACAGAGAAGAGATTCTCAAGAGCGGAGAGATCGTGAGTTTGCAGCCTAAGCGCATGGAGATCAACCCGCCTGGTATGCGTGAAGTTGGAGCCAAGGATGCCATTGTAGTAAGAGTAGAGCCCGCACTCATGGGCCGTTTCGGTCACCAACCGCCCCCTCATAGGTAAGTGACTCAATAGCGTTGTACCTTCGCGGTGACATGCTAATAGGTGGTAGTATCTTGTGTTAGCGTCCCCTTCAGCCAGAAAAACTGAGCGTGCCCGCTGCCGGGCGATCGTCCGCGAGAGAGAGGCCAGGCCAAGCACCCGGAACTTCAACTGTCGACGTAGGCTGATCTCCCATGGGTGCGGTGTGCGGCGCCCCGTTCCTCATCGGACAAGAATCAATTCTTCGGCCATGGTGAGCTCCGGCCGCACCTTGCCCGGCTTGGTGGAGCTCCAACGTTTGATTGATGGCGGTACACGAAACTTGTAGTCAGGATGTGGAGCGGATCCGCGTCCGAGTGGGTGCCCAGCGGCGGCAATCACATCCAAGAAGCCGGGAATCTTGGCCCAGAAAGATTCAAACCGGAACCGGCGTTTGGCGCCAAGACGCGCCTGAAGCTGTAAGAAAAGTGGGCAGTGATCAGAATAATCCGAGGAGAGCGGTCCGAGAGTATGGTCCGGGAACAGCTAAAGCAACCAATCATCCGTTCCAAACATTACGTCCAAACGCTCAAGGGTTGGATGATCCCTCTCATTAGACCAAGTAAACCGCCTCCCACACAGATGCAATTCGATTAGCTGGGTTGCATTAATGAAGTTGCGGAAGCGTCGCATGTTTCTTCGATCGAGCCTATCATTGTTCTTGTCTTCCGCACGGTAAATTAAATTAAAGTCTCCACAGAGGAACCACGGTCCAGGATGAGAAGTCCTGAACTGTAGGAGTTCAGCAAGGAACTCAACTTTGTCGGCATCAGGTTGCGGACCATACACAACGGTGATCCACCACGCAGAGCGTACCACCACGGGGAGACTTTGGCGAGAGAGGTTGAACCGCCCCTCGACGCCGCCGATAGAAAGCGGCAAGCATTCGCCCATGCAAGAATAATCCCACCTGAAGCACCAACGGAAGGGAGGAACTCGCAGTCATACCTAGGGCCAAACATTTCATTCCCAAGCCTCAAGCATACATCAGCCAACTTAGACTCCTGCAAACACACTAGAGTCGGCCTGTGAAGCGGGGATGAACTTCAGCGCCGCGGCGTGCGATGAGCCTTGTCATTGAGGCCCCGCACATTCCACACAAAGCATGAGAGGTTTGATGACATTGAAAAACCAAAGAACGCTTCCGAAAGGAGCACGGCAATCAAGCGGCACCTCCTCCTCAAGACCGGTCAGTCGAGGTCCATAGCCGCCAAGTCGAAGCGCCCATTGGCGGGGATCTGCCGCCTCCTCCGCTACGAGTTGACATGTCGCCCCTGAAAGCAAGCTTGAACTTGGCCCGGATGTCAGCATCCACAGCATCTTCATCAACTTGGAAGCCCGGCTTGCGCAAGAGCACCTTACATTGCACGGCGGTGGCGTTAGCCGCCTGGGCTGTCTTTGCAATCGCGGCCGCTCCGCCCGCAAGGAGTGCACGGAGATAGAGTGCGGGACCGTCTCAACCTTGCCCCCCCCCCCCCGCAAGATAGGAGTGGCCATCGGGAGGCAGATCTCGCTCTCGATGCATGCTAACATCGACTCTGGCGAATGTCTGCGGGTTCGGAAGAGGCGTTGGGAGAGGCACGTGAGACGGGGAGAGGCGAGGGGCTGTTGAGAGGGGCCTCGTGTGTGTTGCATTTCTTAAAAAGCGCAATCACTAGAAAGCAGGTTTAGAACCCATCTCTAATAACGGTGCGAAATGCGCCGTTGACATTTCTAAGTGAAACCACCGTGCCGGTGTTTACACTAGGTACATCAACGGTGATAGACCTTGCCAAATAAGATATTCATCGCAAAAAGCGCCGCGGATCTATCATTGTAGCATTTCACCCGAAGTATTGAGGTATCGTTATTTATATTTTTCCCAAAGGAAGGCATGGTGTAAAAGTCTCTAATTAGGACATGGTCAAGATAACACGAATGCATAATAGACCAATGTTCATAAAAGGGATAAAATAGATTAGGTAGTAGGATAACTTGACACACACACTCAAGCCAATCTCAAGGATAAAGGTAAAAGAATGAATAAAAGAATAAGTCTAACATGGAGCAAGCATATCCTAGATAGTCATGTCAAGATAGCGAGATACACACATGTTTTTTCTTGTTAGAGATTCTAGTTCAAGAAAGCCAAGGTCTCGCTGAATTACTTGGGCACCGCCCACGCCCAAAGGGCGGTGTCCTAAGCAATTTGCCTTCGCGCCACACCCAAGCGTGGGGGATTACAAGGGGCGGACAAGGCTGTCACAACCCGACCACCTACCCCTCAACCGTGGGATGCGCCACAAAAAGATAGAAAACCCTTAGTCTAGACACCACGTCTACACTAGTGATTATTACTCGGGCGTGTATACAAGGCTTACCATCCCCGGGGTCCTTCTACCGAGCACCGCAGGAAGGAACGACTATCAATCCCGCAACCCAACATCAACCAAGTCTAACTCTAGGTAGAACTCATCATATCGATCTAGCTCTTGGTCTAAACATGTATGTATGATAAATTAAGCACGATGTTCCATAAGACAAGATCATGATATAGAAACTATATACTAGTTCATCAATCAAGATTATGTCATAAGGGCTTTGCTCTAATTCAAGAACATGACTATATTGATAAGTAGAGAACAAGAACAAGATGAAGAACTTTAAATTGATCATACCGAATAGCTCCAAAATGTCTTGCGCTCCTCTATTAATCCTTGCCAAACTCCTCCTAAGTACAAACTAAGAAGAAGAAGAAAAAGAAGAAGAAGAAAGAAGAAGAAGAAGAAGAAGAAGAAGAAGAAGAGAGAGGCTACATTGTGTGTGGTGTGTGTTACAATGGTGGGAGATGGCCTCCTTTTATAGGTAGAGGAGAGGGGGCTTATTGGAAAATGTCCCTCCCCATATGGAAGGAGCCAAAACCGACACAGGAACACCTTCCTAGTTTGCTAAACCGACCAACCAACGTCGGCAACGCCAGTTTTGGAAGGTAACAAACTGCGCCGCCAAACGAGGGCTTTGAACCGCGGATGGATCGGGATGGTGGTGCGAAGCGCTGTGTGGTGCGCGCAGCACTGCCTCTGGGTTTCGGTTGGGCGGCCTTGGCAGGCTGGGTGTGTTTGGGCTTGAAAAGTTGTGTGGCGATGTTTGCTCGGCCCAGTTCTGCGTGTTTGTTCCATTTCTCCCTTGGGCTTGATGTTCTCGGGAATGCGCTTTCGGGGGCGCCTTTTGGTGTATTTTCCACTTGTTTCTTATATAAATCTGCACATTAATAATTTGGACACTACAAGTGGAAATATGTGAGTTATAAATGTATATGTGTGTAGTAAGGTATAGTTTTAACCCCTTATTGGTAGAATGTTGACGTTAAAAATGTGTCGTTAGTGACCGTCAACAAACTCCCCCAAGCTTACCCTTTTTGCGCGTCCTCGAGCAAAAAGTACTTGGTTGTTGATCGGGGAGTTGCTACTATGCCGATTATGTTTTTCAAGTGCCGGGGTTATAATAAGATTTTCTACTAGAGTTTGAATAAAATGGCATGCCTTTGCTCACCCTTTATTACGTTTCATTGTAGCGGGGCTTTTTAGCTTTTCTCAAAGCCTTGGTTGCCGAGATAGAACGGTTATAATGTAAATACTTTTCATTCATCCTTTTGATCAACTTTCTCATCCGGGATTTATTTATTTAAGTTCTATTTTTGTTTTTGAGAAAGTATGGGCTTTATTGCTATATATGTTTTTTTTTTAGAGAGGTGGGCTCTGCTCGCCCTAGACTTTTGTCTTTTATTTGCTCTCTCTTTTTTTTTTCTTCTTTTTTTTTTTTTTTTTTGGAGATGTGGGCTCTACTCGCCCTCGGACACATGTCCATTTTTCATCTTTTTTTTTTTTTTTTTTTTTAGCATAGCCCATATCATTTCTCTTTTCTTTCAAATTAGATTCCCGGATGTCAAGCTTTTTTTTTTTTTTTTTTGGACGAAATCATAGCAAATCCATTTGTACCATATCATACTTGGCAACAACTTAGACTAGATAGAGCCTATGCAACCCACATGAATCAGGTTTTTTTTTTTTTTTTTCGGGATGAGTTCTTAGACTTAGCCACTAAACCCAAACTTTAGAGAAATTCGAATTATAAACTAGGCACGAGGCAAAACGTAAAGACAGAGCAACTATTCATCATTTCTGGGGGGGTAGAACTAAACATTTCTACAACACATATGTATGGAGTGGAATAAGTCTCCTCTCTCTCTTTCTTCTTCCCCTCCTTTTTTTTTTGTTTTTTTTTATTCTCATACCTCATCATTCATATAGGATAAGAAAATAACCGAATGGAATGTGAGATACGAGTTACCTTTGTGGGGAGTCCTCCCCAAGCTAGCTTTTGACTTACCTTCGGTTTATGAACGTTGCTAGCTTGTGAACGCGCTATGAATGGATCTTTTGATTAACATCGTCTTTTGAGCGTGCGGGAGACTCCCCAAGCTTGTCTTGTGATGATCTTGGAAGAGCGGGACAACCATTCTTGGGGTTTCAAAGGTTTTTATTTATTTTTAATTTATCATTATCATTATTTTTTTTTTGTTCACCAAACAACTTCTCGACTGCATTGTCATCTCTTGGACTTACCCTCATGATGTTGATAAATTCCTGAGGGGGTTAGTCCATATGGTCGACCAAATTCTACACTAGTAGCTCGATTCAATAATCAAACTCGACTCCATGTCTAATCGATTAGGGTAGACTTTTTAACCTAAGCACCATGCTTAATTCAAAACGCCTATGGAAGTATGATCATTCGAATAACCAAAACTTCCAAACCAAAACATGCCAACATAGAAGAAGGACGCATGAAATGAAAACAAGATTCATCCAATGGAGATAAAGACATTGCAAAGGCGAACAAAATGATTATAGTTTTTTTTAAATACTAAAAATTTATTGAGAAAAATATGTTTTATTGAGGAAAATATTTTTTTTTCTTTTTTTTTCCTAGAAGAATTTATTTTATTTATAAAGATTTTTATTTTAGTTTTTTTTTTTTTGAAAATATTTACTTATAGATTTTTGTGTAGTAAATATTTTTGTTTATTTTGATAATAAAATATTTTATAAAACACATTATTATTATTATTATTATTATTATTTTTTTTGGAAGGTAATGGGACAGGAGGATGAGAGTGTAGGTTTCTCATTACCTTGTTAGGGTCCTCCCCAAGCTAGCTCAATGCTCATCGGATCGGAGTTGTACCCCCGTGCTTTTGGTCTTTTCCTGCATGGTTAGTATATGGTAGATTGCGAGAAAGTGGACTTACCATCCTTCGCGATTACCAAATTTTGAAACATATGTAGGAAGGAGCAAAAAAGAGCGCTTTTTGTGTTGTTTTATTTTAATTTTTTTTAGCTCTTTTTTTTTTTGGACCTTTGCATACCCGAAAGTGTACTTGACCGGGCAAACTTGAGGATAGAGTTCATAATTCTTTGCATCGGTAGCGTGATGATCTTGATTTGGTAATGACTTCCTCACACCGGAGTAGAGGGAGGCGGACCAAACTCACCCAGTGTGCAACAACGGTCTTGGGAGAGAAAGATCCCTTCTTGCTTACATGGGAGCAATGCCGGGTGGAGTCAGGTGCCTTTATGGGGCCAACCTCGCTCCTCTCTCCTCTTATTTCTTTTTTTTTTTTTTTTTGCTTTTTTTTTTTTTTTCTTTATATATATATATTTTTTTTCGACTCCTTTTTTTTTTCTTTTTTCCTTTTATAGCAAGGGGAGGCTAATCTCTTATTTATCTCTCTTTTTTTTTTCTTTTTTTTTTTTTTCTCTCTCTCTCTTTTTATGATCCCCTTGTATGTGGAACTTGATATTATCACCGTCCTCCCTCTCACACTTGGACTTTCGTGAAAAAGTCGAGTGTGCAAGGTCGTGGTCTCCTTTTGAGTGCGTTCCTCCGCCCAAGAGCATCAAAATTTTCTTGTTGATGTAGCCCCCATGTTTTCAAGCATCGCGTGCTCCTTTGTTCTTCTTAGTCTTCACCCGAAATGGTTAGCGACAAGAATACCCGAAGGTGCATACTAACTTGATAACATGTCCTTGCTTTTTATTTATAAGATTTTTTTTTGAAAAGATTTTTTTTTCTTTTTATAAAAGATTTTTTTTTTAGATAAACCTAAGATGAACAAAGATCACTACACAAGCATATTATCGGGAACATGTCCTAATAGATCATCCCTTTAACCAATGCCGTCCCGAGCAAGAGGCGCCGTAAAATGCTTGTTGCATTTCTTAAGCGCCAATCACTAGGTGAAACCACCGTGTGGGGTGTTTACACTAGGTACATCAACGGTGATAGACCTTGCCAAATAAGATATTCATCAAGCGCACGGATCTATCATTGTAGCATTTCACCCGGAAGTATTCGGGGTATCGTTATTTATATTTTTTCCCAAAGGAAGGCATGGTGTAAAAGTCTCTAATTCGGACATGGTCAAGATAACACGAATGCATAATAGACCAATGTTCATAAAAGGGATAAAATAGATTGGGTAGTAGGATAACTTGACACACACACTCAAGCCAATCTCAAGGATAAAGGTAAAAGAATGAATAAAAGAATAAGTCTAACATGGAGCAAGCATATCCTAGATAGTCATGTCAAGATAGCAGATACACACATGTTTTACTGTTAGAGATTCTAGTTCAAGAAAGCCAAGGTCTCGCTGAATTACTTCGGGCACCGCCCACGCCCAAAGGGCGGTGTCCAAAGAATTGCACCGCGCCACACCCGAGCGTGGGGGATTACAAAGGGACGGATAAGGTTGTCACAACCCAAGCCGCCTACCCCTCAACCATGGGATGCGCCACAAAAGATAGAAAACCCTTAGTCTAGACACCACGTCTACACTAGTGATTATTACTCCGGGCGTGTATACAAGGCTTACCCGTCCCGGGGGGTCCTTCTACCGAGCACCGCCCGAAGGAACGACTATCAATCCCAGAACCCAACATCAACCAAGTCTAACTCTAGGTAGAACTCATCATATCGATCTAGCTCTTGGTCTAAACATGTATGTATGATAAATTAAGCACGATGTTCCATAAGACAAGATCATGATATAGAAACTATATACTAGTTCATCAATCAAGATTATGTCATAAGGACTTTGCTCTAATTCAAGAACATGACTATATTGATAAGTAGAGAACAAGAACAAGATGAAGAACTTTAAATTGATCATACCGAATAGCTCCAAAATGTCTTGCTCTCCTCTATTAATCCTTGCCAAACTCCTCCTAAGTACAAACTAAGAAGAAGAAGAAAAAAAGAAGAAGAAGAAAGAAGAAGAAGAAGAAGAAGAAGAGAGAGGCTACATTGTGTGGTGGTGTGTGTTACAATGGTGGGAGATGGCCTCCTTTTATAGGTAGAGGAGAGGGGGCTTATTGGAAAATGTCCCTCCCCATATGGAAGGAGCCAAAAACTGACACTGGGAACACCTTCCTAGTTTGCTAAACCGACCAACCAACGCCGGCAACGCCCGGTTTTGGAAGGTAACAAACCGCCCGCCAAAACCAGGGCCCTGAACCGCCTCGGGATGGGTGCGAAGCGCACAGGGTGGTCTTGTAGCGCACACTGTCTGGCTTTCGGTTCGGGCGGGCCTTGGCAAATTTGGCGTGTTTGGGCTTGAAAAGTTGTGTGGCGATGTTTGCTCGGCCCATTCTGCGTGTTTGGTCCATTTCTCCCTTGGGCTTGGTGTTCTCCAGAATGCGCTTTCGTGGAGGCGCCTTTTGGTGTATTTTCCACTTGTTTCTTATATAAATCTGCACATTAATAATTTGGACACTACAAGTGGAAATATGTGAGTTATAAATGTATATGTGTGTAGTAAGGTATAGTTTCAACCCCTTATTGGTAGAATGTTGACGTTAAAAATGTGTCGTTAGTGACCGTCAACAGTCTTGTATGAACCACATATGTGAGGCCAGGGAGCTCTGTCTCCGGCTCCCTCCCCGGCTGGCGCGGTTCGGGATCAACATGGTCGCACACGCTTGATGAATCTAGGGTGGTGGCACGGTGCTGTAACATACATCTCACGGTCATCCTCTGCGGGTTCCCAATCCGGGTGGAAAATCCTCACATCCGCGCATTGAGGCCCGATTGCAGTGTGCGCCCGTCGTCCACGTTCTCGGCATGCGAGAGGGATCCCGCGCAAAGCCACTAACACCTTGTAGCGGAAAACCTCCCAATTCACCGATGTCTGGCGACTCCAAGGACTCCAAATAAGCGGGAACAGGGGAAACCACCCGGCCGAGACGCAAGCACTCTTGCCCCGTCTGCGCCGGCCGACGGAAAAGCGAGCAATGAAATCATGAGGGGCGTCATGGCGTCAAATGTAGACATCGTTGGCGCGTGATGTCGAATGATCATAGAGGTGCCGACACACCACCCGACAGAGATCTCCGGTTTTGTCCCACCAATAAGAGCAACCAGAGCATCACCTGTGAGCGCCCTTCTCGAGCTTGCACTCGCCCGAGCGAGGGACGACGACAATGGATCCCGAGGGGCAGCTCGATGGAAGTAAGAAGGAGACTTGCGCCGCATCGAGGCTGATGGAGAGGGGCCGCAGCCGTGGGCGTTGATGGAGAAAACCTGGTTCCCGCAGAGCCCCCGAGACCGTGTCATCGTCATCGGGGCGGTCGGGTTCGGGCACGGAAAGGTGGGGCTACTCGGGCTGCCGTGGGCCGGGCCGGGCGAGCGTGGACGGCGAGTCCCGGAGAGGCGGAGCGCCGACAGCGCCGCGCGAGGGTTAGAGCAGCCCGCCGCCCAATGGCCCTCCTTCCCACGCTTGTAGCATTTGGCCGGGAACGTGCAAGTCCGCGATGACGTGGGTCGGGTGAGAGGCACCGAAAAGCGTAGTCCCTCGGCCCACAGAACGCCGTCGGGGGACGGAGAACGACCGCATGACGGCTGGACACGCAGGTAGAAGCCTCATCATCGGCCGCCCCAATGCCAGGGCCGGGTGCGCCGCGACGGGTCCGACACACCGCCGAGCAGGGACCGGGCGGTAGGCGCGGCGAAGCAGCCCCCATGAGCCGCCCCTGAGCGTAGAGATGGCCTGGGGCTCCGACGGGGTCGCCGGGCGCCCTCTTCTTCTTCTTGTTGCGATGGCGGCGAGTCCTCTTGCGCTTGACCCCTTCCCCTTCTCCCGGGCGGGGGAAGGCAGGCCCCAACCGAGAAATCCTCCGAGTCACCAAGAGACACAGCCCAGGGACCTCGGCCGAGGAACATCTCAAGGGTGGAGCCAGGAGCATCGGCCAGCAGCTCACTCGGGGCCGAGGGAGATCCTCATCAGCAAGGTCCGCCCAGACCGGGCGGAAGGGGGGGGGGATCCATCCGCCATCGCAGGGGAGCGACAGCGGCGGAGGGAGGGGAGGGGCAGAGGTGTATTTTGCGTCAGATCTGGAAATGCGGGCTGTGGAGAGGGAGAGGAGAGGAGCTGGTAGAGCTAGGGGACCGCTGGGAGGGGTGGACGACGGGGCCGGAGCGGCTGGCGGCGTGGGGACTGGAGCGGGCGGGCGGGCGCCGTCGCCACGGGAGACGCCTTTACCTTATCCTCTCAGAGCACTTTATAGTAGTGACATCATTGTTTGTTGGCGAGGAGACCCCAACAATGCCTGAAAGACCTATCTACTGGATTAAAGTAAGATGGAGGCTTACTATAACCAACAAAATTCCTCTAATCGTATGAGAAAAGGAGTAGTACGGTCAGCCGTCCACGGCGTACAAGAGAAGATGACACTTGTCATGCCTAAGGAGTACTCAAGTCAAGTTCTTGTTCCTGTTCATCATTTATTTGCTGATCCTACTAGTACTCGTAATACGTGTCGATCGTTCCTTTAGCAGTTGCCGATCAGTCCATTCATTTTATGGCCAACAGTGAGTAGTAATAATAATTAAAAGCACACAATTCACGGCGTTTTCTTGGTCATCGATCGCCCGTCTTCAACAGGGTTTTGATGTTTTTTTTTGATAAATAGGGTTCTTATGTGTGTGTAGTATAATAAGAAAAGGGTAATTAAAACGAAAGAAAATTCTGTAATAGTATCTGAAAGGACGACGTATGGCGACATCATACACAAAAGCACATGACAGTCGTAAATATGCACACTGAAGTTGCTGTTGATAATTTGCTCATCCTACATCTAGCTAGTACTACGTGTCGATCACTCCTAGAGGTGCACCTTTAGCAGGTGGCGAACAGTCCATCATATTATTGACGAAAACTAGCAGTAATATAATAATTTAAAGCACACAATCCACGACGTTTTCTTGGTCATCGTCCTGCCTTCTTGAACAGTTCTTCAGTGTTGAGTGGCTATCACTACTCCAGCAAGGGGTTGGCTGCATGGGCGACGTTAATGAGAACGCCGGCTGGACGGCCGGGTAGGTGCAGGATTGTCAAACGGCAACGGTTGCAGTGTTTGCACTACCATATCAGTTTGTGAAAGTACAAACCTGCCATTCGGCGAAAAAAAAACAAATTGGCATGCCTGCCCTGCCAACCTGCAGATGGATCGATGTCCTGTCTGAATCAGTTGGTCTCTGTCTATATCGCAGGTAGAGGGAGGGAGAAGAAAAGGTTGCCTGCTGGCCGAGAGTCCCTCCGTGATTTGTGTGCCGCGTTGGAAAAGGCATATGCTGCCAAATCGGCAGGTTCTCGGCAGGTTTAATTTGGAGAGACGGCAGGTTCAGGCCATCATTCTGGAAGGAGAATAATTTTTCAACAGTTAGCTGCACTCGAATTTAATTCAACTCGTTTCAAAATGTGGTGAAGCGCTGCCTGCATTTCGGTGTCAAGCAAGCCCCATGCTACAAGACCAAATAACATTTCGTTGTCAGGTGCCATGCCAGGCTCTGCATGCAGTGGTTTATTGATCGACGAGCACGCACGCATGGGCACGGCAGGTTTGTCTGGCTACTGTAGCTAGCGTGTGCTGCTTTAATTTCTGGATCGATCGGATCGATGATGGCTCCATCTATCTATACCTGCTGGCCGGGTTTTGTTGAGAAATCTACTACCTGTCGCACACACGTACGTAGTCAGTAGTCTACTAGCTGCGTGCCATCTGGCACAGACACGCATATACGACTCGATGTCCTCGTCTTGACTTTGTTCCACAGGCCGGCCGGTTCACGGCCGGCCATGCACCAGTTACCTAGCTAGGCCGCCGCCGTCACGGCCACAAAGAAATGAAAACGCGTTACATGCATGTCATGTCGTTACCATTGGTAGGTGTCACATTCCTTGTTACGTACTGTAATAATTTGCTACTAACTACCCTCCGCTACACAGTAAAAAATGGTCTGCTTTGGCTGCAAGACAATAGCTAGCTGTGGATTCTGTCGTTCCGAACCCTACGTACATGGTCTGCACATAACGTGCGCTAGCTCTTTGCATGTGTGTACTTGTCATCAGAGTTATAACAAGGTCAAAATATCTGAAACGAATGCAAGTTGCGTCCGTGCGTGTGTTGAAACCTGGGTTTCTAACAGGGAGATGAGACCTCCGCTTGGACCCTGCTCGAGGGGAGTGGAGTAGGGAAAAACGACTACGTACGAAACACTCTGTATTTAATAGCAATAAGTCTTATTCACCAACCAACCAATATAGAGGGCCGTGTGCCCTCTATTTATAGTTTACATCATATAGGGATACGAGATTACAATTTTATCCTTTCAGATACCCGGTATATTCTAATCCATGTCCTCCTGATCCGGGGGCCTTTGCTTCCTTTCAGGTCTTGAAGCGCCTTGGTGTGTTGGGCCGACGTTTGGCCCGCTTACGACCCGATTTACCAGCCCTGATCCTTCGGGTGATATTTCCACCATGACGACCTTCGCCTCGTCTCCCGACAACCAAGCTCCGATTATCAGACCAGACTCCTTCGCTCGGCCGGAGCTTGGATCCAAAGCGTTGGCGGAGACCTTCGCCTTCGCCCCCTGCCGCGGAGGCATAAATTTGGTAAGACGATCATCTTGATCAGAAGAAATGCACGCAGGAGCAGGGGAGCTTCTCTGAGACTCCGACACTCTGCTCTGCACGGCAGGTTCAGGCCATCTTTTTCTGCAGTTACGATCGACGCTCATGAAAACTGGCTAAATTTTGGCGAACAGTGTCTGCATCTAATTTTGACTGATTGAACGTGAGGGAGAATAAGCTGAAATAACCTGAAACTATGTATATGGGGACGGCGGGTGGGCGTACGTCTTTGACCGATTGACGATCGCCCGCCCGCGCGCACATCCTGAAAGGAGAAATAGGTGTGTTGTGATTGTGATGCGTCCCGTGAATTGCCCGTTTTGGAAATCATTTTTTCAACAGTTAGTTGCATGCACTCGATTTTAATTCGTCTCCTTTGAAAATGTGGTGAAGCGCTACCTGCATTTCGGTGTCAAGCAAGCCCCATGCCACAATACCAAATGTAAATCTACATGCATTTCGTTGTCAGGTGCTATGCCAAATATAAATCTACTATGTGTGCTGCTTTAATTTCTCGATCGATCGGATGATGGCTCCATCTATCTACCTGCTGGGTTTTGTGGACAAATCTACACACAAGTGCCTGCGTACATACTGGTATATATGTAGCGTGGAGTACGTAGGCACGCAAGTAGTCTACTAGCTGCATGCCATCTGGCACACGTACGGCCCATACGTAGTAGCTGCATGTCTTGGTCTGGACTTTGTTTCACAGGCCGGTACACGGCCGACCATGCATGCGTCGCGCCAGTAATTAGTCAACAGTTACCCATCTGGCTGGCTGGCCTAGGCGGCGCCGGCCGTGGCGGCCGCCACGCGCAGAGGCGGGCGTGTTAGCTGCCGCCCACCTTGGAGGTGGGCCGGCCCAGCAGGCCTGCCTGGCCCGCCCTGTCGTCTTCCACCTCCGCCCGTCGTCTTCCACCTCCGCCCCCCGCCCCGCCGCTCCCGCCCTGCCCCGGCCCATACCCATCCGGATGGGTCTCCTGGCCCCGAGCTCGGCGGCGCCCCTGCCGCCGTGCTCACGCCCGGCCGAGCCGCCTGCCGCCGCCGTGTCGGCCCGGCCAGCGGCGGCGGCGGGCTCTTCTATGGCGGGGAGGCATGGAGGGGAGGGAGGCCAGCGGCGGCAGCGGCGGCGGCGGCGGCGAGCTCCAACCCTAAAGCGGCGGCGACGAGCTACAACCCTAAAAAGTGTCGTGGCCTTCGTCCTCGCCTCCGTCGCCAAGCCGCCCGCCTCCGTCGTCGCGCCACCAAGGTTGCCGCGTGGAAGAAGGGCCTTGGGCCCAGGCGGGCCTTGGGCGGCCTGCCTAGGTAGTCGGGCGCAATGTTAAGCTGCGGGACTGGTCGGCGGTTAACATTGGCCCTTGAGAGACGGCCCGCAGTACCACGGCAACCCGACTTCGCCCGGACGGACCGTGGCAAGGCGCTATATGGTTCAGCCGGGTTTGGAACCGCAGCTATGACTAATAATTTTAGTTGTGTGTCCAAACAGTCCACAGTTAAGTTTTTAGCTGCATTATTCTAAAATATACATAATTTTTGTAGCTGTTTCAACCTAGATAGATAAAACCAACTAAAAGGTTTCAAACTAACCTTAACTAAAGTTTATGTTGGGACAGAGTCCCCGACGGCAGGCAGAGGTGTTGCTAATGCGACCGGCTAGTAGGCGGAGGTGACCCCAAAGCAGCTAACCTATAACCTCGCCGCATGTTCCTTTTACTTACCTTGCAGGGACCCGCGAAGATATCCGGAGGGCAGCGCAGACCTGGCGGAGATAGTGAATCAACTGGGATCAGGGAGGCCAATCTGCCATCCGCAAGAAGACACGAGATCTCCGCCCCGCCGAACCCATGAAGGTGCCTCCGGGCGGAGACATGAAGCTGGAGGCCCGAACGCCAACCGAAAGCGAGCCGGGCGGAGATCGATCGGGGCGGAGCTAGGTCTCCGCACATTCCCAGAGCGGATGTTGGACGCTAAATGGGCCGGCTTGCGGGCCAAGAAACTAAGGTGGTTCACGACTTGAAGAGACAAAAGAGCCCCGTGACAGTGGTGGCCATTCCTAGGAATATGCCGGGCATCAATTAGGGTAGAAGTGTAACTTAACTTGACACTCTTTTACACTTGTAAACTATAAATAGGGGACTCGGTCCTCCGTATTGTTGTTGGTGAATGAAATTTATAATCACTTGAATACCAAGCGTTCGACATTTAGCCAAAAACACTTCTTGCTCCCCCCGAGCAACGTCCGGCGGAGATAATCTCATCGTTGGAACCCACGGTTTCAATAGTTTAGCTAGAGGATCCATACACCTTAGCTGAATTTTAGATTAATTTTGGACGCTAAATAAGCTACCGCTAGTAAACTAGGTCGATCCTGCATGGCCCGGCGCGTAGTGCCGTGTCTGTGCCGCCATGTGGGCCCGCAGCCTAGCCCAGGCATGACACGGTGCTTGGGCCCGCATGAATCTAACTCCAACCCCAAATCACTCCCATAGCCAGCTGTACTCCCGGCTCCTTTCCTCTCGTACTCCGCCATAGTTCCAAATCACTCCGGTGGTTTACGTCCTCCTCTTTTCCTCCTGTACTCCCATGGTAGCACCTCCCGTGACGGCCCGACCAAGAACGAGCTATTGCCGGATAAGCTACTGAGGATCCAAGGCGCACCGCGCGTGAGGCGTGTTTGGGGTTGCGTTTGCGCGCATTTCCGTTTTACGTTATCGAAGTCCGTAAATCTTACATGTGGGACCGTCGTGTCGGTCGTCATTGAGTCGTACTTAAGCCGGCGTTCGTTCTCGTAACCGCATCGACATTTTGAATTCAGTAATTGAATCGCGAAGCCAAGGCAAGGGGGTCATCCTGCCCGCTTCGTCGTCGTTTCTCGCTGCTCGTGCGTGCTCACGTCGTCGGCGATCGCCGGCGGCCGGGCGTTACAAGTGGTATCGGATTCGGCGTTCCTCGGCGGCGCTCGTTGAGTCATCACGCTCGGCGGCGACGTTTGTATCCCCCTGCAACAACTCCGACAACCTCAGGTGACCTACCCAATCGCTCCTCATCTCGCCTCCGTTGTCACCTCATCTCGCATCATCCGCTTGGAGTTCACTGTTCGTCGTGCTCTTCGGTTCCGTTCTCGGTTCCGCCAAGCGGCTACGGTGATAAGTCGAGGGGATTCAGCCACAATTGAGTCCCCATCGCTCTAAATCCATCCACCGTGGATTGAGTTGGGTGCGATTTCTTCGTTCGCTCATCCGGTTACTTCCCGTCTGCTCAAGTCCGGTTAGTGGTGCGGCGCTCCGCCGTTGTTCGACGTTTTGCCTGCGCTTTCGATTAAAACTGCGGTCCTCACAACTTCGGTTTCAATCGGTGTTTCCAAACGGCTCCGGTGGGGTTCACACGTGCAAGACGAGCGGTCCGAGTAATCCGCGCTCATCTAGCTCAGGATACCATAAATCCGACCAACGGAACCCGATCTACTTGCAAGCCGTGTTCGACAAATTCGGCGGTTCACTAGTGGATCTCGGGCAAGGGTTGTGGGGACGAGTACCCACGTGAAATTCGAGCCACAACGGTGATCCTAGTGTTTGGGTTTTGTTTCGATTGCTATTGTGGGTGTTGATCTCGCTGGCGCAGGCAAAGGCGGCTTTGTTTCGGGTATTGTCGGTGTCGCAGTGTGATCCCCATCATTCGCTTGAGCGGTGGTAACGGCGGTGTGTGGTGACAAGGCGGTGTGTCGGCATAGCTTCTGACCAAACCAACTTCTGTCACCTATTGGTGTTTGCAATTTGTCGGGCTGGCTCCTCCAACACAGCCCACTAAGCAGACAGAATATATCCTTGAAGCCATGTCGAAGTTCGAGAGGCGAAAGAGATTCATGGACAGAGTGATGGATCAGTTTGATATGTTGTTCGCCTGTGTGAATGAAATTGGAGTCACACAGAATCAAATGAAATCCTAGATGGACATCAGTTCTGCTGCTATGGACGAGTTCATAGCTGAGCAATAGAGAATCTCACAGCAAGTTCGAAACAATGGTGCAGCAGCGGCTCAACTAACCCTGAAGCAATTTGAGATGGAAACTGGCTTCAGAGATGTTGTGTCTGACACTACCAGTGAAAGTCAGGCAGAACAAGCAGGTATGGAGAATGTGTTTGCCAACAACAGGGGAGAGACCCATAGAGAAGGCAGACACCGCAACCGGCAGCCACACCATCACTACAACAGGGATAGTCATGTAGACAATGCTTTATCTCATGCTATGCCTAAAATGCTTTTCCCTAAGTTTGATGGCACTAATCCAAAGGTGTGGACGGATAACTGTGAAGGGTATTTTGAGCTTTATAAAATACCTGAAGGCATGAAGATAACTGCTGCCAGGATTCATTTTGAGGGCAATGCTTTGCTCAGTAATACTAGGCATACAAGCAGAATCATACTTTCAGGAACTGGAATCAATTCTGTGCCAAGGTTGAAGAAGAGTTTGGGTCTGATGATTTTAGAACAGCTTTAACTGATCTGCTTGCCTTAAAACAGACTGGTTCTGTTGATGAGTATACTACCACATTCTCTGCACTCCAGTATCAAATTACTATGCATAACTCTCAGTATGATGACTTGTTTTTTGTCACACAATATATGAAAGGCCTGAAGGATGATTTAAGGGCTGTTGTGGAGCCACAAATGCCGCCCTCTTGTGTTGATTTGCTTCTATTATAGCTAAGATTCAGCAAGGGGTACTTGAGAGGGCTAAAGCTAAAATGGTAAAGCCACAGTTCCAGTCTAAGGCCCAAGGAGGATATAAGCTCGAACATAAGCTTCCTTACCAAGCTGATGTATCATGGAAGGATAGGCAGTTGAGGGAATATGGAAAAGCCAATGGGTTGTGCTACAGTTGTGGTGACAAATACACTCCAGGCCACATGGAGGTTTGTTCCAAGAGAGTTAAACCCCAGGTCAATGCTTTAGCTGTTAATGATCTGGATAGAGAACTTGATGATGAGGTCTTGGATGAATTAGCCAAGGAAGACATTTTTTAGGAGGAATTTGGCAAGTTATCCCTAAATGCAATGTCTGGTGAAGATCAATTTCAGTGCCTCAAATTAAAAACTAGAGTCAAAGATAAAACTATGTTGATCTTACTGGATAGTGGCAGTTCTCACAGTTTTATTAGCTCCCAGTTTGTTCAGTTGGCACAGTTGGAGACATCTCCAAGCAGTTACAGTGGTACTGCCAGGGAAACACTATGACTACTTCTTTCATTGTGTTGGATATTCATCCATATGATGCAATTCTGGGTTATGACTGGTTGACATCCCATAGTCCTATGAACCATGATTGGGACAAAAGGACAATAGCTTTCCAAGAAGATGGTAGGACAGTCAAGCTGCAAGGTTTACACAGATGTCCCAATCAAGTTGATGCTATTTCTGCAACCAAGGTTTTTAAGTCAGCACAGGGTAATGATGTATGGGCATATGCTTTGATAGATTACAGGCCAGTCACTCAATCCACTGAGACTATGCCAGAATCTCATCGGGGAGAAAGTCGGCCGTTGCTTGACAAGTATCGGGGATGTTTTCTCCGATCCAAAGACTTTACCACCATCCGAGTTTGTGACCATACTATACCCTTGCTTCCCAATGCTGTGCCAGTTAATTCTAAGCCTTATCATTACTCTCCATTGCATAAAAATGAAATAGAGAAACAAGTGCAGGAACTATTGGAAGCAGGTTTGATTACTCAAAGTCAGAGCCCTTTTGCCTCACCGTTACTGTTGGTCAAAAAAAGAAAGATGGCTCTTGGAGGTTTTGCATTGATTACAGAAAGTTGAATGACTTAACCATAAAGAATAGGTTTCCAATGCCTATTTTGGAGGAGATCCTAGATGAGTTGGCTGGATCAAAGTATTTTACCAAGTTGGACCTGAGAGCAGGCTACCATCAAGTTAGGATGCATGTTGATCATGAGTACAAAACTGCATTCAAAACACATCAGGGGCATTATCATTTCAAGGTCATGCCCTTTGGGCTTACTAATGCACCGGCAACATTTCAGTGCATCATGAACCATATTTTGAAACCCTTCCTCAGAAAGTTTGTGTTGGTCTTCCTAGATGATATTCTGATATATAGCCCCACCATGGAGGATCACATTTGCCATCTAGAACAGGTATTGGCTCAGCTCAGGAAGCATCAGTTTTACTTGAAGGAAACTAAATGTTCTTTTGCTCAGACTAGTCTTGAGTACCTAGGCCACATTATCTCATCTCAGGGTGTTTCCACTGATAATACTAAGATTGAAGCCATGCTTCACTGGCCTCCTCCAGCCACAGTGACTGAATTGAGGGGTTTTCTAGGCCTCGCTGGCTACTATAGACGCTTTGTCAAGAATTATGGGATCATCACCAAGCCATTGACTAGCCTGTTAAGAACTAAACAGTTTAAATGGGGTCCTGAAGCTCAACAAGCATTTGAGGCAGTTAAGCAAGCTATGACACAGAAACCTGTTCTGGCCTTGCCCAACTTTAGCAAGACATTCTCTGTGGAGACGGATGCTTGCCAAGATGGAGTAGGTGCTGTGCTCATGCAGCAAGGACAACCCATTGCTTATTTAAGTAAAGCACTTGGTGAGAAACATAAACAACTGTCTATATATGAAAAGGAGTTCTTGGCTCTTATTATGGCAGTGGAAAGGTGGCGCCATTACTTACAAAAGGATCAATTCCTGATTGTCACTGATCACAAGAGCTTGTCTTATCTCACTGAGCAGAATTTGCAGTCTGAAATGCAGAGGAAGGCTATGACTCGACTCATGGGTCTAGATTTCAAGATTGTATATAGAAAGGGCATCGATGCTCTATCCAGGGTGGCTCACTTCTATGCATTGCAAGCAGTGTCATCCCTTAAGCCTGTCTGGATGCAGGAAGTGCTCAATACTTATGCCACTGATCCTGATGCCCAATCCAAGCTCCAACAGTTAGCCATTGCTTCTCCAGATGCAGCTGGGTACACTCTACACAAAGGCATTATATGGTACAAGAACAAGGTATGGATTGGCCAAAATTCAGCACTGCGGACTAAATTGATTTCAGTTTGCCATGACAGTGCTGTAGGGGGACATTCTGGTATGACTGCAACCTACCATAGGCTCAAACAGTATTTTTCTTGGAAAGGCATGAAACAGGATGTGGAGTCCTTTGTCAAGCAGTGTGATGTCTGTCAACATGCAAAGCATATTCATACTCATCCCGGGGTTTCTTTGCAACCCCTACCCATACCAGAAGGTGTTTGGCAAGATCTCTCGATGGATTTCATAAGTGGCTTACCTGCTCGCCCGATGGGTACTCGTTATTCCGGTGGTGGTCGACCGTTTTACCAAGTATGCCCATTTCCTTCCGGTTAAGCATCCCTATCTGCTGAGTCCATTGCTCAATTGTTCTTGGATAATATTGTGAAGCTGCATGGATTACCAAAGACCATTGTTACTGATCGTGATCCTGTGTTTGTGAGCAATTTCTGGACAGCCTTGTTTGCCCTGTACAAAGTCGATTTGCACTTCTCAACAGCCTATCACCCCGAGACGGATGGTCAGACTGAGAGGGTCAACCAATGCTTGGAAATGTATTTGCGTTGTGCAGTACATGATTCTCCCAAATCCTGGAAATCTTGGCTCTCTCTAGCCGAGTTTTGGTACAACTCTTCTTTCCATTCAGCCCTGGGATGCTCTCCATTCAAGGCTCTCTATGGTTATACACCTGATATCACCGGTTTGTCTGCTATTCCATCCACTGTACCAGATTCAGTTACTGATGTGGTTGCCGATAGGGAGCTCCACTTGGAGGCACTTAAGCAGAGTTTAGTTCGGGTTCAAAACAAGATGACATTGACTGCCAACCGTACCAGGTCTGATGTTTCATACTCAGTGGGGGATCAGGTGCTGTTAAAGCTTCAACCGTATACTCAGTCTTCAGTGGCTAGCCGCCCCTATCCTAAGCTTGCTTATAAGTATTATGGGCCATACAAGGTGCTGGAGAAGATTGGCAATGTCGCCTATCGTCCGGACTTGCCACCGAGATGCGGCCATACACCCGGTTTTTCATGTTTCCCAACTTAAACCATATGTTTTCGACTACTCCCCAGTGTTTGATGTCTTACCTACGATCAAGGATCTGGATGCCATCGCGACTGTGCCCGCTGCTATTACTGCTCGAAGGCTGGTGAAGAAGGGCAACACCGCCATTCCTCAAGTCCAGGTAACTTGGACGATGTTCCCTGACTCCATCAAGACCTGGGAAGATTACCATGTGCTGCGCCGCCGTTTTCCTGAAGCACCAGCATGGGGGCATGCTGCTTCTGAAGCGGGGGAAGGTGTGACGACTGACCAAGAACGAGCTATTGCCGGATAAGCTACAGGATCCAAGGCGCACCGCGTGAGGCGTGTTTGGGGTTGCGTTTGCGTACTTTCCGTTTTTACGTTATCGAAGTCTGTAAATCTTACATGTGGGACCGTCGTGTCGGTCGTCATTGAGTTCTGTACTTAAGCCGGCGTTCGTTCTCAGAACCGGCATCGACATTTTTGAATTCAGTAATTGAATCGCGAAGCCAAGGCAAGGGGGTCATCCCTGCCCGCTTCGTCATCGTTTCTCTGCTGCTCGTGCGTGCTCACGTCATCGGCGATCGCCGGCGGCCACGGGGCGTTACACCTCCTCCCGTACTCCCCACGGCAGCTTGACGGCGCGGTGACCTCACCATGGACGAGCCCCTCGACTTGCCGGATGGCAACAATGGGCCGGAGCGTGTCCCCGCGGCAGCAGCCCACAGCAAGGTTTAGCTCGTGCGGCGGCGGCGGGCCATGACGGCCTCGGCGGCCCGTCGTGCCCCTGCAGTACGGCACGGCATGGCACGTCTCACTTTCCATAGTTTCGTGGCCAGGATGCCGGCACGCGACACTTTGTGGCACGACACGACAGCGCCGCCGTGCCCCGTCGTGCCGTGGCCCGCTGTGCGGTGCCTAAATTTGTTTGTGTTCGACAAAGAAATGAAAACGCGTTGCATGCATGTCATGTGGATAGCACAGTAGCTCCATCCATTTGCATGCATGCACATGCATGCCAATGCTTCTCCGGTACGTGTCACATTCGTTGTTACTGTAACGGAGAACGCAAAGTTGGTCTATAGTTGGCTACTTAATTCGGTAACTAGCCTCCGCTACACAGTAAAATGGTGTGCTTTGGCTGCGGATTTTGTCGGAACACCCTACATATGGTCTGCAGAAAACGTGCGCGTGCTCTTTGCTTCTGCAGGACATGCATGTGTGATCAGCGTTATGATAAGGTCAAAATATCTGAAACGAAAGGAAGGTGTGACGATGTACTTGCCACACGTCGAGATTTTCAGACAAAAATAGAGGGGAGAATGTCCTGTGTGCACCGTGTGAATAAATATCCCCATTCACTGTCTTTCATTGCCTGGCCAATAATTTTTTGTCCGTGATTTGCGTGCCGGCATGACCATCCATGCCAACAGTCGATCGATCCGTATATGAAGAAGAGACGGAGACCTAATTTTGTCTTCTTCCTTCGTCTTCCTCCGATCCGGCCGGCGGTCAAGCAATTCAAAGCGAACGTGCTCCATTGTCATTGGAGACCAACAAACGTTTGACAGCCTGCTGACAATGCAAGCCGCCTAGCTTGTTCCGATCTCAGATAGCCGTGTCAGTGCCGGCGTGATCCATGCCTGCCTGTGCCTTTCGTCCAAGCTAGCTGACCAGCAGAAACAACCCAAAAGATTGGAACGGCATTGAACGACGACGGTGCCTTTGTTTACCGCACGAGATAAAGCAGATGATGATGACGGCGGCGGCGACAATCTCTGAAGATCCAAGCCTCTCTGTTCAGATGAGGTGAAGTAAACTGCTATATGCCGTCGCACGAGCTTGCCCAACGTTTTCCTCTGTAAGAACATCACATCACAGGTTGGGGAGGTTAATTTGGATGGTTTAGACGACTGTGTACAAAGCGAGCCCATGCGTGTGGTCTTGGTTTTAGTAGATCCAGGCCTCTCTAGCTAATTGATACCGATTTAACTTCACACCTAAATTGTCTCTTTAACAGTCCATCTAATATAACTGATACCGAACTCCAGTCATTATTCACTTCTGACGACCATAGTCATTATGGATGCACACATATACTTCATGTAGATCACCTTGTAGCTCATTTTGCCTTGTGGGGTACAACAGTATGATCACATTGAAAATGTGTTTTCTTCGTTGCTCCTACGTTGCTCTGTATTTGCTCCTAGGATCGAACTGGGACCTATATGTGCCCTTCAGAACGACCTGATTTTTGGCTCATGTATGTAGTACGTACATATGGATGATGCTGCTTTACTGGTCAGTTCAGGAGGTTTCATGGCTATGGCCTATATGGATCAAAGCAGCCTCCGATCCTGTGCTGCGACCATGAGAAGTCATGGTGCTTGTTAGCTTGTGTGCCTGGCTCCAACAAATGTGCCTGCGTTTGGTTTTTGTATGTATGGCTTGAAGGTTTGACGAGAACAAATAACGTAACCGATGGTGATGCTTGCACTTTTCTTTTTCTTGGTAGTCTTTGATACGAGGTTGTACTCTTCCTCTTTGAAAAGGAAACATTTGCTGTGTTAAAAGGTCAGGTAACGATCAAGCAAAGTGACATTAACTTCATGTGTGACCAAATTTGCATTTTGGTCGGGTAAATTCTCTCTGTACCTCAAGTCAAGTTATAAACTTTTGACCGTACGTGTGATGGGTAGACCCATGTCGGACAGTGTGAATATAAGTGACGAAATTGGGTCCAAGGCGTTCATACCTTCCCTGTTACAGTACCAATAATGCTATGCAAAGCTGGTTTATAATTGACTAGTTAGGTAACTGCCCAATCCTACAGTAAAGAATGTGGTCTGCTTTGGTTGCAAGAGAATAGCTGCGAATGCATGGTCGGTACAAAAACACGCGTTGGTTCCTTCTATTGGACAAGCATGTGTACTTGTCAGCGTTATGCTCCAAATATCTGAAACGAAAGAGGAAGGTGTGACGCACCTGCCTCACATTGAGATTTTCAGGAAATGGAGGGAAAACGATGAAATGATCAGCACCATGCGAATAAACATCAAGACCAAAAACTTTGCGATATTTGTATACGAGGGTAAACCCAAGACGTCGACATGCTCCAGTCTCCCAACACGTCGACATACTCCCAAGACTTCGTCTCGCACTGGTCAATTCAACTGCTTCCTGGTTCCTAGCGTTGCTTTCAGAATTCCTATCACATGACCTTCAGTGCCGGCAACAGCACTCCATTCAAGCTGACCAACAGAAACAATCCATTCATCTACCTGAAAAAAAAAAAAAGAAAGGAAGGTTGCATCGAACAACAGTGTTGGAGATGATGGATGCTGGGCCGGCGCCGGCGATAAGCTCTGATCCACTCCTCTGTTCAGATGAAACTGCCGTTGGTGATCACGACATGTCGGTCCTCATCCACCGTGATCGGCGGCAGCATTTGTGGCTCAGATCGTCACAGGTTGGGAAGGTTTTTTGGAAGGTTTAGACGACTGAAGCCAGACGTGTGTGGTCGAGGCTGGTTGTTGAATTATCTCTCCAACTAATGCTGAAAAACTCCTGTTAGTCTGTTATCAACCACCATTGACAGCTGCTGGGCGACAGTTACGTACGGTATGTACATCCATATGTCTTCAAGCTGATAAACTTGTTGATAAAGCGCACTAAACTCTGCACTACTACTGGCTTCTGTTGAGACAATTGTGCATGTCTGGCAGGGATAGATCTTGAAACTGCTACAGTAGCCTTGCAACTAGCTGATGAATGGACTTTTATGTCTGTGCGTGAAATGAACTAATAGAGAGCCGTGGCGAGATGGAATTCCCTATTTGGTCAAAGTTTTTGTTTTCAAAAATAATTCGTGTTCTGCACTTCATGCTACAGCAGAGGTTTTGTCGGAATTCTCTATCATGTTCACAAAACAGTGCGGGTCCTTGCGTTTGAGTAAGAGCCAAATGTACTTACTTGTCAGTGCCAGCGTGTCGTGCTTAAAATATCTAAGCATACTGGTCAATGCTTGCCGCATGATGAAATTATTTCAATAAAATAATCCTTAGGTGTTTACTTTTGATTTTATTTGGAAGTAAATTCTGGTTTTTTTGCGAGGATTTGAAATGGTACAAATGTGTGGTCAAGTTTGGCACAACTAGCTTCTGTTTTGCCAAGTGTACATATCTGTCAGACATAGATCTTTAAGCTGCTTAAAGTTTATCGACAATTGATGAATAATACATGTTGCAGTTGAATCCATTCAATTGGGGAAATGCATGCATCACTACCATTCTGCTCAAGTGTTGCCAACAATTAGGATGAAGAAACCCTAAACAAAATGAACTAATTTACTGTTAAGGAAATTTCAACTGAAGTATGATTAAATTCCTTATAAGACACCGTGGTATTCGATCATGGTAACTCAGTTCTGATGTTTATCAAATCAACATGGAACTTATGTTCAGAATCTACTGTTCCACCTATGACTAACCACATATGGATTTCAATCAAAGATGTCTGGAAGTTCCATGGTCTTTGCATGACCTAGAAGTATGAAGCATTCACTACTGCAGGATCGTCATTTATTCCCGGCTTGTTTGGGCCTTTAGTCCCGGTTATAGGACCGGGAATACGAGTTGGGGAATAGAAGTAGAGGAACCGGGAATAGAGGTAGGGGCTTTATTCGGTTGGGGTACCAACCGGGGAGTAAAGCTCCTGCCGTGCATGTGGTCGGGACCATGGGCTTTACTCCCGGTTGATACCACCAACGGGAGTAAAGGGTTGTTGTTTTTTTTGTTTTATATTCATTTCAACCCCTAATTTGTTTTGGTTTTGAAATACGTTTTCGAATGGGCATTTTGCAGTGCCAATAATATATGTGAACGCGCATGTACATGCAAGCCGGATATACCTTTTTTTTTTTGTTTCATTTCAATTCTTGTCAAACAAAAAAATGCTTTATATCCACAATAATTTACACGTCCATAGGCTGGTGCCATAGCTACATGCATTAAACCTTAAAGTTCTCTGAACTAAAAAATCCTAGCCGAAAACAGCAAATAAAATGTAGCCATCTCAAGAATCAAGCATGACATCACTGAAACTGAAGATGAATGCTCAAGCTTCGACTGCAACGCTTCCAGCCACTTGGTCCAGATCATGCCTTCCTTGGGCGATGATGAGCCATCCGCTACAACACAGAGTCCAATAAGCAAACTTCCATGACCATGGGTAAATCCCCAATTGTAGAACTAGAAACCTTAATCCGTATGAGTAGATTAGAAAATCTCACCAAAGGAAGGGCTCCTCGTCCTTGTGCTGTGACCTCGGGCCATGGTCTTGAGCGCTCGGGGACGCCGCACCTCAAACTTCTTCAGCGTCGCCGTAGCATCGAACAAAGGGGCGACGCGTGGGGGCTGGCGTCGTCGAGGCGACGTCGATGAGGAGGCGTCGATGGAGGCGGCGGCGGGCAAGGGGCACACGGTGGAGGATGGCGGCGTCATGGAGGCGGGGGTGGCGTCGACAGTGGAGGAGGCGTCGATGGAGGCGGCCGGCGTGCAGGGGCGAGCTGGGGCGAGCTGCGGTGTCGTCAACGAAGAGGAAAGGGGAGGAAGAGGAAG
Source organism: Hyparrhenia diplandra (assembly GCA_015847255.1). NCBI lineage: Eukaryota > Viridiplantae > Streptophyta > Magnoliopsida > Poales > Poaceae > Hyparrhenia > Hyparrhenia diplandra. The sequence goes on from JADLZK010006888.1 coordinate 566,203, forward strand.
GGGCCGGTGGCGCACTTTATGCCGGCACATTTACTCCCGGCTCATACCTATACCGGGAGTAGAAGTGCTTTAATCCCGGCCTCAATAGCAACCGGGAATAAAGGCCTAACTCTTTACTCCCGGCTCTAGTCCCCACCCGGGGAGTAAAAAGGGCATTTTTGGCGGGCGCGAAATGCAGCCCACCTTTACTCCCGGTCACAGAGCCAACCGGGAATAATTGTAAAAAATTTTCACCTTCCCGCCATTCTTGTGGATAGTTTTCATTTTCTTTTTACTCCCGGTTGTAGTTGTCAACCGGGAGTAGAGCTTTATTCGGTTTGGGTGAAGAACGGGGAGTAAAGGTCTAGCTTTATTCGGTTGTAGTCCCCAACCGGGAATAAAGGTCTGGGCGCGCTGCGGGCGGCCTGCCATGGCCTTTACTCCCGGCTGGGGATTGAACCAGGGAATAAAGTACCTTTATTCCCGTTCAATTCGAACCGGGAGTAACCGCGTTTTTGGGGTCGAGAAGAGAAGTCGTATGTGTAGTAGTGATTAGATGTGATGTCAACATACATCTTTTGAGGCATGCATTAGAAGTGTTGTCAACATACATCTTTTTGCTTCACAGATGCTGACTTCATTTGAACTTGATAATTTTCTGGATCAAAATGGTCCCTAGTAATCATTCACAACATTCATGTTCATTGTTCATGCAAATCACTGCGCGTATGCACCAACAATTCATCATGTTTTTTTTGCTTATAATGATAGACCATAGCATTAGTAACTTACACCCAGGTGGATGGGACATGCTTTTCGCCATCCTCTCAAGCATGCTTGACCTGTGTTTGTGTTCACGCATTAGGGAATTTCGACTTTCCAGTGGTGAGAAGGTAAACAAAATTCACTTTTCAATCTCATGCCAAAGTATAGGTCTAAGGTCGGTCTAAGTTTGGCCCCGATTGTAATCTGGGGTTTAATTTTCTGCACCAGCCTGAGAATGCCTAAGGACCTAAGGTCTTCTTCTCAATGCAATGATTGGGGTTGTCTTACCCACAAGTAGAGTTTATATATAGGAGACCTTACATAATAAATTATTTAAATAACATAACTTGTGTAGCACAAGTTTTCAATGTAACTTGTTCTGATTAAATTTTTTTCAACACAAAAAGTTTATTAGTATCTAGATGGACAATGGATAGATTAATAAACAGAGAAAAGAAGGTAACAAAAATGTGATATTGAAAAAAAAGATAAAATTGAATGGAATTCAGTCCATGATCATGACCACGGATAAATTGCTCCGACTGTAGGGTGAGGATTGAGAAAAGAAAGTGCCCAGTCATAGGCGGAACAGTAGATTCTGAAAGGTAAAATTACCCACTATGTAGGCCTTGCACAGGTGAAAGTGAAAGGAAATGCAAAAGATATGTTCATAAGTCACAAACAAAATTGGAATTAATGAACCACATCACGAGCACACTAATCAACGCACTGAATGCTCCCTCAAGAAAAAGTAGTGCGTAAATAATACATATAACACAAATTCTCAATATAATTTTTTTGGTATAATTTTTGTATAACAAATAACACAAATTGTATGCATAATATTTTGTTGTCTAACGGTTCTTTTGGCCTCATATATGATTTAGTTTTGTGATTATATTTGTTAGCAGATATTTTCCTAAGGTTTTGTTTAGAAATTTGATTAGTTAGCATATATTATCTAGATTGGATTAGTTAGAGGCTTGGTAACTAGCTGTGTGTGCGACAATTGTAATCCGGTTTATATACGATGGTAAATATGGCATGAAAAGGCAAGCTAAACATGGGATGTGAAGACACATGAATGGGACAGGTGTTAGACTATTTTCTCCTTCTTGTCAAAAGGAAAGCATGACAAAGGACGATGTTGTAATCCCAACTACACTTGCTTGCCCAAATTCACTGCCACAAGCAAATTAGTAAGAAAATATTTTGTTTCTCTCCAACATCCGATTTTCAAAATAGATACAGCTATCTTCATGTCTATCACCATATTAAGTTTGTAATGCCAAGCCTTCTGCCCAATAAGCTACTCATGGAATTAAAGCACTATATGTATATATACAAACATGCAAGAGGAGCTCATGAAGAGCTCACCATATTAAGTGTTAGTGTAGCCTGGACGATAAACGATTGCAACTGTTCATGACATCCTTGCCCATTATTCATGCATGTCACCTTGCTATTGAAGAAAACTATACTAAGGTCGAATAGATCCTAAAAAGTAAACTATGGGTAGAATATTATAAGCCCCACGAAATAAAAAGCGCTATAGCGCCGCTATAGCGGCGCTATAGCGCGCCATTTGAAACACCGCGACGCTATTGTCAATTTCCACGCTATTGGCGCTATAGCACGATATTGCGCCGCTAAAGCGCGCTATTTCCACGCTATTGGCGCTATATCGCTATTTTCACGCTATTAGGCTATAGTGGCAGCAGCAGGCTGGTGCTACCGCATAGCGACGCATAATAGCGGCGAATAGCGTCCAGAAAAGTCCGACGCTATTTTCCATAGCCCGCAATAAAAAACATGGATTATAAGTCAATAATGTATATATAATAATTTTTTGGTCCACTTCCTTTTTGAGGAAACATGAGGAGCTAGAGGCACCTACTGAAATTTATTATTTTTCTAAATAAACAAAGATTTAACAAAGTCATCCACCTCTTCCTAACTATTTATACGGATGGAAGATGGATGTATAAGAAGTTTGAGCTACTGACAATTTTTTTTTTTTTTGTTTAACTTCAAGTGCCGTCCACAATACCAATTGGGAGCGAGGATTCCCTCACCTACTTTTTTCTTTCCTTTCTTCACGAGTGCAAACTGCAAAGTGAGCCATCAAAATCGGCCGCAGAATATGGATGTAGTGAATGATCCACTTCAGGCTTTATTTGTCCGATTTTGACCAGAAATACTTCGTTCACTGCGCTGTATTTAAATGCAAGCCAAACTATATATCTAGGGTTTTCAACGGTATCTTGCACCTTGAACGCCGGATGGGGGTACTGACACGGAATTAGAGTGGGTCCAACACTTGAACTAGCTATATTCTAGTCCATCAACCCATGCTCTCGCATGGTTAGCATCTTAAAATGCATAGGCAATAGTTACCGTGTAATATTGTTGGTACATGGATCCCAGCGTGCAGGCGGAGGTGTCCGAAGCGGCGATCGCATCTAAGTAACCTTCGCTAACGGCTTAAGAGTTTTTTTCCCATCCTGCCTCTCTGACTTTCAGGAAAGAGACCCGACGCGGGGGACCTCCGTCACCTGGACTGGCGAAGGTTCCACCCACCGCGATGGAGGCAAGCGGAGATCGCCACCTTCGCGTGGGACTCGAGCCAGCGCCTGGGATGGCGAAGGAAGCCTACTCCTCGCCCGCCTCCTACGATTCCCGGAGAGATGGGCGGAGGTCCGGGCGAGCGGGCTCGGGCCAGCCTGGCAAGGGCCTTTCAGGAGAAGGCGGTGCAAGGAGTACAAGTACACGAAGGCCCCGCGACTGTGTCTAATGAGGAAGGAATATGCTAGGAATATTGGAGGGCAAACTTGTAATCTTGTATTCGTAGGCAATTGTAAAACTATAAATAGGGGATCACCCCCTTTTTGGAGGGTTGGTGAATACCAGTTATGGACATTTATTATTGAGTCAGCTCGCTCTTACACTCCAATCCACCCATCTCTTCCCTAGAGCACCGCCCTAGGCGGAGACTTCATCCCGTGTTGAGAATCCCAGGTTCAACAAATATCTCCACCAAATTAAATTGCTATTATTAAATTACATGTTTTTTTATTTTGTTTGGTCCTCTAAAAAAATAGATAGTATGTTGTCTCTATATATTATGATTCTATATGTTTCTTCATTCATATCTGAAGTTTCTCCATGTTACGCGAAAAACGCCGCGACTAGCTTGTGACTTCGATGGAGTGGGCGGGTGACTAATCTCGGTGGGGGCTGCCTCAAATTTTTTAAAAAATGTCCCCTACTTTTTTCACCTATTTTTGGGACTTTTTTTTTCTTTGGAGAATCATTTTCGGATTTTCTGAAAACGTGCTGGTTCCACATCACCATCGTTGCTGGTATGGTTGTGTCCATTCAAAATCTAGAAGAGATGTGGGGTTTTGAAATGACACTAAAGACCAAATCTGTAGTACCGTTCAGTTCGGTTCCAATGGTGCTGTACATTTTAAGGATGCTCTTGAGGGATTGCAAGCCTTAATTAAGTCACAATGATGCACACACATACATGTTGATCACCTTATAGCTCATTTCCCTCCTTGTGATCCTTTGCCATGTCGGGTAGAACAGTACGATCACATTGCAAATGTGTTTTCTTCTTTGCTCGCAGTCTCATTTCCAGATGCAAGATGCATGAATCAACAAACCTACGCCGCTCTGTATTTGCTCTTAGGAACGAACTAGGACCTACTTGTCCATAAGGACGACATATGGTTTTTGGCTCAAATCTGGATGTTGCTACCCAGCTGGTCATACTTCAGGATCTTGTCAGCTAGCGGCTCCAACATATCTGCCTGTGTTTGGTTCTTTTTGTGTCGTCGTTGAAGGTTGACGAGAACAGAAAACGTACCCGATGGTGATGCTTGCACTTTCCTGGGTAGTCTTCGGCACGAGCTTGCACTTTCCCTCTTTGAAAAAGGAGGAGACTGCAGGTGTGTTAAAAGGCCATTTGTGGTCAGGTAATAACGATAAAGCAAAAGTGACATGTGACCAAATTTGCATTTTGGTCGGGTATATTCTCTCGGTACCTCAAGACAACTTATAAACTTTTGACTGTGTGACGGGTATGCAGACCCATGTCGGATATAGTGAATAAGTGACGATCGATACTCTTTTACTCTATGTTAAAAGTGTTTCATTACTCTAAATGAATATGAATAAACGTAAATTTATCTTTTGGCTGCTACTCCAAGACAGGCTTAGCACTAGATAACTTTTTTTTTAGAAGGAACATGTATTAATCTTGGTGCATTACACCGACCCTTTTACAAACAGAAATCACAAGAAAAGGAAAATTACAAAGAAGTACAAAACTCTTGTTCATCTTTCTCGAAGCCTTCAGAGATCCGTTCGTCACCGCCGTTGAAGCCGCTTCCCAATCGTCGTGGGGCACCAGAGCCAAACTCCACAAGGTGGAGGCCGTAGAGAGGACTTACTTCTAGGCGAATCAGCCGAATAAACTGTCTCTCAGGCGCATCGGCCAACTCCCGTACCCATGACGCATCCTTCGATTCCACTGCCGGCAACCCGAGCAAAGCTCAGATTTTCACCAAATAACATCTTCCTTGAGATTAACAGTGTCAACAACATCATCACCTGGAAAAAGACGACGATGCGCCGCCCTCGACTCTGGACAGGTCTCCACAGCCTCTCCGTTGGCGTTGGAGAAGATCGCCATCAGAGAACGGAAGAAGCTGTGAGAATTTATTCTGCTGCGTCGTCGCCGCTTCCGCATCGCCCGGCGTCGCCGGGGAAAAACAAACCGCAGTGGCAAAACCTAACTCCACCGCTGAACATCGACGGCGAGCAAACACTAGACCTAGGACTCGACTAAAACCCTATGAAGATAGGTTGTTGAAGGGACGGATCCCTGCTCCTCGTCACCACCGGCAGCGAGGCGGAGGCGAGGGAGCGGAGCCGCACGTGCGGGCGATGGTGGCGGTGTCGCCCGGCCTTTTTCTTTCGCGAGAGCCAACCCAACCCTAGGCGGCGGCGTCTCCAACTTAGATATGGCTTTTAGCACTAGATAACTTTTGGGAAGAAAGAATATGTCCTTGCCTGAATATAATTGTGTGCTATGTAACAGTACAGTCGAAGAATCTCTGGTTCACCTATTCTTGGAATGCCCTTTTGCAGTTTCTTGTTGGGCAACTCTTAAGCTGTACATTCAGAATCCATTTGATCCCTTTGGCACTCTAGTTTCGTTTAAAAATTAGTTGCATTGCAGCTGCCTTTCTTCATGGAGATAATTGTCAGTATGTGCTAGTCTATTTGGACTATCAGGAATGATCTGAATTTCAGACATATTCAGCTCTCAGTATGCATTGCAAGACCATCTTCAAGATATAGAGTTTGCTCAAGTTATTTTTAGAGCTAAAAGTTGTCAATCGCTTTTGCTTACCTAATGGCTAGAAGCCTACTGCCTCCGTCCCATTGAGTTTGTCACCCGGATTCCGTGCCATCTTTTTTCGATGATTCGTCTTATTCAAATTTTTTGCACAACTATAATTTATTTTGTTATGACTTATTTTATCAATAAAGATACTTCAATATTGATTAATTTATTTTATTATTTGCATAAATATTTTAAGTAAGACGGATGGTCAAACATGAAGTTCAAAAGTCAAAAACGATAAACTCCATGGGACAGAGGGAGTATGTGTAATCTTTTCGATTTTCTTTGTTTCGTTTTATGTTTCGTGAGAACTGTATGTAAGGACTGTTTAAATTCAAATAAAAGCCCAGTAGGGGGAACAACCCCTCCTGTTTTCCCAAAAAAAAAAAAAAATGATAGAGAATAGTACGAGGTGTACAAGTACTATACGAAATTGGGTCCAAGCTAGGCGTTCATACCTTCCCTGTTACATTACCATTGTTATGAAAAGTTGGTCTATAATTTGCTACTTAGGTAACTATCTAATCCTACAGTAAGGAATGGATTGCTTTGGCTGGAAGAGAATAGCTGCTGTTTTGTCGGAATCCTATATGGTCGGCACAAAACGTGCCCGATTTGCTTCTGCTGAATATCAGAAATTCATGTGTGTACTTGTCAGAGTTATATGCTAGCTCCAAATATCTGAAACGAAAGAGGAAGATGTGCTGAACCTGCCACACATTGGGAACTTGGAGGGAAAATGAAGACCATGATCTGCACGATGTGAATATAAACATCCTGACTTCCTGGACTTGTGCAGTTGGGAACTTGGGATTGGCAGGATTCTGCGAGAGCAGCTGGCGGTCGTCTTCCTCCTGGTTGTGGGCAAAGGCAAATGGGACCTGCTGATGACGCTTGTCGTTGGTCAATTCAAACTGCTTCATGGTGCCTAGCTCCGATCCATTCTTATGCCACTGGAACGCCCGGAGACTAAACGGGATGATGCTGCCTCCTCGCACAATCCTCGTTCCTTTCCTAATTCCTATCCACATGACCTTCAGTGCCTGCAAGTGTGCAACACGTCACTGATACCATTCAAAAGAAAGAAAGGGAGGTTGCATCGAACAACAGTGTTGGAGATGATGGCGCCGGCGATAAGCTCTGATGTGGTCAGCTATTCTGGTGAAGCTGCCGTGGCAGCACGAGCTTGCCGTTTTCCTCTGAAACGACTCACCGGTCCTCATCCTCCCTACACGATTGGCGGCTCACAGGCATCATCACAGGGTTTGGGAAGGTTTTTGGAAGGTTTAGACGACTAGAGCCAGACCTGTGCGGTCGAGCCTGGTTGATGAATTCTCTCTCCAACCAATGCTGAACTCCTGTCATTCTGTTATCATCTACAAAGTGTGAATGTGACCTGCTAGCTGCTTGTCACCATCCGGAACTGCGACCTAACTTTTGCCTTGGTCTTCCTCTTGCTCCGGTCAATTCAACGGACCTCGCACTCACAAAGTCACAAGCCCCGTTCAAATCCTGGGACCGTCAGTGCGTACAACGATAAGCTCAGGTGCGGTGCTCAGATCACATGAAACTGCTGTCGTGGCACGAGCTTGCCGTTTTCCTCTGAAACGATGCAAAGGTCGTGAGTCACGACATGTCATCACTCATCCTCCACAATTGGCGGCTACATTTCTGGCTCACATAGTCACAGGTTGGGAAGGTTATTTGGAAGGTTTGGCCGACTGGAGCCAGGTGTGTGGTCGATAAATTATCTGTCTAATAAGAGCATCTCCAGCGGCGGCATGCAAATTTGGCCCTAAAAAAATTTATTCGCATGCTGCCAGCAAAAAATAAGGGCTCACATGGACACTCACCTCAATGGAAAAATCAACCAAAAACCCTATTTTTAGTGGGACCAATTTGTCAGAGAAATAAGACCATTCAACCATACGCCGCGTTATCACACTCTCGCCCGCCGTGTGCCTGCCGCCGGCCTCGCACGTCGCGGTCGCACCCTGCCCCCGCGCACAACCACGCCCGGCATCCCCCCCGCACACAGCCATGTCGGCATCCCCGCTGGGCGCACAGCCACGCGCGCTTTGTCCCAGCGCCCATGCCTGCGGCGACAGCCATGCCGGCATCCCCGCTCGCCCGTAGCCGCGGAGCCGAACCACCTCACGATGGGACCACGACCTGGCGTGAACGGCGCGGCGCTGACTGCTCGATGGAGATCTTGCTCATGACTAGCAGCAGCATCTTGCTGACGGACGCCGCGGCGGCGCCGGTCTTGCGGTCGGCGGCCAGCAGCTCTGGTGTCACGCAGTACGGCAGGCTCGTCCGCCCCACAGTGGGAGCAGGCTCCCTGGTCTTGAGCCGCATCTCGGACAACAGGCGCCGACCTCACTCTTGGTCCCCGCCGCCATGACGCCGGGGCCGCGAGCCCGCTCCCGGTGCACGTGAACGGCAGCCAAGTAGTCCAAGAGCTTCACCTCCCACCCGTGTCGTGTCTGCTGTCGGAGTCTGTTTCCCCGACCTTCCGGGGCCTGGCGGGCAGGGCGGCGAGCTCGAAGGGCGCATGCGTCGGGGAAGGGCCGGGCCGAGCCCCCGAGCACGGTTAGCGTGAGGGGGAGCGCCGCCACCGGGCGGGCGACGGAATGGCGAGGCCGCTGAAGTGGTGGCGAGGGCGGCAACGCGGGGAGGCAATGGCGGCAGCGGCAGCGGCGGGCGCGTGGGATGGGAGATCGGGATGGGGAAGGGAAGGGGAAAGGTGAGTGGGACCCACTAGATGGGGGCTTTCAGTGTCAGGGGGTTGAGATTAAAATTTGAGGGGACATGTAAAATGGGGGTCTGAATAGGGGCTCCATTGGAGTTTGATTTTTGTTTAAAACCTTAAAATTTAGGGTAGGCGCCCGAGTAGGGGCCCCACCGGAGTTGCTCTAATAGTCTAATACCTGACATACCTGTTATCATTCACTTTTGACGATTGCTGCTGGATAATGTAGACGTCGACCCATCTGTCTTCAAGCTGCTAAACTTGTTGATAAAGCGCAATGCACACTCAGCACTACAACTAGATTCTGTTGAGACAAGTGTGTGTGTGTCAGGGACAGATCTTGAAGCTGCTACAAGAGTATGACAAGTCGCCAGTGAATGGATTTTTATGTTTGCAAAATGAACTCATAAATGAAGAGGCATGGCGAGATACGGAATTTTCTCTTTGGTTCAGAGAGTCTTGCATAAATAATTCAGGTTCTGCAGTTCATGCTATAGTGTTCTGGAAAGAGGAGTGGGGGAAGGAGGAGGAGTGCGGTGGATCTGGTCAGTTAGGGTGGGGTGCGTTTGTGGGGTGGAAGGGAACGAGATAGGGTTTCACTCCCTCCTTGTATCGTCGACAGTTTTTTATTGTGTTGAATGGGCGGCTCAATGTGAGATGGGTTGGAACTTGGGGCCTAATTAACCGTGATGGTTTTTATAAAAACCGTCACAGTTAATAAAATGGAAGTGTCTTGTAATTTTTTTTTATATTAGTGATGTCATTGTTGTTGGCGAGGAGATCCCAACAATTCCTAAAAGACCTATCTACTGGATACAAGTAAGATGGAGGCTTACTATAATTTGAGAAAGGGCCTTATTATATATAACCAACAAAATTCCTCTAATAGTATGAGAAAAGGCGTCGTACGGTCAGTCGGCCATGGCGCACAAGAGCACATGACACTTGTCAGGCGAAAGGACTACCCAAGCAGGGACGGATCCAGCCCTGTTCACTGTTGTTAGGTGACAACAATGATTTTCTCTGATTTCCATTGCAGATTGATACTCATATGTGCAATTAATCTATGGTGTAGTAGAGATGATATCAATGAAATGTTAGACTGGATCCGATACTATACCCAAGTCAAGTTTCTATTCCTGTTCATCATTTATTTGCTGATCCCACTAGTAGCTACTATTACGTGTCAATCGTGAAGGTGCTCCTTTAGCTGGTGGCGATGATCAGTCTATTCATTTTATGGCCAGTGAGTATAGTAATAATTATTAAAAGCACACAATCCACGACGTTTTCTTGGTCATCGTCCGTCTTCAACACGGTTTTGATGTTTTTTTTTTTTTTTTTGATAAATAGGATTCTTATGTGTGGGTAGTATAATAAGAAGTCGTGCACACTCATTGCTCCTTTGTCCGTGACTGGTTGCAAATTTGAAAGGTTGATGGACATGAGACGGAGACTAGTATGTCGTAATACAGGAGTTAGGAGGTGCAAAGTGCAGTGCCGCGTATGTAGTATGTAGTCACACACCTCTGTAACTTGGTCTCGTACGTGTGGCATACCAAGCTACTACACATGGCCGGACAACTTTGAGAGCATCTTTGCAACATATATATGCGTGGATAGAAAAGAAAAACATAGGAACTCGATGAGATAACCAAAGGAAAAAAAAATCAAAGAAACCTTGCATGAGATCATCCCTTGGTAAATTTCCTACAGACAACTTCTTGAGGATTTGTACCAATCTTTTATTCGGAACAGTTTTCTTTTCATATAGTTTGATGTTTTTTTTATTAATAGGGTTCTTAAGTTTGTGTAGTGACGTTGCCTGGTCCAAATGGCTATGTGTTTTCTTTTAAAAAAAATACTTGAGTTACTAAAAGGGCTTCTTCTTTTTTTCTTCCGCGAGCGGGTTTAACACGTACTATTTCATTAAGAGGATAAGAGTTTAGCGAACACACAACAACCCAACTTGTTGTTGGCCAGGAGTACAATCCCTGAAACACCAAGCTAATGGATAAAATTAAGATGGAGGCTTATTATAATTTGAGAAAGGGCCTTTACACGAAAAAAGATATTCTAGTAGTATGAGAAAAGGCGACGTACGGCCAGTCGGCCACAGCGTACACGAGCACATGACACTTGTCATGCGTAATTAAAGAGGACTCTAGTCAAGTTCCTGTTCCTGTTCATCATTTATATGCTGATCCTACTAAGTACCTAGTAGTACGTGTCGACCGTGAAGGTGCTTCCCTCCCTTTAGCAGTTGCCGATCAGTCCATTCATTTTATGGCCAACAGTGAGTAGTAATTATAATTATTAAAAGCACACAATCCACGACGTTTTCTTGGTCACCGTCCGTCTTCAACAGGGTTTTGATGTTTTTTTTGATAAATAGGGTTCTTATGTGTGTGTAGTATAATAAGAAATTGGGTAACTATAACGAAAGAAAATTCTGTAATAGTATCTGAAAGGACGACGTATATGGCCACATCATACACAAAAGCACATCACACTCGTAAATATGCAAACAACAACTGAAGCTCCTGTTGATCATTTGCTGATCCTACTACTAGCTTGTACTACGTGTCACTCCTAGAGGTGCACCTTTAGCCGGTGGCGAACAGTCCATTCATATTATTGACGAAAACTAGTAGTGTAATATATAATAATTAAAAGCACACAATCTACGACGTTTTCTTGGTCATCATCGTCCTTCTTCAACAGTTCTTCAGTGTTGAGTGGTTATCACTACTCGAGCAAGGGGTTGGCTGCATGGGCGACGTTAATGAGAACGGCCGGCTGGGCGGCCGGCCGGGTAGGCGCAGGATTGTCAAACGGCAACGGTTGCAGTGTTTGCACTAGCATATCAGTTCGTGAAAGTACAAACCTGCCATTCGGCGAAAAAAACAAACAATGTGTTCACTTCCCATCTACCAACCCAAAAAGTGCTACAGTTTTCTGTCACATCAGATCTTTTAACACGTGCATGGAGCATTAAATGTAGATAAATAAAAAAATTAATTGCACAGTTTGACTGAAAAGTACGAGATAAATCTTTTGAGCTTAGTTAATCTATGGTGGGACAATAATTACCAAATACAAAAAACAAATGCTACAGTACCCGAACCCAAAATTGGCATGCCTGCCAACCTGCAGATGGATCGATGTCCTGTCTGAATCAGTTGGTCTCTGCAGGTAGAGGGAGAAGAAAGGTTCCCACGCCGAGAGTTCCTCCGTGATTTGTGTGCCGGGCTGGAAAAGGCACGCATATGCTGCCAAATCGGCAGGTTCTCGGCCGGTTTAATTTGGAGAGACGATCGCCCATCGGAAGAAATGCACGCTGGAGCCGAGGAAGTTCCAAGCTGTTCGTCTGACTCTCTGCTCTCCACGGCAGGTTCAGCCATCATTCTGGAAGGAGAATAATTTTTTCAACAGTTACCTGCACTCGAATTTAATTCAACTCGTTTGAAAATGTGGTGAAGCGCTGCCTGCATTTCGGTGTCAAGCAAGCCCCATTCTACAAGACCAGGCTCTGCATTGCATTTCGTTGTCAGGTGCCATGCCAGGCTCTGCATGCAGTGGTTTATTGATCGACGAGCACGCACGCATGGGCACGGCAGGTTAGTTTGGGTACTGTAGCTAGCGTGTGGCTTGCCTTAATTAATTTCTGGATCCATCGATCGGATGATGGCTCCATCTATCTATACCTGCTGGCCGGGTTTTGTTGACAAATCTACTACCTGTCGCACACACGTACGTAGTCAGTAGTCTACTAGCTGCATATGCCATCTGGCTCAGATACGCATATACGCCTCGATGTCCTCGTCTTGACTTTGTTTCACAGGCCGGTTCACGGCCGGCCATGCACCAGTTACCTATCAGGCTGGCCGCCGGCGTCCCGGCCACAAAGAAATGAAAACGCGTACGTTACATGCATGTCATGTCGTTACCGTATATGCTACTCTGGTTGGTAGGTGTCACGTTCGTTGTTACTGTAACGGAGAACGCAAAGTTGGTCTATAATTTGCTACTAACTACCCTCCGCTACACAGTAAAAATGGTCTGCTTTGGCTGCAAGAGAATAGCTGCGGCTTTTGTCGTTCCGAGCCCTACATGGTCTGCACAAAACGTGCGCTAGCTCTTTGCTTCTGCAGGTCATTCATGTGTGATCAGCGTTATGATAACGTCAAAATATCTGAAACGGAAGGAAGGTGTGACGATGTACTTGCCCAACGTCGAGATTTTCAGACAAAAATATAGGGGAGAATGAGGGACATGATCCTGCACCGTGTGAACAAATATCCTCAGTCACTGTCTTTCATTGCCTGGCCAATAATTCTTTGTCCGTGATTTGCGTGCCGGCATGACCATGCATGCCAACACGTTCGATCCATATGAAGGAGACGGAGGAGACCTAATTTTGTCTTGTTCGTCTTCCTCCGATCCGGCCGGCGGTCAAGCAATTCAAAGCGAACGTGCTTCATTGTCATTGGAGACCGACAAACGGTTGGCAGCCTGCTGACAATGCAAGCCGCCTTGTTCCGATCTCCGGCCCTGTAGATAGCCGTGTCAGCGCCGGAATGATCCATGCCAGCCTGCCTTTCGTTCAAGCTACCTGAGTAGCAGAAACAGCACAAAAAGATATGAGTTATGCTTTCAGAATTCAGGTCGTAAAACTTTCATGGTCCATTGGCCTTGGTAATGGACTGGGGATATGCCCTTAAACTCAGATAATGATCGTTGCGGCGACAATCTCTGATGACCCAGGCCTCTGTTCAGATGGAGATGAAGTAAACTGCTGCACGCCGTGGCACGAGCTTGCCGAACGTTTTCCTATCTAAGGACATCACATCATAGGTTGGGGAGGTTAGTTGGATGGTTTAGACGACTGTCTACAAAGCGAGCCCATGCGTGTGGTCTTGGTTTAGTAGATACATTATCTCTCTAGGTAATTGATACCGATTGAACTTCACACATAAATTGTCTCTAACAGTCGATATAACTGATACCGAACTCCAGTCATTATTCACAGTCATTATGGATGCACACACATACTTCATGTAGATCATCTTGTAGCTCATTTCGCTCCTCGTGATCCTTTTGCCATCTGGGGTACAGGTACAGCAGTATGATTTGTAAATGTGTTTTCTTCTTTGCTCGTAGTCATGGTCATATCTTTTTTCATGAATCTAAAAAGAACCTACGTGCTCTGTATGTAGTACGTACATACGGATGCAGCTTTCCTGATCAGTCGAGGAGGTTTCGTGGCTATGGCCTATGGATAACAGCAGCCTCCGATCCTGTGCTACAACCATGAGAAGTCTTGGTGCTTGTCAGCTTGTGTCGCTGGCTCCAACAAATGTGCCTGCGTTTGGTTTTTGTATGTATTTTTTTTTTAGATAATGGATAACCAAATCCGGCCTCTACATCCAGGGATGTACACAGCCAATTATTACAAAAATTCTAAGAATAAAAATAACCGCAATGTCTTTAAACATAGACATAGGAGTTATAACAAACGGAAAAGATGTTTCCACTCTCTATTTGAAATTTCTAAGGCAACCATCTCTAATTGCTTGCTCAAGAACACGAGTGCATCCTTCATTTGCTCAGTACGCTGTAGTTGGGCCCAGAAGCGTAACCAATAAGCTCCCCTGAAGATAACCTGCATAATAGAGTTAGATTTCATTTTCTTAAATATCGTGTCATTTTGACATCTCCATATAGCCCAGAATAAAGCAGCCACACCAACCCAAATCAGAGGCTTAGTCTGTTTATGCTGATTATTAAGCCATGTACCAAACATATGGTTAGTAGAAATGGGTTGGGTGAGGTTAGTAGCATAGAAAATAATTCTCCAAATCATCTTGGCAAATGGGCAATCAAAAAGAGGTATTGAATAGTTTCATTCGTATTACAACACTCGCATTTTTGACCCCCTTTCCAATTTTTCCTAGCAAGATTGTATTTTGTCAAAATTTTGTATGTATGGCCTGAAGGGGTTTTTGTATGTATGGCCTGAAGGTTTGACGAAAACAAATAACGTAACCGATGGTGATGCTTGCACTTTTCTTTTATTGGTAGTCTTCGGCACGAGCTTCCACTCTTCCTCTTTGAAAAGGAGACATTTGCGGTGTTAAAAGGTCAGGTAACGATCAAGCAAAGTGACATTTTGTGACCAAATTTGCATTTTGGTCGGGTAAATTCTCTCTGTACCTCAAGTCAAGTTATAAACTTTTTACCGTACTTGTGATGGGTAGACCCATGTCGGACATAGTGAATATAAGTGACGAAATTGGGTCCAAGGCGTTCATATCTTCCCTGTTACAGTGCCAATAATGCTATGCAAAGCTGGTGTACAATTGGCTAGTTTGGTAACTACCTAATCCTACAGTAAAGAATATGGTCTGCGATGGCTGCAAGAGAATAGCTGCGGATTTTGTTTGCACTATACATATGCATGGTCTGTACAAAAACATGCGTTGTTTCCTTCTATTGGACAAGCATGTGTACTTGTCAGCGTTATGCTCCAAATATCTGAAACGAAAGAGGAAGGTGTCACGCACCTGCCTCACATTTAGATTTTCAGGAGCGAAAACGAAGAACATGATCTGATCTGCACGATGCGAATAAACATGCGAATAAACATCAGGACCTGATGAGGTACTATCTTTGACTTTCTTAAGAACTCAAAGATAAAAAAAAAACATTGCTTCACTAAAAACTTTGCGATATATGTATACCAGGGTACACCCACGACGTCGACGTACTCCAGTCTTCCAAGACGTCGACATACTCCCAAGACTTCGTCTCGCACTGGTCAATTCAACTGCTTCCTGGTTCCTAGCGTTGCTTTCATAATTCCTATCACATGACCTTCAGTGCCTGCAACACGTTACAATGATATTGGTCTATGCAGTCTTCCATTCAAGCTGACCAACAGAATCAATCAATACATCTACCTGAAAAGAAAGAAAGGAAGGTTGCATCGAACAACAGTGTCGTTGGAGATGATGGTGGCCTTGCCGGCACCGGCGATAAGCTCTGATCCGCTCCTCTGTTCAGATGAAACTGCCATCGCGGCACGACCGCACGAGCTTTGCTGTTTTCCTCTGAATCGACTCGCCGTTCGTGATCACGACATGTCGGTCCTCATCCTCCATAATCGGCGGCAGCAAATTGTGGATTAGATCGTCACAGGATGGGAAGGTTTTTTTGGAAGGTATAGACGACTGAAGTCAGACGTGTGTGGTCGAGCCTGGTTGATGAATTATCACTCCAACTAATGCTGAACTCCGGTTATTCTGTTATCAACCACCTTTAATAGCTGCTGGGTGACAGTTACGTACGGTATGTACATCGAAACGTCTTCAAGCTGCTAAACTTGTTGATAAAGCGCACTGCACTCTGCACTACAACTGGCTTCTGTCAGGGGTAGATCTTGAAGCTGGTACAGTAGCCTTACAACTAGCTGATGATGAATGGATTTTTGTGTCTCTGTTCGTGAAATGAACTAAATAAAGAGCCGTGCGGGCATGGAATTGACTCTTTGGTTTAAATTCTTGCCAACAAAAAAAAAAAATCGTGTTCTGCAGTTCATGCTAGAGCTGAGGTTTTGTCGTAACTCTCTATCATGTTCACAAAACAGTGCGGGTCCTTGCGTTTAGGTAAGAGCCAAATGTACTTGTGAGTGCCAGCGTGTTGTGCTTAAAATATCTAAGCATACTGGTCAATGCTTGCCGCGTGATGAAATTATTTCAATAAAATAATCCTTAGGTGTTTACATTGATTTTATTTGGGAGTAAATTCTGGTTTTGGTGAGGATTTGAAATGGTAGGTACAAACGTGTGGTCGAGTTCGGCACAACTAGCTTCTGTTTTGCCAAGTGTACATATCCGTCAGGCATAGATCTTGAAGCTGCTTAAAGTTTAACGACAATTGATCAATAATACTAGGGGAATCTCACCGGCGCGTTGCTGCGGGAATTAAGAAAAATGCAATGATCATAAGAGAAATTTTTATGATATCATCACTTCTCGACAGGGACATGAGCCTATTGGAGAGAGTACAAATATCATTGTATTGAGTATACACAACTATTTATTTAGACCACATTGACAAGCTATTTGAACTCAAGTATTTGAACCGAAGTCATTATTTATATTGATCACACAGCCATATATAAAACCATAGAGACACTCAAACCGCTGTTTTATATTTCTATAGATGATATGATCAAGGGAGCGGTGATGGCTTTGTTCATGCAGTGCCTCTGTCCTCCTCCTTGTCTCGCTTCTTATTGCCCACGATCTGTGTGACTGCACAGAATCAAAGTGGAAAAAGAGAATTTCATGATGTTTCTGAAAACTGTCAGCACATTAATACCTTGCATTTGGGTAGTATAGAATCTGGGAGTGCATCCTCATTACTCCACTTCGTCCATGCCACTCCTATTGTCATCAGATGAACGGATTACTCTGCATCCAAGCTGTGTCGTCTCCTGCCTTGGGTCAATCACTCTATAAATCATATTCAGAGTTAATCACATGGTCAAAGCAGCATCTAAGTTCCCCATAAATTACATTCCCTCTATTGATAACTTACTGCTAATATGTTATTTTGTTTCATTATTGGCTGTAGAAAAAAATAAAAAAATTACTGAATTATGGCCCCATCCAGAAACGCACTGGGAATGTGTTATGCAACAGAGTAACTTCAGAAGTTCAGATAATGCACCTTCCTCATCGAGCATTAGTAAAACGTTAGATTACTTAACTGGTAAAGAGAGCGAACATGTGTATCTTCAGATTTGGAAAAAGCAGAACTGAAATCACCTGTATTACCTCAACGCGCTCCACATCGAGCAGCTCAGCGAGCTTGTAAAGCCCGCCGTGCAGGCTGTTGCAGAACTTCATGAGATGCTTGATGTCGTAGACAGTCGGGAAATATATCTTTATAAGCTTAAAGAAGCTGGCTTGTGTGTCTGGGAGGCTATTGCAGGTGAGAATCTTGAGTAGGTAGCCGAAGTCGTATCCTGCGTGAGGTGACCCAGAATACGGAATCGTTGAGCACGACGCCGGAGGACATGAGGAGCTCAGCGAACTGGCGTGCATCGACGCTGCGCTCGGCGTTGCGGTGGAAGTCGATGCCGCTGCGACGGAGCAGCTCGATGGAGTCGGACGCGAAGATGTCGCGCACGTCGTCGAACTTCGCGGAAGTTGTACTGCCAGATGCAGCGGGCGGCGCCGCACCGAGGGGGCCGCAGCTCGCCACGCGGATCGGAGAAGGTGAGGCCGAGCTGGATGAGGTGCAGCATGTCAACGTTGGCCTTGAGGGTGGCGAGTTGTAGTCGCGGGGGGGGAGCGGAAGGCGCCGACGGGCCGGGCAGACGATGCCTGGGAACTCGTGTCCATCGCGACGAAGGGGAACTCGTCGATGATGTTGGGCGGATCAGCATGAACTCCTCCTCCAGGCCGCCCCGCCCGCCTGGCTTTGGGATCACGGTGGCCATGAGATTTCCGACGACGCGCGAGGAGGGGCCCAGGGGACTCGCCGCCTCGATCGCGACGGTGACTGAGCTTGGCGGCGGAGCTAGTGCGACGACGGCCTTCTCCCCCAGCGCCCGTGGGCTCCGCCGCTGGGCGAAGCGGGAAGACGGGTGACGCCCTGGCCAGGCGCGACGGCGGCCATGGAGGTCACCCGGCGGCGCAGGAGCAGTGGAGCACTCACCGGCGGCGGGCATCCTCCACCGGCTCCGAGATCCGCCGCCGCCTTGAACCCGACGACCTTGCCGACCGCTGGGCCTAAAGTGACGATCAAAAACATATATATAAGGTCTTTAATTTTGAGAACTGATGGATGCTGAAAGGGTGGAGGTGGAGACGCCGCTTGATGGGATGGAGGCGAGGAGTCGAGGAATTGCGGTCGCCGGGCGCTGGTGGATCACCGAGCCCGGGATGCGCTAAGAGTGTTTCAGTTTCAATTTCAGTTACCACTCCCGGACCAATCAGGGCCCCAGAGAATTCCCTAAGCGTGAATAGTGGGGAGCTCCTATATAGGAGTTTTAGATATGTTACAGTTGAATCCACTGGATTGGGGAAATCCATGCATCACTACCATCATTGCCATTCTACTCAAATATTATTGAATGATAATTTGTGTTAATGATAATTCAATTCCTTATGAGACATAGTCGTATTCGATCATGCTAATTCAGTTACCATGTGTATCAAATCGACTTGGAACTTATGTAACATATTTGCATAGTAAATACAAGTGTGGCCGGTTATCGCACCTAACACATAATCTAACATATATCTTGTTTCCCTGCACCTTCTCAACTTTAGTGATATAAAACTATGCTCACTAGTTTAGTATAAGAATGTTAATGTCTATCTAACCACATATGGATTTCATTCAAAGATGCCTGTATATAACTACACAAGGGCAAGTTCCATGGCCTTTGCATGACCTAGTAGTATGAAGCATGCATTAGACGTGATTTTAACATGTATTTTTTGAGGCATGCATTAGAAGTGTTGTCAACATACATCTTTTGCTTCATGGATGCTGACTTCATTTGAACTTGATAATTTTCTGGAATAAAATGGTCCCTAGTAATAATTCACAACATTCATGTTCATTGTTCATGCAAATGAGTGCGCGTATGCACCAACAATTCATCATGATTTTCGCAAAAAAAAAAAAAAAACAATTCATCATGATATTTTTGCTCACAAGGATAGATCCTAGCATTACACCCAGGTGGATGGGACATGCTTTTCGCCATCCTCTCAAGCATGCTTGACCTAAGTTTGTGTTCACACCATTAGGGAATTTCGACTTTCTAGTAGTGAGAAGCTAAATAAAATTCACTTGTCAATTTCATGCCACCTGCCTGAGAATGCCTAAGGTCTTCTTCTTAATGCAATGATTTGGGGTTGTCTTAGCCCACAAGTAGAGTTTATATATAGGTGACCCAACATAATAAATTATATAAATAACATAAC
This sequence comes from Hyparrhenia diplandra, assembly GCA_015847255.1. Lineage (NCBI taxonomy): Eukaryota > Viridiplantae > Streptophyta > Magnoliopsida > Poales > Poaceae > Hyparrhenia > Hyparrhenia diplandra. The sequence continues at coordinate 586,124 of JADLZK010006888.1, forward strand.
TTATTAAGACACATGAATGGGACAGGTGTTAGGCTATTTTCTCCTTTTGGTAAAAAAGAAAGCATGACAAAGGATGTTGTAATCCCAACTGCACTGGCTTGCCCAAATTCACAACCACAAGCAAATTAGTAAGAAAATATTTTGTTTCTCTCCAACATCCCGATTTTCAAAATAGATCAACTGTTTACTCATTACATCTATCTTCATGTCTATCACCATATTAAGTTTGTAATGCCAAGATTTCTGCCCAATAAGCTACTCATGGAATTAAAGCACTATATATATATATAGACACACACACATGCAAGAGGAGCTCATGAAGAGCTCACCATATTAAGTGTTAGTGTAGCCTGGACGATAAACGATTTCAAGTATTCATGACATCCTTGCCCATTATTCATGCATGTCGCCTTGTAGTATGAGCTATTGAAGGAAACTATACTAAGGTCGAATAGATCCTAAAAAGTAAACTATGGGTAGTATATTATAAGTCAATAATGTATATATAATAATTTTTTGGTCCACCTCTTCCTTTTTGAGGAAACATGAGGAGCTAGAGGCACCTACTAAAATTTATTATTTTTTTCTATATAAACAAAGGTTTAACAAATTCAACCACCTCTTCCTAACTATTTATACGGATGGAAGATGGATGTACACTACTACAGAATTGTCCATCATTGCCGGGCTCCAACCCCTTCTTGGGCGTTGTAAAAAAACTGAACCGGCAGAACCATAGCGGTAGTGATGTGGGGTTTGAAACACTACCGGGTCAAAACACCGGCGGTGATTTGAGGAGAGACTGCCGGTTTGATATCGAACCGGCAGCGCCGCGTCACCAAACACCGTCGGGTGTTCCACGACCCGTAGCATTTTTGATCCAAGCAATGCAGGTTCGGAAGTCAAATTTAACGAGTTGATATTGGGAGCACTGTTGGGCTTTAACGAACCGACAGAATCGTGGGGATAACACTATCGGGTTAGACTGAGCCGGCCGGTGTATCGAAGAGCTAACAATGGCGGCTTACTTTGAACCCGTCGGTGAACTTCACGTGAACACCGTCGGCTGATCTCAACCCGATAAGCGTTATTAGAGTGGAGAATATCGGTTGGTTAATGCAGCCGACAGTGATGTTTCTGTCGTCTATGACGGTTAGTAATTCAAACCGATAGTGTTTGGTATAGTTACACTACCGGTTTGTTGCTCATTCACTGTCGGGCCCATGCCACCCGGCGTTTTTGTTTTAAATTTTTGAATTTATTCGTGGAATTGAGCTCTTTTTAAATCCGAAAAATCATCATACATTAATATCGTCAAAACATTACAGGATTTAATGGTTACATACAACAAAATCCACCTAATGTTCTAGAAACTAAGCCTACATGAACTTCTAAAATAAAAAGACCAATGACCATAGAGTCATAGACATAAATAAAAGCATGACATCTTTCCAAAACCAATTAAGCAACAATTCTCGCAATCTTCATAAGTATGTGGGGTGGCTTCTCTTCAATCTCCAGGGCCGGCTAGTTTGCACCATTGTAGGCGACGACAGCTTCACCTTCGGTGTTGTATTTTCTGTAACAATTATTAGCGTAGCCTTGGACTTGAGCATAGCAATCTTCCCAGGTTAGATAGATCCCCGGCACGCGACCAACAAACACTACGTACCACGCCATGCTTGCCTATACATGTCACCAAAATAGGATGATATTGCTATGTTATTCATAAAAAGTTGTACAAGAAGTACGCATATATATTTAAAATATCCAAACTGGATTTCGAACAACACTAACTCATGAATTTCAATCACAATTCGAGCACAGGGTTGCGGTGACCCAGACGGGCATTTCAACGAACACCTCAAGGGCGTGACCGACGCACTCACCAAGCTTTCGGGCGCCTCGTGCGCTCCTATCTTGTCTTGGAGGATTTGAGGAGGACAAGGTCGCGGACGGTACACAAGGCGTCGGGCGGTGAAGAGGAAGACGGGCGTGAGGCTGCGACGGCAGAGAGTGGTGTGGCGGCGGTCCTCCGTCGGGCGTGGAGGAAGACCAAGCGGGCGACGCGAGGCTAGGACAGCGGCTAATTAGTTCTCATTCTCATAGGTAAAAACTCGTACACCTAAAGGGATAATTAGTTCTCACCGTGGAAGGGGCCGAAGGGGCGAGGATGCCGGGCGCGGCGTTGGGGACGTCGGAGTGGGAGGAGCGCGGCGTGGGAAACGCCCGTCAAGCCTCGATTCCGCTAGAGCGAACGACAGGGGGATGCGCAAATGGACGGCCCGGCAGCGTAGGGGGCGACAAACGGCGACGTTGGAGTTGGTGGTGCGCTCCGTCGGCGAATCCGGTGCTCTTTCGAATTCGGCTTTGGAGGGAACGAGAATGGCGCTGTGTTCAAATGGCTTGCCAAAATTTCGCTCCGAGCCACTCACCTATATATATAGGCAACGCTGGTTTGGGCGCGGTGGGGAACGAAATGGCGGGAGGTTCGGATAGATTTGGAAAATTTCACCCCAATCCTATTATTATTTGCCGGTTATTACACACAACCGGGCGGTGAAATAGAAATCTTTGCCACTTCATGGATGATCATGTACCTTTGTGAAGGATGTGTAATCCTCCATGGTGGAAATGGCTTGAATTTTTTTTTTCCAGCCATGTACACCCAAAATATGACCCCACACAAGTTCTTAGGTATTTCGATAAATATTTTAATTACTATGATTTTCTTCGAGCTAAACTGGCGTCACGCCGCTTTCTTTTTATTTTTTCGTTTTGTAGATATACTTTCTAGTAATATATAATGACTCTCAAGTCGTTTTTAATTCATCTCCGTTCTCTGTTTCTATCATTTGTTTTTCTTGTTCCTTCTTCATTCAACCCCATGAGCTATCGGTTCCTTTTGCTTCCGCTCCCAAATCGCTATCGGTTCTAATTCAACCCGGTTGTGTCAATCTTCAAATCGCTTTCGGTTCTAATTCAAACCCGCGGTGATCTCGTGGTCCATCAAGACCCTTTGCCGGGAACGATTCAAACCGGTGGTGATCTAAATCTTCACCGCCAGATTTAGTCGAGGCCCGTGGAGTTTCGGTTGTCCCGCGCTGAACGGCTCATCACTGCCGGGTGTGGTTCATCGCTACCGGTGGAATAAATTTCGCAAAGTGATACCGGGCGGTAGTGATGAGCGAATCTGTAGTAGTGGTATAAGAGGGTGATCCCGATCAAGGAAGCTATCGGGTGGGCTATGGATCTTGCCTTCAAGCTTTGGCATGATACGAGAGAAGGTGGCGGCGGTGGTGTCTGAAGCTGGTGAGAACAGATGGGAGAGGCCACCGGTTGGGTGGATGAAGTGCAATGCAGATGGTGCCTTCTATGATCAGCAGTGGAGGGGCGCCATAGGGGCGGTCTTGTGATGAAACAGGTGCTTTCTTCAGAGGAGGAGCTAAATGGTATGATCACTTTGCCTTGACGGTCTCTCCATGGAGGCGCTGGCTTGCCGCGATGGCTGGCGATGGCGAAGCACCTGCGAGTTCAGTGGGTCCGGCTAGAGACTGATTGCCAAGAATTGGTGAAGTTCGGGAAGCAGGTGAAAACTATCGAGCAATGGTGATGCGGTGCTGACCGAAATTCGAGAGATGAGTCTCGTACTTTCAAGATTTTAGATTTTCTTATGTAAATCGGAAATGTAATATGGCACCCGATATCTTAGCAAAGCAGGTCTCGAAAGTGACACTAGGTTCGGGTGGTGGCAGATAACCCCGGTCCGTGTGGCATCGACCCTAGCTTCCGAATGTAATCCTTGTTGATTATGAATGAAACTCCCCTTGTGCAAAAAAGAAGACATTTTTTTTGGTTTTGTTTAACTTCATGTGCCGTCCACAATACCAATTGGGAGCGAGGTTTCACTCACCTAATTTTTGTTTCCTTTCTCGACGAGTGCAATGTGAGCCATCACGATCGGCCGCAGAATTTGCATGTAGTGAATGATCCACTTCTGGCTTTCTTTGTCCCATTTTGACCAGAAATACGTCATTCACTAGCGTTGTATTTAAATGCAAGCCAAACAATATCTAGGGATTTCAACTGTATCTTGCACCTTGAACGCCGGATGGGGGTACAGACATGGAATTAGAGTGGGTGGAACACTTGAACTAGCCATTTTATAGTCCACCAACCCGTGCTCTCACACTGTTGGCATCTTAAAATACATAAGCAATAGTTACCATGTAATATTTCTACCCAATTATAAATTGCTAATATTAAATTACATGTTTTTTATTTTGTTTGTTTCTCTAAGACAATAGATAGTATAGTGTCTCTATATATTGGTGATAAATGTATCAATTATGATTCCATATATCCTTTAAAAAATTATGGTTCCATATGCTTCTTCATTCATATCTGAGTTTGTCCATGTTACGCGAAAAATGCCGCGAATTGTGACTTCGATGGAGCGGGCAAGTGATTAATTGGTGGGGGCCTCCTCAATTTGTTTTTCTTTAAATGTTCCCTACTTTTTTTTTTTCCTTTTTTGGGATTTTCTGAAAACCACATCAGTGCGGTTTCAGATCACCATCATTGACGTTATGTTTGTGTCGGTTAAAATTCTAGCAGTGATGGGGGTTTCAACCGACATTGAAAATCAAATTTGTAGTACCATGTGCATCTTTCAGTTCAGTTCCATTGGTGCTGTACTTCTTAAGGTTGCTCTGAGGGATTGCAAGCCTTAAGACACAATATGGATGCACACACATACTTTTCATGTAGATCACCTTGTAGATCATTTCCCTCCTTGTGATCATTTGCCATGTGGGGTAGAACAGTGTACGATCAGATTGGAAATGTGTTTTCTTCTTTGCTCGTAGTCTCATGTCCAATGCATGAATCTAGAAACCTACGCCACTCTGTATTTTGCTCCTAGGAACGAACTGGGATATATTTGTCCATAAGGACGACATGGTTTTTGGCTCAAATATAGATGCTGCTACCCAGCTGGTCAGTTCAGGAGAGGTTTCATGGCTTCCTATGGATGACAGCAGCCTCTGATCCTGTGCTACCATGAGAAGTCCTGGTGCTTATCAGCTTGTGTGGCTGGCTCCAACATATCTGCCTGCGTTTGGTTTTTGTATCGTTGAAGGTTGACGAGAACAGATAACGTACCCGATTGTGATGCTTGCACTTTCCTAGGTAGTCTTTGGCATGACCTTGCACTTTTCCTCTTTAAAAAAGGAGACTGTTGCGGTGTTAAAAGGTCGATTGTAGTCAGGTAATAACGATCAAGCAAAGTGACAATTATGACCGATTGAATTTGCATAATGTCGCCTATAAACTTTTGACCGTGTGATGGGTAGACCCATGCTAGTATCTGCTAAAAGTGTCTCATCACTCTGAATGAATACTAATGTAGGAAATTGGGTTCAAGGCGTTCATACCTTCCCAGTTACAGTACCAAAGATATGCAAAGCTGGTCTATAATTGGCTACTTAGGTAAGTACCTAATGCTACAGCTAGCAAATAATGGTCTGCTTTGGCTGCAAGGAGAAAGCTGCCGATGTTTTTGTCGGAACCTTACATGGTCTCTGCACAAAACGTGTGTTTGCTTCTACAGTACAAGCATGTGTGTACTTGTCAGCACTGGGTTCAAAATATCAGAAACCAAAGGAAGGTGTGCTGCACCTGCCACACATTGAGATTTTCATGAAATGGAGGGAAAATGAAGAACATGATGCAAATACCTGATTCCGTGAAGAATGATTCAAGCTGATCGACGTACTCCAGTCTCCAGGTTCCCGCCGAGTTTCCATTCCATTATTCTACCAGCCAGTTCCTGATCGACTTCCCGGACTTCTGGGTCAGCAGCCAGCCAGCGTCTTGTCTTCCTCCGACCATGCTGACGCTTGTCCTGTCGACGAGTGTGACCTTATTGTCTTCGTCTTATTGGACAAGGCAACTGCTTCATGGTTCCTAGCTGCGATCCGTTGTCATGACAAAACGGGATGATGACAGGCTCCTCTCACAATCCGTGTTCCTTTCCTAATTCCAATCCACGTGACCTTCAGTGCCTGCAAGTCTGCAACACGTCACTGATGATATATGTCTATGTTGCCTCCCATTCAAACTGATCAGCAGAAATAACAGTGTTGGAGATGATGGTGCTGGCGCCGGCGATAAGCTCTGATCTGGTCCTCTGTTCAGATGAAACTGCCGGCGCAGCACGAGCTTGCCGTTTTCCTCTGAAACGACTCACTGGTCCTCATCCGCCCTCCACGATTGGCGGCACCATTGAATTCCTGGCTCACATCATCACAGGTTGGGAAGATTTTTTTGGAAGGTTTAGATCGAGGAGTGGAGCCAGACTTGTGTGGTGGAGCCTGGTTGATGAATTATCTCTCCAACTAGTACCCAACTCCTGTCAGTCTGTTATCCACTTCATACTGCTGCAAGGTGACAGTCTAAACATGCTGATTAAAAAAAAAAAGATGAAGGGTACTGCACTCTGCACTACTACTGGCCCCTGTTGAGACAACTGTAATATGAGGGTGGCGGTTTGCAGGTTTTTTTTTTTTCTCCAATACGCAAAAGACTTGCGCATCTTTGTTATTAAGAGAAGAGTTTTTTTTCTCCCAAACCTTTCACGCTAAGCGACAACTGTAATATGTCTGTCAGGGTGGCGCTTTGCAGGCTCTTCACAAGCCACGTCGGGACCGTCAGCGTCAGTGCCTACAACACATCACGGATATAAGGTTTGTGCCACCATTCATTGAAACTGGCCAGTAGAAACAAGAAACAATTGATTGAACGAACCGAATAGAAAGAATGAGAGTTAGATTGGCCCATGGCATCGTATCGATCTGATCTTCACTGCACGAGATAATGGTGCCAGCATTGGTGACGACGATATATAAACTCCGGTACGTACGTACGTAGCGTGGAGTACGTAGGCACGTAAGTAGTCTAGCTAGCTGCATGCCATCTGGCACACGTACGGCCCATATGTAGGAGGCCGGCTTCAATGTCTTGGTCTTGACTGACAGGAGAACAATGCCTGAAACACCAAGCTAATGGATAAAATTAAGATGGAGGCTTATTATAATTTGAGAAAGGGCCTTTTCATAGCAAGTATTATAATAGAGCCAACAAACCGGCTATAAGGTTCCTTACATCCTTCTCCCAGCCCACCCATACAGTAGTTAACTCTTTCTAATTAATACAGGGCCCACTTGTCTATATCACATAGTTTTCTTGGTTCTTGTGTCCAAGCCGGCTGTAAGCTTACAACCCACTTCTTCTCTCTCCTCCCTTCTCTCCTCCACATCAGCATTTAGCCGGCTTACAGCCTGCCATAATACTTGCTCTCACGAAAAAAGATCTTCCAGTAGTATGAGAAAAGGCGACGTACGGCCAGTCGGCCACAGCGTACAAGAGCACATGACACTTGTCATGCGTAATTAAAGAGGACTCAAGTCATGTTCTTGTTCCTGTTCATCATTTATTTGCTGATCCTACTAGTAGCTAGTAGTACGTGTCGATCGTGGAGGTGCTCCTTTAGCTGGTGGCGATGATCAGTCCATTCATTTTATGGCCAACACCCAACAGTGAGTATAGTAATTATATTAAAAGCACACAATCCACGACGTTTTCTTGGTCATCGTCCGTCTTCAACAGGGTTTTGATGTTTTTTTTTTTTGATGAATAGGGTTCTTATGTGTGTGTAGTATAATAAGAAAGGGTAATTATAACGAAAAAGAAAATTCTCTAATAGTATCTGAAAGGACGACGTATCACGTATGGCCACATCATACACAAAAGCACATGACACTCGTAAATATGCACACAGCAACTGAAGTTCCTGTTGATCATTTGCTGATCCTACATCTAGCTAGTATTACGTGTCACTCCTAGAGGTGCACCTTTAGCAGGTGGCGAACAGTCCATTCATAGTGTAATATAATAATTAAAAGCACACAATCCACGACGTTTTCTTGGTCATCGTCCTTCTTCAACAGTTCTTCAGTGTTGAGTGGCTATCACTTCTCCAGCAAGATAGGGGTTGGATGCATGGGCGACGTTAATGAGAACGCCGGCAGGGCGGCCGGCCGGGTAGGCGCAGGATTGTCAAACGGCAACGGTTTCAGTGTTTGCACTACCATATCAGTTCGTGAAAGTACATACCTGCCATTCGGCGAAAAAACAAACAAATTGGCATGCCTGCCAACCTGAAGATGGATCGATATCCTGTCTGAATCAGTTGGTCTCTGTCTATATCTGCAGGTAGAGGGAGGGAGAAGAAAGGTTGCCTGCTGGCCGAGAGTCCCTCCGTGATTTGTGTGCCGCGTTGGAAAAGGCATATGCTGCCAAATCGGCAGGTTCTCGGCAGGTTTAATTTGAAGAGACGATCGACCATCTGAAGAAATGCAAGCTGGAGCAGAGGAAGTTCCAAGCTGTTCCTCTGACTCTCTGATCTGCACGGCAGGTTCAGGCCATCATTCTGGAAGTTGAATAATTTTTTCAACAGTTACCTGCACTCGAATTTAATTCAACTCGTTTGAAAATGTGGTGAAGCGCTGCCTGCATTTCGGTGTCAAGCAAGCCCCATGCTACAAGACCAGGCTCTGCATTGCATTTCGTTGTCAGGTGCCATGCCAGGCTCTGCATGCAGTGGTTTATTGATCGACGAGCACGCACGCATGGGCACGGGCACGGCAGGTTAGTTTGGCTACTGTAGCTAGCGTGTGCTGCTTTAATTTCTGGATCGATCGATGGGATGATGGCTCCATCTATCTATGCCTGCTGGCCGGGTTTTGTTGACAAATCTACTACCTGTCGCACACACGTAGTCAGTAGTCTACTAGATGCATGCCATCTGGCACACATACGCCTCGATGTCCTCGTCTTGTCTTTGTTCCACAGGCCGGCCGGTTCACGGCCGGCCATGCACCAGTTACCTAGCTAGGCCGCCGCCGTCACGGCCACAAAGAAATGAAAACGCGTAATGTCATGTCGTTACCATTGCATGCCAATGCTTCTCCGGTTGGTAGGTTTCACATTCGTTGTTACTGTAATAATGTTAGCCACTCAAGTTTAGTACCACCTCCCTAAGGGAAGGGGACAATGACCACCTTATAAGGGAGAATTTCTCTCTCCCATCAGTCCGGGCTTTTGAGAGGAATTGGGCCTCGGTCCTTATAAGTGGATCGTGATGTGCATGAACACCTGAACCTTGGTGGAGTTGTTGGGCTGGGCTTGAGTGTTGTTAACAAATAATTTGCTACTAACTACCCTCATGCTCTTTTGCATGTGTGTACTTGTCATCAGAGTTAATACAAGGTCAAAATATCTAAAACGAATGCAAGTTGCGTCCGTGCTTGTGTTGAAACTTGGGTCTCTAACAGGGATTGTTGGGCTGGGCTTGAGTGTTGTTAACAAATAATTTGCTACTAACTACCCTCATGCTCTTTTGCATGTGTGTACTTGTCATCAGAGTTAATACAAGGTCAAAATATCTAAAACGAATGCAAGTTGCGTCCGTGCTTGTGTTGAAACTTGGGTTCCTAACAGGGATTGTTGGGCTGGGCTTGAGTGTTGTTAACAAATAATTTGCTACTAACTACCCTCATGCTCTTTTGCATGTGTGTACTTGTCATTAGAGTTAATACAAGGTCAAAATATCTAAAACGAATGCAAGTTGCGTCCGTGCGTGTGTTGAAACTTGGGTTTCTAACTAGGAGATGAGACCTCCGCCTGGACCCTGCTCCAGGGGAGGGGAGTAGGGAAAAATTAACGACTAAGTACGAAACACTCTGTATTTAATAGCAATAAGTCTTATTCACCAACCAACCAATATGGAGGGCCGTGTGCCACTATGTATAGTTTACATCATATAGGGATACGAGATTACAATTTTATCCTTTCAGATACCCGGTATATTCCAATCCATGTCCTCCTGATCCGGGGGCCTTCGCTTCCTTTCAGGTCTTGGACCGCCTTGGCGTGTTGGGCCGACGTTTGGCCCGCTTAGGACCCGATTTTCCAGCCCTGATCCTTTGGGTGATATTTCCACCGTGGCGACCTTTGCCTCGTCTCCCCCACACCCAAGCTCCGTGTATCAGACCAGATTCCTTCGCTCGGTCGAGCTTGGATCCAAAGCATTGGCGGAGACCTTCGCCTTCGCCCCCACGCTGAGGCATAAATTTGGTAAGACGATCATCTTGATCAGAAGAAATGCACGCAGGAGGAGGGAGCTTCTCTGAGACTCCGACACTCTGCTCTGCATGGCAGGTTCAGGCCATCTTTTTCTGCAGATTACGATCGACGCTCATGAAAACTGGCTAAATTTTGGCCGAACGATTATGCGCATCTAATTTTGACTGATTGAGCGTGAGGGAGAATAAGCTGAAATAACCTGAAACTATGTATATGGGACGGCGGGTGGGCGTACGTATTTGACCGATTGACGATGCGCCCGCCCGCGTGCACGTTCTGAAACGAGAAATAGGTGTGTTGTGACTGTGATGGGTCCAGTCAATTGCCCGTTTGGGAAATCATTTTTTCGACAGTTAGTTGCACTGGAATTTATTTCCTCTCCTTTGAAAATGTGGTCAAGCGCACGCTACCTGCATTTCGATGTCAAGCAATGCATGCCCCATGCTACAATACCAAATGTAAATGTACAAGCATTTCGTTCTCAGGTGCTGAGCCTGAGCCTGAGCCTGATCAGGATCTTCCGTACGTCTTCCACGTCGTGATTCAGCGTAATTAGAGCAAACCTTGCAGTGGTTTATTGACGACGCAAGGTTTGGCCAAGCAGCTAGATATATAGCGTGTGGCTGCCTGCGTGTGCTGCTTTAATTTCTCCATCGATCGGAATCGGATGATGGCTCCGTCTATCTACCTGCTGGCCGGGTTTTGTTGACAAATCTACTACCTGTCACCAGTGGCGGATCCAGCTTTTAAGAACAGCGGGTGCATAAAAAAAATTTATACACAAACCAGTAAACCATATTATAGTTCGATATGTATTATAATTCGGTTCAAAGCAACAACAACCCCTTCTTTGCCGGCTTCTAAAAAAAGATCGAATGTCTCTGTTCCTCTTCATTATTCAACTATTTAAGAGTTCTCGAAAGTAAAAATTAAAGAAAAAATCGCTAATTACTAAACTAGAACAGATCGCCGGTACTAATATTTAAATTCAAAATTAATGAACTAGAGATGCGGGAGGATTACCTTCACCTAGGTGCTGCTTGGTGCTGCGATGTTAGTGCCGCACAACGCTGATCATGCAGATGCTTCCTCGTTGATCATGCAAAGAATCAACGATTACATATATACGTATGCATGACATGCGGGCCACGGGGGGGTCGGTGGACCCCTCTGACCCTCCTTTGGCTCCGCCCCTGCCTGTCACACACACGTACCGGCCTACTTGTACGTAGCGTAGCTGCGTGCCATCTGGCACATACGTAGTAGGTCGGCGTCGATGTCCTCGTCTTTGTTCCACAGGTAAGTAACACGGCCGGCCATGCATGCGTCGGCTTGCCACCAGTTACCTGGCTGGCCGGCTGGCCGCGCGCCGCCGTCACGGCCGCCACGGAGAGAGGACCACGACAGCCGAGTCGCCGACGGACCGTGCATGGCAAGGCGCTATGACTGATCATTTGTGTGTCCATACAGTCCACAGTTATGTTTTTAGCTGCATTATAAAATATACATAATTTTTGTAGTTGTTTCAACCTAGATAGATAAAACCAGCTAAAAGGTGCAATGATCAAACTATCTGAAGACACTGGGAGAAGGATGTGTCCATCTGATGATGAAACAAAGAGAAGAAAAGCTTCTATCTTCTCAATCAAGCAATGCTTGTCCTGTGTCTCGAACTATCTTCCGTCAGGAGCTTGTCAGTTTAAGTAGATTAGCTCTTCAGCCTGGAGTTTGCTTCTAAATCGGTGGGAAGGTGTTAATTAAGGTTATTTTTCTGGTTTCTAGCTTCATTTGTTTTCAGATGGCAACACCATCTGGGGGGCCCTGTAAAACTACGAAACATGTTGTCGGTTTGGCCTGGTTAATAGAACGGGGCATTGCCCGTTAAGTCTTAAAAACCTTATTTGTAGTATATCAGGCATGTCTTTATTATGCCTTGTTATGTATGAATGTATTCCGGCTTATGTGAGACAAACAATGAAAAAAGATCTTATCATCACATTGTTTCTAAGAGCATTTCTTAAATAAAAACCGTGGCAACGCACGGGCATTATACTAGTAAGGAATAGTGTGATAAATTATTTCAATTATTATCTAGAGGATCCATACACCCCATTACCTAGCTAAATTTTAGTTGAACTGGATTAAATTTGGACGCTGAATAAGCTACTGCTAGTTAGCTAAGCCGATCCTGCCCGTGTCCGTAGAACCGAATAATGGGACCTGCATGTATTTGGCCCTGCTTCTTCCTGTTCCTTTGTTGGAGGGAGCGGTGGCGTTTCCTCTCTATATTTTTTTCATTTGACACTAACACGATCGACCGGCCTAAGCACGACATGAAAAAGCACGGCCTGGACCACCTCACATCGTGCCCGTGCCTAGCACGGCCCGGCGCTTAGTGCTGTCTCTATGCTGTCATGTCGGCCCGCAGGCTGTACTCCCGGCTCCTTTCCTCCCGTACTCCCGCCGCAGTCCCAAATCACTCCCGTGGTCTCTCCTCCTCTTTTCCGCCCGTACTCCCATGGCAGCACCTCTTCCCGTACTCCCCACGGCTGCTTGACGGCGCGGCGCCCTTGCGGCATAGCAACGACAGGCCGGGGCATGTCCCCATGGCAGCAGCCCATAGGAAGGTTGAGCTCGCGCGGCAGCAGCTGGCTGGCACGGCCTCGGCGGGCCGTTGTGCCCTGCACCACGGCATGGCACGGCTCACCATCGATAGTGTCATGCCTGGGTCGCGATGTTGGCACGCCGCACTTTGCGGCACAACACAACAGCACTGCTGTGCCCCGTTGTGCCGTGCTTTTGCGTGCTAGTGCCGTGCCGTGTATGGGCGGCCCGTTTGGCCGTCTATGCTTTCCCCTTTTGTATTTGTGTTCCACAAAGAAATGAAAACGCGTAGCATGCTAGCTCCATCCACTTGCACGCATGCATGACAATGTTTCTCCGGTACGTGTCACATTCGTTGTTACTGTAACGGAGAACGCAAAGTTGGTCTATAGTTGGCTACTTAATTCGGTAACTAGCCTCCGCTATACAGTAAAAATGCTTCTCCGGTATCTTTGCTTCTGCAGAACATGCATGTGTGTACTTGTCAGCGTTATAATAAGGTCAAAATATCTGAAATTAACGAAAGGAAGGTGTGACGATGTACTTGCCACACGTCGAGATTTTCAGACAAAAATAAATATCCTCAGTCACTGTCTTTCATTGCCTGCCAATAATTCTTTGTCCGTGATTTGCGTGCCGGCATGACCATGCGCATGCCGACAATCGATCGATCCATATGAAGAAGAGACGGAGGAGACCTAACTTTGTCTCCTTCGTCTTCCTCCGATCCGGCCGGCGGTCAAGCAATTCAAAGCGAACGTGCTTCACTGTCATTGGAGACCAACAAAGGGTTGACAGCCTGCTCACAATGCAAATCTCCGGCCCTGTAGATAGCCGTACTCAGTGCCGGCGTGATCCATGCATGCCTGCCTTTCGTTCAAGCTAGCTAACCAGCAGAGAAAACAACTGATTGAACCCAAATGATAGGATCGGCATTGAACGATGGTGTCTTTGTTTACCGCACGAGATAAAGCAGGCGATGATGACGGTGGTGGCGACAATCTCACGAAGGACCAAACGGCGACTGAGGGGGTGAATGGGAGCCTCAATTTTCCTTTTCAATATCG